>JBAJHW010000004.1:240320086-240920086 GCA_037013535.1 Intellagama lesueurii | reverse complement strand
ACCAGCAAAACCAGGGAGCTGGACAGGGGACAGATTGTATTTGTCTTCAGTGTGGAAGGGATGGTCACTCTCGAATTGGCCTTCTCAGCCACACTAGACGCTGTTCCAAGTCCTCCATACAGAGCACATTACCATAGTCTCTTGAGACTGAAGGATGCCTAATCTAATGGTTCAGGATCTTGATACTTGTCGGAATGTTTCTCCTACAAAACAGCTAGTGCTCCACTTGCTTTTCACAGTCCATGACATTCGTTATGGGTACTAACACCAAAGAGGCTAAACGAGTGAGCACTAGAAATTTTGCTTTCTTGGTGGTGGCCTTGTCTCTTCGGAATAAACTTCCAATAGAGATTCAACAGGCTAAGAAACGGCTGAAAGTGGAATTTTTTAAAAAGGCTTTTACTAATCCTGACCTGGGATTTTAAGTTGTTTAAATGTTTACTTTACTTAGAACCGAGTTTGCTTGTGTCAGGGGACTACTTATTTGATTTAAATTATATGTTTGCTTTATTTTGGGTTTCGTTGAATTAAATTTACAGTTGTAAACTGATCAGACAGTGTCATGCACTGTGGGATGGTAGACAAGCTAAATTCAATAAATCAATGTGGACCCCTCAAAACTCAATTTAACCACAGAAATGTTTTTCACATGAAAGGTGGCACTTTTCCTGGCTTGATATTTATCTTTTATTACGATTTCATTGCCCAGATTTTCTTAACCTCCAATAATCATCTATTCATTGACACCTTCTGTGTCTGCACTTTGCATTTTTAAGGAAAGGTAAAGGTTTTGCTCTATGCACATCCAAGAAATACAGTTGTCACGGTTAAGGAATAAGTATTATTCAAAGAAACTACGGATAGCGACCCTGAAGATACTGGTGGAGCTTCCAAGAATTTCCAACAGTGTATCATTGGGGGGGAAGGGACTAGGAATAACTTCTGTTATAGTTAGAAAATAAGGCAAGTCAAGGCTGATCAAGTTTGATGTTTCTCTTTTTTCATATATTGATGTTAAGCTCTGAAGATATAAACCCAGTTTGAGAAAGAGACGTTACTTACCTGTAACCATAGTTCTTCGAGTGGTCCTCTGTGAATCCACACAAATGGGTTTAGACTGTGCCTGCGCAGGATTCCTCAGAATATTCTAGAGCTTAAAAAGACGTGATTAGTAGACGTTGCCCCGTGGCGTGCATGCTCCGCCCGCCCGAAATACCTCAGTTCCAAAAATGTCCGCCATTGTCAAGGCTCTGACCGAAACAAAGCTGAAGACACTAAGTGACGGACAGCGGGGAGGATGGGCGGGATATGTGGATTCACAGAGGACCACTCGAAGAACTATGGTTACAGGTAAGTAACCTCTCTTTCTTCTTCGTGGCCTCTGTGGATGCACACAAATGGGTGACTAGCAAGCTCACTTACCGGAAGGAGGGCCGTCACGCCAACAATGAAGTCAGCACAGCCCTGCCGAAACTTGCTTCCTTCTTAGCCCTGATGTCTAGACGGTAATGCGTCACAAAAGTCGAGGGTGTAGACCAAGTAGCCGCTCGACAGATGTCAGGGACCTCAACACCACGCAACCAGGCCGTAGAAGTAGCCATAGCTCTCGTAGAGTGTGCCTTTAGTATACCTGGCGGAGTCTTACCTGCCAATTCATAAGCCAACATAATAGCAGAGACAATCCATCTCGAGACCGTCTGTGAGGAGGCAGGAGACCCCTTACGCGGGCCATGGAAGCACACAAAGAGTCAAGGAGAAGTGCAGAAGTCCTTAGTCCTGGAAATATAAAATGCTAAAGCGCGATGAGCATCGAGGGAATGGAGCATGTGCTCAACATCAGAAGGAGGAGACGGAAATAACGTCGGAAGAATTAGAGGTTGATTAACATGGAAACCAGAAATCACTTTGGGAAGAAAGGACACATCTGGACAACTTTGTCAGGATAAAGTTGAATATAAGGGGCATCAGCTCGAAGAGCGGCCAGTTTGCTTACTCAACGTGCAGAAGTTATCGCCACAAAGAACAAAGTCTTGATGGAAAGAAGTTTGGGGTGTGCAGAAGCCATGGGCTCAAACAGAGGACGAGTGAGTGCACGGAAAACAACCTGGAGAGACCACTCAGGGAGTGGAGGTTGGATAGGTGGGCGCATATTCCGCAAACCTCTCAGAAACCTCTTCAGGGTAGGATGAGAAAATAAACGAGAAGCCTCAGACCCCACAGGCTGATATGAGACTATAGCCGAAACATAAACTTTCAACGTTGAGTGGGCCAAACCTTGATCAAAGAGATAACGAAGGAACTTGAGAAGCGTGTCCAGTGAAACTGGGACCGCGAGTAAACGCCGTGAAGCAACAAATTTAAGGAAAGCATTCCATTTATAAGAGTATAACAACTTAGTAGAAGGCTTCCTAGCCTTATCCAACACCTCCACTACGGTGGGGGAATTCTCCACGCCGTGAGGTGTAGAGATTCCAGGTCGGGATGACAAAGCTGGCCATTGTCCTGAGTCAGAAGGGACGGCTGGAGCGGTAATCTCAGGAAGTCGGACGCCATGGCTCTGAGAGGGGTAAACCATGGTTGTCGAGGCCACCAAGGGGCTATTAAGATGGCATTGGCCCGCAGCTGACGGATCTTGACTATCGTCCGCTGGATAAGAGGAATAGGAGGGAAGAGGCAGAGAAGGGTGTCGCCCCAATGAACCATGAAGGCATCGCCTAGAGAGTTCTCGCCTCTTCCTGCCTGAGAGCAGTACTTGCTGCACTTTGAGTTGACCTGAGTGGCAAAGATGTCGGGAACCGGTGTTCCCCACCGACTGCAGAGACTGGAGAAAATGGAGTCGTCGAGGGCCCACTTGTGAGTTTGGGTGGTGAGACGGCTCAGACGATCGGCCACTGCGTTGTCCTCTGTCAACACATGAATCGCTACAGGAAAAATGTGGTGATCGTAACACCATTCCCACAGCTGAACTGCTAAATATAGAAGCGTCATCGAATGGGTGCCACCCTGTTTGTTGATATAATACAGGGTGGTTATATTGTCTGTGGCGACCTGGACGCTATGACCTGCGATGAGAAAATGGAAGGCTCTGAAGGACTTGATGACTGCTAGCATCTCCAGGTGGTTGATATGCAGCAGGCTCTCCAAGCTGGACCACAAGGCGTGAATCTCGTGATGACCGCAGTGCGCACCCCATCCTATTGGGCTGGCATCCGTTGTGACTTGTACTGTCAACTGAAGGGGCCTGAATGGGCGGCCCACCAAGAGATGAGGGACAAAGGTCCACCAGGTAAGTTGATGAGCTAACTCTGGAGTAACCAGCAGACGGTTGAAAGGATGATCTAAGAGAGGGTTGAACTGGGACAGGTACCAAGCCTGTAATGACCGCATTTTGAGTCTTGCGTGCTGGAGTACAGACGTGGTTGAAGCCATTAGACCTAGTAGGTGCTGCGTATGGTGAGCAATGACTGCGGCGTAAGGGCGAAAGGCTCGCCTTAACTTGAGTATCCTTTCGGAAGGGGGGAATACTCTGGCCGTAATCGAATCGAGATGTGCTCCAATGTAATCCGTGATCTGCGATGGTTCGAGATGGGACTTCTTGTAATTGACCTGCAGGCCAAGATCTGCCAGAGTTCGCAGCACAAAGGTAGCATCCTTTTTGGCTGCAGCATATGATCCTGCTACTATCAGCCAATCATCTATGTACGGAAATACCGTAATGTTGTGCAGACGAAGATAGGCAGCTACAGGGGCCAGACACTTTGTGAAAGTTCTTGGAGCGGTGGACAGACCGAAGGGAAGGGCGCAAAATTGGTAAGCTGTGCCCATGAAAAGAAACCGGAGATATCTGAAGTGACGCTCGTGGATCGAAATATGAAAATATGTGTCCTGTAGATCTACAACTACGAACCAGTCGCCTTGTGAAAGAAGTGGGATAACAGATTCGAGGGTGACCATGCGAGGTCCAAGATGGGACGGAGGCCTCCATCCTTTTTGGGAACTGTGAAATAACAGGACTAAAATCCGTTCAGAACATCTTGGGGAGGTACTCTCAAAATAGCGCACTTTTGGAGAAGAAGAGGTATCTCGTCCTCTAGGGCAGGTGAGTAAGCAGTGGGTCTGACATGACCAATAGGAGGAAGCTCCGTGAACTCTAACAGGTAACCATAACGTATGATGCCAAGTGTCCTTGGTGATGGAGGACCACTTGCTGAAAAAGGGGGCTAGCCGTGGATGATGGGGGCAGGGGGGAAACAGGTGCAGACGAGGACAGTCAAAGGTATTGCTTGTTTTTTCTTGCAGGACGACGGAAAGGTTGCCTGCGCTGCTGAGCCGGAGCCTGAGAGCAGAAGGAAGGAGCGGCAGAAGAAGATTGAAGATTGGATCTCTCTGGGGCTGGAGTGAAAGGTTTGCAGGAACGATAGGGCTGTTGATATGATTGCTGAAAAGTGAAGGGTCTATGCCACTGGTTGCGTTGGTAACTGGGCTGCTGGGTGGAGTAGGAGCGGGCAGTCTTACGAATTTTGTGTAAATTGTCCATCACCTCATCCGTCTTTTCATTAAAAAGACCAACTCCATCAAAAGGGAGATCCTCAATACGGGATCTAGCATCATCATTGATCCCCGCTGAGCGCAGCCAAGCATGTCTTCTGAGGGTGATGGCAGAAGCCAAAGCCTTTGAGGCAGCATCGGCCGTGTGGCGGGATGCAAGGCGCTGCTGTTTGGCCAGAGTAATGGCTTCCAGGTGAGTATTAAGGGCGCTGGCGCTGGTTTCCTCAGGGGCGGACTGAAGGACTGGAAGGATTTTGTTCCATAACTGTCTTTGATAAGCGCCCATTGCCGCTTGATAGTTAGAAACTTTCATCACAAAGGAAGCCAAAGAATATAAATGATGACCCAGAACATTCAACTTCCTACCTTCTCGGTTGGTGGGAGTTACTATTGACCGGTTAATGGTGCGAGATTGATTAGACTGTACAATAATAGAATTTGGAGACGGATGCTTGACAAGGAAAGCTGTGTCGGCTCCATGTGTTCGGTAGTGGTTCTCGACCCATCTGGAAATTTGGAGGGATGTAGATCGCTTGTCCCATGATTCTTTAATAAGGTCCAGCATGGCTGGTATGAATGCTAGACTCAACGGAGGGGATTTTTCCTGATTTATGTCGTCAAAGATGAGGTTCTATTTAGGAGGAGGAGGTTGCTCGATATCGAGCTTCAATGATTTGGCCATCCAAAGTATGAGTTGGGAATAAGACATAAAGTCTTCGGATGGGGACGGAGGATGAACATCTGCAATGTCCGAATCAGGGGTTGGTAAGTTAGAAGGAGACTCCCTGGAAGCTTCAGGAGGAGGATCGTGTTCAGAAAGAGTAGAAACTGAAGAACCTCTAGAGATGGGAGAGAGGAGGTGAGGGAGAATGATGACAAGCTCGAGATGTAGAAATCGAGACCTGAGGAGTCGACACTGAGGTAGAACCATGACAAAGTGAACGGGATCTAGAGATGGGAATACTTGAGTGCGGTACCGAGGCCGCTGGTACCGAGGCCGTGCGTGACCGTTTCGATGGCACTGCTTCCAGAAGGGCCTCCGACTGAGGCAAGCCACGATTGGAAGCATACTTCCTTGATATCGGGAGTACGGGATCGACCTGGAGATGCGTTTGATGCCAACGCCGAGGAAGAGGCGGTGAGGGTGATTGGGAAGAGTCAGGAGAGGCATAAGCGTAGTGAACACGCTTAGGTCGTCCATAATAATCCTCGATGTAATGAGGATCAATCTCATCCATGCAGTATCTATACCGCTCAGAACGTCGATCCAACTCGGCATAGAGGGGTTTGCCATACTCTGACACCGCATGGCGTCGAGATGGACGAGGAACAAGAATCACCTCTCTATACTGGGAATATTGCTGAGCTGGAGAGATATGACGACGCTTTGCTGATCACTTCCGCGGAGGTGACTGAGGGGCCGATGCCTCAGAGTTGGACAGTTGGATTACAGTTGCCCGCCCGATCGAAACAGGGCTAGAATGGGCCGAGGCCGGGCTGGAGATGACATCAGCCTCAGAATGGCCTTGAGATGGGGACAAGCTTGGTACCGACACCAAAGCTTGAGCCTGTGGGGGTGGTCCCGATTCTTCAGCCTCTGAAAGGGAATCCGGATCCGGGATGTCCATTGATGACTCTTCCAGGATCAGGGAAGGGAGATGTGAACAGCTGGAGGTTCACGGGGCTGAGCAGACTTGGACGCCAGTTTAGTCTTCTTTTGCTTACTCCCATCTTTCTTCTTCTTAGGAGAGCGGTTCTTTGGGACTGAAGGGACCTTTGACACCGAGGTCGAGGTCGATGCCGAAGAAGTTTTTGGTCTTGGTGCTTTCGACGAGGTCTTCGGGGAGGGAGTTGTCGGAGCCGATGGAACAGAGGGCTCAGACCGAGGAACGGGAGTACCGGTAGGCTCCATCGCAGGGCTAGTGAGTGGGCTGGAGGGTCTGAGGGACTTTTCCCAGAAATATGACCGAAGTCTTTGCAAACGAAGCTTAACAGCTGGTTTAGTTAATTTTTTGCACTCCGTACAGGAGTGAGTCTGATGTCTCTCTCCTAGACAAAATAAACAGCAATCGTGGCCGTCGGTGAAAGGTATCTTATTGGCACACGATGCACACCTCTTGAATAGACCCGAAGAGGCCATAAAAAAAAGGGGGGGTGGGAATAAAAGAACTCACAGGGAAAACGTCCAATATCCAAAGCCGTAAACGTTAAACAGTCCAAGATCGTATGCCGTAGATTAGGAATGAAGTCCGTGATCCGAAATCGTAAATGAGAAAAAAACAGTCTGTGATCAAAAAGCCGAATGATTAGGATAGGAATAGCTCTAATAGTCGCTAAAGGAGTCCGAAGTCAGCAGCGGCTAAAAGGAACTGAGGTATTACGGGCAGGCGGAGCATGCGCGCCACGGGGCAACGTCCTACTAATCACGTTTTTAAGCTCTAGAATATTCCAAGGAGTCCTGCGCAGGCGCAGTCTAAACCCATTTGTGTGCATTCACAGAGACCACAAAGAAGAATTGCATTTTTTTTCTCACAGAATCTCCTAGACTTGAGTACCGGGGACAGGAAAAAAAATTAACCTAAATAAAATACACCATGGAACCTTATAAAATTGAGCCAAGAACAGTCAGATCCCATTTGCAACACTTAAAAAAAAAAGGATTCTACAAACACTCTGTCTCATAATATAGAATTAGAAATCAAAGCCCTTATTCCATGACAAGCTTTTTGAACTAACGCATTTTTATTTTTAATTAAAAATATCACCATATGGCTTTTTAAAAAACAAAACAATCTTAACAATAAAACATTTAAAAAAACTAGTTTAAATTTTAAAAGACTGCTTTTTAAAACACTGAATTTTATCTACTCTTAAGTCAGGGCGAGTTTGTGCACCACCTTTGTGACCCAGACTGTTTGGCTGGACAGAACCAAGCCCTTGAAATCAGGTCTCTAGAGATGTTGCTCAGTTCACACAAAATTCTAAGGCAGGGCTTTGAATGTCTATCCTCTGCAGTGGGACTTGCAATGACGGAAAAAACAGAGAAGTGACCCAAACAACCAGGAGGAAGCAGAACATAGGAATGGAAGAGAACAATAAAGGCACTTTATTTTAAAATCAAAATGTACAGATACTAAGCAATGATTCTGTTCTCACTCCAGCTGCTCATTTCTGCCATTTTTGCTCTACTGCTGATTCTAGAACCCTTGCTCTCTTCCATAGTAACTCTGGGACCCTCCCCTGACTTTTCATAGAGCGTAACTAAAAAGTGCATGCCCCAAGATCAGGGCAAGGCTCTATTTCAGAAGGGAAACCCGCAAATGCCTGCCACTTTGGGATCTGCCTGATCAGAGACTTGCACTGGGTAGTCACTCTCAGCCACCTCCTGCACCATTGGTTCAAGTCTTTCCTTCACTCTGTAATTACCTTGCATCTTTGCAGCATGTGTGGGCGAGAGTGAGACCTGAGATACTGCAAGAAAGGACTGCTGCTCTCAGATGAAAAACTAGGTGCAACTTTTGCAAACTTTGCATGAGGCATGCAGCAGCTGTAGGAGGGTGTTGAGGAGAACAACAGGACTTTGGCCAATCAGTTTTAAGGTCCCAAACTTCAGCCCTGCTTTTTAAAAGGACCCCAAGATGGAAACACTAAACGCCGTTGTGTGCAAGAATACACACAAAAACACTGAGAAACTTTTCAACACTGTGTCAGGATCAACTGCTGGAGGCTGCAAAAGAGACAGGAAGTAGCATCACTTATTGGGGCATTATTGGTAGAACGGAATGCAGGTTGCTAATCACCACCAAATTCCTACATCTGCAAACCAAGAAAAAGTTCACCCTGATTAACACTGACCTGCTGACATACTGCAGCTATGACTCTACTCACACTTCCTAGCTAAAGCAAAACACAAATTATACACACAGTGAGAAGTAATCCTGAGAAAGTGCTACAGCAAGCACTGAATTTTGTTTGGTAGGAGACTTGGAATTGGAAAATGCAGAACACATAGCTAATTGTAATCAAATCTCCAAGGTGATCTGCATAAGTGATCTAGAAAAGGTGCTAAGTCACATGGCACTTGGGCAAGACCTGTTAATTCCTGTGTAAAGACACTGCTAATGCACAGTTAAGTGATCCAGCCTTCTTCAAGGATAAAGTGTAAGTGCAGGACCTTCAAGAGAAAGTCAGTCTTCCTAAAACAGGGGGGAAGGGGGCAAGATCCCGATGCTAGGTCTGTTATATGATGCAAATGACAACTTGTGCCCATGACACAGTAATAAACCTCTAATCATAACTCCGAAAGCAATGTAACTGGCAGTTACACATGTGAATCACAGGAATGAGCTCTTTAACAGCCACATATGAGATTAAGAAGAAACTTAATTAAAAACAATTTTAATGGCATGCAATGCTGCAATGCATGCTTACATAAACAACAAGGTACAGAAATTATGTTTCTAAGGGCATCACTTTGACAGGAAATACGTCATATCTAGCTTCCAACTGCAATGACACCTACGTTTACTGGCATTAAGTGTCTACTGTACATCATACTTATGGATATCTGAATAAGCCTTCTAGGTGCTGGATGCAGTCAACACCAGTAAAAAACGCAGGAAGAGATCCGTATGATTTTGATGGGTACTTCACTGAAAATGAACACTCAGCAGAATAGCTGTGGCTTGCTCCTTACGGTTTAAGAAAAAGGAACTGGTGCTTCCGCTCTGAAACAGCTGCAGAGAAGGACATCTCCAACTGACACTTATCACCACCACAGAAATAATTTTTAATAAATCACCTAAGAGGGAATATTCTATGAGATTTCTTTACCAGACATGAGGTGACACATCTGTACCATCAAGGAATTATATTTGCTTCCAGGCATATTTTACTCCAACAAAGGTCTTCCTAAAGCAGTTTTTCAATTGATTCACAGGGTATATAACTTCAGAACAAAGAGTCTGAGGTACTTTTTATCCAATCCCGACAAGAGACCTTAGAATCCTGGGCAGTTTCTCCTTCAATTAGTACTCAGTCTGACCCTAACATGGGTTGATTATCACTCCAAGTGTGTGGGTATAAAGTCGTTTTTCCAGAAGCTGTTTTGGTAGCAGAAAGCATCACACACTGAGTGGACAAAAAGAGCAACCACTTATGCCAACCGACCATGTCAAAACTTCAAATATTATGGTGTGGAATGCAGAAATAAAGGTCTAGTCAGAAGAGATTTACAGTCAGCTCAGGAAGCAACGTACAGACCAGGTGCAGGGACAAGAAAGCCTGTAAGTACATAATCCAACCCAAGGTTGTGCAAGCAACAAACCACAAATAGAAAATACATGCTGTGCACATGAGCAAGCCTCACAAACAGTGTAAAACTGGTGCAGTGAGCCAGTTCACTTGCAGAAAAAGAGACAGCATGCTTCAACCAATGTTAGCAGCTGTGCTATTAGAAAGGAAACAAAAACTAGACAAAATGAGCATTGACTTGTTTTTATGTACATCAAGTCAGCTCCAGCTTATGATGACCGTATGAATGAGTGACCTCCAAGATGTACATGAACCATTGGGTCATTAAAAATTCTGCTCACAAAATGTAATCAAACATGTTAATCTGTAAGACACTGGAAAATGGCCCAGTTCAATTTATCCTGGAAAGCCCACAGCTCTAGATAACCCATGGGGAGGGACCCTATTTCCTGCAAACTATGTTATGCTCTGGGTGTCACTTCACAGCTTGCTGCTTGCTGCTAAGTGCTTGATGAAGGTTAAGGCACCACAAAGGAGTCCAGGTGTCTCAACAAAGTGGTCAACCCACAAAAATGAGCATCTCTGCTCGGAATACAGATACCAAGCATTAAGCATCTTAATAAAGGAAACTACCTTGTTGTTCAGCATCTCACTCTGCAGCTCAGGAGCAAAAGCCCAAAATCTTACCCAGTCAAACTATCAGAATAATTCAGCTTTTCTAAATTCTACTATTCAGTTGTATCATTACCAGAAACAAATTAATTCTTTAAGAAAATTTACTCATTTATGTGATCTTCTCCGTGGAGCTCAGTATGCTTAAAATTGTGAAATATTCTCTTAAGAAACAGTTTTCAAGAGCGCTTGTACAAAGTCCCAAGCTAAAAGCAAATGCAGGTGTCAACTGGAAGGGTCTCCATTACTATGAAGTTATCTCCAAGAAAACCAACATTCCTAGTAGGCATATGAAGCTGATCACTCGCTCTGTCTGTTGCTATGTGGAATTTTAAGTGTTACTGTGCTCAACATTAGCAAGTCAATGCTGGAGACCACAATCCACTTAGCATGTGAAATACCAAGTTGTGATACAATGGAATCTCGTATCAGACTTCAATGTGCCAACAAGGGGGACATAGGACCAAAACTGATCTATTGTTTTTGTATGTTATCCTTTCTCTAAGGCTGTCTTAAAGGTATATAATAGAAATAAATAAAGAAATAGTTAAATTAGTTTGCTTAATCTTCATTCCAAACTTATGAGGTAGATTAGTTAATGATAGAAGTAATCAGTGCGTGTTTGGTGGGTGAATTGGGATTTCAACCCAGAACACTCCAGTTTACCTTCAACACATTCTCCTTTACATACCACTGACTTTCATGATCAGTACTAATCAAATGAACTCACTGAAGACTTAATATTATGATCCTATACAGTAATTATGTTTCCTGTCAATATCTTCAGATTCAGATTCAAGTGTATATATATATTTATCAGCGAGGCACGGATAAAAAATGCAGCTCCACAGCCAACACAGGTTCCTGGTCCCACCATCCCCTATTTTTCCAGGTCCTCTGGATCACTGACAATAGGGGGTTGTGGGTGGGACCTTATCTCTCTGTTCCAACAGGTTTTGAGGAACTCCTAGGCAACATAACAGTGTCTTGCTAATATCACCTTCCTTCATGTTGGGAGAAAAGAGACACTTCTGTGCCAGCTAAGGAAAGTTTAAAAAAAATACTCACACTCCTTTCTGCAAAGCCTGGTATGAAGTGAGAGACAAGAACACCTTGATTTGTATTCCTGCAATGTTGATTTGTACACCTGCAATGCGCAGTGGGTTGCACTTGATGGCCTTATAGGCCCCTTCCAACTTCACTATTCTATGATTCTCTTTGCACGGGGCAGGAAAGACATTATCTCTTGTGATATAAAAGGAGGGATAATCCCAATTAGTTCTCCATGATGGATAGCGAACCAATAAAAAGTGTTCTCCATAATGTACACAGAGCACTGACACAGTAGTCTTCAAAAGTAGGTTTATAGTTGCCACAAAAGAACTGAAAATTGTTTTTGTGGACCCTACAACTAGAAAAAATACACTCACTGATTATCTTTAAAGTAAGCTAATGAACACCCCTCTACCAGTCAGAGTCAGAGCCATGGAACACACAGAGAAAAGAAAGAGCCAGCTAAGAACCAAGCTTCATATCTCAAGGACAGATCTTTCCAATGACATCCATATGTTAGCTGTACAGCTTTACAAATTCTTTTAAGCACTACTTCCTGAAATTAAGATCTGAAAGTAGCAGTAAAGGCAGACAGCTGCATAATCCACAGCCTCCAAAAAGCTGAGCGTGCTATTTGCAATGTCAACACTCATTTCTACTCTGCATGTGGGAAAAACATTATCAGAAGGAAATGTGTTAATCAGTGGGAAATTTGCCCTATAAAAAGACCTAAAATAATCCCCTTTCTGTATAACTGAGAGCTAGAAGAAAGTTAGGGTTTTGTTGCTTTTAAAACACAATGCAGACAGAAAGACAAATAAAAGAGAACATCATCACCCTCTTTAGATTGCACAGTTTATGTGTCTTGATATGTCTGTTCCAACTACAAATGCTAAGTAAATTACGAAAACAAGAATTCTTTAGTCTCATCCCAAAAATGTAGAGTTACCCAGTTTTTTAGTTCCATTCATCCAGTGACTTCTTTTGGCCATATTTTATTTTATACTTGGTAACTGAAAACCTGTGGGCACCCTGAGGCTATTGCCAAGACACTGCCAATATGCTCCCCAAATCAAAAATGATACGGCACTGGAATGAAAAACTGAGTACAAATTACAAAAAATGGCAACAAAGAAAGAAAGAAACCTGTAGTGACCAAAACAAACAAAAAAACAACAGATTAAGGCAAGCACAATGCTATACAAGTTTACTTGGAAGAAAAGTCCCACCATGTTAGATGGGACTTTTGCCCAGAAAAGTGCTCATGATATGATTGCAGCCAAGATGAATTAAGCTGATGGCTTTCCTCCAGGGGCGAAAGATTAACTCACTTGTCTACTCATAGTGATACTACAAAATTAATTCCTTAAGCCTATGACAAATCAAGCGAGAAATTCTGTCCATATCTACAGGGGAGATATTTTAGAACACATATTGAGAAAGCTAATCAACGCCTACTAGCTGTTGGCAGCTTTTTCAGGGAGAACGCCTTCTTCTTTCACCACCATAAATGGAAACACGCATTTTTGCACATCCACTTGCCTCTAAGAGCATATACACACCTCATTCTCTTAAGCATTACATGAGAATATTTTATCTTCTCCACCAAGTAAGAATACATCATCTATTACAAATAAGAATACAGAGCTGGAAAGAGTTGGAATTCTTCTGAAAAATGTCCATTGATTTTTGAAACTCCCTGTGAAAAAACATTACTACAGAGTAAGAGAGGGGACTTCATTCATATTGGCAGGAAACCTATTTCCTATAAAATACAGACAACAACACTCCTCCAGCCACAATGAACAAATGATGTCATCTATTTTGATATATCACTTCAAGAAAAAGAGAACAAGAAAAAATGGTTAAGCCACTCCTTCACACAGCATTCCCTCTCGTAATAGTGAAAAATGCTATCCTGCTTTAGAAGGAGCTTCTCCTACTTCAATGCTCAGTTCTACACAGACCATCCGGCTGTTTAAAAACACTGGGGATGACAAAGTGCCCTGCTAGGGCCCATTTCTTCACTTTGCCTCAGCACCACTTGTGAAACCAAATTAGTCACCTTTGCTTTTGCCAACGGTAGACTGAGAAAGGAAGAATACCTTGAGAAGGAACAATTCCTATGGTATACCTTGCTCTAAGTTGTCATCTGCTGAAATCCAGCCATCAGTTGCAACAAGAGTAGGCCCGATCAATCAGTGGAACTACAGAGGAACTGACTCACCAAATCCCCACTGATTCCATGGGTCTAATCTGGTGGTGACTTACTGCTGGATTTCAGCCACGGTCTCTAGTAGGGATGAAAACCTTTGTAAGAGTGATACAATAAGTTATCCCTCCCCTGCTCGGCATCTGCAATGCAGAAATTCAGGTATCTTCTCAAGTTCTCATCAGGCTGGAGATGCAAACATGTGGTCAATTGATTCTTTCAGTGAACCAGGACACATTAAGTAGTCTTGGGGATTCTTCAGTCCTGCTATTATGCCACAATTTGTGTACATAAACAACTACTGCCAAGGAGAAACTACACTTATATTTATTTTGGACAGGGCACTTTGCAGCTTTCAAAAGGCACTTCTTCCCACAGTTAAATGATTCTGTGCCTACAATCTTATATTATCTGGATTAGCATCACAGGGACACATTAGAGACTTAACTTCCTATTGCTTACAGGTCACAATGTAAAATAAGAAATCACAACCACTTTGAGGGACCGTAAGCTATGGATCATTTTACTCTGTCTGCTAGGTTTAAGTAGAGTGACCGTGCCCTGACCGTCGAGTGGCAATTTATAAAACCACCCAAACATGCCTGTTTGGAAGGTAACATGTGTGTCCTGTGTCTGTCCCATTCTTTCTCCACCCCCACCCCCCCACCCCATTCCTGCCATTCCTACAAGAACATATGAAACTTCGACACATCCTACCAAAAGCATATTTCTTATATATTTATGCCAATATTATTTTACAAACAAGAGTGACTCTCCTTACTAACACAGATCAAAGTTGTTAGAAAAACAGCAGTAGATAGCTTTGAATTTAGAAGTTCATTTTTACACAATGACCCAGAAGAAACCGTCCCTTCCAGCTAATTCTTGAGAATCCCTTCTGCCGCATGACATCTAGTCTCTAGGATAGACTCCATGATGTGCCAAAGGCAGACAACACGGCTTTCTCCAGCTGCTTTGGAGTATCACTCCCATAATCCCTGACCACACTGCCTGGGGCACATGGAAGTGATAGTACAAAATATCTGAAGGGCACTAGATGGTTTACCCCATGACTCACATCATGGATGATTTCCATACAATTTACTCCATAAAAAAATGGTGCAGGACATAAGTCCTTTCTCACTGTGTGAGGAACTGATGGACAGAAAATGAACTATAAGTCCCTGATACAGTAAGGAACTGCTTAATGCATAAAAGAAAGGCTAAACATATGCCTAATTCCCTGATACACTCTCCTCTTTCAAAAACAGGAGTTCCTTCTGCAACCTAGTCTAGTATACTGGCTAAGAAAGAATTGTTTATCAGGAAGCCCATTGTCTGACTTTCACCTACCATTACCACTCTCAGAAGACAACTTAAAATGTTGCTTTTCAGGGAGGCTTTCCACACTGACCCTGACGCCATACAGAGAATTATCTTTGGTGCCTCTCATTCCTATTCTACTAATGTTTTAATTCTTGTTTATTTACTGTTTTATACTGCCCAGAATAGTGTTTCACACTAATGGGGCAGTATATAAATCAAATAAATAATTACCCATCTCTTAAAATGAATGGAACTCAGGAAATTCTTGGCTTATGTGGCTGATAACTTTCTCCTACAAATAGTGGAGGGGAAAAAACTAGAAGATTAGCTATCCTGGATTTGCTTCTAACCAACAGAAATGACTTGGTGGATGAACTCTGGGGAAAAATGACCATCTTATACTGTTCTTGATTTCAAAGGAAACAAAAGCACAGTGTAGCCCCATATGTATGCTGGATTTTAGGAAAACTAATTTTAATAAACTCAGAACAATGATAATTAAGGTCCCATGGCAGGTCTGTTCCAAGACCTCTATTCAGAGCACGTTACCATAGTCTCTCGAGACTGAAGGATGCCTACACACAGGGAGGAGATCCTAACAGGAAAAGGAGTCCAAGATGGGTGGGTGTTTCTTAAAAAGGAAATTCTAGAGGCACAACTACAAGTAACTTCAACAAGAAAAAAAGGTAGAAGAAACAATAAAAGACCAATGTGGTTTCACAAAAAGCTCAGACAGGACCTGAAAACAAAAAAAGGAGACATATAGGAATTGGAAGGAAGGCCAGGCCACAAAGGAAGAGTACAGATAGACAGCAAAGAACTGCAGGGCTGGCATTAGGAAGGCAAAAGCTGAGAATGACCTAAGGTTACCAAGAGGTGCTAAAAGCAACAAAAAAGCATTCAACAGATACATATGTAGCAAAGGAAACAGAAAAATAATAATAACTCAGCTACTGAACAGGGACGGAAAAACAGTAGCAGATGAGGAAGAAAAGACAGAAATGTTCAATTTTTATTTTAGGTCAAATTTTCTCCCAAAAGACAGTCCATGATCCTCCAGGCAAATGTTAAATGCAAATGGAGGGGGCAGGATTGCAGCTTAATAAACAAACAGTCAAGGAATACTTTAT
This sequence comes from Intellagama lesueurii, assembly GCA_037013535.1. NCBI lineage: Eukaryota > Metazoa > Chordata > Lepidosauria > Squamata > Agamidae > Intellagama > Intellagama lesueurii. Next base: position 240,903,892 of record JBAJHW010000004.1, on the reverse strand, counting down.
TACTCTGAGTTCAAATCTTCAGGGTCCAATAAACTGCATTTACAAGAGCATTGAAGGAACTGGCTTGAAGAGATCTGAGAACCACTGTCTATTATTTTCTTAAAATTATGGAAGATGGGCAAAGTGCCAGATGACTGGAGGGGGCTAATGTCCCCATCTTCAAAAAAAAGGGCAAAAAGGAGGACCTTGGAACTATAGACCAGTCACCCTGACATCAATCCCAGAGAAAATTCTGGAGCAGATTATAAAGCAGTCACTCTGCAAGCACCTTGAAAACAATGCAGTAATAACTAGAAGCCAACACGGATTTATCAACAACAAATCTTATCTAATTTTTTTTTTATTCGGTAACTTCCCTGGTAGATTGTGGGAATGCTGCAGATGTAACATATCCTGATTTCAGCAAATCCTTTGACAAAATGCCCCATGATATTCTTATTAGCAGAATATGGGCTATCCAGCAGGTGTGGGCTGGATAGAATGTCAGGTTTAACACAGTTGGTTACAGAATTGTACCCAGAGAGTGCTTATCAGTAGCTCCTTCTTAGAGAGTACTTATTAATATGCTTTTCAAAATGGGAGGAGGTAACTGGTGGCGTACCACAAGACTCAGTCCTGGGCCCAGTACTCTTCAGCATTTTTATTAATGACTTGGACGAGGGGGTGCAGAGAATGCTTATCAAATTTGTGGATGACACAAAATTGGGTGGAACAGCTAATACCCTGAAAGACAAAACAAAATTAAAAAAAGATCTTGATAGGCTCGAACACTGGGCTGAAAACAACAGAATGAAATTTAACAGGGATAAGTGCAAAGTTCTACACCTAGGGGGGGAAAACACACAGATACAAGAGGGGGATCCTTGGCTCAGTAATACTATGAGAAGGATTCTGGAATTGTTATAGACCAGCAGAGTAATGTGGCAGCAAAAAAAAAAAAAAGGCAAATGCTATTTTGGGCTGCATTAACAGAAATATAGTCTCCGAATTCCATGTAGTATTAGTTCCCCTCTATTCGGCACTGGTTAGGCCTCATATAGTGTACTGTGTCCAGTTCTGGACACCACACTTCAAGAAGGATGCTGATAAACTGGAACAGGTTCAGAGGAGGACAACAAGGATGATCAGGGGACTGGAAACCAAGTCCTAGAAGGAAGGACTGAAAGAACTGGGCATGTTTAGCCTTGAGAAAAGAGGACTGGAGGGAGATAGGATAGCACTTTTCAAATACTTGAAAGGTAGTCATACAGAGGAGGGGCAGGATCTGTTCTCCATCATCCCGGAGAGCAGGTAATAATGGGCTCAAATTGCAGGAAGCCAGATTTCAGTTGAATATTAAGAAAAACTTAGCACTGCTGTCTGTACTGATGTTAGAGCCGTACAACAATGGAACCAATTACCTCAGGAGGTGGTGAATGCTCCAATGCTGGAGGCATTCAAGGGAAAATGAGACAACCATCAGTTAGATATAGTTTGATTTGGATTCCTGCATTGAGCAGGGGGTTGGACTCAATCACCCTTTCCAACTCCATTATTCTATGAAAGTCAAGGTCCAGATCACACAAAGAACTGTGTTACTTGAAAGACACTTAATATGAGACACAGTCTTGAGTTGGTAGAACCAAGGTGAACCTAAGAAAATGTGGTTTTCACACCAACAAAGTTCTTTGTGAATGCAGAGAAGTGTGGATGTACCCTCTGCCCCTTGACATGTACCAGAGAATGCCCTAATGGCTCTTGATGCCACCTGTACCAGCACAAAAATTATCTGATATATTTATTAATTGTGCTGTGGTGCTTCTGAAATAAAAAAGGAAGCCCTCTGTACTGAAGACACACAATCAAGTTAAGTAAGCCCCTTTCCTCACTGTCCTCAATATGGGGAATGACAATGACATAAATTCACAAAGTTGTTAAGCACTAGGAGCAGATAGCACAAATTAAGCACACACACCGAAAACTTGAAAGCACTACCATGTCCCCATATTCTGCTGAGACACAAGCTGCTAATGGTTATCTGTTGTGGAAGAAGGAGCAAATCTCAGGTAAAAGTCTCCACCAGGAATTTAGCAGTTCGAGGCACCAGGTCACGGAGTCTTTTCAAACTATGCCACAGCGAAGAGGGGCGAAAAGCAGAAAGGGCTCCAAGAGGGAGTGAGGGGACTTTTTGCCCAGAGCTCCCCAAAGGCAAGAGCCTAGCCCTAGACATTTCAGCTTCTGCTTCCCTTTACAGGCAGATCTTCCCCATAAAGCTCACGTGGTCTGCCTGGCGGGAGGGGGTGTGTGTGTGTATATGCGTGTGTGTGTGTTTTCTCCCTCTCATCACCACCGCACCCTTCCTTCCCTAGGAGAAGAGCTGCCCCCTTTCCCACCCCCACCCCATTTCGAGGCAACGAAAGAGCGGGAACGGAGGGGGGGCCGGCCCCCAGTCTCCTTCCTTGACTCCCCAAGTCTCTCTCTCTCTCTCTCTCAACACAGTGACAAAGAGACACACACACCCCAATGACACGGGGTGGGGGGGTCCCTCCACCTATTCCCCCCCTTCCCCCCCAAGGAGAACTCCGTGGAGGGGGGGGGAGGAAAAGCGGGGGGGGGGCGGCGGCTCGGGGGCCTCCCTCCCCTCCCCCCTCCCCTCCCCCCCTGCCCCCTCTCCTCACCAGGCGCGCGGCCTCGGCCCACGTGCGCTCCTTCTTCCTCCTCTGCTTCATCTCCTTCATCTTCCTCCCGGGCAAAGGCGGGTGGCGACGGAGAAGCGGCGAGTGAGGGGGTGGGGGAAGGGCGACAGAAAGAAAGAAAGAAAGGAGAGAGAAGCACGAAAACAAACGGGGCGGCGGCGGCGCGGGCGGGCGGAGGGAAGGGCGAGGGCTGAAGAGAGAGGGGTGGTGGTGAGGGGGGAAAGCGGCGGGGACGCACGCACAGACACAAACGCACGCGCGCGCTCGCGGGTGAGGGGGGCGGCGGAGGCCGCCGACCGTTACTCGGGCGCCGTGTGTGGGGGGGGAGGGGCGGGGCCGTGAGGAGGCCGAGGCGACGGTCGGGTCTCGGCGCTTCTGAGGCGGGCGGTTGGGGGCGAGAGGCCCAAGAAGAGAGAGAGAGAGAGAGACAGGGGCGGGGTTGGGGCTTGGAGGGCCGCGCGGGGGCTAAGGAATGCGGCGGCTGTGGCGGCTCCGGCTCCTCAGGCCCGACATAACAACGGGCGGGGTCAAAGGTCTTCGAAAGGGCGGGCGGGAAAGGAAAAGGAAGGGAGGAGGGACGGACGGAGCGAGGGAGCCGCTAGTGGCAGAGGCGCGCTAGGCCCGGACGGTGGCCGCGGAGGGACAATCCTCCCCCCCTTCCGAACCTGATAGGCGTGGGAGAGAAAAAGAGAGAGAGAGAGAGAGAGCGCGCGCCAGCGAGAGCGATGGGAGGGGGGGGAGGAACGAACGAACGAGAGAGACGGAGCGGGAAGAGTGTGCGAGGTTTGAAGGAAAACAAAGCGCGGGGGACGCTGGGAAATGTGGTCCCGGAAACACTGGGGCGGGAACTCCTCTGAGGGGAATGGCGTCAGGTCGACTCTTGTCTCGCGAGGGCCGGAACTACCCTTCCCGGCGTGCGCCGGGGCGACGTCGCGACGCTCCCTTTCCCTTAGAGACAGAGGGAAGCAGGGAACGCCCCCCTGCCTCCGCTCCGGCCGAGCAGGCGCTGGCGCCGCGGTGCATGATGGGCACAGGGGGGGCGCCTGCCTGCCTGCCTGCCTGCCCTTTAACCCGGGTTAAGCTCGTGTTGCCCCGGGGGAGGGATGGCGGCAGCAGTAGCTGGACTGCGGAGTGGCTCTCCTCATGGGCCCCCTCCCCCCAGGGCGGGTGGGGTGGGGGGTCTTTTAGGTCTCCCCCAGCCGTGCCTGCCACACTGTATCTTGTAAAGAAAGAGAGTTTTATATATATATATATATAATACTGTCTATACAATGCATATTGTAAAATAGTTTCAGTGACAAACTACCTTAGAAACTCAGACCTCTCTCTCTCTTTCAGGCAAGAATAAGTATTAAATCTCATATAAATTCTTTAATACATTTTTAAAAAAGTATTTCTATACCCTGGATTCTTCAAGAGAACCAAGAAGCTGCTTTGCTGTGTCTGTGTTTTTTTTTAAAGGAGAAAAGGTGTTATAAAAATATTTTAAATAAATAAAATAATAAATATCCTGTCAGCCGCCCCACAATTTGTTTTTATCTTCTCCACTGTGTATGAGGGCATGGCACCGAAAGATTACTTATAAATAGTTCCGAGAAAGAAATAAAGAAGCCTAACACTAAAACAAAGGTTGGAGAGTAAGCTTTATTATTATTATTATTTTACTTACAATAAATTCGATTGATTTTTATTACACTTCTTTTTAGGTTCACTTTTACATTCCTAGACAAGAGAGATGATTACAGATAACAAGCTGTAAAATCTATAGACAAAAAAAAAATTATTGACACGTTTGCTCTTTTATGTACAGACCAAAAAAAAAAGGGGGAGGCAATTCGAGGTGTTCCCAAACAGGCTGAGGAATCTTGCAGAAGATCATGGTGCCCAATGTGTACGATGTAAAATGCAAGGCTCCTTTGTGAACCCCACTGAAATGAGCAGGAGCACAAATAATTTCAAGTGGGCTTGTTCAGGGTTTGGACCTGGTGATGTGAAAGCAGGACAGACCCAAATCGATAAGCACTTCAACCTTGAAGAGCTGGGCCGACAACTTAAAGCTCACAAGCTGCTGAGAATACTCGCAACTGACCGGGATCATCCATATATAATTGTGGTTCTCACATTAGAGTCTCTTACAGACACTTTTGAGAGAAGCCTGAGATGAACAGTCAGAAACCACAGACAGGGCACACAGATCTGCAGAGAGTTTATTTTAAAGTAATGTTTTGGATGTTAGTGATCAGGTCTGTGTTAGGCGTTGAAGGACAGATACACAGTCTCCTGCCAGTCAAAACCCTGGCACGGAGGGAAGTGTTCCATGTAATTTTAAAAGCAGCGTCCAAGAGTTTCATGCTTTTAAAGAAACAGCTTCAATTGCCAAGTATTCGGCATCATGTAATATCTGGCTCTGAACCTCAAGAGTGACTTTTATGGGATATAGCTTTGGGGGGGAGGAGAAAATACAATTATAAGTCTCAGAGTTAAGACAAAAAATATTGCCAGCAAGTTCGTACGGGGAATCTAGTTGTACAACCCTTTCTTAGGCTTTACTGGACCTCTTTTCTCACCCAGTCCTGCAAGAGACTCGACAAGACCGAGACATCAGGTCTACTAGGACATGTCTGGAGATTGCTTTGGTCCTTCACAGCGTTGCAAATTATAAATAAAGAGGCTCTTGGCTTCCACTTCTCTGGCATCTCCCTGCAAAAACCCTGCAAAGTGATTTCTCCAAGCAAGCCTGCAGAAGCCTGCGTGGCACTGGTTTGCCTTGCCTGTTCAAACTGAAATGAAACGACCAGTCCCATTCTCGGAATTAAGTGTTTTTTTTTACAGAAGACCAGAGAACTGACAAGAATCTGCAGATCCACAGCTGGAACTTTGTCTGCCTTATGTCACAACTGCTGTACTTCACAATATAAGTTATACAATCCTTATCTTTCATAACAAAGGGATTTATCAATAGAGGAAAAGAGAGGATGGGAATAGGTTGGGTTGGAAATGACAGATGCTTTCATACTGCAAGAGCCAAAGCAAAAGGCTCTATCAGAAACAGTCCAGCTAACTGAAATAGGAAGGTAATCCCAGGTTCCTCTGACCAATGAAACTCCAGAGCAAATGAGTTTCTGCCCTCTCCCCCACAACGCCAGAGGGGCAGTCCTCCATGCCCTCAGAAACAGTCTTTTCAAAGCAGCAGACCAGGGTCACCTCAGAAAGACATCCATGAATTCAGAGCAGCAGGACCTGTTTGAGCAGCTCTGGGCTTAATCGAGGCACCATGCCAGCAAGATGCCTCTCGGAGTGTCAGATCCTTGGGAGGTCAGTGCACCCTGGAGAAGGCTGCTCAGAGAACACTTAACAAGCACACAAGTCAGAGGCGTTGAGACACATTAAGAGGATTTCTAAAACCAAGCAAGTTCTCATTCATTCATTCATACATACCTGCGTGTGCACACGCACGCACGCAGAGCAGGGCCGAGAAGAGGGGGGCCATTCGACCATTCAAGGAGGAAACCAGTGGAAAAATATTCACAGTACAATAGTCAACATCAAGCTCCCCCTCCCCACACGAATATTAACAACTGAATTATTCATATACAACCATTTTAAACTTAACCAGCGGAACTGTAAAATGATATACAGGGAGCACCTTCTTCAGCCTTTTGATCCCCACCCAGTTTAGCAGCATCTCACTCGCCACACACCACGAAGCAGCCTTCTTTACTCAGGCCAGGTTTGAAGGAGGGGGTGAGGTAAGAGTGTTTCTAAAACAGGAGCTCCTAGAATGAGCCTGACCTCTACAATCTGGTCCAGTGCCCTCCTTTTCAAACTCCGCTCAGACTTAAACTTGATCCCCATCCAACTGGGAAGACTCAGGACTCCATACATTAAAAGATTTCACACCAAGGATAAGATGAGAAGAGGAGGCAAATCTGGTCTGAACTTAGAATTTTCTAGGAGAGCCTGATCCTGCAAATGCTTAACTTTCCATCCTTTTTAAAGAAAACATAAAACAAAACAGACCACGCTGACAGTGGAAGACAATAAAAGCAATGGCCTTGACCATATGCCCCAAGGAAGGGTGCCCAGTGGATCACACTAGGCATGGAATGGGCACAGAAAGAATCCTAATGTGAAGCTCACAATGAGTATTCAAGGGCACTGTTGGGAAAAGTGGGCCCTGCTGGTCACGGCTGAAGTCTCTAGGAGTCCCACCTAGAACAGGTGTTACCAATCCTTGTAAACAGGTAAAGACTTGATTGGGTTTCTATTGCTTTTGTTCCAGAGGAAGGAGAAGAATGGGGTTTTCCAAGCTCTCCTTTGGTCTGCATTTCTAAAAAGACGTGTCTCGTCAGTTGAGGGATACATTTCAGTCTCCTCTCTTCCCCAGTTTATACACAACCCTCCCAACACAATAAATCCAAAGGTGCCAGTCTTTTTTTTGACAGAAAAAAGAAAGAAAAAGAAAGTAAGAAATATCCACGGTTGCTGGATAAATCCTCGTGCCACTTTTGAACCTCTCCAAATTTTTAGCGTGGGTCCTGCCGAGAAGGCCTTTGACTTATTGTCCCAAGGACAAAAAATTGCTACGAGAACACAGTAAAAAGTGTAGAGGTGGCCATGTGCCAAGGAGATGCCCATCATTCTTGATGCTTCTAGAACACACTAAAATGTACCTCGTGTATTTCCAATTTCCTAATTAGAGTTACTTTCACCTTAAAGATGGTCAGTGGGAGGGAGGGAAAAAGTCACACTAGGTAGAGGTCCACATGGAAACCCCCCCAAGAGACACCAATCAGTTCAGATGCAGACAGGGCCACTGCTCAAAGGGAACGGTTTTACAATTTGGTCACATATGCCCTCCTCCCCACAGATCCTTCCTTGCCTCAGCTCTTGAAACCTTAGCTACACCCTCATCAAGAAACAGAATTTCACTTGGGGACCAGCCCACGAGACTGGGGATAGAACGGAGATCCTGAACCGCCAGAAGAGCCTCCAGATTTCCTTCCAGTTTTAGGCCTGGAAAATACAAAATCAAGAGAAATATGTGGTTATTTATTTACTTCCTTAATTTATGTCCCATTTTTCTCCTCAAGATGACCCAAGGTGAATAAACGACCACGGTGTCTTTGCTGGGGCACGGAAAATGAAGAATGCAAGCCATTTTTCAGATCAAAATGATAAGTTATTGTTTCTTGATCGCTTAAGTCGCTTTTAAACTTCACCTCCATACTAAACATCCCATACTTACTACCCTGTTTCCCCAAAAATAAGACCTAACCTGAAAATAAGCCCTAGTATGATTTTTCAGGATGCTGGTAATATAAGCCCTACCCCAAAAATAAGCCCCAGTGAAGTGAAACCCCACCTTCCACCATTGTGCAGCATTGTGTAGCAACCAGAAGAAGATGACATGACTGTAAAATAAAACATCCCCTGAAAATAAGCCCTAATGCATTTTTTTGGAGCAAAAAATAATATAAGACCCTGTCTTATTTTCGGGGAAACACGGTACTCCCTAAAAATTACCCACCATGTGTTTGTGGGTAGACATGATGCACTTCTATTGATCATCAAGAAGGTGCTGCAAATAGTTGTTTTTTACTTCAATTACTGTTTTCGAAGGAGAGGCATAACATTTATTTATTAGCTTTATACAGGTATACTACCCCATTAGTATGATGCACTATTCTGGGCAGTTCACAACATGCCAAACCTCCGTTATCTTTCAAGTACCTTAAACATTTTATAAATATCTAGAGCTTCTGTATGCAAACCACTTCCCCAATTAATGTGGCCTGAAGTTTACAAGTCTGATCTGCTCAGGATCAGGGTTTCCTAATGGAAAATCGTCTCCTCTCTAAAATCTGAGCTCATCTGGGTTTCGATCCGGAAACTGGAACTCACCTGGATTTTGGCTTCTTGTTTGATGTACTCTCAAAGGTGGAAGCGTCCACCTGAATCTCATCTTCTTCTTGCAAAGCTGCTTCCAGAGCTGCCTGGACTTTTGGGGCGATGGCTGGGCCCTCATAGTCCCGTGTTGTTCGGCTAGGCATGTCCAGTTCCAAGAGCACAATGTTTTCTGCCTGTATGATCAGAATCAAGAGGGTTCAGAGAAACCCACAGATAGACAGGCATGCATGTGCACACACACACACAGGAGTACACGACTGCATCTTATTTCAAAGGCACTGTGCATGCATATAGAACACCACAGAATCGGGATTGATTGTAAAGCTCAATCCCTGTCCTGAAGAGCTTCCAGCCCATCATGTGATGGAAGGGGATAACCTAGTGGCACAGGAAAACAAAGTGTGTGGTTGGGTCAACATAGACAGAGTCTTTGTATCACTGCAGTTAAGGATGGGGGTGTTACATCAAAGGAATTTAGAAACCATAAGGCTTCAGCAAAGATTTAAAGTAAGGGAGAGCTCATACAATCATGTGAAAAAGAAAGTACACCCTCTTTGAATTCTCTGGTTTTATGTATCAGGACATAATCAAAATCATCTGGTCCTTAGTAGGTCTGAAAATTAGGTAAATACAACCTCAGATGAACAACAACGCATGACATATTACACCATGCCATTATCTATTTTACAAAAATGAAACGAAAATGAAGAAGCCATGTGTGAAAAACTAAGTACACCCTTACTGCTTCCCTAGGAATTAAGAGGCTAAGTAGCAGCCAGGTGCTGCTAACCAAATGCCCTTCAATACATGATCATCAGGAAGTATGACCACCTCTATAAATGCCAGAAGTTTTAGCAATTTGCTGGTCTGGAGTATTCAAGTGTGCGTTAACACAATGCCGAGGAGGAAAAAAATCAGCAATGATCGTAGAGAAGCAATTATTGCTGCCCATCAATCTAGGAAGGGTTATAAGGCTATATCCAAACAATTTAAAGTCCATCATTCTACAGTGGGGAGGATTATTCACAAATGAAAAACATTCAAGACAGTTGCCAATCTTCCCAGGAGTAGACATCCAAGCAAATTCACCCCAAGGTCATACCGTGCAATGTGCAGAGAAATTGCAAAACCCCCAAGGATTACATCTTAGATGACACAGACCTCAGTTAGCATGTGAAAGTTCATGACAGTACAATTAGAAAAAGATTGAACAAATATGGTTGGTTTGGAAGGGTTGCCAGGAGAAAGTCTCTTCTCTCTAAAAAAGAACATGGCAGAATGGCTTAGGTTTGCCAAGTTGCATCTGGACAAACCACAAGACTTCTGGAACAATGTCCTTTGGACAGACGAGACCAAAGTGGAGATGTTTGGCCATAATGCACAACGCCACATTTGGCAAAACCAAACATAGCATATCAGCACAAACACCTCATACCAACGGTCGACACAGTGATGGAGGGGGTGATGATTTGGGCTTGTTCTGTAGCCACAGGACCTGGGCACCTTGCAGTCATGGAGTCAACCATGAACTCCTCTGTATACCAAAGTATTCTAGAATCAAATATGAGGCCATCTGTCTGACAGCTAAAGCTTGGCCAAAATTGGGTCATGCAACAGGACAATGACCCCAAACACACTAGCACATCTACAACAGAATGGCTGAAAAAGAAAAGAATCAAAATGTTGCCATGGCCCAGTCCAAGTCCAGACCTCAACCTGACTGAAATGCTGTGGCGGGACCTTAAGAGAGCTGTGCTTGCAAACCTTACTGAATTGAAGCAACGCTGTAAATAAGAGTGGGCCAAAATTCCTCCACAACAATGTGAGAGATTGATAAGTCATACAGAAAACAACTGCTTCAAATTATTGCTGCTAAAGGTGGTTCTACAAGCTATTGAATCGTAAGATGTACTTAGTTTTCCACACATGGCTTCTCCATTTTGCTTTTATTTTTGTAAAATAAATAATGGCACGGTGTAATACGTCATGTGTTGTTGTTCATCTGAGGTTGTATTTACCTAATTTTCAGACCTGAAAAGGACCAGATGATTTTGATTATGTCCTGATATGTAAAACCATAGAATTCGAAGAGGGTGTACTTTCTTTTTCACACGACGGTATACAGAACAGAGTGTTCAGACGTATATTTCAGCAACAGGAAAAACAGGGGTTGTTCTCCACCCAGGACGGCTGTGAAGCTGAGTAAGTGACAGCTACAGGTAAGGATATCTCTGGATATATATTCAGGGATGCATATTCATTAGTTAAAATATTTGTACCACACCAGATTGTACTAAATTACTTAAGACAAAATTATAGTATAGAAGACCTAAAACGGGCAGGAAGCAAGGAACGGCCAGCTGCAATGGGGGACAGAAACAACAACCCACAGCGGAGTGTGATTCGCTCTCCACATCACTCCTGGTTTTACGCAGGTCCTCACAAATAAACCAAAGGCAAACAGGAGTGGGAGCTTACCCTGTAACGGGCCTCTGGACGGACCATCATGGACATCCTAGCGTGTTGGCTCAGAGGTCTTTTGTATCCCACTGCAGACACGGGCCTTTTCATCATTTGTTGGTTCCTGGCAAGGGAGAACTGCATGAATCTCTCCTCCCCAAGTAGCTGACTGCAAACCTCCTGAGTCCGTCCAATAATCTTGCCAAGTGTCCCATCTCTCAACACACACACACCTGCATTAATCCCTATAATCCGTATCAAAGCCTCTGCTTCTCTGCCACTCCTGGCTACCTTATTCTACAAGGAGAAATACTCACAGGTCCTTGCTCCTGCACAGTAAGAGAACTAGCACTCATCTTCTCTGCAAACAGCCACCATGATAGGGTGGTTCCTAGGATTTCAAGATTACAGTGGGAACATGCCTACGACTTAACAGAAATTAGTTAATACTGGGCACGTTGTTATCATTTTCCCGATCAAAAGGTTCAGGGTCATCTTCAAAGGGAGAATAAAATCAGGGTGGCATCTTAAAGGGAGACAGCATTTTAAGTACCCCCATACCGACTACACAAATGTATGTTCTGGTCTCAAGAAAGAGGTAAAACTTCCAGGTACTCTAAAACGGCCAGGCCGTAAAACAGCTGAACAAAGAACTGAATAGATAAAAGGTGACTCTGAATAGAATCCGAAAGGATTCTGCCCAAGATCTTCTGAAGAATGCAGGCATGGATGAACTGCCTGGGAAACAGTGACCACAATGCAATCAAATTGAATGCATAGGTTATGTGCAAAAGAGACAGGGAACTCCAACACAGTCCTATTTGATTGCAGAAGAGGAAAGATCTTTAAAATGAAGGCATCAATAAAAGCAAAAGGAAAAGCCAAGAGGGTCAAATCTCTCCAAAATGCTTGGAGACCGCTATGCAAAACCACAACAGAGGCCCAGCTAGAACACAGACCACAGGTCAGAAAAAGAAGAGCACAAACTCTGAAGTCATCATTATTGCTCATATACTGAATAAAGGACCCGATCAGAGGCAAAAAGCTTCCGTCAGAAACCCAAAGGAGGTGAACAGAAACAAGCACAAGATTGCATAAAGGAAACGAAAGCAAGCAATTAAGAAGGAAAGGATTCTGAGGTCTGTACTGCTAATAGCATCGAAACCAACAATAAAATACTCTTTAAATACAGCAGGAGCAGGAAAACGGCTAGCTAGAGAAGCAGTTAGACCTCTGGATGACAATGGAATTAATGGAGTAATAAAGGAGAATGTGGACACGGCAGAGACCCTACATTAATTGCTTCCCTCTGTCTTAAACAGCTGAAGACATGTGCTTGAACCAATGTTTCTAAGAGGACAGAGTAAGCAGTTGAGATAATCAGTGATGAACAGACAAGGAAGCTCTAGACCTCAGTGGCAAATTGCTAATAAATCACTGGGTCCAACTGGTCTCCATCCAAGAGATCTTAAAAGACACCAAGGCTTCTTGGGGCTATTCATGAGACTCATTGGTATGAATAAAGGAAAATAAAAGCCATTGTGTATGCATCAGTCAGGAAGGTGGCCCGTTCTTCTGCTGCTCATACACAGTGTATTATTTATATATAGTAATAGCTTTCTTGCAAGAGAGTTTATGCCCAAGATAGTTATTCGAGAGCATTCTGCAGTTTTCCAGAGAGCACCATCTTACCTCTACAGCAAACCAAGGCATCCTATGAAGGGGTTCAGCAAACCTCAATTTACACAAACAAGTGGCCTGAAGGGTAGAATCTCTCTCCCTCTTTTAAACAGAAGTTTGTACTAAGAACCCTGCTGGGTCAGATCAAAGCTCCATCTGGCATAGAATTCTGTTTCCAACTGTGGCCAACCAGACACCCTGGGACGTCTGAAAACACGGCATGACGTCTTCCCAACTTAGGCACCTTCTGCCTCATCATCAAAGAGACACCAGCTTTGAACATGGACGTTCTTAACTACCAGCTGGCCTATCCCACTCCATTAATGCGTTTGCCCCTCCTTCCTCTTCTTCCCCTGCTCTGGGAGACTGAATCCGGCTGCTCTGAATAAGAACGTGGTGTTGTATTCCAAACCAATCTCTAAGAGGTTTCAAGCAATGGATATATTTCAAGGCTTTACGATGTCATTATTCCACCTTCTCCTCCTCTGCACTGTCCCAAACCAAACAGGAATTGGTGGCAGATCAAAATTTTGTGGAAGGCAAATTTGTTTTGTTTTCTTGTAGTAGGGGACGTGGTGGCGCTGCGGGTTAAACCGCAGAAGCCTCTGTGCTGCAAGGTCGGAAGACCAGCAGTCGTAAGATCGAATCCACGCGACGGAGTGAGCTCCCGTCACTTGTCCCAGCTCCTGCCAACCTAGCAGTTCAAAAGCATGTAAAAATGCGAGTAGATAGGTACCACCACGGTGGGAAGGTAACCGGCGTTCCGTGTCTAGTCACGCTGGCCACGTGACCACGGAAACTGTCTAAGGACAAACGCCGGCTCTACGGCTTGGAAACGGGGATGAGCACCGCCCCCTAGAGTCAGACACGACTGGACTAAATGTCAAGGGGAACCTTTACCTTTACCTTGTAGTAGGGATGGTTTTGTCAAGTCTCAAACCAAAGTAACGATGGGTAAACACAGTAAGACATTGGAAAACAGGGAGAGCAGTCTACATCCATTTGGTTTCATTTAATGTTGTCTGTAGCAGCTGTAACATCTGCCTTTCCTCTAAGAAGCTGAAGATGGCATATGTAACTCACCTTCTCTCCATTTTAAATCGGGGGCGATTAGGTTGAAAGCTTGAGAATGGTCCAAGGTCAACTAGCGAGCTAAGCAGGGATTTAACCCTGCATCCCTCTCCCAGTTATGACAAAGGTTTGGCCACAATGGCACACTGAGGCTTGCCTTTAACTGTGACATTTATCCATTAAATATGTGAGCACTGATTTCACTTTCCCTGACAGTAGATCTCACTTTGTTTGACAGACAGAGAGAGAGCACATAAGAAAATGTGTCAACTTATACTGAAGACAATTGGTGCTTGAGAGGAATGGATGGGTCTGCTGATGTGTCCTCATTCTTAATCAGAAACAACTTACTCCAGCCGGGTGATGGGATGCAGCTTCCACTGGTCTTCCTCCTCATCAAAGAATGACCGATTCATAATCTTGTTTTTCTCTTCCAAGGGAATGAAGTTCTCAATAATCAGATGCCTATGGAGATCAACAAATGGAGTGGCAAAAAACGGGACAATCAACTCAGCGGAATCAACGCACTCTCTCCAGGGACCCGCAAGTAAAGAAAACACTGCTGCTGAGTTCATTCTCATCCCACAGGCAGTCAGGTGGGAAATGCATTTAAAAATATTTTAAATAAATAAATAAAGTGAATACCCAACGGCTGGCTTTCAACAGAAACAAACCTACTTTAGCTTCAGTTCCCGTGTGAGCTCATTCTGGGTTTGCTCCAATTCTTGGCGTTCTTTGATGTGCTCCTCTTGAAGGTCATGGATTTCGGCCTTCACGGCTTGAAGCTTAGAAAAGAGCTGAAAGGGAGGGCAGGAGTTATGAAGCTATGGCAAGAAAAGCCTTTTTCCCTGCCAGCTGGGCTAGTGCTTATAGAAAGTGAAATGAGCCACCCCAACTCATCAGCAGCTGAAGAAGCCTCACGATCTTCCCTGTAGGAGAAGAGCATCCATCCGAGAGCAGACCAGCTTTGGAGGTTCTCAGACGGCCACCGCTGAGCAGCTGCTAAAAAAGCTCCCCACGTCCAGCCATCTCTTAGGCCAGAACAGGAAAGGGGAGGGTGGCTAACTGTGGACATGCTAAACATCTTGACTACATAGTTGCTAAGTAATCACCGGTCTTTCCTGAGCTTGGAGCTAAAGAAGTGGTTTGAGAATTGCCACCCAACCATTGGGACCATCTCACAAATCTCTGCAGCTTCATGCTTGGAATGAAGGCTGGCTATATATCACTTGTTCACACAGATCTCCTGAACACTGAGTTATTGTTTTACACAATAAGGGGAAAAAAGCACTGTTGACTACCAGTTTTTGCCAGGACAATAAGACCGCCGTCTCCGTGGGATCAGTACTCACTGATTCACTTACCTGCTGCCTGAAAATACTAAACAAACCCCCCCCCCCCCAAAATATGCATTTCCAAGATGTATTACCAAGGAAAGAACCAGAAATTGTGCAATATATAAGGTTCACGATATCCACGATTTCTTGCATCCACACGGGCGGAGGGGCTTTGAACCGATCCCCCGCAGATACCGCAGTCCTACTGTACTCCATCTGGACCATTCTGCACGGATGCTTCATGTTGGTGCATTCTAAGGCTTCCAGGCAGAAATCACGGGGAGTCTACGAGGAAGTTCCCCTGTACACAGTCCTACCAAATGAATGGAAATGGTGCAAGAAAACCACCTGCCCAGCGCCCACTCCTTTCAAAGGTGCCTCGTGTCTGGAGAACATTCCAAATAGATTGCGTCCCTATCGTTTCTGTCTCTGCAGCCTTTCCTAACACAGCCGCTCATGAGCCAGATTTCGGCTTTGCTATATCTGGGTGGCACTCATTCAGAGAAAGCCTGCTCACCTTTTTCAGTTTTTTAGTTTTAATGTCCACCTCTTGCTGCAGGGAACTATAGGTCTCCTTCAGCTCCAGCGTTTCCTCATCTCGACATTCCATCTGCTGTTGAATTTCTCGCTCCCGTCGTTTCTGCAGCAAATGACAAAGAAGGCTGCTCCATCCAAACTTCACCTAGGCCTCAAAGATCAAAACCTGAACCACTCTGGCCAGGAATTAAATATTTCAGTAACTTAAGGACAAAGGAGAATATGAACCAAAAACAAAAGGCATTTCACATTTCCATTCAACTCTAAACTCTTTTATACAGTTATAAGCAGAAAGTATTAGGAGACTCGATCCCGTTTCAGAATTCTGTTTTCTATTCCTTGAGACAATGTGATCACACTGACTTATATAGGTTTACTTTGAAGGATGTTCCAAGGAATCACATGGGTTTATGTCCAAGAAACTGTGCAGCAAACAGCAGCCTCACATTATTAGGTCTCATACCTTAAAGCTGTGGTTCTCTACCTTGGGTAACCCAGGTGTTCTTAGACTGCAATTCCCAGAAACCCCGGCCAGCACAGTTGGTGGTGAAGGCTTCTGGGAACTGCAGTCCAAGAACACTAGGGTTACCCCAAGGCTGAGTATGTTTTTGGTATTGTATTTTGGGTTTTTTTGTCGGATTTTTTGTATTGTATTCATTGATCCTTTCAGTAATGTATTGTTATTAATCCATTGTTATTAATCTTAAATACTGCCTTTTAATTGTTGTAAGCCACCTTGGGACCTTTTTAAGTAGAAAGGAAGATTACATTTTTAAAAAATAAACAAATTAAATAAAACCACTGTCTTTAGGAGTAAAAAAAAGAAAAGAAATTAAAACAAAAAAGGAATCTCAAAACAGGAAGAATTAATCGGCCAATGAGGTTTAAAAGAAACAAAGAAGAAACAAAAAATTTTTTGACATACATTGTACACCATTCAATGGTCTTGCCTTTCCCATGTTCACGTGCTTGCAGACTCTCTAAAATCGTGCAATGTTTGTATTTTACTGGTTTCCTATTGCTGACAAGGGGTTCAGGCAATAAAGGTCATGAATAGAGATGGGTGTATTCATATACGAATATCCCCCCACAGGTGGAAATAAGGAGGGTCCGGCCCCACAGGGCCAGACTGTCCACTCACCATTCCGCCACTCACGCGCGCTCGACAGAACCTTCCTATCACACTGTTCTCCACAATGTATTAGCCACTCTCCGACCTAGCAGAGAGGCTTGTCATCCCGCCTCCTGCCAGGACTGGGTAATCGACTGCGGACAACGGCGCGATAGGAAGGTCTGACGAGCTCGCATCAGCGGCGAAATCGTGAGTGGACAGTCTGGCCCCATGGGGCCAGACCCTCCTTATTTCCACCTGTGCCGGGATATTTGTATACGAATATTCCCATCTCTAGTCATGAACCATACACATAAGACGAGTACAAAAGGAAAGAAGGCAGAAAATGTTATCTACCAAAAACATTGGTAGACGATCGCCACTGAAATTAAAGCAACCAATGCCAACCCCTCAAGAAAGAAAGAAAGAAAGAAAGAAAGAAAGAAAGAAAGAAAGAAAGAAAGAAAGAAAGAAAGAAAGAGAGGGGAGGGGAGGGGAGGGGAGGGGAGGGGAGAGTCTCTGTGTGCCCGAATTAACCATCCATCTTCAAAACAGCAGGCCTCTGAATACCAGCTGCTTTGAAAAACAAGGGTCAAAGGCCACAGCCCTCATGATCTCTTGGTAGGCTTCTCGCAAAGGCATCTGGCCGGCCAATATAGGACCGGGCTGCTGGGTAAGGTGGACTTTTGGTCTGTAAAAATCCTTCAAGGCTCTTGTGACATCCACAGTAGAAAGCATTCCTTTCGTTCTCTACCGTTGGCTGTAACCAAAGCCTTGACTGGTTACACTGAAAGTCCACCCCATCCGACATCCTTGCCCAGGAAATTCCCAGGTGGATTTTGTCCAAGTGCTGCACGCACGCACGCACACACACACGCACATGCACACACACACACACACTCTTGCTGTGAGCCTCCCAGGGCTTCTTTGCACCCATCTCACCTGCTCAGCAATCTCCTGCCGCTTCTGTTCCAAAATTTTCTGCTGCTCATTTGTGTGATCGACAATATTTTTCCCTCCAACAAGGAGTTTGCTTTCCATGGCCTGAAAATCACAAAGGAGATGGAAATGGGAATGCTGGAGAACGGATATTAGATTCTTCCAGACCTTCACTGTTTCTACCGTTGTTTATTATTATGTTTTTTTAAAATCCCCCCTCCCCCAGTTTTCTAATGACATATAGACTTTAATCGCTGGTTTGTCTGTATCAAAAGTCTCTTGTTGAAGTGGCTCTCAGGCATAGACCTTTGCTAAAAGTACCACTGGAGGCCTGTCCTTAAAATGGAGGTACCTGGGAGGAATCCTGCACATTTATCCACGCAAAAGCATTGATGCTACCTCTGAGCTATGGCCCTTTTGCCAGATGTAGTTAATTTATTTTATTTTCTCTTCAAAATCCGAAACTACCCTTTATCCAGAAGACTTCAGAGCAGTGTTTCTATAGACTAATCATTCAATGAATAAAAGAACTGGAACGTGAAGCATGATTTTCAGTGAACTGATTGATATGAAATACTAAATATACCTATAAATGATAAGTTAACTTGTGATATTAATGTTAAAAAGAGGTTGATAAATAAGATTGTTTCAGTGATATTTTCCCAGTGTGGTGTAGTGGATAGAATGATGGACTAGGACTGTGGAGAAAAGGGTTCAAATCCCCACGTGGCTATGGAAACTTCACTGGGGGGAGTGGAACTGGTAAAACCACTCCTTAAATAGGTAAAGGTTCCCCTTGACATTTAGTCCAGTCGTGTCCGACTCTAGGGCGCGGTGCTCATCCCCGTTTCCAAGCCGTAGAGCCGGCGTTTCTCCGAAGACAGTTTCCGTGGTCACGTGGCCAGCGCGACTAGACACGGAATGCCGTTACCTCCTTAAATATCACCCCTTAAAAGCTTGCTGTTGTTATAGGTTTATAAAGTATACATAGTATATAGTATATAAAGGTTGTTATAACTCGGTTCCAACTTGACAGCACAGAACACAAACACAGAGAGAGAGATTTGGAGAGTTTTTAACAGTTATGTATTAATAAAAGGGTAAGATTATGTCCCTTTGCCAGATTCAACAGTTTTGGAAAGGGAAGGGAACTTGCTAAATGGGGAAATTATTTACTACATCTCCAGTGGTCTCAGTGCAGTGGACCCAGTGCAGCAGTGTAACTGTATAGTTTAAGCTGCTTTTGTTGTGTATATTACATTTTCTTGTTTTTAGTTGTTTGTATTTTGTTTGTATTGTGGGATACCTTCGTTTGTTTCATATCTTTTATTCTTTATTTATTTAAATAAAATTATTTGTAGGAAAAGTCTGGTGGGGGGGAAAGCAACCTAAAATCAGAGTGATCATCTTTTTCAATGAGCTTCTTAATTTTTATGTGCTCAGGCACACTTTTTTCTACTTTTCTGGTTGGCTTACAAAAGTATCACCTCACCTCAGCATGACATTTGTAATTTGTTTTGTGCCCACCCGGCTATTACAGCATTCGTCTTTCACACAAAACTCCCTGTGGTCTGCTCAGGCTTGGAAGTTGTGTTTCAAAAGTAATCAGTCAAGATTACAGTTCCAACACCCTTAACCCAGAAGTAATCAGCTATCGTGTGTCATGTGTTGTCAAGTCAAACCCTCCTTGGAGTGACCCTGATAGCGCTTTCAAAGAGTGATATTTGAGGAGAGGTCTCCTCCCCAATCGAGAGGGATGTGGTGGCGCTGCGGGTTAAACCGCAGAAGCCTCTGTGCTGCAAGGTCAGAAGACCAGCAGTTGTAAGATCGAATCCACACAACGGAGTGAGCTCCCGTCGCTTGTCCCAGCTCCTGCCAACCTAGCAGTTCAAAAGCATGTAAAAATGCGAGTAGATAAATAGGTACCACCTCGGTGGGAAGGTAACGGCGTTCCGTGTCTAGTCGCGCTGGCCACGTGACCACGGAACCTGTCTTCGGACAAACGCTGGCTCTATGGCTTGGAAACGGGGATGAGCACCCTGCCCTAGAGTCGGACACGACTGGACTAAATGTCAAGGGGAACCTTTGCCTTTACCTCCTCCCCAGTCAGTTTCTATGGCCAAGTGGGGATTCAAACTCAGCTCTCCTGAGTCCCAGTCCATTACTCTACCCACTAGGCCACATTGCGTATCTCTATCAGCCATCATACTTGTTGCCATTTTGAAAAGCAACTCTTCTTCCTCATTTCTCCAAAGTAAATAAAATTAGCACTTCTTCGGAGCTTTAAAAACACGCATAGATAAATGCTGCAAGCCACTGGCCAACCGCACAAAAACATGCTTTGCTTTCTTCTCATGGGCTTTAGCAGGTGCTCAACCCCCAGAGAAGAGAGCAAAGGAACTACAGGAGGCATGGTATGGATCCACAAAGAAAGTATGATAACTTTTCCATCATAAATTGAGGGCCACATCCT
Organism: Intellagama lesueurii; assembly: GCA_037013535.1. NCBI lineage: Eukaryota > Metazoa > Chordata > Lepidosauria > Squamata > Agamidae > Intellagama > Intellagama lesueurii. The sequence goes on along the minus strand of JBAJHW010000004.1, from coordinate 240,883,699 downwards.
CATCACTATATAAGTAAACCAGAATAAAGCTATTATTCATTAAGTTACAATTGGAACATAACATAATGGGCCCTTATTAGTATAACAAGGAAACAATTACAAGGAACCAGCCATTCTGTAAAGCGTTACTTCTAAGCTCCGTCATCTAATCGCTACTATCAGGTCAACACCCACGGAGCTTCCTCTTTTTAATCTGCCCCTTCTACCAATAATCCCCTTAAACGGAAAGGAAGAAGGATCTATTCTTCTTTCTTGACTCAACCTAACTGGATGGCATGTACCAAAACCAGAACGGGTTCCACACGGATCTCATGAAGTTGACAGGGACACTTGGGTCATCTGTGTAGACGACAGATTAAAAACGAGGGCAGAATTCCAGCACAATGCAAGGAACTGGCTGCAGATCACAACAGCTGAGTTGTAGCATTCCAGCCGAGAGTAATTTGGAAAGGGAAACCTCTAAATGAGAATGTCAGGACCACCAATTCTAAGCACAAATGGGGGAACATTTTCTGTTTCAGCTTCTTTCATGTGCCCTGTTGTTTTTAATCCATAACACAGGGCGTCCCCAGGGAACCTGCTTTGCTCCCTCAATTTCCTGGACGGTGAGAAAGTAACATGTGCCTGAAAACCTCGTACCTTGATTTTGGCGCCCAGCTTTTCAGCTGCTTCTTTCTCACGTTTCAGATCTTCCATCTTCTTCTCCTTCTCCTTCAGCAACCGCATCTTCTCCTCGGCCACCAAGCTGTGATCCTCGAGGATCGCCTTCTTCTCTATCTCCAGCTTCTCTTGTTGCTGCATCCAGTAGTCATCTTTGTTAGCCACATCTTCCTCCCCATCTTCGCCATCTTCTTCTTCATCATCATCATCCTCCCCACCTGCACCCCCGTCCCTCCTCCTGTCCTTCTTCTTCCTCTTCCCAATGGACCGCTTTTCCAGTTGTGCCTTGAGCCGAGCAATTTCCTCTTGGAATTCCCGCAGCAGGGCATCCTTGGGATCTTCATTCACTCTGGGTTTGTTCTTGATGTTCTTGGCACGGTTGGCATATCGCAGAGTGGTGAGGGTCTCATCTACATTATAGGAGGCAGGGCCAATGTTGGCTACCATCACTGTCTTGGCATTGCCGCCTAACGAATCCTGAAGCAGCCTGGTTAACTTTGAGTCCCGATAGGGAATATGAGTGCTTTTGCCATCTACAAGGGCTGAAATGACGTTGCCCAGAGCGGAGAGGGAGAGGTTGATTTTGGTTGCTTCTTTCAACCTCTCCCCCTGGGCTCCGGTTTTAGACTGGCGCTCGCTGCCGGCAAGGTCCACAAGATTGAGTTTCCCGACACGTATGTGGTTCTCTCCATCAAGCCCCACCTCGCTGCATTCAATCGTGATGACGAAAATGGCGTGGGAACGGGAGCTGTGCTCATTCATATTGGTAGCTCCCACCGAACGGTTCTGGTTCCCCACGTTCATAACATGCTCTATTTCTTTGACGCTTTTTGTGACGAAAGAGGACAAATCTTTGACATACACTCCCGTGTCCGGTCTCTCTTTTAGTTCCAGTCGTTTGGACTGATCTTTTGATAACAAGTCTCTGATTTCCTCCTGGTAGATTTCCAAATAAGAAGCCCTTACAAGATACTGCTGGTTCTGGGATCGGGAGATGTGTGTGAAGATGTGGTCAAAGGAATTGGGGATAACACCTCTTTTTTCAGGGTCACCACGCACCCCTTCCATCGTGTAGGTTTTCCCTGTCCCAGTTTGTCCGTAGGCAAAGATGGTCCCATTGAACCCCTGCAGCACTGAGTCCACCAAAGGCCGGAAAGTCTCATCATACAGTTCAAACTGTTTGGAACTCCAGTCGTAAACAGCATCAAAAGTGAATGTTTTTGGCAGTTCGTGAGAAGCCCCCTTGGGATTCTTCACTGACACCTGCCCCAACTTGACATCTACAGCAACCACCTGTTCGTAGGAGGCGGCCTTCTCCTTGCTGTTCATTGGCCGGCATCGCACCACAACCCTGACCGACTCTGAGCACTTTAGCTTCGACATGACAACAGGTTAGCGCTCCGCCAAGTTCAACTGACTGCAAAACCAGGAAGGCCAGGGGGTTTTCCAAACCTGAAAAAAATCAAACACAATGCTTGAAAACAGTGTCAGACACCAGAACAGGTCCCTGACTAACCCTGGGCCAGTCACCCTTTCATATGCCCAGCTGCAAAATAAAAGCTACAATTTCCTTCTTGGGGGTTACTTTAAGGTACAATAGTAAGAAAGGGCCATGTACTGTATCAGATAAATATTTCACCTGCATGGCAGATCATACTTTTGTTTCTTGTGCGGCAGAAGGTATTTTTGTTTTGTCTGCACTTGAGAACTGTCAAACAATACAAACCAAATATGGCTTGCAATGTCAGGCCAGCATCCTGTTGGTATTTAACCTGCATGGATCTACAATCAGCGAAGCAACTATTTTGCAAGGTGCCAGTACCATACAAAGAGCTACTGCAACTACTTCCACAACGGTAGCTCTGCACATGGTGAATGCCAACAGGACATTAAGTTGCATGCATGTATCTAAAACAGGCATCTATATATATATTTCATTCATTCGTTCGTTCGTTCATTCATTCATTCAATTTATATACTGTCCATCTAGTAAATTGCTACTCTGGGCAGTGTACAACAAATTAAATGTCTATTATATAATAATGTAAACAATAAACTATCCCAAATGTAAATCATAACCTAAAACAGACAGCGAAACAATTACCAGAACACTCTACAATCCTGCATTATTATTCTCTTTCTTCCTCCAATGTCCCAGATATTTGGGGAGAGTCTCCCCAAAGGCTTCTCTGAATAGTTCTGTTTTTAGGAGGCTTCTGAATACAGTGGTGCCTCGACTTACAAACGTCTTGACTTGCGGCCAATTTGAGTTACGACCAGCTCCGGCTGCAAAATTTTGCTTTGACTTGCGACCGGAGCTTTGAGTTACGACTGGAAAAAAGGTGGGGAAATTTGAACTGCTAACCGTTGGTTGGCAAAGAGGCTGCTTCTCTGTAGCTCTTTCGCCCCAGTGGTTAGAGAGTGTGCGTTCGGAGGAGGCTTCGGACTGCCTGGTAAAGTACTGCTTTTTGCTTTTTAAAAACTGCCTATTCTGGGTGGGTTTTGCAGCGTGGGTTTGGGCTGGGTGGTGGTGTTATGTTTCTATGCTGTGATGGGTCTTGCAGTGTGTTTTTTAGTGTGTTCCTATGGGAACTAATGCTTTGACTTGCGACCAGCGCCTTGAGATACAACCAAAAAACGGCTGGAACGGATTAATCGCGTTTCAATGCATTCCTATGGGAAATGGTGCTTTGAGTTACGACCGTTTTGAGTTGCGACCATCTTCTCGAATGGATTAAGTTTGTAACTCAAGGCACCACTGTATGTGGAGGGAGGGTGCCTGTCATATTTTCTGCAGGAGAGCATTTAATACACACACACCTCTATCTCTATATCTCTATCTCTACTCTCTTTCCACCACCACCCTTTTCCCTCTCTAAGGTCTTTTGTTAAAAATTACAGATACCACTTTTGAACATTACACCACCTACAATTGGTTGTGTGATTCAGAACACACCTATATGTAAACTACCATATTTAATACACCATCTTTAAATAAATTTAACTGTGCAAAGTCATCTGGTGGGAATAGATGGTAGTGTGAATCTGTATAGCACAGTAGTTGTGAGCATATTTATGTTTTAGAGGAAGCATAGAACAGTACGTCCCTTGCCTCAGCTTTCTTGTGCTTATTATTAGAGGGACCACAGGGATGAAAAGCTCTCCGCTGGGTACTCGCCTCTGCCCATTATAAAAAGAATGAGCAGGTAAAGGGAAGTACCATGCCCTGTTCACTAAAGGTGATGTTATTCACCATGACAAGCCTACTACCCAATTTGGCCTCCTTTAACCAATGACCATAAGGAAAAAAGATGACTACCCAAGTTACTTAAAATACTGAAAGGTCAAACAAGCAGGAGATATTTATTTCTCCATAAAGAGCAGAAGTAACAGACAGAGCGCAGGGCTGAGAAGCACATCACTTTCCAACTGAGATGCCCCTGGACCACAGTTTCCATCGGCTCTAGTCAGCTCAGACAACAATGAGGGATTATGGGATTAGCAGTCCCACATCATCAGGCAGGCCACTTGCTCCCCAACTCCGACCTAAAATTGCCTGGGCCAGTCGGTGCCATCCTCATGTGCAACAAAGCAGTCAGAGAGACAGCTTCCCTTTCCAATGAAGCAATTGCACGAGCCTCGTGTGTCTCAGCCTCTACCATTTGAGTTTGCCTTGGAAGAGAATGGAGGACGCAGTGAAACGCAAGGTCACCAATCTCACTGCAGGAGCAAAAGGCCGGCCTTTGCCTCTCTGTTCCTCATTGCAAGGCCTGAAAGCCAACCTGGCCTGTTCTTGCTTCCACAGCTTTCACACATTTGTGCACCTCCTTCAGCCCACCTCAACAAACCCGGCACCGTACACCTAGAGTTGCTCTCACTGATCCTCAACTGCCAGACTAGGAGGGCTCCAGCGGATGGAACCGGTAGCCGGCCACAGACTGGGGGACATCACTTAAAGGTTCTACGGTAAAACCTCTGTAACTCTTTTAATGCCCATTGTTAAAGAAAGATAGGACGAACGTGAGACAGTGGTTTCTTTCTGTTAAAGGATTAAGCAGGAGCTTAGATTTTGCACTGAAACTTCCAGTGCTTTTTGCACAGAGGACGTTGGCACCCTGCTGTCCAACTCCATTGGGCCCAGGACCTTTGCCACTCCTACGCCTACACCCCCCCCCCGATGTCCACAACACTGTTTTAAATGCCCCTCACCTCCTTCAGCCTCCCCAGACCCCAACAACACCATCAAGACTCAGATGTGACAACCTCCCCAATGCAAACATTCCAATTAAGCCATACGGTGATCATCGACTCAGTTACAAAAAGAACAACAGTGGTATTTCAAACACATACTTCTTATAAAAGAGGCTGGGAGGAAGAGGTAGTTTTCCTGATGCAGCAATTCAGACTGCAGTCCAGAAGCTGTTAAATTTGAGGTTCTGGAGAGCTGCCCCTAGGTTCCCTTCAAACTGTTTCGACAGACACTTGTGTTAGTTTTTAATTAATCACACCATAAAAACCTAAAAGGCACTCCTTGTTTCCTGGGAACTGCAAATTCTGGCTGGAACACAAATGCAACAGAAAAGGCATGGCTGGCATTGAAAACAGCAGCCGGATGCTTTCTCCCTGCCCCTGAACTGAAAGCTCTAACTAGGATGTGCCTGAGCAAAGACCAAAGACCATCTCCTTTCAAGTTGCCCCACCAACATCTCCCCTCTCCTGGCTGCTGCTTGTGAGGCAGTGAAAGGATAAAGCGCGAGGACCCGTCGCACACATAGCAGTGCATGCCACCCAGGAGATGTGGGAAGTCTTCCTAGAAGGACTCCAGCTGAAGCTCTTGGCCGCTCCAAATGTTGCTTCAGTCTTTGCCGGCACAGAATCAGCCGCAACCAGACAGCTGGGGCAGCTGCTGGCAAGGACAGCTTCTGGCAGGGGAACCATATGGGCTTTCGGTATTGAGCAGCAAAGCCCAAGCCGCCTGCGGTGTTCCATTATGCCACAATCTCTGCAGGATTCAGCCCTGGCGTTTGCTTTCACAGAAACGTTTGGCCAGGAACATCTCTGTAGGAATGCCTTTCTTTCACCAGCAATGAACTACAGTGAGTCATCCTGCCTCAGGGATTGAGTTAGGACAGCTCTCTGCAGTTACTAATCATTAGGGGAAAGGACTTCGAGATCGGATAGAAATGGCCAGACTTGGCATCTTTTCCTACAAATTAAACATTGCCCATGCAAACCCACCGACTAATCTTCAGGTATTGCTTCAACCCTTCACTTGGCAGGTCACTCTAACCATAAAAAACAAAAAACAAAGGAAGAGTCAACAAGGTGAAGACATTTCCATTCCAATACTCTTGCTAGATACTGGGAAGAAGGTGCATTGTCTAAGCCCAAAGTAAGTGTATTTATGCATTCATTTTATTTATCTACCGACCACCTAGCAAATTGCTAGTCTGGGTGGTGTACAACAGAAATGAAAGTAAACGTATTTGTGTTGTGCAACTCCAGTAGAAGATTTGATCTTGTCTGTTTGCTTCCTGGCCTGACACGCTGCCGCCTGCCTCCAGACATACAAACCGGCTTGACCTTACTGCAGAAGCAGCAGCACTGAACTGACGTCAGCATGTTTTCTATCCAGCAATTAAGGTTTTCTCATTGAGGGGCTGAACAGTGAACTCGGTACGGATGGCCCACTGCAGTTCTCCATCAAGGTGAAGAGAGCAGAGCCAACCACACGAAAGCATCTGAACGTTATGGTGAAAGATAGACTTGGGATGATCCACGGAGGTGGGGAGGGTGTCTTCTAACATTAGTCACATCGTCCACAATATGCCGAACAAATGAATTTGCATCCTTTTCAACGACCCGTCGCCCATGATCCCTCAAAATGTTCAGTTTTCACATTTCCAGGGCTCCACTGCTCTCACACACAACACCACCACCACCGCATGGGGTTCCACCACGAGTGGAATCCAAGGGGCTGGAAATACTTGCTGTGGGTGTGCGGAGGAAGAAGAGGAATGCTGTGCGGAGGGTGGGGCAGCCCTGAGCCCTCCTGCCCCTTGCTTAGAGGGAACCTTGACTGTCACCCTGCGTTATTTGCTTATTTATTCAATTTTTAGGCTGCCCATCTAGCAAATTGCTACTCCGGGCGGTGTTCAGAAAGTAAACCAAAAATCATAAAAACACTCTCTAAAACAAAGAACTGGGGGGGGGGGGGGAGGTGGCAAGAATCTGTCAGGAGACAAATTGGAACCCTTCCTCCTCCTCTAGGCATTTAATCAATGGAGGAGAACCGCCCCAAAGGCTTCCTTGAAAAGCTCTGGTTTGAGCTGTTTTTTTAAAGGCCCGGAGGGAGGGAGCCTGGCGTATTTCCTGGGGCAGTGTATTCCACAGGGCAGGCGCCACAGAAGAGAAGGCCCGGCTTCTGTTTTTCGTTTTCCAGGCCTCTCGAAGTGTGAACATTTCTAGTGGCATTGTCTCTGAAGCCCTAGACGGGCAGTTGAATTTGACAGGAGACGTTCAGACAAATGTCCCAAACCATTCAGTGATTCATATGTTAGAACCACCACCTTAAACCTGGCAAGAAAGCGGACGGGAAACCAATGCAAACTAGCCAGGATCGGGGTTAAAAGGTCAAATTTCTTCACCCCAGCAGTCAATCTGACTGCGGCATTTTGGACCTCTTTGAGCTTCAGGGTCAGCCTCACGGGAAGCCCCATGTAGACTGTGTTACAGCAGTCAACTTTCCAGACGACCAGTGAATGGACCAAAGTTGTTAGGGACCTAATGTCCAGATATGGGTGCAGCTAGGCAATATGCCACAATTGGAAAAATGCAGCGTGTGTCACCGCAGAGACCTGTTTTTCCATTGTTAGCGCTGGTTCTGAAATCAAACGGCGCATGTGATCCTTGAACGGGAGAGTAAATCCATCAAGTCTGGGGGGAAACACTGCCCAGATAAGGAGATGGACCCTCAGGCAACATGATCTCCGTCTTGCCTGGGTTCAGTCTCAGCCTGTTCCTCCTAGTCCAGGCCAGGACGGCTTCCAGACACCCCTCTAGTTGCTGGACAGCATCCGCTACAGATGATTTAATGGAGAGATAGAGCTGTGCATCATCCACATACTGATGACACAAAGCTCCACATTTCCTGATGACCTCTTGGTTAAGGAGCCAATTTTCCACTCTTCCAAAGCATAACTTAAAATACCTTATCAGGCAAAAACAAAAGAAAATTAAAAAATAAGGAAGACAAAGATGTACTGGCACCTTCAAGACTAACTGCGATATTTTAATGTGAGCTTTCGTGGACCAGTCCACTTCCTCAGACGTGCCCTACTGTGTTTCTAAGATGCTCTCCTCCTTCACTGGGGACTGGCCTTGATGACTCTTCTAGTTCTTCCAATCTAAGATTCCATGAAACTGTATGCGCCTAAATATGTAAATTAATTGCAATAAAACATCTTTATCCTAAGCAGACACAACCCTTGGTGCTTCACAGGTCGCCCACCCGATTTTAAACAACACTCTAAATCACAGTCCTGTCCACAAACAGCACTGACTCTTATGAAATCCAAAGCAATCTGGCCAGATCCCAAATTGACTCTAATCCACTGCCTCAGATTGCATTTTCAATTGGCTGCAGCAGAGAATACGGGAAGCAATTGAAATCCTGTTTTCTTGGAGTACAGGATGAAGTCATGCCTGAAAAATAAGTCCTGATACTGTCTGAAATTAAATTGATGTGGCAGTTCAATCATCAGAGAATTTTAGATGTCAGAAATGTAGGAGACCAATTAATTCATCCATCCACTACACCCAGAGCAAAGGAACTCAGATAAAATTACTACCCACAGAATATATTCAGATATTTTCTTTACTTTCATTTCAGAAGCCCAAACAAGAAATCCATATTACCTCTTGCAAGGCGGGGTCAAAGATTTGCAAAGCTTGAACAAACATTCCCCATCCTTAATATTTAAACCTCTCTTTCTCAAGAATCTGCAAATATAATTATGTTCCTTCTTAGCATCACTTGGCTGTTTCAGTTATTCCATCTAATTAGCGTCTTCCTTTTTATCTCAGCAAATTTCTTTCTTTAAAATATTTTAGCCCATCTTTCAAAGGTGCATGGCTCTCAAAACGCAGCGTCTTTAAGCTGCAATTTAAAGAAAAATAAAAGCAATAGCTAAAGATATCCCCTCGCAAAGACAGTTTAAATCAAAGAAAGACAGATTAGAATAAATATGTATTCAGTGGGTTACCAAAAAAACCAACACCCCCAGCATTCATGAGAACATAGATACCTTTCTAAGGTTATGTGTCAAAGATAGGAGGCTACTACGGGAGAGTGGAGGGGTGGGACCTTATCCTTAGTTTCCACAGGCTTAATGACTCTCATTGGAAGGCAAGAGCAGACCCCCCCAAAAAAAACTTATCTTAAAGCTTGGGCAAGCTTTAAAAGGGTTAACATACATGTTAGCATGGTCCCATAGTAGACTATCCCATGTATGAAAAGCAAAGCGTTATGAATATATATTTTTATGCTGATGTTCCGCTGATTCTAAAAATACTCTTTACCTCATCTGTTCTTTGACTTGCATGAACAAAACCAGAAATACAACCATGTCTCACACAAATACTACTCGTTGCTATTTCATTTTTAAAAGACCTACAAAGTGAGGCAGAAGACCTTGGGGGAAAAAAATTAAAAAAGCAGGAGAGCCTTAGAATAATGGATGTTTGGCTTCTCTTCAAGAAACCAACCTTTGCTGTCCTTCAGCTTTAGTATAGCTTCAGTAAGCTACTCACCCACAAATCTCTCCACGGTTGACTTTCCCAGATGGTTGCCTCTCATACACAAGTCACAGCCAGCTGCATAAAAACCATACACACCCCCTGAGGTTCTGGTTTCATCCCCATGAAATCACCAGCACAAGTGCAAGGCCCTTAAATCAGGGCCAACATCTGCCCTGTAGGTGTGTAGTTACACATCGTTCTTCCTCAGCTAGAACAGAAAAGTAGCTAAACCTGAGCCTGTATTTGTTATAGGTTCATATATTGAGATATTTTCAGTCACTCCACGATGAATCTTCCTAAACCTACACATTCAGGTTGGGAGGACATAAGGACAGCCTATTTCATACTTTTTAATCTCCGAAAATGACATCGCGAATACCCTTATGTGACCCTCCAAATCTCGGACTGCCGGATATCTACTGACAGCTAAAAGAGCCAAACAACCGAGCAACTGCCAAAACAAGTATTTTTGTTGTTGTTATTCCACAACGGATCATACATTAATAAACGCCTGGCTGGAGGGATGTTGAATTCTATAACAAAGTTGAAAACTGTATACTGTATAGTGTACACCAGTGGTCCCCAACCTTGGGCCTCCAGATGTTCTTGGACTTCAACTCCCAGAAATCCTGGCCAGCAGAGGTGGTGGTGAAGGCTTCTGGGAGTTGTAGTCCAAGAACATCTGGAGGCCCAACACTGGGGACCACTGGTGTACACCACTGTATATTGGTGTAGATAAATTCATAACAGGTTCTATTCAGGGTGAAAAAAAGATACTAATATTAGGGCTGGGAAAACCGGTAAAAGATGCTCCGGCTTTACTTGCAGAAGTTCTTCTGTCCAAGAGTATTTCTAATCTCAAGGGAAGCGCTTTTGCTACGGAGAATGGCAATGAAGTGGGTTGATGGTCCCTGCCCAAAGGTTGATCAACTAGATTAATACTTTCCCTTCCTATTTTTTCACCTGGTCTGCCAGCTTATCTTTGGGTGTGTCTGACCAAAAGGAACCCTGGAAGAACGGAGTCCTTAAGGTCATCAAGTCCAGCTCCTGCTGCTCCAGGCAGGGGTCCAAGTCTGGCGCTCTCGGATTCCGCAACGTGTGCCTCTCCTAACTGCGTGCCTGGCATTGCAACCCAAGGGATGTGGGCACTTGGGCGGGAACCGCGAAGTTTCGGCTCCCTCTCCTGACACCATCTCACGGCACGCCTTGCACCCCGGCCACAAGATTTCCCCCGTGCGCACGCCGTGCTGAGCAAGATGCCCACGGTTGATGCATCACAGCCCAAGGTCCCCTTTTCAGACCCCCAGAGCCCGGCCAAGGCTCTGCCCCACCTTAGTCCGTTTTTCAGGAACTGGGGAGGCGGCAGGATGGACCGGGGGGGGGGGGTGTCTCTGGATACCTGCCTGCCATCCCTCCCTCCCTCCCTCCCCACCTGCAGCTACGCTGGGTCTCTCCTTTGAACACCCCCCCCTTTGAGAGGGGCTCGGGTAGATCTTGCGACCCCTTTCGAACGACTCTCGCCCCCCACCCCCCACCCCAGAGGGGCCTCCTCTGACCCAGGGGTGCCTTCCTGAGATGAGGAGGGACACCCACCAAACCCACCCACCCCTCCGCCTGTCCTCCCCTCCTCTCCCCCCCTCGGCAAGCCACCCGATCAGGCCAAGCTTCCCCACTCCCGCCGCCCCCTCCCCACACCCCTCCCGATCCCCCGCCCGCCGCAGCCCCTCTGGACGGAGTGGTGCCCCCCCCCCCACCGGCCCTCCTTCGTCTGAATGGGGCAAACCCACCCCCCTCGCCCAAGCACCAACCCCACATACCCCCCCTCGGAGGGGGACGCGCCCGGGCACGCGTGCACGCTCCCTCCCCTCGCCCCCCACGGCCGAGGGGGCCCACCCCACCCCGAGCTGTACGTGTGGGGCGGTGGGGGGGGCTGGGGATGGTGGGGGGGGGAAGTGTTGGAGAGACAAGGAAGCGGCGCCCGCCGGCCACCCGCCTGGCTCACCTGCGCCGTCACCATGGAGCCCCCTCCCCTCTCCCGCCGCCCCGGCAGCGGCCGCAGCGCCGGATACGTGAGGGGGGGGGAGGGAGGGCGGCCCCGCCGCTCACTTCCTTGGCAACGCGGCCGCCCGCCCCCAAGCCATCACTTCCTTAGCAACCCGGGCCTTGTCGTAGCAACGGCGCCTCCTCCAGCCACGGCCACGCCCCTCCCCTTTTCAGAGGGAGGGGCGGGGGAGGAGGGGGAGGGGCAGCAGGATCCCCCCCCCTCTTCCTGGGGGAGGGGGGAGTCCCCTCCTGGTCCTTCCCGCCCTGCCTTTTCTCGAGAACAGGGGTGGGAGGGGGCGTTGCGCCTCCGGAGGGGTTGATGGTTTGCCCGATGGAAGGGGGATGATGGGAGTTGTAGGCCAACTCCTCCTCCTCTCCCCCTCCCCACGCATCTGGGGTGGGGGGGGCACCGTCGCGCACGTCCTCTGGGGGCTGCTCCATGGTGGGCTTTCCAGACGGTTTTCTTCACCACCACCCTTGCGAGGTGGCATTGAAAGCCCCCCCCCACATCTCTCTACAAAGTGCCCCCCCGTACCTCCTCTCCCCCCCCCCCCCCCTCACCTGCTGGCTCAGAGGAACCCCTGTGGTATATGATGGGGAGGTTGCCGGCGACCATCTTGGTATCCCAGAATGCCCCGAAGGGAATGGGGTCCTGGCCTGGTGGCTTATGGGAAATGAAATGGGTACCACCGGTTGGAGTGCAGGCCTTGGCCCTGCCATATTCTGGGGCCTGGCCCGTGCGCAAGGATGCCGTCGTGGGCTAGCTGGCCACCGGCAACTAGCTCACCCATCATCCCTGGGACAGAACCAGGATTTGCTTCCCATGCTTTCTGTCCCTGGAGGGCAAGGAAACCCTTTGTGTCCCCCCAGAAGTGGCTGGACTGCCGTTTCCGGCATCTCTGGCAATGCCAGAGGGTCCCGGGAGTGATAGTCCCCACACTCTCTGGGCGAGCACCACCTAGGCTTTGGCTGCTTCTTGCTACCATACCCAGTGTGGGGCACCGAGATCAGACCCTGGCACCTTCTGCAAACTCTGTGGTCCATACTTCTTGGCTTGCCTCTGTTATGCTTTTCAACTTAGCCATCAGACTGAGGATGGATGCACTTTTGATTCCTCTTCTTAACAGTTTTAGGCTTGACGAGAGGTCTGAGGGCAGGCAGGATGTCTTCAGAAGATGGCCATCGGACCTAGCAGCCACACTTGCTCTCTCTCCTGCATGAGGAATGCCAAAGCGACCGTCCTGTTGTCAAGGTTTCAGGGATAAGGACTAGGGGGAAAAATCACACTCTAGATTCAAGCCTTCTCCATGACAGCTGGAATGATCTCACCAAGAGATCAAGCCGTCTCCAAGTGTTCCCATCATTTGGGAGACTTATTTGATTGCCTAGGCATTTTAACTTGTTTTACCTTCTATCCGCCCAAGCAGGGACTCAAATCAGTTACCCCAAGTAATGCAACGGAAACATTTTGATTGCTTCGTTTTATTGGTTTTAATCAAAAACCTATATGATGTCTTCGCAGTGTTCCAGCTCAGAACAGCTAACGGTGATTAAAAAGCAATAAGAGCCAACAAAATGTTTTTAAATAGAATGGAGATGTCATTAATATAACTACAACATTACATTAAACTCAGGAGGTAGACAGGAAGGATAGGAATTTACTTGATTCTATTTTATTATATGGTTTTAGAATTTCAGTACTTTGGAATTTTTCAAATAAAAAACCGTACATAAATACCTTCATGAAACAAACAAACCTTCTGATAGAGATTGTGCTGAGAAAGTAAATAACTAGGCCAAGGTCATGTAGTATTTTTCAACTCTCCAGAATACTGTATGTGTCTCTGTAAACTTAATCTCAGGTATTCCTTACCATGGGGAAGCATATTTCTGAATAAACATGCGTAGAATAGACAATAAGCCATTTTATTAACATTGGACACAATATTAGTTGCATTTGGTCCCTTCAACCTGAACAATATCTAACCAGTCATAACATACTTAAGATAACTTGGGGCACTGCCTCCTCCCTTAGGTCCTATAAATATCTTTCAAGACCTGCTAAGGGCATGCTCCCAGAAATACCACTGCCACATCAAGTTAATGATTATGCAGATGCAAATTCACATCTGCTGCCTCGCAGCTGCTTCAAAATGCTGCCACTCTCCATAGGCTGGAAATAAATTTTCCCAAAATGTCACTGTTACTGAGACTGGTATTTTTATTTTGGAATTAACACTGGGTAGGAGGGAGACCTTTGTCTTGCCAACAAAGGTCCGCATAGTCAAAGCTATGGTTTTTCCAGTAGCGATGTATGGAAGTGAGAGCTGGACCATAAAGAAGGCTGACTGCTGAAGAATTGATGCTTTTGAATTTTGGTGCTGGAGGAGACTCTTGAGAGTCCCCTGGACTGCAAGGAGAACAAACCTATCCATTCTGAAGGAAATCAACCCTGAGTGCTCACTGGAAGGACAGATCCTGAAGCTGAGGCTCCAATACTTTGGCCATCTCATGAGAAGAGAGGACTCCCTGGAGAAGACCTTGATGTTGGGAAAGTGTGAAGGCAAGAGGAGAAGGGGACGACAGAGGACGAGATGGTTGGACAGTGTCATCGAAGCGACCAACATGAATTTGAACCAACTCCAGGAGGCAGTGGAAGACAGGAGGGCCTGGCGTGCTCTGGTCCATGGGGTCACGAAGAGTCGGACACGACTTAACGACTAAACAACATCAACAACAACGGTTCAAGTTATGATCTCAGGTCTGAACAGCCCTTCTTTTTTTCACCACGTATGATCTCAGTCCTATAGTATAAGGCAAACAAGGCTTCTAGGAATTTAAATTTGGCATTGGTGCCTGCTGATGTAATTCTTGCAGAATGGAAATGGAAAAAACCAACGTAATTTGTGTGAGCCTAGCCAGGAAAGCATAAAGTGAATTGAAGTGCAAAAACCCTCAGGAGGGACATATTGATGGAAAATATTTTTAATTATGATTAATGTGTTTTATGGGACTTTTTCAAAGAGACTAAGGAAATTGCATGTGAAGCCATAAAACTATCAGAATTACAGACCTTGGCTTGATACCCACTCCATTTTGCTTACTGTATGTAATTTATCCTCTGTTTCACTATCTTGTTGTACACAAATTACTCCCATTTTAACAAAAAGTGATGAGTAAGAGCTTTTTAAAATTCTGATGCTGAGACACAGAATAGGAATATTCCATGGCAATGAAATGAAACCGTTGCGATGGAGAGATGGAGCCAGGAAGAAGCCAAAACTAGGAAGCTGAAGGTCAAGATTTTTTGGATAACCCATGGCAGGATTAATCATTATTACATCCTTGGACCATGCTTCAACATCAGCTTCCAACAGCCTTGTTGTTGTTTAGTCGTTTAGTCGTGTCCGACTCTTCGTGACCCCATGGACCAGAGCACGCCAGGCCCTCCTGTCTTCTACTGCCTCCCGGAGTTGGGTCAAATTCATGTTGGTCGCTTCGATGACACTGTCCAAACATCTCGTCCTCTGTCGTCCCCTTCTCCTCTTGCCCTCACACTTTCCCAACATCAGGGTCTTTTCCAAGGAGTCTTCTCTTCTCATGAGATGGCCAAAGGATTGGAGCCTCAGCTTCAGGATCTGTCCTTCCAGTGAGCAACAGCCTTCCAACAGCCTACAGTGTGGTAAAACCCACTAGACGGAAAAATAAGGCCAAATAAAAATAACAGAAGCTTGCCTAGGCTTCTCCTGCTTCGTTTCTGTTCCCTAGGCCAAATTTTCCAATAATATTTGGTTCTGCTTTTGCATTCCAGTCACCTATAAGCATCTCTTGTTTTGGTGTGTGATCAATTTCAATTTCTTTCTTCTTCTTTTTTTACTTTTAATCTTTATTGCATTTAAAGAAATTATAAAAATAAGTAAATAATTATCACAATATTAGCACATAACCAAAATAACTTTCTATTATCTTTCACAAAACAGTAAGTCTTTAACATTTTTACTTCCTTATTTTGGTGTTTTACTACACCATTTATATTTTCTTCGCAATCTTAATAATACCTTTCTTAATTCTTATTTTATATCCATATTAACAATCTGCTTTACTTTGTTTTTACTTCTGTTGAGAGCAGTTCTGCTTCTAATTTAAGCCTAAGTCACTTGGTACAGGTTTGGAATCTTTCTTCCATTTCTCTTTAAGATAATTCTTTACTTTCCCCCATTGAGATTCGTGCTCCGTTCTACTCTTTCCTTTCAATGAGTCTGTTAGTTTGTCCATTAATGTTAGTTCCTGTAATTTTATTAAACAATCCTCCACCGAAGGTTCCTCCTTGTCTTTCCATTGTTCTGCCACTTGAATTCTGGCTGCGCCTAATATGTATAAACAAATTTTTGTCTCGTCTCGAGTTTAACTTTACCATATTGAACAAATAAGTTTCAGGTTTCATCTCCATTTTTATTTTTAAATCTATGGTGATCATTTTTTCTATTTCTTTCCAAAATTTCCTAATAAATTTACAACCCCACCACATATGATATAGTGTTCCTTTTATTGTCTTACATCTCCAACATTTATCTTCCTCATTTTTCTTCACCTTTGCCAATTTCTCTGGTGTCATATACCATCTATATAATATTTTCATATAATTTTCTTTCAAATCTGTACTTATTAATAGTTTTTGGTTATCATTCCATGCTCTAAACCAATCCTCTGTTTGAATTGTTCTACCTAATTCCTGCATCCATTTTATCATATTTTCTTTAACTACTTCCTGTTCCATATTTCTTTCCAATAATAGTTTATACAAATTTGCAATTTGGTGATTTTCTTTTATCAATTTCAATGCTTGCATAAAACCTTTCAGTTTCATCTTCCTCAGTGTCCGTAGTTGGAACATAGACTTAAATGGTGGTTATGTTGATGGTTTTCCATGGAATCTGATTGATTGTTAACTGCTACCCAGCCCATTACTAATTCTAGGCACCTCCAGTGCTTCTCCGCGATTCAAAGGTCTAGGGAAGTAAGGTTGTATGTCTGAAACATAACTCCATACCCACATAAAACCTCTTCCAGGGACTAAGTGGAGATGTTGGAAAGTAGGGGGAAACAAAAGAATCCTACAGAAAACGGCAAAATGGCCACAGGAGTTGAGCAACAGCACAAGCTTCTGGATACATCTGTCAAGGTACAGCTGCACTTCCTCTTCTATCCTGCAGTTAGAGGAAGCAGTGAGAGGCTCATTCTTCTCTCCAACTCTTCAGGGCTCTGGTGCAAACTGCCTTCTTGCATACCCTTATTAACAAGTTACACCGTAACAATCTTAAAAGATCCGCTATCATCCACAACCTGGTGTTCCAGCAGTACTGGACCGCAAATAAAGACAATCAGCTGGCAATATTTTGAGAGAACAGCCCAACATGCAAATTCTAGCGTACACACCACTGAAGCTGCTGCCCTAAATCTCTCCGTACATTTAGTAAGAGGTCAGCAGAATTTCTACCTAGTGCATTTAAAATTCAGCGATCCTGGGAAAGCTCCGGCCATTTAAGATGTTTTATTCATGGTTATTATTACTAAATGCAACCATACAGTTCTTCTGCCATGGGATCTACTCTTCAATTGCCCAACGAATTCCTTGGTTAATCCACTCTGCATGAGAAATCTGCTGAGGTTCAAAGCAGTTGCTTGGAAGTACATGTGCAGAGAGGTAGAAGGCAAGAGCCCATGAGCTCATCTTTTAAAAACTGTGCCCTTCTTCCACTGGCACTGGCCTAATCCACTCCAGAGCTGTGAGATGCTGTGTTTCAAGACCGATAAATTGAGAGGAAGGCAGACAGCTCTTTGGACCAACTGCTTCTTTTCCCTAAGTGCAGGAAATGTCACCTATGTTTAGAGCAGGCAGAAGTTAAAACCAAACACAGGAGTTACAAATATACATAATTCAAGTCGAAAACAGGCACAAGAGGAAGACTATTTTTTTTATTATGAAAAAGAATACAAAGTTATTTTTGTATGTTTCATTAAAAAAAAATTAAAATATGGCTTTTGCTATTTCACATGGCACAAATAGATACCCTGAAGTTCTCGATCCTGAGCCAGCCATTAAAATGTAGAACATCAAAGTACTTGTGGAGTCAAAGCCCACAATTTCCAGCTAACTCCAGTTTTCAGTTCCTGCTATCTCGTGGCACAAATGTAAGGGTCCTTATTCAATGCCTGTATTTTATTAATTGGAGAGCTTGGCATTTTCCTCCACCTTTTTCCCCCAACGACAAGCTGTTTGAAGCTCGAATACAAGAGATTCTCTTCTGCTTTACAGACCTTGCTTAGCCAGAATTAGGAAGCCTACAAATATGAATGCTTATGCTTCAGAGCTAGCTAAGAGCTCCAAAATGACTTCATGTACCATAACCTTAACTTCTTATATAAGAGAGAAGATTTTCAAAGTTCTGAGTGGTATGGCGAAAGGAATGGGGGCAACTTCTCTCTTAATAGTAGAAACACAGACATATTTTTAAATTTGTTTTTTAACTGTGGAAGAATCATATGGGAGGGAAAAATGAAGGTACAACAATGAAAAAGGAAGACAATGGCCAAACGACTAGAAAAATATGGACATGAAATTCACACTCACATGGCATGTTCAAATGAAATAAATCGGCAATAGGAACTGGGATTGCCAAGACAAAGAGGCTCTTCCCGGAGTACATAATTAAAGGATTTGCCTTCACCCAGTGTGAAACTGACCCCTGGTTTGTGAGGCTTCAAAGAGCTATCAGATAAACACATGGAGGATAGGTCTGTCAATGGCAGGTTGTAACTAATACTCAGAACTTCCAAGTTCCTTGTCAATGAAATTTTGTGCACAAGGTGGTGGAGACAGTCAAGGGGC
Organism: Intellagama lesueurii; assembly: GCA_037013535.1. Lineage (NCBI taxonomy): Eukaryota > Metazoa > Chordata > Lepidosauria > Squamata > Agamidae > Intellagama > Intellagama lesueurii. Next base: position 240,865,308 of record JBAJHW010000004.1, on the reverse strand, counting down.
GAGGACTGTTGCTTTTACCCATTCTGCCTGTATGTTTCCCAACAGCTTCAGGTAGGAAACAGAGTCCTGGGTTTGTCTGATCCATCAAAGGAATTGTTAACAAAGCATCAACACTTTTTAAAAAAGAAGCAACGGCAGAAGAGCATTTATTTTCTTTTTTGGGGGCTAAACTCCTGACTGGCACCTGAGAGAGTCTCTGGATTGCTATGAACTTCTAAAGATACTGATGTTTACAGATATCATCTGAGAAAGGATGTCGTTCCTTTTAACGATGCACAGAACAAGACTCAGGGGGCCAGAACATTGTTTGTAGCAGTCCATGAAGAACTTAAGCTGGCTGGATAGCTCAATGGTTGACGTTTTTGGCTGCGGAGCCAGAGGTTGGGAGTTCAATTCCCCATGGTGTACCCCAGGAGGGCCAGCCTGTGTGGTCTTGGGCAAGCTGCATGGTAGTCTCAGGATGCCCTCAGAGGAAGGGAAGGGTAAACCACTTCACCTAGGTCACCACAAGACAGAATTGGCTTTTGACAGCACACAATGATTATTATATATAGACCTTAATCAGTCAATGAAAAATATACACAATTCAGATTTTAAAAAAACAAAACTTTGGAGGGAAGATTTGGCATCTAACCCAAGAACATTTCCATTAACATGAATAATCTCTGGGTGAAAAATACTGCATTCGTGCAGAAGCTCAAGCAAGTTGGAGGGACAATCCCTCCTGAAAGATGAAAACAAGCACATCCCCAGGTGCTCAGTCTCCCTTCCTTCCTCATTCTTAATTAACATCCCTTGAGAGGTTCATGGGAGTTATTTTCATTTCTAGGAGTTCCATTTTGCTGGATTAAAGCCAAGGCCTGCCTAGACCAATAGTCCAAAGGCCTGTTTTTCCTGCACGGGTAGCGGTTGGACTCAACAACCCCTGAGGCTCCTTCCAGTTCTACCGTTCTACTCCAACATTTGGCGGTGAGAAGCTAACAAGTAGGACTTGAGTGCGACAGCACTCTGCCACTCAAACCTCCCCACTAATTGAAATAAAGAGGTCTGTTGTCTTGGATATCGGGAGAGAATATATATATTCACCAAGGACCATATCCATGTACCTATCAGGCCATTCTCAATGTTCACAATCCAAAAACTGAATCCGTTGTTCGTCACAGTTATTTGTCATTACTTGAATAATAGATAAATATTGTCAGAAATAGGTAACTGATAGTCTGCAGATCTGCTGGCTACTGTTGATTCACAAAGAATTCTAGAGGTGCTTCACTGATATATTTCAGACATAGAGAGAGAAACGTGATAACACTTAAGAGACAGGTAGAAGTCTTTTTTAAAAAAACTGTTTTCTCTTTGAAAATAATCTGAAAGTGAATTCAAAGTAGGCTTAGTGGTTATTTATTTTAGAGGTTTTTAAGAACCCAGAGCTTCCAAAACACTAGAAGGATATCTGAAAAATGTAAGAGAAGAGAAGAGACCTATAGGGTAAAAATGGCATTTTCCCTGTTCTAACAGGTTCTAAAAGAATACAATAGTTTCAAGTTGGAAGCCAGACCAGATTTGCAGAAGAGACAACTTAGGAAGAGACTGACCCACTGCAAGCAGTGTAAGTTCTAACAGTTATACACACTCCCTACAAAATTGTAAGGGTGTCCAAAGAATAATATTTTTATAAGAATGATTATGATATTCTAAAATTATTCCTTGGCTAAAACTTCCATTTTGTACAGTGTTTAGACTGTGATTCATGTAAATTAGGAAAAAAAGGCTCTTAAAGTATGATTAAAAAAAAAATCTCCATGTATCCAGGTTTAATCAGCCATGCTGTCCAGATCACTGCAGACACTATTGCTGGTCCAGAGAGCACCAGTGTTACGAGAACTAACATTCCTCTAACGATCCTAAAAAGTGTCACAGATAATAGCGAATTCGTTTTCCTTGTCTCCCATTTGCGGGAAATGGGAATTAAATCCATTCTGCAGATCGTTAAAATGAACCGTATAAGGCAAGTCTCAGACACTTCCGTAATTTAAATTAGACCGTCTGGTTCTCCATTCTGAGCTTCCGAATATTTTTCACCACTGACCACACTGTTGTGAGAACAATATGTATTAAGCAAGCACCATGTGAGCCATCAATTCCAAAAGAGGTAGTAAGACAGCATAGAAAGGAGAGCAGGGAAGCTCAGGTAGTAAACGGAGTAGACTGGCCAATGCACCTGTAGCATAAAGAGAAGAGGAATTACCTAAAAGTCACCTTTTTCTCTATTTGGGCCACACATAAACCAGGATGAATCTCCAAACTATACCCATCCAGACGCACACAATCGCCAGATTTGCATTGGGCCTTGAAAGTTGAGTATCAACCATAGAGCGCCAAGAGCATCTCTTCTGCTGCCAGCTACAATTCATCACGCAGCTTGGGGGGGTGGTCCATGCCGAAAAAGGAGGATGGCCTCCTCTGCACATCACGCTCTCGTTTCACAAAGGCCGTAAAGGAGGAAACACAGTTTCCAATGAAATGGTCAGACTGACCAAGAATGTACAAATCGATCTGGGCCACTTCAGGTTGCAAATGCACCACTTTTATCTGAAATGAAAAACAGGCAGAAAGCATTTGTTGAAACTGACAAAGGACAGAAGCAACCACAAACAGGCTGATAAGGTGGATGAGCATTTCCTGATTCACTTTATTCCTCCATCTCTATCTGAACATATTCCAGCAGGTACCCAGAAGTCATCCCTGCAAGAATTCTCTGTTCTTGTTTAATTTTATTTGGTTCCATGGCCTACCACACAGTCTTGTTTTACACTTGCTCCCAGGTCAAGGTCACCTGAAATGCTTTTGAATCAAGGTTCACCTACATTTAATGCTCCACTACCATGCACTCTATCCAAAAGAACTCAACAGGAGAGAAAAGGAAAAGGGGAAGCTCATTCACTCCTATTCTGTATTGAAAAGACACACACAGTCAATTAATCCTACGGTATAAGGCTCATAACTATATTCTAAACAAACATTATATTCTTTTTATTACACCGTAAGATAGCTTGTATACCATATTAGAATGGAAAGGCAGAATACTGATGGCTAAATAAATCTGCCTCTAGCTTTTGCATGGGTAAGTACTGATTAGTCCAGCCATGAGAGGATAGTACCTTTTGTTTGAAAAGCTGCTGTATTTCTTTGGTGTAGGGTTCAGAATCGCTGGCAATGTACACAGCTTTTGCATCGATCTTCTTCACCCAGAGTTTGAGGGCTCGTTTGATCTCCTTCAGGTCTGGCAAACACATGTCCATGGTGAGGGGGGGTGGCAGTATTCCGATCATAGCCCACACATTGTGGCGAAGCCATTAAGTGTGATCCAGCTGTGCCATCTTTCAACATATTGCAGGCATTCTTCTGTCAAGGGAAGAAAGGAAGGCGTTTTCACACACAGGTTACAGAGTCAGGGGAAAGTCACATTCTCCATGCTGCAGTTAGCCTTAGGGAAAAGATCCAGCTGGTGCCAAGAGGAGCTGCACCGCACACAGCTAACTGGGGGACCGGGACAACTTAGCAGAACTGTGAAAGCAATGGGAGGGGCTCAATCTTCCCTTCTCCATGTTCTGCAGTGCCAGTGAAAACACCACCCTCATACTATTACTATTACTATTATTATTATTCAAGTCCAAGTAATAGTTGCTAGCTAAGCATTTAATGCAACAGACAGTATGGCTCCTAACTGCTGTGGGGAAGGAGAACTGAGAACAGCTAGACCAAGGCAGGCAGAAGACCAGGAGCTCCGGGCATGTCGCTGTAGCCGAACTGTCCAGTTTAACTACTTATACTTGGCTATCAATGGCTACTCCTCATAATAGCTATGCCACTCTGGAGTGCTTTTCCTCCCAGAGTTGCTCTTGAAAGGCCAGATAGCTACTTTAGTTAACTGCAATGCATTCTTCTATGGGCAGGTCCCTGAAAAAATGTTCAGAAGCCACAGGCAGTGCAAAATGCAGCAGCCAGGCTGTTGTCTGTTACACACTTTTAGTGGCCATATATCACTGGCCTGGAACCAACTGCCCTGATTTCCTGTCTGGCACCAAGGCCAATCATGGTGCCAGTTTTCACACATAAAACCCGAAACGGCTTTGGGTCAAGATATCTAAAAATTCACCTCCTCTCATATGACCCTATGCAGCAGCCTTATTAGGTGTCCCACTACCCTGAGATTGGGCTGGAGAGAACACTGGGCAGGAATTTCCTTGTAGCAGTATCTTAATTATGGACCTCCTTCCTAAGAAAGTCACATCTTTGCTGAGCATCTGATAGACAGTTAAAACTGCATTACTCTATCAGAACTCTGGTGTTGGAAACTATTTAAACATGCTATTAAAGGGTGTCCTGTTCCAATGGTGTTTCTGTATTTTATTGTACGTTGGTTTGAAAGCCTCATTGGCAAAAAAGCAATTCACATACAGTCAACCCTCGACTTACGAACGGCCCTAGTTACGAACATTTCGACTTACGAACCGCTCTGATAGAAAAATATAGCCTCGACTTGCGAACTTTGCTTCGCGGGGAAAGCACGAAATTTGAACTTTCAAGGTGTTCTGTTGAAAAGGTGTCTGTTCCCTCCTTCCCTCCCTCTTTTCTTTCCTTTTTTTTTAACCTAAGTCATCTTAGGTTAAAAGGGAAAAAAATGAAAAAAAATTCTGCCCCTAGTGGTAGGAACGGATTAACCGGCTTTGCATTAGTTCCTATGGGAACTAATGCTTCGATTTACAAACCGCCCCTCGACCTAAGAACCAAAAACAGCCGGAACAGATTAATTGGTTTTCAGTGCATTCCTATGGGAAATGCTGATTCGACTTACGAACTTTTCGACTTAAGAACGTCCTTCCGGAACGGATTAAGTTCGTAAGTCGAGGGTTGACTGTATTATTTTGATACACAAATACACAAGTTAATAAACATTACGTCTTGGACCAGAGGTAGCATGTTTGTGAATTACTTGTTCCTGGGGAACAACAGCAGGAGTGTGAGTTTCCCACAGGTATTTGGCTGGCCGCTGTGGAAGACGCTAACTAGACAGACCTTGGGTGTGACAACAAAAGACTCTTCTCATGTTCTTAATAGTCGTTCTTCTATCTGTTTTATGTGAACAGAAACAGAAGTGCCAAACTCTACTGCAGCTCTGTGCCTACGCCCTATACTCATGGAAATCAACAGAAAAATTATGGGAGCATCATACCCAGTCTGAACCCACACGCAAATGGATCCCCACATAGGGTCTGACCAGAAACGATTTAATATAGAACTCGCCCTTGTCCACCATTTCATCAGACCAGACCATGTATCGATGTAGCGACCGATGCTCCTCCAAAACTGGGAACTGGGCTGGTGCACCAGGAAGGGCAATAACAGGATGTTCAGAGGATGAAAACCTAATAAGCAACACAACGGACAGGAAAAGAAGTATGGAAAGCATGCTTTCACATTTTCACACACAAAAAAGAGGAGTATGCCCAACGGGCCTGAGCCAAGCCGAGGACAGAATTCTGTGGGACTGAGAGAAGAACCGTTCTGTGCCACAAGTGTTTAGCAAGTAAAGCCACTAGAGAAAAAGTCAATGGCAGGCAAGACAGAGACTAAGGCCACAGTAGTAGTTCCACAGTCTGCATAATCTACCAAATTTACACTATGAATGAAAGGGAAAGAAGTCTTCCCCTGCATAGTACCTGTGGGAAAGATCTAAGACAACACTCTAGGTCTCTGATATCGTCATCTGCTTTTTTCCTGGGTCATAAAGTGGCCACTTAGGATGCAGATAAAGAGAATACCCAACACACGTCTTTACTACATATCATTCCTTTCAAAAGAGAGTAAAAAAGCAAGTCCCGAGCCATATCTTGAAACAGGATATTATAAACCCAAAGCACTGCTAAGGGAGCTAAAGAAGTAATCACAATATGCTGATTGTGTCAGTGCTGTTCATTTTTACTGTTATTAGGTTTTCTGAGGACCGTAACACTGAACCATTACTTTCCTGGGAAAGAAAACAAAACAAAAAAAAGCTTTGCTCAAAATATGTTTTTTAGTTATTGAACATGGGCCAAAATCCTGTTGCTTAGAGCAGTAAATTGCACTAGAGTAGGCTCACTAATCAGTGAGGATTTGGCAATTCAACTCCTCTGTAAATTCCAGTGTTTCAAATGGGCCTAGTCTAACTGCAACTTACTGCACTAAAGTAAGCTACAGTTAGAGTAGGCCCATTTGAATCAATGGAACGTACAGAGGAGTTGACTCACCAAATCCCCAATGGTTCAATAGACCTACTCTAGTGCAATTTATTATATTACGCAACAAGATTTTGGACACTGAATAATAACAAATCCAAACAAGGTGTAAGTTACATTTTAATCACGATACTGCTTCATATGTGTTGTTATGATCTCTGGCTGATAGGAAAACTGCAGTTCTGAAGGCACCATCATTGCTTCCTAGCTGTTTGCACGCCGGCATGTAGTGGAGCCTCCATCAGAGATAGTCCTAAAATGTGCCTTTGTGAAATTTAATGTTATAATCTTTGAAAAATCTGCAGATGAAAACAAGTCTTTGCTGATGTTGTTGCCGTTCCCTGTCACTCCACTGGTGACAACCAGGAAGGGGCAAACCAGCCGGCAACAGCTGGTTTTCTAGGTTGCAGGTGGACAGAACTTTCCCAGTTCTACTACTCAAATGCCTTTCAACGGGAGCAGCCACAGGCTGGACCTCAACCCTCATGCAGACCAAAAAAAATAAAAATATTCTGCCTCCAAGCTATGACCTCTTACCATGGATTCATCTGTCATCTAATGGAAACAACAAGGGCTGTAACTTAAGGACTTACGGATTTTTTTAATGTTTTCTTTCTTTTGCAGTTCTCTAACAATAATTCTGAAAAAAGAATATAAAAGGTGACCCACCCTACTTGTACAAAAGCTTGTTTCCAGAAGTGAACAGGGAGTGGCACCTTTATTCATCATTGACCTCTTCATTAAAGATTCAGTAACACACACATCAAATCAAATTTCAATTTGACTCTTCAATGAGTTAAGGAGATAATTAATAACCTAGTTACCCATTCAAACATAAAGACGGGATATTTGTCCCTCTTTCTTTCAAGATCCTTTTGTAAACTAGAGTAACCATGGAGGAACTTCTCTAGTGCCTACCCATGTGGTTCTCGCAAGGGTATCCCACAAGTGGCATTGGTACCTTCGGATCCAGTGGTCCTTGTAAGAGGCACTGAAGGAAAGGCCTCCAAACAGCTCTGACCTGTCGAAATCCACATCAAACTGATCCCAAAAGGGCCCAAAAGGGTTTCCATCCTGAAAAAACAAAGACAGATTTTCACTTATTCCAACAGACAACAGGTGGAGTGGGACAAAAGAACAGGCATCTCTGCAGGGGGGGGGGGGGAGCCAGAAGTTCCTTCCTGACTTATCTCACACCTTCCTCCCCCCCAAAAAAAACCTGTATGCAAATTCACCAAAAACCAACTAAGGAGAGACAAGATGAGAGAAATGCTGGTGGGGGGCGAAACCCCAGTGTCTCAGAGCCTTGTGGTGCAGTGGTTAAACTGCAGTACTGCAGTCAGATACTCTTCTCACAACCTGAGTTTGATCCTGGCAGGTTCAGGTATCCTGCTCAGGGTTGACTCAGCTTTCCATCCATCCAAGGTCGGTAAGCTTGCTGGTGGAGGCACGGGCAATGTGTAGCCTGCGTAATTAAATTGTAAACGGCCCAGAGAGTGTTTTAAGTGCTACAGGGTGGTATACAAGCAGCACACTTTGCTTTTGCTTTGTGTAAAACACAGTGGTCCAAGAAACTGTAACAGACGAGGGGGACTTGAAAGATTTTAGAACTCACAGACAATCAGACATGTCAAAGATGAGAACTCCTACCTTCATAGGGCAAGTCCTTTTGTCAGCACTTCTCTGAGCTGCTGCTTCAAAGCAATAGGCCACTCTTTTGCCAGGTGGCCAATGGACAGGGGCCAGCTTCTCCATGAACTCCTGCAAGGTGATGACACGGTGGTACTGCAGCAGAGGTGCAATCTTGAAGTATTCCTTGTATGGAACATGTAGCTACAATGGAAAAAAAATACTTCAGGCCACCATCCCACAAAAAGAAACGAAATACATGGCTGCTTGATGACACTGAATCCACACCAGATCCACATCAACAACAGTGTACCTTCATAACTGAGTATTTAAAGCACTAGACTTGATGCATATACACAACACCGAAAGAATACTAGGCATTCGAAAAGCACAGAACCCAAAAAGCCAAGGGCTACTCACATTTGTGAAAGGAGGCCTGTGATGGCGGTACTCAATCCAAGGAGGCAGAGCTAAGGTCCGATTCACCATCTTAGCAAATGCCAAAGATCCTAGAAAATGGTCTGCTTGGTTTCCAAATCGCCCTTGAAATAAAAAGCACATTTCTCAGTCACCAGACCGTAGCTGAAAACCAGACCCTGAGAAGTCTCATACAGGAGAACACACAGCTGCCATTCTCAAACTGGTACACATCTCCTTTCACAATGTTGTCGCGTAGCTGAGAAATACAAGTCCAAGGCTTACAAAATAGTTCTTCCCCTGCCAACACTAGGTACATGAAAGCATTTCAACCCAAACAAGTCTTCAGCAGTTACACTTCCACAGGATTCTGGAAATCAGCTTTTGGTATAGAGAACATCAGGCCGAAACAAAATAAAAAATAAAGAAGGCAAAAACATTGTGGCTCCTTAAAAGACTAACTGCTATATTTCAATGTGGGCTTTCATGGACAATCCACTTCCAAGCATACCTCTTAAGTGTGTCTATGAAAGCTTGTCACATTAAAATATAGCAGTTAGTCTTCAAGGTGCCACGATGTCTTTGGCCTTCTTTATTTTTTATTTCATTTTGGCCTGATAAGGTAACACAGACTAACAGAACCACCTCTTCTAAAAAAGTTGTTCCTCTAAGAAAGCTCTTCTAAAACTGGCACAGAGAAGAATCAGAAGGATTAAACAGCAAAAGAGTTTCCAAACAGCTGCTGGCAAATAAAAAAACGTCTTCACATAACCAAGGAGGGATATTTTACAATACTTTGAGTTTTATGACACAGAACACCATAAAGCGGTTGTCTGGCGAGGAAAGCTTTAGAGTGTTTGGATCTCTCTGACAAGTTGGCAAAAAAGAGATCTCAAAGCGAGCAGCAGAGAAATCCACTGATCTGGAGGCTGAGACCTGACTCTTTTATAGCAAACAGCTGTCTAGCTTTTTCCAAAGCTCTAGTAAAAATCACTGCACATGTCATTTCAATTGAGAGTTTCACCAAGGATTTTATCTTGTACAGTTCTGCCACGTTTTTAAGCAACGGCTTTGTCACTGTTTTATGTTTCTATTGATTTTCATACTTGCTTTTTTTTATTTATGTTCTCCACTGGAGAAGGAAATCTATAGGTGGTTTTAATATTTAACAAACAGCCATAATTCAGAGGAAAAAAAGGCAGGGAAGAGAAAAATAAGAGATAAAGCAGGACATGGGGTACCTGCAGGTATCCACAGCTTAATTTCCCACCTGACAATACGAACCTACTCACATTTTCACCGGCAGTCACCTTCCCCCTCCCCTCCCCCAAACAGGAGCCTACTAGCAATTAAGACTGTGCATTTATACCCACTTATTCAAGAACAGTTGGCTGGAGAGCACGGTGATTTAGATACCTAGCTGCAGAGGCAGAGGTTGGGAGTTCGATTCCCCCACTGTGCCTCCTGTAAGGAGAGCCAGTTTCTGTGGCCTTGGGCAAGCGTCACAGTCTCAGGGCATCCCAGAAGTGCATGAGAAAACACTTCTGAGTATTCTCTACCAGGAAAACCCTGGAAAGGGTCACTGTAACTGAAACGACTTGAAGGCACATGATTATTATTTTTATGATTCAAGAACAGCCCCCAATGTAATTAATAGGAGTAACTCCTGAACAGGCACGTCAAGGATTGCAATAGAAATATCTTCAGGACTGAAGCCCAACCTCAAAAGTGCTATCGCAACTTTCTGTTGCTGGACCTTATTTGTTTATTTAAAATACTCTTACCCTGTCTTTCTCCTTAAAAAAGACCCAAGCCGGCTTTCATCATTAAAAGACAACTTGAACGCTAATGACAGTAAATATAGAAATGCTAAAAAAGGTCCAAACAAATACCACACTAAAAAAATGGTGAACAAAAGCGACACCAAAAACACATTCAAAAATACTGGTATTTCATTTTTATTCCATCTGTCTGACGAAGTGGGCTTGTCCACGAACGCTCACATTGAAATATAACAGTCAGTCTTTAAGGCGCCACAACCTTTATGTCTTTTTTGTTGTTGTCCTGTTTCTTTGGATTTGGTCTGATATACATTTAAAAGCAACAAGGACACAGCCATCCCTTTTTTATATAAAAAAAAGCCACTCAGGCAGCCAGTCACACAGGGAAAGCTTGCCTGAAGAGGAAGGCAAAAAGGAGGGAAGCCACGAAGCCAATTTATTGATGATATTGATATTGATTTAAGTATTTTTACCCCCCACCTTCCTCCTCTTGAGGGCCCAATTTTGGGCACGGGTTAAGCCTGGAAAAGGTCCTCCTTGTGGACTACAAATCCCAAAACTCTCCGCGCGCTTCCTGGGGGAAATCCTGTGGAAACTGTAACCACGGTTACAACAGTGACTCTTTTAGGGGCCACCAGGTGGTTGTCGTCTTTTTATTATTAGGATTATTCCGATTATTTTTCCTTGGGTTTCTCGCCTGACAGGGCCTAACAGGGTTGCCTCTCTTCTCAAGAGTCGCTTTTTTCCCCTCCGTCGAAGGAAGGGGTGGAAAAAGAGGCAGCCTTCGTCCTGGTTTTTCACCCAAAGCAAGCAGAAGGCCACAAGTTTTCCATCCAGGCAGGAACAGAAACCCTCACACGGGGAGAAAAACGGGTTCGGGGGCAAAGCCAAGAAGGGGGGGGGGGGGGAAGAAAGACAAAAGTCTGCTGTTTCCCTCCCTCCCTCGGCTGTGCAAGCCTTACAGGTAAACAACCAAAGGAGAGTAAGAAAATAAATAAATGCAAAGAAAAGAACCGGCGGAAAAGGCAAGAACGCGGGCTGCTCCTCTGTTTTTGAAGGCGAGCTTCCTCAGGGCGCCGAGCCCCGGGAGGGCGGAAGGGGAAGGGGACGCCCCGGCAGCCACCCACCCACCCCCCGGCCAAGGAAAACAGCAAACCACCCGCCGTCCCTCACCCATGCAAGGGCAATAGAGCAGGTATCCGGCGGGGTCCCAGCCGCTGTCCGTCCGGCCACTGCCCGGGAGAAGCGCGACCAGGAGGAGGAGGAGGAGGAGGAAAGACGGCAGCAGCGGGGGCGACGCCATGCCGGGACCCGCCGGCTTCCCAGGAGGAGCTCCGCCCGCCGGCCGGCCGGCCCGCCGCTAGGCGAAGCCAAGAGGAGTCGAAACTCTTTCACTAGGCCCCGGCCGGGGCCCGTCACCATGGAGACCCGGCGGCCTCCCGGCCTGCCCCGCGCGCCAGGGCCCCCGTCGCGGGCAGGCCGAGGCGGCTTCCGGTCTGGGCCGGATGTGGCGCCATGGAGGCCTTGAGGGGCGCGAGCCAGCCCCAGAGAGGGAAATAAGAGGCGAGTGGAGGGCGCCGCCGCTGCTTTTCCCCCCCTTTTTCCTTTCGCCCGCCTTCCTTCCTTCCTCTTTTTTTCCCCTCTTCTCTCCCCTTCCCGCCCAAGCCTCCGGCTCTGTGGGGCCAACCCCTGAGTTACCACAGCAACCGCAGCAAACCCCCCCCCCCGCTCTCCTTCCCCGACGAAACGGCCGAGGGGAGCCGCTCGCGGAGTCGGGGTGGGGGGGGGCGGGTGGGTGAGCGCGCGGAGGCGTCGGGCCTTAGTGCGGGGGGAGGGGGGGAGGAGGTGGTGCGGTCTGGCCTGGCGCGTGGGCAGCCGCGGCCAGTGCGCATGCGCCTCTCCGCAGTGGGGGTGGGTGGATGTTTGCGTGGGGTTCAAGAGGCCGGGGGGGGGGGGCGAACCACCATCACCACCACCCCTCCCCGGTATGAGGAGAAAGGGGACCCATATGGCACGGGGGGGCCCCAAGAAGGCCGACGCTTTTTGCAGGGAGCTTGGCCGTCCGAGCCCCAAGAGCGGTCTCTGCCCCGAGGAGCTTCCCGTAGGAGGTTGGAAGGGGGTGGGGTGGGGTGGGGTGGGGGAGCGCAGGAGGCACAGGAAGGGCTCGGACCGCTTTCACTGGCAGGCCTGGACTGGACGGGGTGGAGGTGGGAGGGGGGGGGCTTAGTCCAGCCAGCCACTTGGCAGAGTGGGGGGTTTTTTTAGGCCAGAGGGGGCCGAAGGGGTCCCTCTTCCCAGCCGTGCAGGGCCTTGTTTGGTGAGTGGAGGCCACAGGGTGGAATCGCCCCATCTCGGGCCCTGGAGACCCCAGAGAGCCCACCGTGGCGGACCCTCCTTCCTGGCTTCGCTGGCTAGCAGGAGGACTTGGGGCCACCTAGGTTTCTTTTGAGATCAATAAAAAATAAATGGGACACTTTCTAGGACTCCCACTCCTCAGGTCCTGAATGTAAATGTCTTTTTTTGGGGTGGGGGTGTAGTTCTCCTCAACTGGAAGGATGGGACCCCCCTCTCTAGTTCTGGAGAGGGATCTCTCTTTCCCTTTTGGGGAGCAAACAGGAGCGGTGGCAGCTTTTGCTTATTATTATTTCACTTGCCAATAATAATAATAATAATAATAGTAAAAGCAGGCTTCCAGTTCTTCCACAGAACTATGGTTTGTATCTTTTGCCTCTGCTGTCCCCAGTGCTGATGGGCAGTTCTGTTTCTGCTGAGAGAGAGAGAGAGAAGCAGGACAGCTCTGGCTAGGTGCCACCTCCCTGAGAAGGTCATGTGGCCTTGCTTGTCCTGTTTGACCTACTTGGATGTGGGAACACTTGGCCCAGCTGAATGGCAGCCAGCCCTGTCCGCTTGCCAGAGGTGGAAGCATGCAAGTTATAATGTTGTTTTTTTAAAAGTCCCTTTGGCAGGTGATATAATAGTGGACTCCATTTGAACAAGGAGCAAGAGTCAGCTGCATGGATTGTCAAAACAAAACAGTGCAGCTAAGATTGATAGGCAAACTGGGGGATTTATTCAGCACAGTGGTATAGTCTGTTATTCAGAAGGAAGCAGTTTCTGACTTGGTGGGCTTACTTCGCCTTCTGCTATTCAAAGAGCATAATTTGAGTCTGAGAAAGAAGGCGAGGGATCGCAGTGTGTTTACAGCATAGAACTCTTGACACCACTCTCTTCTTAAAATATATCTTCGGTTGGTAATGGATTTCAGAGAGTACAAGAGGACAGATCTTAGCCTTGGAGAGCTTATAGCGGAGCAGTAGCAAAACAAAGTCAGGGACGCTTCGATCCAGCCGTAAAATGGGAACAATGATTTCTTCTTTGATCTTGGAAATAAGGATTTAAAGGTGCTGTTGTCCCTAAAGATGCACATAGAAATTGTATACTGCTGCGGCCGTGATGAAATTGAATCCCAGTGGTGTCCTGGGGAGGTTTTATTCTGAGTAAGCATTCAGGGAATCGCATTGCAAGAGTACAGCTGTAGCAATTGGTTCAGATGCTGGTGCTCTTTAAATGCCCCATTGTATTCTTACATCATACTCTTCCTTCATGACTCTCAGAACAGCTCCTATGGATGCCAGTATGGTCTCTCCACTGAGCAGTCAACAGTCACCATCACCATAGAAATGGAGATCTGTTGGTTTTGTTCCAGAACACATTTTCCCAACAGGCATAATACGATGCAGCGTCTGTCTTTTTAAAAGCTTGTGCTTTGAAGGGTTTATAGGGCCATTGTTTCAAATGGTAAACTCAATCGAATTAAAGCCCAGTGGCCAAGTGGGTGCATTTCAGCTCTAATGTCAAGCATCGCACCTGAAGAAATTCTGGGCAAGCTAAATGCTGTGTTCTCCATCAACATTTGCAGAAATGTAGGTGCTTTGTTATATAGAATCCATGACTTGCTGTACTGAAGAATAATTTTTTTAAAGTTCTCTAAGACTTTTTAATGCAAACAGGTTTTGTTTTTATTGCAAAAATTCTGCATTCACGTTAGTATTGGAGGCCATGGCAATAATCTCTCTTGTATCTTACCGTCAGCCTTTTTTTACAGTAGAACAAAACTCTCAGCACATTTTGAAGAGTGACTCTGACATGCAGGAACTGAAATATTTTCCTTTACTTTTTAAAGGATTGATGCCTAAAACTGAATAGTGGCCCTGCCGGTTTAAAATGGTTAATTCCTTTTCTTCTGCCACAGCTTTGTGCATAAAATTCATTTTCTTCTGATAAGCATGTCATTGATCCTTGTAGGTGGAGGCCTCTTCCTGCTGAAACTTTTGAAAAGGGTTGGCAGATGTGACTGTGCCAGTGAGATGCCCGTGGGCAGGAGTTCTCCTTCATATGGCCTTCCTCGACTAGGCTGGCCATGACCGCGTTCTTCACCAGCGTCCCTAACTGGATTCAAGATGCAAAGCAGGAGGAGGAGGAGACAGGCTGGAAATTAGTGGCCAGAGCAAAGGGCAGAGAGAGCGAGAGTCAAGGGAAATGCCAGTATGAGCTCTCGGCAGCCTCCTTCCCCGGCGTGGATAAGCTGAGAACAAACCCAGAACAGAGACCGTACTGCTGCCCTCAACTGCACTGCGGCAAGGCCTTCGCCTCCAAATACAAGCTCTACAGGTATGTGGTGCAGCGGTCAGAGTGTCAGGCTGCATCTGGTGAGATCCTGGTTCAGTTTTCTGCTCAGACATGTAGTTAATTTGGGGGGACCTTGGCCTGTCACTATATCTGAGCTTCATTTATCTCATAGAGCTGTTGTGGTGATAAAAATGGGAGAAGGACCCTATGTGCCACTCTGAGCTTCTCAGAGGACAGGCAAGACACTCTTAGAAGCAACAGAATAAATCCTAGGGTGTATGACACTACTTAGGAAAATACGGCAGCTCGTCCAGACACTGGTTGCTCATGTGGGCTACCCAGCGTTTTGTCCTGGCTGTCATAGTCTTGTAAGAATATTGCTTGTGGGCAGTCCTGTGAGAAGCATGGTGACTGGGAAGACACTGGGAGTAGCAAGCGAGTATTGTAGTCTCTGTGGGCCTGTTGAGGAATGCAGTTGTAGCACATTACAATACCGGTATTATTTGTTCCTAGGACAGATACCCATTTTCATTTACAGTATTCTCCTTGGCACTTTATTCAATGGGAAAGTGATCTTGAGAAAATTAGATTTAGATTAGGCATCCTTCAGTCTCGAGAGACTATGGTAACGTGCTCTGTGTGGAGGACTTGGAACAGCGTCTAGTGTGGCTGAGAAGGCCAATTCGAGAGTGCCAATCCCTTCCACCCTGAAGAAAATAATAGTGAACACACTTGAGAAAATAATAATGTGCAAAAATGGCAGCTGAATTGTGCCTTTTCCTTTTCGTTGTACAACTCTGCTGTACACTTCAAAACTATAGTTCGGGTCTCCCAGTCTCCACTTGTATCTTGTAATATATGAGTCCCTCGTTGTTACTGCGGAAAGAGTAAATTGCAGTTCTGTCATGGCAAACTACCATTTGGGGGTACTTTTCATTACATGGAAATAAACATCTGATGGACAGCCAGAGGGGGAAGATGGAGATGGTAGGTTCTCCCAAGTACATGGGACAAGGGATGTGGCCTCTGTCCTGTCAGCTGCCTCGTCCACTGACAGGAGAGAGCCTGAAGTGCCAAGGTAGACCACAGATTTCATCTCGCTGCGGCCAAGAAGCAGCTTTAAGCATTCCATGGGAAACATGCTGTTGTTGTTTCAACTTATATACCGCCCCATAGTGCTAAAGCGCTCTAACCCTAAATCATTTATTTAGGGTAAGAATGAATTAAGTGAAACATGGGGTGTGTCTTATGCCCAGGAAGCTACTGCAACAGTAATAGCAACCATAGGATGCTAGATATCTGAGCAGGGATATGAGAATAGATGATGGAGAACAGTTCTCCTGTCAGGTGGTGAGCTGTAGGCAAGAGGACTTCCTCTTTAAGTTCATGGGCTAAAAATTTGCCTGGACCGAGGTTGGCAGCAGATTTTGAAGCAGCTGGTAAAATGCCCCCATATCTCCACGTGTATGTTTTCTGAATGTTTCCCTGTGATTTGGATGCAATAGGGAATAGGGGGGTGGTGGTTTCAGGAGAATTTTCCAGTGCCCTAAATAAGGAGTGGGCAAAGTTCAGATTGCATGTGGACCCCCCCCCCCAGATCCCACCCCCAGTTTTAAAAATTACCCTCCTCTCCCAAAAAAGCTCTCGGAATAGCGGTTTTCCATTCTAGGGCCTTGGAGGGGGTCCTGAAGATTCCCTCATCCCAAAAAGCCTTCGATCTGTTTGTTTTTGTTCTTTTAAAATGGCAGTTTCCAGTCATTTCTGGGACTCTTGGAGGACTGGTGGCTTGAATTTGGTTCCTAGGAACCAAATTAAATCCACCTGTGTTCCCAGGTCTTTCCCACCCATGCCCTAAATAGAGCATAATCTGATTTACTAACAGTTTACTCAGTCATTTGTTAATGCCCCAACAGTCCACAAGTACTTTAGCTAAACTACTTACTACAGTAGGTGGTATGTCAGACAAGAAATAATGCTGGGATGACCTGGATTCAAATCCCTGTTTGGCCATGAGGCTTACTGTGTGACCTCGGGCCAGTCACTCTCTTAGCCATTTCTCCTTCACAGGGATCCTAAATACGTCTGCATTCTTGCATGCTAAATCTCAAACACCTCGACAGGCCTCACAAATTCCTAACTGGAAACTCTCAAAGTTGTTGCGAGTGACACGCTGGGCTTAAGAAAAGAAATAAGATACTGCTTTGTGTGTCTGCTGAAAGTGAAATAAAAGTTAATCAGAAGTGTAGATCTGATTTTATCTGCACTGCCAAAAGGTAAATTCACAATTCTGTGTTTTGCTTAATATGTGTATTGGGATGGACTTCACTTTGTGTACAGATCAGTAAAATACATACTCACACATTTCCCAGGGCTAATCACCTGGAAACCTTTAATAGAAGACAGACAGCCCACCTGCCTTGTGACTTAAATCTTGTTTAACAATGCCACCTAATACTGTATTGGTGTCCATTTGTTGTTACTAAAAAAATCCATGAAACTCTGTTTTTATTTAGAAATGGAACATTTGCCACACAAAAATTAAGCACAGGAAAAGTTCTGTGGTTCAGAATATTTACTGCCTCAGATCATTAGTAGAGATGGGCACGAACCACTGGTTTGATGTGGTTTGTTTCTTGGCCAAACAGCTGATCTGTGGTTTAATGCCCCCATTTCCAGTGGATGCCCAATCGGCGGCAGCACCCTACCCCACTTCCTCCAGGCATTTCCTCCAAGTGGATGCCAAACCACAGATCAGCTGTTCGGCCAGGAAACGAACCGTGCCGAACCAGCAGTTTGTGCCCATCTGTAATCGCTAGTAAGAAGAGGCACAGCCTTTTAGACCAGTGTCTTTTCTGATCCCAGCATTCTGTTTACACTGTTTATCCCTCTGGGAAGCCAGCAAGGATGTTGTGGGTATAACAGCATCCTCCCCCTTGTGCTCCCCAGAAGCTGGTATTCAGAGTAAGATTGGGCTGCCAATTTAGGGCAGTCACTATGAATTTGTGATCTCCAGAAGTTCCTGTTCTTAACCACATTGCTCAGCTGTGACAAACTCATTCGGAAATGAGTTTGTAATAGCCATGGTATTCTACATCATAGATACCTGTATAAGGACTGGTCGCTACCCATAACCTGAGGAATGGGGGTTGGGGACTGTTCAGCTAAGCATCCTTTTGTTCTCCCTCTGTTCCATCATTGGCCCCACCTCCCAGCTTGTTGCTGGGGCTGAACCTGCCTGGCTTTGCAGCGGGTCGTCTTTTAATCATTGCTTTGCCTCTCTTAAGGCACCTGGCCACCCATTCTGCCCAGAAGCCTCACCGATGCATGTACTGTGAGAAAATGTTCCACCGTAAGGACCATCTCCGCAACCACCTTCAGACGCACGACCCCAATAAGGAAGCTCTCCACTGCCCAGAGTGTGGGAAGAACTACAACACCAAGCTCGGCTATCGGCGCCACCTGGCAATGCACGCCGCTGCTAGTGGTGACCTCAGCTGCAAAGTCTGCCTGCAGATGTTCGAGAGCACCCAGGTTCTGCTGGAGCACCTGAAGGCCCACTCCCGGAGGCCGTCGGGCAGCGTGAAGGAGAAGAAACACCCGTGTGACCACTGTGACCGGCGCTTCTACACCCGCAAAGATGTCCGGAGGCACCTGGTTGTGCACACAGGCCGGAAGGACTTCCTGTGCCAGTACTGTGCCCAGCGATTTGGCCGCAAGGACCACCTGACCCGACACATGAAGAAGAGCCACTCCCAAGAACTGCTGAAGATCAAGACAGAACCTGTGGACATGCTGAGCCTCCTGAGCTGCAACTCAGCCGTAGCAGTGAAAGAGGAGCTGAGCCCTGTCTTGTGCATGGCCTCTCGAGATGTGATGAACAGCAAGAGCTTTCCCGGGATGCTGCCCATGGGCATGTATGGGGCACATGTCCCTGCCATGTCCAGCTCAGGAATGCCCCATTCTTTGGTCCCCAACCCTCTGCCAATGGGAATGAGCTACCCCTTGGAATCGTCCTCCCCGCCCCAGCCTCCCCCAAAGTATCAGCTGGGATCTACCTCATATTTGCCTGACAAACTACCCAAAGTGGAGGTGGACAGCTGTTTGGCAGAGCTCCCTGGAGGGCTGTCTCTCGTGCCCGGTGACCCATCCTCTTCCTCTCCTCAGCCTGCCACCCTGGAGGAGACTCTGCTCTCCAAGAGCCCTGCTCTGCTCTCTGAGGCTCTCTGTGCTGCTAACATGGATTTCTCCCACCTCCTGAGCTTCCTCCCCTTGAACCTTCCTTCCTGCAACCCACCTGTGTCATCCGGGGGGCTGGTCATGGGTTATTCGCAGGGGGAGGCCCAGTCACTCCTCGCCACGTTGCCACCACAAGAGTCCTCTGGAGCCACGGCCTCCCTTGGCTTCGGAGCCCTTCATTCGCTACCCTCGGTCTTCTCTTCCGGCTTGGGTGCAACCACCTTGCCGCGTTTCCACCAGGCATTCCAGTGAAAGCTGGAGAAAACCGAAGCTTCCATGCACTGTGGTGAGCGGTGCTGCAGAAGCGCCCAGTTTTATTGTCCTTCCTGCTGTGGGCCGGGAAAGCTGGAGGGAGGAGAGTGCCTGGGGACTGGAGTGACCCACATCCACTTGGGTGTACGCCCAGTCCTGGACAGTGAGTAGGGTGCAGCCGATAGAATTTCAGGTTTTCTCCTCTTCCCCCCCAAAACTTTTGTTCTTGGTAAATCAGGAGTGCACTGTCCTTCCTGGGGCTTCCAGCCTCCTTCCGAGGAGGTTGAGCTGGGTCTCAAGTTAAGGTTTAACGTTGGTTCTGCATTTCAGTGTCTCCT
This sequence comes from Intellagama lesueurii, assembly GCA_037013535.1. Lineage (NCBI taxonomy): Eukaryota > Metazoa > Chordata > Lepidosauria > Squamata > Agamidae > Intellagama > Intellagama lesueurii. Next base: position 240,845,745 of record JBAJHW010000004.1, on the reverse strand, counting down.
CAGGGCCGACTGAAAGAGCCTGCCTCTGCCCTCCCTCATTTTCTGCTGCCCATTGCTGTTGTGCTGGGTCTGCATGGTGCAGATGCAGCACTTCTTTCTTCTGAGCTGCTTCATTAAGACTCATTCCAACAGAATCGTGTTTACTCAGCTGTGGATCCTTTCTCCCACCAGTACAAATCAGGAAGTGCCAGGAACACAGTCCGTGCTTCTGGCCTAGCTAGCACACTGTTTACACAACGGAATCAGGTCACACTGATTTCACTTCACTACTTTCATGTCTTTCCCCCATGGGGAAAATAAAACTGACTTTGAATTGCTTCAGCCTTTGCCAGTTGAGTGGACTACATTTCCCTCCAGTGTTATCACAGCCCAGAAAGATCCTGCAACACAACCGGTCCAGCTTTCGTTTGTGACCGTTGTTTCCCCCAAGTACATGTAAAGTTGGAGACACGGGAACAGTACCTTTGCGCTCTCTGGTAGGAGCTCCTTGCTTGGGAACCCGTTTTCCATTCCACCGTGAGGTCTGATACTCTCCCTGCCTTGGCAGTGGCCTTTGGCTCTTCAAGCAGAAACGAGCTTGCTAGGTGTAAATAAAGCCTCGTTCCGCCTGAAAGGTGGGCCTGTTTTATTTGGCACAAACTTTTGTGGATGGCATCTGAAGGCGTAGACTCGAATCCACAACAGCTTATGCCTTGTTCATCTTTAAGGTGCCATGACTTTTCGTCCTTCTTCTTGCGCGGCGACAGACTCCTAGCCCTACCCCCTGAGAAAAGCTTGCTAAGGATGTCTGTGTTACAGCCCCATCGCTCCATGTCGGCATGTTCTCCCTTCCCTGCGCCCGTGGGTCATTGCTTTGTTGCAGGAAGGCCACCGGACTGTGCTTTCAAAGAGCCACGCCTGCTCCTGATAAGCCAATGTCCACAGCAATGTCCATAGCCATGCTCATCTCGTAGACCAGGCGGGTGGGGCTTGAGCAAAAAGGGAACGGGGCTGCACCCTCCCACTGGCCCGGCAAGACCTAGAGCCGCTTTGCCTCTGCGGGGACCTGGGTGGCGTTGGGGGTGGGGGTGGTGAATTTAACCCACCGGGTCCCTTGACTGCAGTGGGCGTCCCCCGACCCTCCTGTGGTTTGCCTTCCAGTTCCTTCTCACTCTCGTCTCACCTGCGTTCTCTCTTTCCCTCCCCCCAGCGGTTCTGAACCTTCCTCCTGTACCGTGCGCTGCCCTTGTCTTCTGTTTTTGGGTCACCTCTCTTAGAAGAGGGGCTTGCGCTGAGGAGGTTGCTGAGAAACACTGGCTTTTCCCATCAGGTTCCTCTTGAGTGGGAGCTTGTCCCTGCATTCCTCGTCTTGGTGTCAGGGCGATGCTGTGTTTTTCAGCTGACACTGTGTGAAAACTGCCCCCCCCCCCCCTGTGCTCCTCGGCCAGTTGCTCCCGAGGATCTGCACGTCTGGTCGGTTTGCCTCGTCTCCCCTGCTTCCCTGACCCTTCCCAGTTCTGCTTCAATTACAGACTGGGACGGTTCCACCTGGCCGTAACAGCCGCTGGTACCCCATGGTGTCGGTTCCCTGCTTTCATGTTTGTACAGACTCACACTTGGTGGCCTCATGGGAGGCAACTTGTCGACTTGTCTTGCGTTTCGCAAGACCTCTGCAAGCCCCCCGATGTACACTTCTGTATACCTCAAATGCAGCGTGGTGGGGAAAGCCGGCAGGGGGTTTGCTGCAGCCCTCTTGACTTGCCCAGGTATTTTAAGCCGACTCTGCACTGGTTCTCCTGAATCTGCTTCTTCAGCAAAAACATAGAATGCCTATTAGTTCGTGTTTATTCCCATTTGCTTTAAGTCCTAGCTTCTCCCTCACTGATTTCCAGTATTTTTTAATAATTCATTTGGTGCGGGATTCTCCTCCCCGCGTAGGCTTCCCTAAGCTAGCCTTTCTAAATGTTTTGTATAATTCTGACCTCAGCTATTGCATGTGGCGTTGAGTTCCACAAGCTGTGCTTCCTGATCTGTGTTAAACCTTTGCCTTTCTGATTTCAGTGTGTGCCTTGTGCTGGGTAAATAGGAGAGTACCTGGGCGTCTCCTTATCCTTCAGTACTTTTAAATACCTCAGTTGCATCTTCTGTTAACTCTCTTTCAGAAATTGCTGCGCAGTCTCCTCTTATGCAATCTTCACATCCTACCTCGACACTTATGCTGAGTTTCCACACTTTACTTCTTCAGAAATGACATTTGACTTCTGAACGTAGCTGACTCTAGAGATCACTTCTGCTGACCTGCCGTGGCTGCCTCCATTTTTGCAGCTTCTAGCAACTCCTCCTTCTGTTGCCGGTTTACTGCTCGTAGATTCATAATTTGGCCAAATTTTGGTTCAGACGTTTGGTTTAGGTTTTGTCTCCTAGCGATCAGAATGCTTCTGTCATCTTTAGCTTTCTCTTTGGTTTATTACCTGGAAGGGGGTTATAGATAAGGGTTTTAGAATAACTCAGAACAGTCTTTGTCCCCTGGTATTATTCTGCTAGAAACCTATGGAAAACATACAACTAACAAAAAACCAACAAAAAAAAACCAACAAAAAAAAATTAAGATGCAAAATGGAAACAGCAACAGCTGTAATTAAGTGAAGTATTTGGTGGCCAGAATCCTGTTGCATAGTTACACCTGAATAATTCAAAGTTATGCAAATAGTTGCAAAATTTGCACCAAGGGGAAAGTCATATCCAGTAAGCAGTTCCGCAGGGCTACTTGGACAGCTGATTGCACCATCCATTGTGCAGCGACGCACATGGTTTGGTGTTGCCTGGACAGATCACTCTGTGAATGGCAGTAGTTGGACCTTTATGCTGTGCCAGGTACAGACAGCAGGTCCAGCCTAGCCTTTAGTTTCTGAGACCAGTTGCACACGAGTAGCAGTAAGGTGTCATTGTGCAGTTAAAATGGCAGTAGTGGGAGGGGTTTTGACCAAACTCCGGGATGGAAGTGGAAGACAGGAGGGCCTGGCGTGCTCTGGTCCATGGGGTCACGAAGAGTCGGACATGACTTAACGACTAAACAACACAGTGGGAGGGGTTAGAGGCACGCCATGCCTGATCCAACAGCTAGCCCACACCGGTTGCTTGTGCTTTCTGTCCCTTTTCCCAAGATGAAAAGGAAGTTGCAGTGTGAAAACCTCTCAGTCTTACTCCGTTGCTCTTCCAAGAATCCCACTGGCATTCTCATTCCCGCCTAGTCCCAAAGCAATCTGTGAGGCTTTCCCCCCCCAGCACAGAGCTTTGTGTGTATCACTGTCCTGTTTTTTTTAATGTATACCTAATTAAGGCATTGAGCCAACCATTCAAGGAAGGAGCAAAAGAGGGAAATTGCTGATCTGTCCTGTCCTTTCTCAGACTTCGACATTTTAAGGCTCTTCAAGGCAGCCGTTTTTGAGATGGACGTATTCCTGGAGATCTGTCATTGCCCATAATGATCATCTCTTTTCCCCCCCCTGCTCCCCATAGCTTTAAATCATACTTAAAGGGACAAAATGTGGGTTGTTTTTTGGTTTTGGTAATACATTAAAAGGGTGAGTTTTTATACAAATAACCTTTAAAGAAAGGGTAGGGAGCGGGCAGAAGTGTGAAGCTACCTCTCTGTAGCTGCTGAAGAATTTGTAGTGGCTTACGCTTTACTTCCAGTAGTCCCGTGTGGTGTAAGAACTCTGACGAACAGACCAGCATTTACCCAAAGAAAACAAATGTATGTTTGTGTGTAAAAACATTTGTCTTCAAATGTTCTGGCATCCTGCGGCCAGTGTGTGTGTTTTGGGAGAAGGAGCAGCCACAGGCAGATCCCTGCTCCTAGGAGCCTGGCCTGCTGGATTTCAACAGCAGAATGGAAGAAGGCTGCTGCCAGGGCGTGCTCTCCGTGCTCAGACATACGTTAATCTAGAATTTCCTCAAGGTTTGTAGAGGTGCTGCGATTGGTTGTAATTTTTAAATTCATCGGAGCAACATTTGGAAGTGACTGGTTTTGAGCCTTTTTTGCCAAGTGGGCTAATCAGAGCTTGGAAACCAGTCATGCTGGTTGGGGGGGGGGGGAAGGGTAGCCCAGGAGGATTGCTTTGACGAGCGCTGGGATCAGGGGCAGAGCTGTGCTCAGATAGGAACTAAGGTTGCCCCCCATCACCACCTGTGCCATTGTTGGCACCGCAGAGTAGAATTTATTGGGACTGTCCAGAAACAAGGAGCTATATCCATCCTCAGCTGCTTGGATCACTAGAAACCTTGGCTAGTTGGCTGGCCTGAGGATCTGGCCCAGTAGTTGCTACTTCCGAGAAATTACCTGATCTGTTTTAAAGGCGTCAGGGTTACACAGTTGGCTGTTTCTACACTTAGTGGCAAATAGTTCCACAGGCCAGCAGGCAAAGGGAGGAGTGGGTGGAGTGGAAATACATTTTGTGTGTGTGTGTGTGTTAAACTATTGTATATTAATTTTGTTGAGCCTGTGGCAATGTGAAAAGGTAGTCCTCTGGCCCATAGCCATCTTTTCCAGCTGCCTGCCAGGTGTTCAGCACTTCAGACGTATCCTTGCTTTTCATCCTGAAGGCAGCCGGTAAAGCCTATGTCTTGACACTTTGTTTGATGTGGCTTGTTCAGTCCTTGGGTGTTCTTTCTGCTAGTTGCGTAAAGCAGGTGCGCCTCAGAGGCGGAAGGGGTTCTGCTCCTCCGCCGCCTTGCAGAGAAGTCAAGACCATTCTTTCACCTCTTTCTGCCACTCACGATGGCAGAGGTTACACGGAGGTGGTCTTCCACACGGCGCAGCCTTAAGCTCTTTGGCCCCCTCTAGTCAACCGCGGATCCCGCCAACCCAGCGGTTTGAAAGCATGTAAAAATGCGAGTAGATAAATAGGTACCACCATGGTGGGAAGGTAACGGCGTTCCGTGTCTAGTCGCGCTGGCCACGTGACCACGGAAGATTGTCTTCGGACAAACGCTAGCTCTATGGGTTGGAAACGGAGATGAGCACCGCCCCCTAGAGTCGGACACAACGGACAAATTGTCAAGGGGAACCTTTACCTTTACCTAGTGAGCTGCGGAAGGCCAAGGGGTCTTCTCTCGGCTAGTAGGGATTTAGGGTGCCCCAGAATTGCTGGTCAAGTGGCCTCCTGAGGTACCAAGGGAATTCTGTCACCCTCAAGGGGGAATTGGCACCAGGCGCTTTGCTTCCTTTTCTTCTTAGCAGCCTGTCTCTCTCCATTGAGCAAATGGGTACTTTGACTTCATTTGGTACCAGGGCTAAAGGAGCTTGCCCAACACCACCCCTAAATAGGGCCCTTTTCCTCCTGCACACACTCACTCTCGCGTGGCTTGCATGGGCCAGTTATCTTCCTCTTCCGATCTGGGTACTCTTCTTGTTTCACAGATGTGAACACCTGGCAGCTTCCTTCCTGGTTTTAGGCTCTTTCGTCCTACGTAGATACAAGGGACTTTATTTTGCCCTCCTTAACCTGGGCCTTTCCTCAACATAAATAGTAAAACCATCATGTCATTTGTACAGGCTCTTTCTTGGGCTGGTACACCTTAAACACTTAACTCATTTTCCTGAGATACTAAATTGCTTGAAATTTCAGAATAACATTTGATAACTTTCCCTCTCCCTGGACTCTTCGGCCTCTTCTCTCTGTGTTCAGAATATTCTTTGGCGGGGTCTCTCTTTCTCGCCATATTTCAGGGATTTAGTCATCTTAAAAGAAGACCCACTCTGGCACAGCAGCATTCACTTCTCAAACACCATTTTTCCTAAGCTTGCCCAGTGGATGTGGGAAATGCAAGATGTAGACTCCTCTTGAGTCACGTATCTGCTGCAAATGGCCAGTAGAGAAAAAGTCAGGATTGTTTTAGGCTAGCCTTCATCAGAAAATCCTGCTTATGTAAATAATATTTCAGTTAAAGATGGGCTATTTGGAGCCAGCTTAAATGTTTAAGCTTTGACTTGGCAGGAGTTGGCTACGTTTACACCTCATGCCTGCTTCTCCCCACGCCGATGGGCAAGCCTGGTGGTGAGGGCAGCTAGATCGCAAGATCTTTAAAAGGGTGGGGGAGCATAAAGAGTGTGTGGTGACAAAGGTGGGTGCTTGGAAGGGGGAGGGCAGAGAACAGAGAGAGAAGTAACTTGTCTGCCATTCCGTGATCCTTGTTGGCTCTGTGGCTTCCTCTGTTTTGCATGGGAACCGCTGGTCTTTGAAGACTTCCAAATACTCCCTCCGTTTAGTGTCCCTCCAAAGAAAGCAAATTGTGTTGTTACCAATAAACCAAGCCTCCCTCTGTGGCTTGCCAAGTTCCCCAACATATTTGGGCCTTTTTCAGCTGGCTTGCCAGATCAAGGCATGTAAGGGGGCAGGAAGAGAGACACACGCCTGTTCCAATTCAGGGGTGATTCTTTTCTCCTCTTCGTTGTCCAGAACAGCCAGGATGGCAACCCTCTCCTGCCCCATTTTCAAGTGTGGTTTCAGCCATCAGCCAAGGTCTCATTAAATGTCGGATGTCATCATAACATCCAGGGACGTTTTTTCTAATGATCAAGAATGTTTTCGCTAATGTGCTTCATGAAGATTTGCTGGCCAAACCTGACAAGCCCTGGCTTGTGGGTCGTCAGGGGCAGCCGTTGACCTTCCATCACCCCACTGTCCTGTGGCTGCTTGTGAAGGGTGGTGTGCCTTTTTCCTTCATTGGGGCCACCCCTTTGTGCATGGAGGCCAAGGAGCGTAAGTACACGGAGCAACTGTTATGACCTGTGGCGTGGACGAGAATGAGGTGTAAGGGCTTGAGCGCAGACAGATTTGCTTGGGAGGGTGTATGCTGGAGGCCAAACTGCGGAGTTCATACCTTTGTGCCATCAGAAGCATCCGGCATGCTCCGTGTGGGCCCATAACTGAGGGGAGGGCAGGATGGACCAGGGGCGGCCGTCTGCTCTCCATAGGCAGGGCTCTGTTTGGGGTAGCTCAGCCTTTGGTCACTTTCCCTCCAGCTGCTGCCTTTTCCTTTGGCTTTACAGGCGGCCTCATGCTGCCCAAGAGTTTGTCCTGGGCCTCTGTGTGCATTTCTCTTACTCTTAAGAGCTGGGTTTGTGTGGCGTTTCTCCATCCCTCTCCTTTGGTTCACCTGAGCGATCCCACTGCGTCTCGCCGGTCTGACTGGCTACCTGGCCTTCCTCTTCTACAGCCGCAGGGCCCTCCTCCCTCCAGGCCTGAAGCTGGACTTCTCAAACAAATCTAGCACTTTTTCTAAACACATCGAATAACCTCCTCTCATCAGAGTATTGTAGGACTTCTTACAAGTCCCATGTTTTTAAAATTGGAAATATTGAAGTGCCATTAGGAAATGTACAGTTCATCATTGTTCAGTTAGCATTTTCTTTTGTCTTACAGAATGAAGTCCAGAATGAAAGTGTGCGTGTGTGTGGTGTGTGTGTGGGTTTTTTTAAAAAATGGAATTGCTTATTAAAATGTTTGAAGTATCAAGGCTTTGTCTTGTTTGTGGGAGTGCAGTAAGCGGGGACCGTGACTCATTACCTATGTTATAGAAAGGTGACCAAGTGTAATGCTCATTTAGAAATGCAACTAGGCTATAAACGGGATTAAAAAAATATGTGGGTCAGAAGAGGCATATTTTTAAATGGAAAGAAAAAAACCCCAAAGCAGGCACCCCTGAAGACTAATGCATGGTCTTCATAATGCTGTTCAAAGGGGATGAATAACCGGTTTGATCTCCCCTGGCTCCAGTGGCTTGCACTGCATTGAAGGAGGGCATACCTTGCTCACTGCAGCTCTAGACAAGAGGCTCCTCTTGGATGGGGTCTAACAGGGAGGGAGATTCATGGCTGGAACCGTCTTCTAATTACTATTTTTTTTAATTTGGTCAACAGCCTTGGGATATTTGGGCCCGTTCACCAGAGAGGGGGCCATGAATTGACCATGCCCATTACTTTTGGGAGTTGCTTGACAGCAGTTCTGTTAGGGATCTGGCTGCAGAGCCAGAGGTTGGGAGTTCAAATCCCCACTGTGCATCCCAGAAGAGCCACCCTGTGTGGCCTTGGGTGAGCTGCACAGATCCAGGGTGCCTGCAGAGGAAGGTAAGGGTAAACCACCACTTCTGAGTACTCTCTTTTACCTAGAAAACTCTGGAGAAGGTCTCCATAAGTTGGGATCGACTTGACTGCACAGAATTATTTATTACTGGTAAGCAAAGGTTTTGAAATGGAGCTCTTCTATCCAGATCCAGGTCTATAGAGCTTGTGTCCTGAGTACACTCCTGTCCTGCAGGGAGCCCTGGACCCTTTGTGCAAGGCAGGAGAGGAAGCTGAACAGGTTCCAGATGCGTTGCCTCCGACACATTCTTGGTATCACCTGGCAGGACAAAGTTCCAAATAGAGTAGTCCTAGAACGAGCTGGAATGTTTAGCATGTATACATTACTGAAACAGCGACGTCTATGTTGGCTTGGGCATGTCGTGAGAATGGCTGATGGTCGGATTCCAAAAGATCTCCTGTATGGAGAATTAGTGGAGGGAAAGCGCCCCAGAGGGAGACCACAGCTGCGATACAAGGAGATCTGCCAGCGGGATCTGAGGGCCTTCGGAATGGACCTCAACAGATGGGAAACCCTGACATCTGAACGTTCAGCCTGGAGGCAGGCGGTGCATCATGGCCTCTCCCAATTTGAAGAGGCACTTGTCCAGCAGGCCGAGGCCAAGAGGCAGTCCCGAAACCAGCAAAACCAGGGAGCTGGACGGGGGACAAGACTGTATTTGTCTCCAGTGTGGAAGGGATGGTCACTCTCGAATTGGCCTTCTCAGCCACACGAGCCGCTGTTCCAAGTCCTCTATTCAGAGCACGTTACCATAGTCTCTCGAGACTGAAGGATGCCTAACTAGCTAATATATCCGTAAATGAGGCTTTGAGCCTGCGTTCTGGAAAAAAGAACTCTTTTAGGAACACACAAGCTTCAACATTACTGTATTGGAAGCCCAATTTTCTGTTAACCAGTTTAAGAGCCCATGTTGGGTGATGAACGTGGGAGGATTGACAGTACACAAACTACACGTTGCTTGGTTGTAGGTTTTTCGGGCTGTTTGGCCGTGTTCTGGAAAACCTCCAGAACATGGCCAAACAGCCCGAAAAAGCTACAACAAGCCTTTGAGAATACATTAGACGTTGCTTGTTTGTGGTTGTACATCGGCCATCCTATTATTAGGGTTCGCTTTTCAGAATATCATTTCAAAATAAAGGTCACTGTCCTTTTGCTAGTCCCAGCTGGACTGGATCCTCTGAATCAATTGCTGAACAGGCAGTAGACATGGGATACTGGCCAAAACCTTTCTGCAAGGACTCAACGTGCACACTTAAACACTCCCAAATAAAAGTGATGACCATCTGTTATGCATCCAGTTTATATATCTTTTCTAGCTTTTAAGCTCTTTGGCTGGAATCCTATGGCATATTTTCTTACACTTTGTGGCAGCGAATTGTAGGAACTTAAGAAATCGGCATCAGCATTTGGTATCACATGGACTCAGTAAGTAATAGCCAATGACTTGACCGGTGAGGTTTTCTCCAGTGGAGCTGTAGCAGCATAGTAACTTAACTCAATTCTCGCCAATGTTTATATGATCCGTAACGTTACGTTTTAGTGTAAAAATGAGCTGCCATTCCATGATGGTTTTACATTTTAAATCACTATTCATGAAGTTGCAATACAGTAGGAAACCCCCCCCCCCATCTGCAGGATCAGTATCCGCTGATTCACTTACCTGCTGCCTGAAAATACTAAATAAAACCCTCCAGAAATACTGTACTGTACGTATTTATATACATTTCCACAGTGTATTTACAAGAACTGGCCACTAGAGAGAGCCAGAGACCATGCAATGTATATTTCCATGGTTTTTTGATTGTTTGCATCCACAGGGGCCTTGGAACTGACCCCCACAGATCCTGTGGTCCTACTGCAATTTATAAATCATAGTGCTGTAACAGATGGCCACGAAGTCTGGGGGAAAAAGCATCTTCTAAAAGGGTGTTGTAAGGTACAAGATGCTCATGGGATCACTCGGTGGTTCAGGTCTCTGGCTGTGGAGCCAGAGGTTGGGAGTTCAATCCCCCACTGTGCCTCCAAAGAGTCAGCCTGGGTGGCCTTGGGCAAGCTGCACAGTCCCAGGACGCCTACACAAGAAAGGACCAAAAAAAACTGCTTCTTGAATATTCTCGCCCTGGAAAACCCGTGAATTCATGTGCCATCAAGTCAGAATTGACTCGACAGCACATGATTACTAATATACATAGAGACACCTTGCTGGAAAAGCTATCAACTCCCCAAAGTATTGGGATGGTTTCTGGGGTGGGTTTTTTTGTTTTTTGGGGGGATTTTGTATGTGGAGATGGGCACTTACCGTGGTTTGGTGGATCGGGTCCACGAGTGTTGCGCAGGCGCCACTTCAGAAGCAGTACCATGGGCTTCCCTGCGCCACCTTCGCTGCATCCACAGAAGGCAGGGTGTGGAATCTGGGGTGCACACACAACACCTGTGGGCCCGAACCCCTAAGCCATGGTAACCATGCCCATCTGGCATGATAATGAAACGACTTAACACTTGACTGAAACACAGGGTTTTACACAAAAGCTTTATTTCCTATGGTCAGAGAAAGTGAATACCTTCCTTGGCTAGGTGTCAAAAGTGTGATGCGCTGCCTTGAAGACTGAAACGGAGCGTCCACAGCAGGGTGCTGAGCAGCACTTAATCAAGAACGTCTGCAAGACCAGTAACAGGACAACAGCAAATTTATTTACAGTTGGGCTCCAATAATACATTAAGAAGTACAAAGGATATGGTGGAAATTGAGGATAGAAGTCTGACAGGAGGAGGAGGAGTATTCACTCAACTATCCTAAATTTAGCCGATCAATTGTCTAAGGAACCCATGGCATCAACAACCCACAGCAAGGGTTCCTGTTTATCAGGCCTTGAATCTTGGCTGGCATGGCTTTGGCATGACGGGCAATGAGAGGGGCCAGAGGGCACCACCACCGCCATCAGCTCCGAATCTCTTGTTCGGTACGTATACCAGCCTTCCTCAGGTTTGTGCCCTCAAGATGTGCTAAATGGCAGTTTCCATCATCCCCGGCCAGCTTTGCTTTCTTAGACCTACTCACGGGTCGCCACCACTACTGAGCATGGGGTAGAATTTGAAGAAGCGCCTACCGAAAGAGAAGCAAGTAATTCCTTTCTTGAAGGAAGAAAAGACGCACCATGCGCGTCCGGGTTCCTTCCTGTTCCTGCACTTAACAGTAGCAGCAGTTCCCACATCTGAGCCATGGGGCTCCTTGGCACATGAAGAGTGGAGCAAATTTCTCTGGGCAGGGGGGTCTCCACCGTCACCCACGTCCAAGAGTTACTGGGGAAGGTGGAGCGTCCCTGGGCTTTCTTCCAGGACTTCCAAGGAGGTGTGGCCGGCTTGCACAGGACATACCATTTTTAAGAGGCAAAAGGTCCAGGTAATTCTCCCATCATTCAGAGCGAGCGAGCCTCCGAGAAACACAGTGGTCGCAGTCTGCTTTATGGACCGCAACCTCCAGCCATGGGCGGAAGAAGCACGACGGAGGGGTTACAGCTTGAAAGCCCTGTGCGGAAAACGGTGTTCGCCCAATTCTGAAGTAGCACCTCCCCAGCACCAAAACGGGCAACTTGCTGGAATGGGAGCGTGGCAAATCTCTCCACAGACTGTTTCTAGAGAGTTTCCCTCTGGCCACGGCCACCTCCGCTGGTTCTTCCCCCCACCCCCACCCCAGCCACGGCACATGCTGCTCTGCACAGTAAAATGGAAGGTCTCTCCCTTAACTCAACAAGAGCTTCACCAATCTGTATCTGTCAGTCCCGTTGCTGCCATGACACAGAAAAATTAAAAGGGGGGAAAAAATCACCGAGAGGGATGCTTCTGGGAATTAAAACAAAACAAAACCACCCTTATATCCAGAATAGAATAAAAGTTAAAATGCAGATTATCTACACACCCTTCCCTCCAGGCAATTTCCCCCAACTTCATGGACAGTGTGCGCCAAAGATTACATTCCAAAAGCTGAACTATTTTTATTTCTTTTCTCCCCCCTTCCCACTGAGTTTTGCTTCCTTGGGAGAAACAGGAGATTGCGCCTCATTTCCTTCCTAGGAGGAAACGGAGTGAATGGTTGCTTTCTGCCCTGCTGACCTCGGAGCCCCTTCAGTCTATTTTCACAGCGGCGTAAATCTTACGGACAAACATGTAGGCTGCATAGAAGCCAACAGTCCCAGTGAGGAGCCAGAAGGAGAGCACGATGAGGGCTGTGTAGCCAAAATACAGCGTGGAGGGAATAAACTCCACAATGTCCAGCTGAAAGGAAAAGAAAACCCAAGGTGAGGTCAGGTCGAGGAGCCTGGGTGTGGGCAACGGAGCCACCCCCTGCCCAGTGCGCCTCAACTGGGAACGGCTGAACACCTCTTGGCCCAGGGTTTCCCACCCAAAGAAAGCAACCAAGAGGTTGTTATGCTCAGCCACGGCACAACTCCATGAACCTCCAAGCAGGAAACAAACCCAGAGCAGACTGCAAAAATACCTTATTCACAAAGTAGAAGATTGCATAAATCATAACGTAGAAAGCCGACCCTCCAGACACAAGGAAGGTCCTCCACCACCACCGATAATCCTGCCGAAAAGAACAGAGAGAGAGAGAGAGAGAGAGAGAGAGAGAGAGAGACCGCCTTGAGTCTGCTGACGTGCTCAGCTTCCCTTCCAGGCCCACTTCCATTCTTCTATAGGACACAGATCCAAACTACACACCAGGGAGACTCCTTCTTCTCCCTGATAGCATGTGTTTGCTGTTAAAATAAATCTCCTATTTCTATTCTTTAAAACGATACAACAATCAACAGTTTTAAAATAACATGCAAATACCGTATCGAAAACAAATCCATATAGGTCAAAACCAGGATCACAAACAATTTTGAAAACATTTAAAAATATCTAGATTGCCCCCCCCCCCCCAAATAATAAAGCATTCCCTTGACATGAATCGCTTAAAAGCCTTCCTGAAAAGGAAGGTCTTTGCTTGATGACAGAACAGCTAGACGGAGGGAGCTGACCTGGCATCTTGGGGCAGTGCCTTCCAAAGCCTGGGAGCAACCACGGAGAAGTTCTGTTTTAAAGCCTCTGTGTGCGCGCACATTGAGAAGTTGTGTTTTAAAGCCGGTGTGTATGTGTGTGCGGGACATTCAAACTAGCAACCCTCCCACCTGCCGCACACACATCAAGAGAAGCCTAAATATGCTTGCATGATTTATTAACTGGCTCATACACTCCACCTCTTTCTGGCCCAAGCCTCACCCAGGGTTCCCTTGGATCACAAACCTATCCTCATCTACACATCCACGAACTGTGAGTGCTGGGGGGGGGGTAACCCTGTAGATTTGGGCTGCCCATGCTTGTCCCCCCCCCATTCCACCCCACCAACCGCCCGTTATTCCTGAAAGGCACCAGGCATCTTACCTCTGCACACAGCTGGAAGTATACCATGACGATGCTGATTTGGGAGCAAGACACCACGAGGATGATGAACACCAAGAAGAGGAAACCAAAGAGGTAGTAGAACTGGTTCTCCCAGATAGCCTGAATCCCAGAGAGACAGACAGACCAAAAGAAAAGAAAAAAAAGGGGGGGGGGATGACCATGAGGGACAGACAGCCCCTTGTGGAGGACGATCCACAGTCCTCATCCATGGCCCGGGCGTTACATTCATTACTTCATTTAGCTTTATATTTTACTGACTTCAGCCAGAGGGATGCTAACCATTTACTCTCTCCTAGCCTTCAAGTGCTGTGAAAGGGTCATAGGCCACCCATCACGGATTCCTCTCTCTGCAAACCGTTTGGCTACAGGGCCGTTAACTTGGAGCGCTCGCCATTTCCTCGCTCCTCCCGTCCCTCTTGTGAACCCCTAATCCGCCACCTCCTTCCTGGAAAATTTACCTTCAACAATATCACTACTCTTTTCAATTATGAATGGAATTCCTTCGTTTGGTTTCCTCCCAACAATACGGCCGAAATGTTGAATGTCTTTAAACCTCCCCATGAAAGATGAACGTAAAGAAATGGGCTTCACATTTTTATTGGAGGGGGGCACCCCCGACTGTTTGATTAGAGTGACCAAGGGTGGGGAAATGAAAAGATATGCACAGTCGGAAACCACTGCTTTAAAGTGTTTTCGGGCTGCAGGAAGGTACTGTGGCTACTTCAGGAGACAACCAAAGACTCACAGAGGGGCTGTATCCTTTGACACTGCAGCGAGTCTAAGATGCTCCTTAAGCTACCAGGCCTGCCTGCAAGGGGAGCTCATGTGTTAGCCTGGAGAATGCTCCCTACCTAATACCTTGGCACACTCCCTTTTTCAATGCAGAGTACTTTTTTATATATAATGCAACCTTCAGGCACGCAGGACCCCAGCTCCAGTCCAACCACACACACACCCCGTGAGAACCGGCTTTAGTCGCCAGGCATTCTGTCTCCTCTGCTGCTCCGGACTAGCAGCTTCTCCCCCTCCCATGGAATCGGAGCAGGTCTCTCTCTTCCTTGGGTTGTCACTTCCGTATCTGCTGCTTCCAGTGTCATCCTTCTGACAGCATCCACTCCCGGCACTGTTATCCTTGTTGCTTTGTAAGCCTTAAGCGAATACAGGCTGGCAAAAGATGCACTGTGCATGGGGGGTGGGGATGGGAGGGAGGGGGCTTCCATACAGGAATTCTGCCATCCATCCCAAACTGGCGATACTGCCTTATGAGACAGAGGTGAAGTTGTACCACCGTACTGTGTGGAAGAGGGAGCCGGAAGGCATCTTTTACCGAAAGTCCTGTTAACAGCAACCCGAGAGATAGCTCTACACACATCTTCCAGAAACATCTTAAATTTTGGTCCCCCCCCCCCCCCCCACAGATCACTTTCCTTCCCCAGCAGGCTGAGGAAGAAGGGGCCTTGGGGAAGTTATCAAAGTCCACCATGCCTAGGCATCCGGTGAAAGGCATCTCCGCTTTTCCCACACCAGAAACTTTTCTGAAGGCCTTTTCTCAAGCAGACACGGTGATGGGAAGGATCTGTCCCACCAGAACAAGCTGCGTTTGGCCTCTCTAGGCTTTAGAGGAGCCATGGCCACCGCCGCGAGGCTCTGCGAGGTCTCGCCTGACTCCAAAAGTGACACTTGGCCACCCCCTTCCCCCTGCCTGCCTTGCGATTCTCTCCCACCCCGGTCACACCAAACTCCACTATGCAAACGGCAAATGGTGACGGCCGCTGGAGAAGCAACGGCAGAAAGGAGGCGGCTGGCCACCGTGCTTACACTGAAAATGAAGAAGAGTTCAATGAACATGGCTCCAAAGGGCAGAATTCCAGCCATCAGAATCCTAAGGAGAAAGAAGACCGTTACTATTCAAGTATCTCATTGTCTTATATTTAAGAATCAGGGATGGCCATTCATGGCCACTGTTGAGAAAAACAGAGTGTATATTAGGAATCTAAATCAAAGTGGGTCCGACAGCTGGCTGCCTACCTTTCTCTTGAAGGCTTCAAGCCTTCTTGCAGGAAGGCAAGAACAGTACGCTGTTCCCACCATGATTCCACCCACATGATTGGGGCTACTAGTTGTACGCTGAGCGCTTATGACAAGCCCCTCCATGCCAAGGGGCCCTGCCTTTACTAAAAGGACTTCCCAAAGAGTGAAAATGCTCTCTGTGGCTGCTGGAGGGCAGAAGGGTTTTTTAAAAATTAATTCTTAATTTATTTATTTTTTTCAATTCAGGAAACTAATTTAGGGAGTGAAAGGGATGCAGGAGCAGTTTTAGGGGTGGATGAGTCTGTGTCGGCCCTCCCGCACCTCCTGGAAGGGGTCCATCCCTAGGATAAGAGGGGCTTCCAGGTCATTCCCAAGCCTTCCCCACTGCAGAAACCTGCTTCCCCAAGGATATCGATTTTTTGGCTCATTCAGACCGGAAAGGGCCCTCCAGGCGACTCACCCGACAAATCGGTTCATGTACCACCTCTGTTCTGGGATCTGCCTCGGGATCTGGTTGGTCCGCACAGGATTGTCGTACGGCTGCTTGCGAAACCCAAAGTAGTAGCCCAGGTACACCAAGGGCAAGGAGATGCCGAACCACATGCACAGGAGAGCCACCATGGTGGGGAAAGGGACCTGAAAAAGGGAGCCCAGCCTGTCAGGCCCCCCCAGTTTCACAGACCACGGAGGGAGACCCGGCCGGAGGTGGGGTAGCTGGACCACCACCCCTCTACCAGGCCAACCTCCAGAATACCCCTAGAAAACATTCACAAACAAACTGCCCTCAATTGCCATGACACTAACCGCAATGCCAGGGACTTGGCTTTATACTAGAGATGGGCACAGACCTTGGTTCGCAGGTTTGTGCTGGTTCGCATACACGGTACACCACAGGTGCCGCACGCTCCATTCCCCCGCCTCCCCGGCGGGGCCCCGCACTCACCAGCTGGCGCACGCTCCTCTCCTCTCCTCCTCTCTGGCTGTTCCACCCGTCTCTGGCAAGAGCCCGGGCTTCTCTGCCCCACCTTGGCTGATCGCCCACTCAGACAAGGAGGCAGGACTGGCAACCTTGTGCTCCTGCCGGGGACTGGATGAACCGTCAAAGATGAGGAGGAGAGGAGTGTGCGCCGATGAGAGAGTGGGTCATTGACCGGGGAGGTAGGAGAAGGGAACACGCAACACCTGGGATGTCGTGCATACGAATTAGCACAAACCTCCAAATTCAGGTTTGTATCTTTCTCTGCTTTATATTGTACATTGGACTCTGATCAAAGACCGCAGAATCGAAGCTGAACCGCCTGAGCTGGAGGGTGAGGGAAAGGCCTGCTTCATGTTCTCATACTGAACCCCTTCATGGAAGTTTTTTTTAAAAAAAAAATATATCTTAAAATGGGTGGTACAAAGGAATAGCGTTAATTAAAACAGCAGTAAGATTAATAGAGTCGCTTGAGAACTGCAAAAAGGGGTAGGACTTTATTGAAAAGGTTACGTAAAAAAAAATATGAGAAAGCTGCCCGTTATGCCAGAGAAATGGGAAGTCTGAGGTGGGAAAGGCAGGCAGGCAGCTGTTCTTAGACTAAGAAACGAATGGGAGAAACAATAAATAGAAGATAACATGAGGCCTATAATATAGTATGCTGTTCTCAAAGACCAAAAACACGTGATGTCTGAATATTTACAAAATGTTATGGATGATCTGGTTTAGAAACTGTTCTTAAATGTCTTTTGAATATGTGCAAAGGTGTGACCCATTTGGATAGATACAGAATGCTGGAAATCATCTGGGTTTGGAAACTGTTCTTAAATGCCTTTCAAATATGAGCAAAAATAAAACCCTATTAGTGGTTCTGGAGGGAATCATTTCTCCCCTCCCTCTTCAAAGTGGCTTTATAGGACATGAGATACTACCATAAATAAAACCATTAATGCTTTCTGGGTTTATAAGGGGAGGCAGAACAAAAGGCCGGCCGGCCTAAAACAAATAGCCGGTAGTGGTTATACATCGGGGGGGGGGGGGGGAACCCCGATACACCCGGGGGGGAGGGGGGCACAAGCAAAAGACTAAGGGCTGGAAAGAGGAGAGATGGCCGTCCGGCCCGATGCGTACCGCTCCCGTTGAGTGTTTGCCCCAGATGAAACAGTTCAGGATGAAGCAAATCCCGAAGACAACTCCCGGGTACAGAGTGGCCGTCTGAAAGGAAAGAAGCAAAGTGGACTCTCCGTCACAGCCTGCCAGGAGAAGAGGGAGGCAGCAGCAGAAGGTTCTGGAAGGTTTTACCAGGAGGACTGGGCAGCTCGCTCTCGGCAGAGCCTCAGCAGTGGATTTCCTGCTTCTGCTTCGGCAGGGAGTGAGAGGCGAGGGCCCTTCTAGGGATCCCCTCCCATGGTCCCATTCTAGGATTGCAGAAGGGCTTCTGGGATCTGGGGACAGACTGAACTAGGAACCGGGAAGCCGCCGGGGGGCCAGTTCCACCTCTGCCGTGGCTCAACCCACTTCTCGCTTTCGCCATGGCAATGTGCACCCTCCTCCCACCTGCGACGAGGAAGAGTCTTTTAAGGAATACTAAGCAGCACCACCATTGGAGTATCGTCTCTTATCTGCACTTCCTGAGGCCAAGGAAAGCATCCAAACAAAATGAAAGGGAAATAACCAAGTTTTCGATACCTTCTAAACGGCCAGATCGAATTTTTCCTGCAAGATATTTGCTTTCATTTGTTGGCTTGTTTTTAAAATAAGAGACTCCCAGGGATCACCCTACGGCTTTCTCTGACCGTCTCTCAAGCCCTTTAGAGAAGCATTCTACTTTATCATCATCATCAAGACCAGGTAAAACTCTAGGGTAGGAGCGGGCCACTTTGGTGGGTCTGAGGGCCAATGTTCTGCCCCTGGGAACCTCTGGGGGCCGAGCAGATCGCCCAAAATGTCCCAAAGCAAACACAAAGCAAACAGCAGGGACTTGAAATCCATTTCCAGAAATAACACGGCAGTGAGACGTTAAAATGTGCAGGGAGACCCTGGGAATTTTTGAAACGTGAGCTGCCATTCCTGGAGATGTCTGGCAGCTGTCATTTGCCTTTTGTTACTAGAAAAAGAAAGGGCCACGGAAACCTGGGGGGCAGCCCTCCTCTGTCCCCGAATCCCTGCCTCTGCCCTCCACAGCCAAGCAAGAGAATCGCTTACACAGAAAGCACCTTTCTTCCACCGATGGCCTTTCAGCGTCCGATATAACCGTCCAGCAGAGAAGCCGCCAAAAGCCCTACAAGAGAAGAAGCAAGGAGGAGGAGGAGGAGGCTAACCTGCCTGGCCGCCCAGAGGAGGGTGGGTGGGAGGGATGCAAACCAAAGGTCACACCTACCCCATGAACATGAAGAGGAAACAGGCGGTGGTCATCAGAGCGCCCCGGCTGGATGGAGAGAGCATCCCCAGCATGGCAACGACTGCAAAGCAAGGCAGGAAAGGGTCAAGGGCGGGCTCCAGCCTTGAAACCAGAAAGCCCAAAGACAGGCTGCTCTGCTCTGAACCAAGCACCGCTCAAAAACAAGGCTGGCGTTCATGGAAGGAGGTTCTCTCTTTTCTTTTCTGTTTATTGACTATTCCTGAGGCATGCTTTGCCCGCCACCAGACTGCCCGTTGGCTTTCTTAATCTCCTGTAACACAACCAGGCAGTTTTAACAGGGAGGAGAACTGAAGCAGGCGGGAATGTCCCAAAGAGGCTGATGGAACCAGACGCCCTGGTGGCAGCGGCAGAGGCTCCCCGGCAAAGGGAAGTGGAAAGCTGGACAGTTTCCAGAGGAAGTCAAACACCAGAAGAGGGTTTTTTTTTTCCCAAGGGGGGGAGAAGAGTGAAATAGGGAACAGGGAGCCCATGTGCTGCTCCACCTGGAACCACCATGGTGGCAAAAGGCGCTTGAGGCATGCCGTATGCCTGCCTCCATTCCCAGGACCTGGTGAAAGCAGCTCTCTGCCTCTTCGCTGGACATCCAAAGAGCACGCGCGCGCGCGCGCACAAGAATTTTCCATGGAGCCCTGAGAACTGTGGCAGGCTCTTCTTCCCAAGACACAGCTCCAAAGTGCTGTCATGGAACTGCACAGAGGGCAACGATCATCTAGCCTAAAACCCTCCCGCCGCCCCCCCTCCAAAAAAACCAGGACTGTACTTGTTTTCTTAGGGTTCCACCAGCCTTCACCAGAGCTTCCCCAGATTCAAGAAGTCAGGCCTCTGAGCTTCGGGGCTTACAATTTAAGACCTGACACGAGGGAAGCGACCGAGGAAGAGGAGGGGCGGGGAGGCGAGGGCGAGCCACAGCAAGGTGGAACCGCTGGGAACTCGGATGTTGGGCCTAATGGTTTGTGTGCAAGGCCGGCTTTGGGGAGGGATTTGAGGAAAGAGGGGTAAGCATCACCCAGGTGTTCTAGAAGTCAGCCCCAAGCCTATGGGGCTCAAAGAGAAAAGGGCACCGTTTTCCGAAGGGCCAGGAAGCCTTTTGGGGGTGGAAAGGTAGCAGAGCTGGAGAAGCCAAGGGGACAGGGAGAGAAGAAGGGAAGGGACACGAGGGCCAGAGAGAAGGCATCGGGCACAGCGAGGCCAGACCACAGAGCACTCTGAACAGACAGCTGATGCAAGCGAGCTGCAGGGGCACCCTGCTCCTGCCACGCCAGGCGTCCCCTGGCCCAGTCTCTGTGGAGACTCCCCGTCCCACCCTTTCTACCCAAGCGGATGCTCGGGCCCTCCGGCAGATACTCACAGATCACAATCAGGATCATGCAAAAGAGCTGGATCCCTGAGCCCAACAAGGAGCTGAGGATCATGGGGTACTGAGGGGGCCGGAAGACATCACCGTGCACCAGCTTCCACCCGGATTCCTCCATGGTGTCTTCCTGCAGGCAGAAGAGATCTGTGATGAGGCTCACAAACGGGGGCAAGAGAGAACAAACAGCCCCACCCCAGCCGTTGGAGGCAGATCACATTTTGCAAGAGTTCAAACTGCTTCCAGACACGGCCTGCCATGGGGGGAAAAAAAACAAACCCCATTATTCTAAGAAAAGAAAGCCTGGTGATGCTTGTCAGGGATATGCTGAAACTGTTAAGCTAGAGGGTTGCCGACACAGGCTTTCATGGCCCAGTGGCTCTTTCCTTTAAACAGCACACAATCACCCTGTGGAACTCACTGCCACAAGGCACAGGGATGGCGCCCACCTATCTGCAAAGCAAAAGCCTATCACTGCCATGTTTATCATAACTATATGTACTACATATTCAGAAGTAACTCCTCCCCCCCCCCCCCCCCCCAATATTAGTCTCCAGGGTACAGGACTGTAGGGTGGGGGACAGGGTTCCTATTGTTTGCTGGCTTCGCAAACGATTGACCGTCCCCTGCTGGGAACAGGATGCTGGAATAGATTAGGCCTTCAGTCTGTCCCGACCTCTGGCTCTCTTTTGCTCTTAACTGGAGGTGGGCATGTGACTGAACTCGTGCCTCTTTGTCTGAAGTAACCTGCACAGCACCACAGGCGCCATGTGGATCCTTCCCCCTGACCCCATCCTGGGCTGGCTGGGCCACTCGTCTTGCATCATGTGCTGCCGGGGCCCAGCCCTGCCTCCTCAGGCAGCCAACCACTCCAGCGAGGAGGCAGGAAGGGGAATCTCCCTGTGCAGCCGACGAGCGGTCGGCTGACGGAGGAGGCAGGGCCGGGCCAGCCAAGATCCTGGCCAGATTGGAGCACCGCCGGAGAAGGAGGACCCCGGCAGTGCACCACGCAAAGTGAGTGGCCCAGCCGGCCTGCGGGGTGGGGGAAGGATCAGTGCGGCACCTGTGGTGCTGCGCAAGTCACTTCGTACAAAGAGGCATAACTTAAGTCGTGCCCCTCTCTACTCTTAACCAGTTTTATAGCTGATTCCCTGTCCCCAAGACCTTCCCAAAGGGGATTTCCCACCAAGCCGCCAGCACTTGCGTCTCGTACAATGTCATCTTCCTTGTTATAGTTGGCAATATCCTTCCGGAGCGTCCGGATGATGATCATGCTGAGAATCCCTGGGGGGAAAAAAATATATATCCTGGAATAAGCCGAACCTCCTGAGCTCAGACAGCATCCACTCACCACTAGCACACATATGCAGTAAGTGTGAAGTCAGCAGGGAGGAAGGGAGAAGGATTTGCCCGAAGGTAATAAGAACTGGAAGCAAGGAGGGGACAGAACGATGGACAGTAAAAATTGCCCTATGAGTCCCATATGTCCATGGAGTTGTATCCCCAAAACCTGTGTCTTCTGCTTTCCACATCAGCATTTAGGTACCCCACGTAAGACAGGTTCTTGGGGAGGCCTGGGGAAATCTACCCTAGCGAAAGGCACTCGGGGGCTAGAATCCTGTTGCTTAATGTAGGCAAATCGTACTAGAGTAGGCCCATTCATCCAACACGGATTTAGCGCGTCAACCCTTCCACAAATCCCATTGATCCAAATCAGCTTACTAACGGCGACTTCACAGGAAGTCACAACCAGAGTAGGCCCATTGGAATCAACAGAACCTCCAGAGGAGTCGACTCACTAAATCTCCATTGATTCAATAAGCCTACTCTAGCAGGATTTACTACACTAAAATTCAGAGGGACGTGTCAAGAAGCCACAGTTCTGTATCAGCAACCGGTGACGGTCTGCTGCTCTCCTTTGCACCCTCAGCCAAGAAGGAACAGCTCAGCGGCTTAGTCCTGGCTGAGGACCTTTTGAGCCCAAGCTAACCTTCCTTTTTCCACCCGTACTCGGGAGAAAGGAGACCCTTCTCCTACAGCCCAAACCTCCCAAATACGGTGATGCCCACTGTATTTGTCCAGGTTAGGCTGCTGTTTTAAGAGCAAGCCCCCACAGAGACTGGTTCCCTGGCATGGAGGGAAAACAGAGCATTCCGTCTTTCACGACCTGGGACTTTACAACAGTCCTGCCTGCGGAGAATCAGGCGCGTACAAGGCAACGCTCAGGAAGGCACGAGGCTGGGGACGGCTAGGCGCAGGCTCTTGGCCCGCCATTTTGGACCGTGGGGTTAGTGGGGGTGAAGTTTGCAGCAAGAAAAGCAAGGATCTGGCATCGAAGACTGCATTTATATCCTTTAATCGGGATTCAATGGCACCCCCTCAAAAAACAAACAAACCCACACTTGTGCATTTTGAAGAGCCCTTGTTCCACTGCCTCCTGAGAGCTACCACCTGTTTCTGAAAACGTCTGGGAGGACGGACAGGCCGACAAAGCACTGAGCCTTGCAGTTTTGGGCTTGGGACTGTTTTTCAGGGTTACAAGGCTCCGCTGCCTTTTTAAGACAACCCTTGTTTCATTCTTTTCAAATACTTGTATACTTGTTGTTCTTAGCTTTTAAATATTGTCCTGTTTAACGATGGAAGCCGCCTTGGGTCCTTCGAAGGAGAAAGGCGAGATACAAATATTTAAAATAAATAAATATCCAAACCGACCAACCCATGGCCCCAGAGCCCGTGGGAACAGAGTGCCCTTGAGGCTCAGAAAAGGGGTAAGCTGCTATTTCCTGTGTTCGTGCATCCGTTTATCATCACAGATAAAAGTTATTTTCTACAATGCAGATGGCCCCTCAACGATCTCGGAATCTGAGTCATGGAGGCTCCGAGGGGATCATGCCTGGAGATTAATACATTACCTCCACGAAGGAGTAAATTAACTTCTATTAAAAGCACGTGGGCACAACAGACTAAGAGGTGATCTGGAGAACTTCCCTGTGTGTCTACTTTCCAATGAGGGAGTATTTTCCATACAAAGCCTCACTGTGAAATGGCGCCGAACTCCAAGGGGTAAAAGGAAACCGGGACAAAGCTCATTCCTCTGCCAGTCTGTTCACAAGCCATATTTTGTTTGGAACACCTGCCAGGTGCCCTGAGATGGCACACTCTCTCCAGTGCCACGAGACAGCACCAGCATTTACGCAAGGTCATGTGGAGAGATCAAGAGCTGAACCCTTACCTGTCACCTTACCTTACATTTGTCACCTATAAATGTAATCCACAGACACGTGAACAGGCCCATGTAACTCACGTGCACCTGAATGTCCCTGAGCCCACCAAGTAACAACCAGCTCATCTAATACACACAGAGACACACACACACACACACACAGAGACAGAATCCCAGCCCGCTTCTCTCTCACCTGAAAGGAAGAAGACCACCACGACTGAATTAATGATGGAGAACCAATGTATTTGCACGTCACCCATGGTGAGGTAGGTGTCCCAGCGGGAAGCCCATTTGATGTTGCTTTCCTACAGGAGAAGGTTCGTTACTTTAGGAGAGTGCTCGTCACAGACGAGAGTTCCTTATTCACCCTCATGCGAGAGGTGGCTCGGCTGGGGCTCCGAAGGAAACCGCTGACCCCGCTAACCCCTTTACTTTTTCAGTGCCTTTCAGGGGAGGTTCTCAAAGCAGTTAGCAACGTGAAATGTAATGAAGCAACATGAAATAACTCTAAAGATGAAAGGTAGTCCGGCCCTACCCGGAGAAAGGTCAGCTGCCGAGAGCCAGCCTCTCTCTCTCTCTCAGTCCCCCCCTCCACCCACTAGGGGTCGCTCTCTCCACCTGCCAGGTCCCCTGAGACGGCACACTCTCTCCTGTGCGACCCATGGGCTCGAGGGCGCTGCTGCTGGACCCTCTATGTGGGTACCCCCAACACACAGACATACACACATATATCGCCGTGGTCTTCTGTAAACCATTCTCGGGATCTTTCCACCAAAACCAGGGTGTACATCTTTTCCATGCCATTGGCATCACACCCAGCTTGAAAGCCGCTTATTCATGAAGAACATGAGCAAAGCAAAGGGCAAGATGCCCCTATGGCTATGTAAAAGATCTCGCCCCGCTAGTCGGATGAGGGCAGGGCAGGTTTTCCCCGAGGAGGAAATCCAACAACACGGCAGGCGATGCCACTGGATGTCCAAGGAGAGGGTTACTCTTCCTTTACACCCAGGAAAAGGTGCCCAAAGCAAGACCGTCCCGTTGCATCTTAACCCATGGTGAGGATTTGTTTTTAAAAAAATACATATAACAGAAACAGTATCTTTTCTCAAGAATCTTTTAAAAACAGCAGCATTGCATCAACTGACTTCTTTGGGGGTGGTGGTGGTGCAGGTGAAGACCTGGCCCATTATAGATATGCTTGTTTCCACTGGGGTTTTTGTTTGTTTCAGTTTTCACAGGTTTTCAATGTTTCAAGATACCTTAGAAATGGAGTAAAACTGTAGCCGTAACCTTGGCTGTAACGAGGGGAATGGAAGGTACGAACCTTAGCCGCCCTCCACATCCATCGCCCTGACTCTGTGCCCCCCCCTTGCCAGCTGACCCCCACACACACACTCCTCACCTCCCAGTGGACGGAGTAGGTGAAAAGGAGCTTGTTTTCCTTTGTGGGATCAATCTCCTGAGGGGCTGAGCTGGCCGCTTCAGGCAAGGTACACCCCCCCTTCTCATCCGCCTTCAGATCTAGGAAGCAAAACGTCATATCAAGAGCCTGCTTTTCTTTTTTCTTTCTTTTAACTCAAGTGTTCCAAACCCAAGGCACCAGACCTTCTAGGTACTCTGAGTCACCTCCACATCCCACCAGCCCAGCCCTGCATGGCAGTCTTCTAGACCAGGGTGGGCACCATGAAGCCCTCCAGGTACCACGGGTCTAAAATTGCCATCCATCTCTGCCAGCAAAGGCCAGGGTGAGGTCCAGCATTACTACACTATTGCCCACTGGCCCAAATCCTTCTACCTCGTCATCCAGGCATTGTACAAACAGGGTAACTTTTGGAGGTGAGCTGCTCTGCATTAAGAAATCACAGCAGACATGACCAGGTGGTCATGACCAGCAGACATGACCAGACATGGCCTACTGAGTTGCATGGCTCAGGCTGCAACGGATCACGTCTAAGGCGACCTTTTGAGCAATTTGACCCCCCCCCCCCCCCAAAGTGACACTGTTTATGTAACTGCAGAAGAGGATTTTGGCCACTGCCTGACACACAAAGGTCAACCCTTTGCTCACATATCCTAGACCTTTGTGCCATTTCTCAAACATCTACCCTC
Organism: Intellagama lesueurii; assembly: GCA_037013535.1. Taxonomy (NCBI): domain Eukaryota; kingdom Metazoa; phylum Chordata; class Lepidosauria; order Squamata; family Agamidae; genus Intellagama; species Intellagama lesueurii. Next base: position 240,820,062 of record JBAJHW010000004.1, on the reverse strand, counting down.
ACCTTCAACCTCCCCTGTAAAAGCAAGACACGAAACTGCTTCATGCAGAATCAGACCCTTTGCTCCATCCAACCCAATATGAGCCCCTGCAAAGCCTGGCAGGAATAATCCAGGACCTCAGGCGCAGGACGTTCCCCTGCCCTCCTCCTGGAGGAGGCCAGGGATGGTACCTGGAGGCTTCTGAATACAACACACGGGCCATTACTAGAGAAGGGAGGGGGGGTTGTATTCATATATGAATACGAAGCTCACCTGCACTGGTGGCCGGCGCAATTACCACCTGCCCCCAGAACCTGCCACACCACTTACTGCGCGGCACACGTGGCTGGCGTCATCCCCTGCACCCCAACCATGGCAGTAGCCCGCTTGTCGCAGCCCCACCTTCCTGCTCACCCAGCCACTCTGCAGCTGAGCAGAGAGACTCGTCCTCCCACTCCCTGGCCGGAGTGGCTGGGAGAGCAGGAAGGTGGGGCTGCGGCCACCGGGCTACTGCTGCGATTGGAGCACAGGAGATGACGCTGGCCACGCACGCCATGCGGTAAGTGGTCCAGTGGGTTCTGGGGGAGTGGTCATCGGGCCAGCCACCTGTGTCAGTGGGCTTCGTATCTGTATACGAATACGAAGCCCCCACGTCTAGCCATTACCCTTCCCCTAAGGCGAGCTCTCCAAAGGGTACCTGTGGAAAACCCACAAGATCAAGCAGACACGTCTCCCACCTCTCAAGGAGGTCCTCAAAGGAGAGCCCATACAATATAGAAAAAAAGATATTGCCCACAAAGAAACCAAGGCGGGGGACGATGACCCAGAGCCCGGTTCTTCACAAGACAGACAGGACAAGTTTTACTCTATTTCCAGACAGTCCACAACACCCCTTACCAGCAAGCTTGATGCTCTGTGGAATGACTTCAAAGCGAACCACCCGGTACGTGGGGACTTGGTTCTCTTCCACGTCTTCTCTGTGGTAGTAAAGGATGAAGGAGAGGTGGTTGTGCAGGTAGAACTAAAACAGATTGACATTAAGAGATGTCAGAGGCTCTGGAGCAGTTAGCAGGTCCTATCTGAAGGGGTCGCCCTATAGCATCTCCCCGAACGGTCTGTGGGTGGGCTTCACGAGCAAAGGAAGGAACACATCGGAACCTACTGAAGGATCCCCCCACATCGCGAGTCAGGAAACTGCCACACCTACGACGTGAAGCAGACCGAGGAAGCCGGCGATGCACAGAGGAATCCATCTCTTGCGACTTCTGCTGCTGCCGCCACCCTAACCCTGCCTCTTTAGTAATGGAAGCAGCAAAAAAGAGAGACAACTAACAAAAAAACGGGTTGCGCTCTGACCACCCACAAACGGAGAATTGTCTTGCAGGAGAGGAAGAGGCCAGACAAGACAAGACCTATCCCTCCATGGGTGTGGTTGGGACCACTCGGCTCCTCTTCCCCCCCCCCCAGCTGGTCATGGGGCGCTTATCAAAAATTAGGAACTAAATTTGATTATTCTCCTGTTTCTTCTCCACCCCCCCTCCCAGCTGCTTTTTTAGGGAGTCTATTATACTGTTTCAAATCCTATGGCAGCAGGATGGGGGGGAGGTCACATGTGGTCCCCGAAATTCCTCCTCTTCCTGTTTTTTTTATTTTTATTTTTTTGCTTTTTGTGTTGGGGTGTTTTAATTTTTTTGCTCTGTGCCTTTATGTTTTATTATATTCCCCATGATTTAAGCATCAATTAAAAAAATAATAATCCCTATTTCCATTCCTGGGAAAATCCAGGACCAAGGGTTTTAGCATTGGGGGGGGGCTCTAAGGATATTTCTACACCTCACCTAAAACAAAACAAAAAAGGAAAAGGACACTGGAAGGATTCAGATGAATATTTTAAAAAATAAATAAAAAAATAAATAAATAAAAGGAACATGGCCGAAAATGGCCATTTCTGGAGCTCTTGGTGGCCCCTGTGGCAGGGGCCTGGAGGGAAAACGTGTCCTCCAAGGTGCCCCCCCCCCAATACCCTAAGGGATTAGGATGCCCGGGTGTGGATTACAGGAGAGTATGGAGAGTACTTGTAGCAAAGTCCAATGTCCGTCTGTCCTCCCTCCCTCTATTTATTTATCAGACTTCTATGCCTCCCCACCTAGTGGCATCCCCTTACTCTGGGCGGCTTACCTACATTAAAAAAACACATTCTTGGCCCACAATCAAACGGCAAGGGACAGCGCCCGGCCCAAGCCCACGGCATGATTTCCCTTGGACCCTCCTCCCCCAAGGGAACTCAGACCTCTTCACCTTACTGCTGTCCATGAAGCCAAGCCGATAGCCGTGCTCGAACTGCACGTCTTTGTCTTTGCTCTTTTCCTCCTCTTCGCGATTGGAGTAGAACTCCAGCCTCGTGGCCACCGGCAAGTTATCGGCGATGCTGCAAGAACAAGTCTTTGAATCAGACCAGTTTGACCGCTGCCCGGGGGGGGGGGGGGGGGAAGGCTGCTGAGACTTCTGGTGTGTTTGTGTGCATGTGCGTGCGTGTGAGAGAGAGAGAGAGAGAGAGGAAGGACTCACAGGTGGATGTAGTATTCCTCCTGGATCCGCTCAGCAATCAGCTGGCTGGCTTCCTTTGACAGGACCACAGGATTACTGGGGCCATTGCATAAAACCTCACACTTTTTTTCGATGTTCATGAAGACCTGGAATGGGGTGTTGACAATCCTGTCCCCTCGGAGGACCTCACCTGTGGGTAAGAAGGAAGCAGAAGACTGTTAGGAGAGGGCCCAGGTTTCAGTGGCAAAGCTGGGCACCCCTCTTCCGAATGTCCGGCGCCCTCAGCTAAAAGCGCCTCAGCTGTCACGACCAACGGCGTTAAGCTAGATGCTGCAATCGCCAGACTCCACATGAGCTAGCTTCATTATATTACATTAACCAAAGAAGCAATCCAATTTTATTCCCTTCCTCCATGTTTTGGGGACGATACCTGCAACCACCTGAGCTTTCTTAGGGGGCTACCATGCAGGAGTAAGCAACCAGGCCAAAAAACAAAGGTTTGCTCTGTTGATGGTCCATTACACTCCAGGCAGTTACTGGAGCAAGGGGGAAGACCCCAAGACACTAGATTTAGGACAAACAGAACAGGGGCCCTGCACCCTTCTGAATGGATTCTGCCCCCAACCAAGGAACGCCTTGGGCTACATCAAGCGCTCTGCTGGTGAAATGATCAACATTTCCTTTCCTTCCCCCCATCTCTGCAGCCTCCTGCACTGCTCTGGAGGGTTTCCCAGCCCTCCAGAGATAGCACTGGGGTGCAGGGGGGTGGCATCAACAGGCAGACGACCACCACTGCTTCCACCCTCGTTGCCAAGAATGGACTACAACGTATTGAGGCTTACCAAGATTTTCTGCTTTGTATGTGATTGTTTGGGGCTGGCAGAATGGCAAGGAGTAATATTCGTAAGGCAGCTGGGTGCGTGAACTGGTGAGCTTCACCGCCTGAAAGATGAGAGAGATGCTGTCAGCAATGCTCCTCACCAAGAACATTCCCCAGCCAACAAATTGGAGCAAGTTCAGAGGAAGGCAACGAGGAGGATCAGGGGGTTGGAAACCAAGCCCTATAAGGAGGAAAGACTAAAAAAACTGGTCACGTTTAGCCTTGAGAAAAGAAGACGGAGGGGGAGATAAGGATAGCACTCTTCAAATATCTGAAAGATAGTCCTACAGAGGAGGGGCAGCATCAGTTCTCGATCATCCCAGAGTGCAGGACATGCAATAATGGGCTCAAGCTACAGGAAAGCAGATTTAGGCTGAATATCAGGGAAAAAAACTTCTTAATGGTTAGAGCAGTGCAACAATGGAACCCATGACTTTGGGAGGTGGGGAGCGTGCCAAAGCTGGAGGCATTCAAAGGAAAACTGGACCACCCTCTGTGAGATCTGCTTTGATTGGGATTCCTGCCTTGAGCAAGGGGGTTGGACATGATGACCTTAGAGGCTCCTTCCAACTCCATTATTCTATGATTCTAACAAATCCCCTCAGAAGAAGCAAATCCATACTTCCCCCTTTTATAATCTGGCTTCTGTCCCATTCCCTCTCCACTAAGAAGAATCCTACATCAGAAGGGAAATGATTGAGACAGGCTGCAAGCCTCCAGACCCCTGGCTTAGCTCAGCAAAGGCTATTCTTACCATCAAGAAGGGTTAAACCTACTTCCACCCCTCAAGAAGTTTTTAAGGACAAGAGAAAACCCACTGCTTTCATAAAACAAACAAACAAACAAACCAAAAGCCTCAGAAGGTCTGGATGCTGTCCACAGCCTACAGTTGACCTTCCGTAGAGAAACTGCGTGTTACCTCCAACCATCCCAACGTCCCACAGCATTCGAACCCTACTCCTCAAATATGCTGAAGTACAGACAGTGGAAGCCACTGTGGTTTCCAGCTTTATCGGTACAGGGAAAATACGATGAGAGTAGAACTGACTTGGGGGGGGGGGGGAAGCCCAGCACCCTCAATAATTAAAGCATTTCTATAATGCTTTGGAACAGTAAACTCCAGCCTTTTCGGGCCCATAAAACAAATAGGCTCCTGTTTCAATTTTCTACAGTCCTTCCTCTGCCCTCTCCCTCCCTTGACTCTCCCCTTTTCCTGGCAGATCTAGGGAAGAGGGGCACCAGTAGCCTTCCTAAGAAGCCAGCTTCACCAGGCCCTTGCCTGCCTCTTCTCCAACGGTCATCGGATGGTACAAGAGGAAGAGGCAAGAAGGATTCTAACCCCAGCACTTCCTGTTGAAACAGTTGCCCTTCCAGCGGGTCCCTGAAAGAGGGACCCCCTCCGTCTGGCTGCATTCTGCTGCTGGCCATGAACAACGGGATGAGGTTATGAATCAGTGCTTGGGTCCCTTCTCCTTTCCACCTCTGCTTCCTGTCCTTTGTGCCATGTCCTTGGAGACGCTGAAGCCTCGAGGCAGAGACTGACTTGTTTTTGTTGCTTTGGACACCATTCTGGGAGCCTTTTGGGCTGAGTCACACTTTTATAGCCAGACTCCTTATGATGCTATGCCTGGCAGCACAAGCCCACTGGCGTAAATTTCAGCAGCAAACGGCCACCAGTTAAAAATAGGGCATAGACACTGGGTGTTACCCATCAGTCCTGTGACTTGACACACACAACACATTTGTTTGTTGTCACATTGCTGTCCGTCTCAAGTCATATGATTAGCGTGTAACCACAAATGTTTATGGCAACTTTTAAATGGGTGGCAACTTGCTGCTGAAATTTATGCCAACGGACTTATGCTGGTATAATTCTTCAGCCTAATACTGGCCAATAAATAATAACTACCACCTACAAAGAAAAGTCCTTACATTCCAAACACTTCAACATAATAAACCTTTAAATATCCTTCCCCCACCCCAAGTATGCTTCTTCTTAGATTATGGTATTGTTTCATGCCACCTCAAACCCGTGGCAAGAGAAACTATTTAAAAGAAATCAAATTAAAAACATGTATCAATCAAATTTCTGGAACCCAATCCATCTGAAGTGGTGTAATTATGAGTAAAAAATATATAATAGAATAAAGACGTCTTTTAAAAAAGAGTTTGCTTTATGGCCTGACAACAGCTATCCGAGTATGATATTTTATAATCGGCATTAATTGACCTTAGATTTTGGCCAGCTTTATGCCCAACTAGCTGTCAGCCTACCTTGATTTCTACTGGATCTTTCTGATGGAAGTTCATGGGGGCAACCCCTGGCACATAGAAGCCGCTCGCCCCATGGCACATGAGCAGCAGCACAGGCAGACACGTCAGCCTCTCCTGCAAAAAAAAAGAAAGAAAGAAAAAGAAAAAGCAAGCAGATTTTGTCAACAGAGCCCACTCCATTCAGAGGGACAGAAAAGGCGTTCCAAACACTGCTGGATGGTTGGTTGGTTTTTTAAAAAGGCTGAGCAAAAAACGGAGCCACAAAGCTGGCTCAGGAATTTTGGGCAAATCTACCAGAACCGCAAAAAGTTGCAGACAGAGGGAAACCAAGAAAGACATCTAATCTTCTTGCTGCGAGCAACCCCCATCACGGGTTCTTCTTTTCAGAGAATTCCAGCCACAAGGGAGAGGGGCCAAAGATAGAGGCATCAGTCTGGACGTCTTACTCAACAGGAAACAGTGGGAAGGTGCAGACACGGAGGCCAAGGGCCAGGGACCCATGCTGCCCAGAGGGGTAAGCAGGCTTCTGGGCTCAGAGAAAAGAAGAACACTCGACACCCAAAGAGTCGGGTTTTCTTTCTCACCCTTCAGCGTTTCCTTCATAGCTTTTATGCAAAGTCTAATATGCCAATCTTCAGGGTGGAAAAATGCAGCCCATTCAAGACTGCCCATTCCAGCTTCCTTTAGTGAATCTGTTTCTCCCCATCTCTTTCACACAAATGCACTTTGTTTGCTTGTTTGTTTGTTTATAAACATCTATACTCCACCTTTCTACAAAAAGGACCCTGAATAAGTATTAGTCAGAATTAAGATTTCAAACAGTTCAAACCATGTAGGTAAGTAAGCACAGGAAGGTCCAGTTCCTCCCCGTGTAAGTATTTCTGTTGATACTGAACAGGAATGGGGGCTGAGAAAGCTAGCTGAGCCCCTTCTCCATAACACACTAGTTTTGTATGCAGAAGAATACTGACTGTATTAACGGGGGGGGGGCAAATTTCAAATACTGGGATTACCCATTTACAGGGTGAAGCTGGTACAACAAACAGCAACGGACTTGCTGCTCAGAGTGGCATCTCAAAGTCACCTGCCAGAATTCCTGTTCTCTTTCTCTTTTAATCACAATTATCAGCTTCCCATGTGTTTCACAACCAGAATGGTGGGGGGGAAGAGACAGGTTTGCTCCACAGGACCTTAGCTCCTGATTTCCACTTTAAGCTAGGTGACAGTCACAGATTTTAGCACCTGAAGTTATAGACATTATTTGGAAAAACAACAGAAGACAGGAAAAAATTCCTCTAGAAATATACACTACCAACAGACAAATACAGTAAAATTAATTGCCCATCTCGAGTTAACTGCGACAACTACAAGCATTTCCAGGCCAAGAAGGAATGACACGCCTAAACACTACCTGAGTCAGTGTATTAGATTAATCATCTATCCAGACCAGCCTTCTGTTTCGGACAGTGAATGAACTTCCAGCACAGAGGAAGGAAATGAAGCAGGCCTCTGTGATACACTTTCCTAGACACACAACCGTCTCTCGAACTAAGGAAAGATGGTCTTGGGAAGGGGGAATACACCTTATTTCTACTTTTCTCCCTCAACAGCAGTAGCCAATGACACAAATATCAATCCTCAGCAAAACCTAGAATGGGATCCTTTTCTGGAGGTTCAGGATTCACCTGTGCATGCCAGTATCTCCAGAAGCCTTCAGCTCAGATGCAACTCAATACAGGAAGAACCTTTGAGTGAATTAAATTTTCTGCATACTTTATTGCAGGGCAAAGAGTTTCTATTGTGCACAAAAAATAACCAGCAGGCTCACAAAATAAACACCCCAATAATTCCCGGTTGTTTACAACCAGGGTGGGGTGGGGCTTATGGAATGTCTAATCCAACGTTATCTCGAGGACGCCCAGCTCCCAAGCCACTACCGAGGCACGTAAGAGCCCTGCAGAATCAGGCCAAAGGGCCTACCCAGTTCAGCCTTCTGTTCGCTTCATAAGACGCCAGTTACCTTTAGAGACCCCACAGGCAAGGCATAAGGGCAAGAGCTACATAGACCATCCAATTCATTTTAAGGGGCTTTGGGAAAATGTTCCCCACTGCGTACAAAGTAAATATAAGGCTCACAAAAAAGACAAACAGATGCCTATTTTGGAAACTAACCGTGCCTATGTAAAAAAAATTGAAAGTTTAACATCAAGAAGACAGTCCATGGTCTCAAGCAGGTGCCAGAAAGCAGACATGTATTTTACAAGGCACAAGTCCTAAGACCTCCAGAGGGCTAAACAAGTAACATTTCAAAACTGAGCATTAAAATGAATCCAGAGTACTAAGAACTGCAGAGCTGGAAGGGATCCCAAGGGTCATCAAGTCCAGCTCCTTCCCAGTGCCGGAAATCCACAGCTCAAGCATCCCTCACTGGTGACCCTCCAGCACCTGCTTAAATATCTTCAGTGAAAGAGAGTTTGCCACTCTCTAAGGCAGCTCATTCCATTGTCCAGCAGCTCTCTTGAGGTGCCAAACACAAAAACCTGCTCCACCTCCCAGGTGACAGCCCTTCAAATACCTGACGATGGTTATCACCTCTCAGCTTTCTCTTCTCTAGGCTAAATGCAAGTTCCTTCCACCTCTCCTCAGAAGGCTGGCTTTTCCAACCCATTACCATTGTGGTTGCCCTCCTCTGGACATATCCCCGCTTCTGAGTCACTTTCTTAAACTGTGGTGCCCAGAACTGGACCCAGTACTCTAGGTGAGGTCTGACCAAAGCAGAAAAGAGAGGTAATATTACTTCCCTTGATAAATCACAACTACCTGTCTTGCAAAAAGTATAAATTATAAATGAGGCAATATCGTATAAATTCTAACTACGCTGATTAAAATTCAGCACACAACATCATGTAACGCACAATATCTGCATTTCAAAGAACTTCAAGAGTGAACAAAAGCAAGCTGTTTTAACAAGGCGTATATAATTTGATCAACATCAGATCCCTTTGACATCCGAAGCGGAGTGAAACAGGGCTGTGTCCTCGCGCCAACCCTGTTTCGGATCTTTTTTCTGTCATGCTGAAGCACGCCTTTGGAACTGCAGCAGAAGGTGTCTATCTCCGGATTAGATCAGATGGACAGCTCTTTAATTTCTCTAGATTGAGAGCAAAGACCAACTGAAATGCATGTGGGACTTCCTCTTCGCCGATGATGCAGCCATTGTTGCCCACTCTGCTGAAGACCTCCAACAACTCATGAATCATTTTAGCAAGGCCTGCCAAGACTTTGGACTAACAATCAGCCTGAAGAAAACCATCTCCACGCAAGAATTGGAGGTTGTTCATGACTTTGTGTACCTTGGCTCAACGATCTCTGACACTCTCTACCTAGATGTCGAGCTGGATAAACGCATTGGCAAAGCAGCTACCATGTTCTCTAGACTCACAAAGAGAGTATGGCTCAATAAGAAGCTGACGGCATATACCAAGATCCAGGTCTATAGCGCCTGTGTCCTGAGCACACTCCTGTACTGAAGTGAGTCCTGGACCCTTTGTGCACGGCAGGAGAGGAAGCTGAACACGTTCCATATGCGTTGTCTCCGACGCATTTTTGGCATCACCTGGCAGGACAAAGTTCCAAATAGAGTAGTACTAGAATGAGCTGGAATTGTTAGCATGTATACACTACTGAAACAGCGACGTCTACGTTGGCTTGGGCATGTCATGAGAATGGCTGATGGTCGGATTCCAAAAGATCTCCTGTGGAGAATTAGTGCAGGGAAAGCGCCCCAGAGGGAGACCACAGCTGCGATACAAGGATATCTGCAAGCAGGATCTGAAGGCCTTAGGAATGGACCTCAACAGATGGGAAACGTTGACATCTTAGCATTCAGCCTGGAGGCAGGCAGTGCAGCATGGCCTCTCCCAATTTGAAGAGGCACTTGTTCAGCAGGCAGAGGCGAAGAGGCAGTCCCGAAAGCAGCCAAATCAGGGAGCTGGACAGGGGACAGATTGTATTTGTCTTCAGTGTGGAAGGGACTGTCACTCTCGAATTGGCCTTCTCAGCCACACTAGACGCTGTTCCAAGTCCTCCATACAGAGCACGTTACCATAGTCTCTCGAGACTGAAGGATGCCTAATCTAATCTATATAATCTGATCACTTTTTGGGGGGCCAAAATGTGAGGTACACACTTAATACTTCAGTTGAACACACAAATAAAGTCTACTCAAATTTCTTAACTTGAAGCAATTCACTTCCAAAAGATATGCCTTTTGCATAACAGCTCAACAGAATTTCAGCAAATAAAAGATTACAAAATAAATCTCAACTGGACCTATGTAAACTATGTGCACTAATACATCAGTCTAGAAAACTGCTGAACAATCAGGTTTCAAAGTAAACCAGGAGAGATGATGTACATGGGCAACCTAGACAAGTTTATACAGAAATAAATTTCATTGTACCAATGAGATTTACTTCCAAGGAAACCTGTTTAAGATGCTGCATCAGATGTGCAATAAAGTGGCTCCGCTCTATAAACATGACTTCACTGTATTTGTATGTACAACAAAACAAACTCCACACCCAGGGTATGACAGCACCTTGAAGCCTATCAGAATTATTTCAATACAAGTTTGCATGGATTACAATCCAGTTCCCTGGACACAAACTATACACTGATTTGGCCAGAGACTTATTGATACGGCTGAGGTGATGGGGCTCTGTGAAAAGGTATGCAGAGATAACTGATGAACGTCTAAAGTGTTGAAAACATAAATGTCTTGTAAACACTTCAAGCACAGAAAGTATCAGAATACATTAAACACAGTAAGTTTAAGGGGAAAAAAATCTCAATAACAGAATGCCTTCCCTTAAGGATCTCCTCACACCCTTCTTTAAAGAACACCCCCCCTACTCAAACTGGGAAGGGGAGAATACCGACATCTGCCTTTCACTACCCTACATACTGCTCTCGCCTGCTGTAAGCCTATTTCACATTATCATGGTTGGTATCAGCAGAAGGCATCTTACAGGCTGCACAAGATAATCCTGGTAAGAGGGAAGAATTTATTGTCCTCTCCTCATAACCCTGTTAGTGTAATAACACACATTCTTTCTTTCCCCACAAATTAAACTGCAGAGTATCACAACAAGCTTTCCACTGTGTAGCAAAAAAAGCTCCTCTCTATAATGCTCAGGAATACAAGAAAGGAAAGAGGGATTGATAATGAGCCCTTCTGGGTTCCTTTTGTATGTGCAGCACTTAGCCTGGCATGGAGAAAATATAAAGATAGTTCTACTGCTCTCACAAAATACACATAAACTTCATATCACCCATTAAAATTGGTCAGCAAGAGATTCAGGACCAAGAAAAGCAAATACTTTTCCAAACCTGTTAGTGGAACTTGCTAGCATAAGACGGAGGAGACAGTTGTTGTTTGGATGGCTTTAACAGCAAATTAGATAAATTCATGAAAGCTAATAGCCCCAAGAGCTAAACAGGATTTCCACATTCAAAACTAATACACCACTGAACACAGGGTGCTTATGAGCGACAAGTGAAAATCACAGAGTTACAAGACGTAACGATACCACAGTGCCGAGGAGCCTCGGTTGGCCTCGGAAAGCCGAGCTGCCCGGCCCGGTGCGGAGAGCCGTCCATCTCGGTACGGAGAATTTAGTCCAGCCTTCTAACCAATGCAGGAAATCTGCTAGTACGCCATCTGTATCAGAAGGCTTCTACCTAAAATCAAGTATACCACCACTGTCACACTGAGTATTGCACTGCTGAACATCTCATGCTATCACAACGTTCTATTTAATGGGTTGCAGCCTTCACTTAGACATTGGCCTGAGAAGTCAATGGACCAGTTTCAGGAAAAAAATGTTGGAGTGGACGGAGCTTTGGAATAACTCCTGGTCGAACAAAGCCTCTACCATCCATGTCTACAGAGAAAAAACGGCTGAAGAAAGTACGACAGGGAAGAAATCTAGTATAGATCTCACAGGATCATATAATTCCACACTCCCTGTAGAGATAGAATGGTACATAAGTTAACAGCGGAGGGGGAAAAGGAATTACACAAAAGTAAGAGCCACACAAAACTGTTTGTCTTGAGATCAAGCGGCCACAAAGTTCCCAACCAACAAGAGTGAAAAATCCCATTTCCCTGACTCGAGGAGTATAAATCTGATTCACAGTATGCTTAACCTATTAATGGCAGCTTTGCAGGACACGGCAGGTCGTAATTACTGTTTCTGCTCCATTTTTATACAAAGGAAGACCCAATGCTGCTTCTGCTAAGGAAAAAGCCGTGCTAGGTGCAAATTCTTGGCCTTGTTCATGTTCTAAAGGGCATGAACAAGGCCAAGAAAACCCCCAGTGCAAATTCACAAGCCACTTTCCTGGTGTGACGTTTTACACTTTTGGTGTAAAACGTCACACCAAAAGACTTCCTTGTACAAGAGGACACCTGGACGGAGCTGTCCGCTGATCAGGCAGGAAACCTCAAATGCGGCCAACAATTTTTAAGGCATAAAGACAATTAAGAAGGCCTGATTGGCCAATGAAAAAGAAACCGCTGCCATGACTGTGATGGGGACACAAGGGTCAGCAGCCTGGCCGGCTATTCCTAGCTGGCTCAGGGGTTGTGAGGTCTCTCTGGCTGCGGAGCCACAGGTTGGGAGTTCGATTCCCCCCCGCGGTGCCTCCTTGACAAAAGGCTGGACTCCATCATCCACAGGGTCCAAGCAGGAACAGCCAAAGGGTCCTTTCCAGCTGACTTGAGGGGGGGGGGCTTGAGGCGCCTTTATTATTATTATTATTCCTTGCTCCAGGAGCTCCTTCAGATCAGTCACTGATACCTGGGGGGGGGGGGGGGGCTGGCTTGGCTTGGACAGCCTCTTGGCAACAGGCATGGCGGGGAGGGAATGAGGGGTCGTGGGCCCTCACAGCGACACACATGCGGGCCCCCCCCCCGAGTCTCGCCCCCCTCCCTTAACACGACCCACTAGTTAAGTAGTTCTCTCTGGCACCGGCTTGTTCTACAGCGGCTTCGGACGCCTGAAGGGACCGGCTGCGCGTCGGGGGTCCCGGGAGAGAGAGAGAGAGAGAGAGAAGCCCGCCGTCTCCCCGGACGCGGACGCCCGAGGCCAAGGTGGGGGGGGGGCGGAATGGAGGCGCCCCTCCCTCGCTGCCCTGCTCAGCCCGCCTGGGGCTCCCATCCCTCGGGGGAAGCCGCCCGCCGAGCCCCGCCGCGAAGGCCCGGCCCGGGAGGAACGAGCCCCGCCCAACCGCCCGCCCGCCCGGCCTCCGGTTCGCTCCCGAGGCCCGGCAGAGCGAACGAGGGGGAGAGAGAGAAAGACCGGAGGACTCCCGGCCTCCCGACTCACCAGCACCCCTGAGGCCGCCATCTTGGATCCACGTGTCGGCGGTGACGTCGGCGGAAGTGGCTCGCGGTTGGCCGAGGCGGCTTATCACCATGGAGACGGAGAGGCGCGAGGCCGACCGAAGAAAGAGGGGCCTCCTTCTGCTCTCTTCCACCCCCACCCCCGCCAAGGAACGACCGCGTTCCTGCTTCCGTCGAAGGGCCGCGCAGGGGGCCTGGCTGGAGAGGAGCGGGCATCCTTCATCTTAACTCCTGGCAGAGTAGGCCCCTCCCCGCGTCCGCCATCTTGACTGAGGTCTAGCCAACAAGGGTTGAGGGTGGGCGTCAGCTTCACCCGGAGCAACGTCCCTGGTGGATTCGGCCCGGGCGCCATCTTTACTGATGGCGTGCCTGGTTCCTTAAGACAGAACTGCCAGGCAGCTGGCGAGGGCGTTTGCCAGACGGCGATCGTGAAGCTTGCGGCGCCATCTTTGGAACGGGCAGCAGAAGGGCAGGCTCTAGAGGCATGGACTTAAAACACCAACCTGAAGGCTGTTCTTAGGTGCCCTCAAGTGATGGCGGGTTAAGGCGACCCCACCGCTCTTTGAACATCCCACATGTCTTAAAAACCCTGTTAGGGTCACCATTAGTCTCAAAAGTAAAGCTGGGGAAGGCAACAACACTGGCCTATGGGTTTGTAATCTTGGAAATAGACTACTGTAATATTCTCTGCGTGGGGCCGCCCTTGGAGGCAGTTCAAAAGCTGCAACCGTGCAGAATGCTGCTGGCAGGCTGGTCTCTGGAGCATTGCAATAGGAACATCTCTCTCCTGTCCTGGCCCGTCTGAACGGGCTGCCTGTTTGCTTCCAGGCCAAGTTCAAGGTGCTCATGCAGACATTTGAAGCCCTTAGCAGTTTAGGACCTCGATACCTGGCTGGCTGAGCATCTCTTGCTCAAAACGTCTACCCGTCCCACCTGTACTTCTTATATTGGGGTGCACAGGTGGCCCCAGATTAATTTTGGTTTTTGATCACTTGTATTTTGAATCCACGAGCCTCTCTCTGCTGGCTGCCTGTTCTTCTTGTACTTTTACTGGCTTCCCTTGAAAGTTCTCATATTTTTAGGAATCATGCCTTGTTTGATGCCTTCTCTGAATTTTACTGTTGTTTTGATCTTGATTTGTTAGCCACCCAGAGCAGCGGCTTTGCCACTAGTTGGGCAGGGTAAAATTGTAAATGAATAAATATTGTGGCACTCGAAAGAGTAACAGGCTTCTTTATTATGACTTTTTGTGGATCAAAATTAACTGGTTCAGACGCAAGGTGTGAAAATACATGTTCCCTTGCACCTCTTGTGTCTGAAGAAGTTGACACCGAAAAAGAAGTTATTTTTAAAGGACTGCAACATTTTGACTATCCCCCCCCCCCTTTATGTTTGCCAACATGCTCAAACAGACTAACACAGCTTCTTCTCTTTGGTGTTGCTACTACAAGCGACCTGATGGCATGCAACGACAATAAAATTGGGTTTTTAACGTATCTGCAGTGTTCAGAGAAGGCTTTATCATTGCCATGCTCCCCCAGCAAATTTCCGTGGCCGAGTCAGAATTTGAACCCAGGGCTCCCAAGCCTTAGTCTAACCAGCCTCTGACTCACAAGGGCTCTTTCCACCTTTAGCAAACCTATTGAATTCTGTGCTTAATTTTGAGTCAGCCTTTATGTGAATACCACTGATTCCATGGGTCTACTCAACTGGATTGAAGCCACTGTGTTTTTGGGCACAAGCTTCCTCACAAGGCACTTATTTTTGTTCTCTCATAAAGAGACATAAGAAAGGATTTAGTGAATCTCCTGGGGGAAATTATTCCTGTTAATGTGAAAATCCCAGCTGCTTGGTGGGAAACAAGAGAGAATGAAATCTAATTAACCTCATTAATAGTGTATAGCAAATTGAGAAAGGAAAGAGCTGCAGCGCCTTAAAGACTAACCCATTTATATCAGCGTGAGCTTTCACGGATCATCCATTTTCTCAGACCTGCTGTGGTTAATCTGAAAGTGTAGAGGATGGGGAAATCCAATTTCAAACTCGTTTTTGTGAAGTTGGCTTGCTTTCATTAGACAAAGTTAAGATTAATTACATGTTCAACTGTAGTTGAACAAGCTTGATTGCTTAAAACCGTAGGTCTTCACAATAAGTTAAACTGTAGTTAATCTAAACCAGAAGCTAAACCTTCCAACCTAACAGTCACACCAGAGGGAGGGGCGGAAGGCCCAAGTGCCACTAGACTGTTCTTAACAAGCTAAACCATGGTTTAGTGTTACAAGTGCACCTTGCTTCTGAACATCATATTGCAAAGAGAAAATGCCTGCTATCCTATACTTTTAAACTGGCCTTGCGAAGCATAGGCCAGTATTTCCAAAATCATCACTACTAATAGTCAGGAAATACTTGCAGACAGATTTGAATTCTTAAAACTTTTATCATTATGAAATACACAGAATGGTTTGCATTTCAAAATGTACAAAGTAAGCACCCTGAAACAAATCATTTTCAATTTCTCATCTTTCATCTCCACCTCACAGAGCTGTAAGTGCAGGCACAGAGTAGAAAAGAGAAGTGACATATAGTTAACCAGTGGAAAACATTTCCTCAGGTTTCACCAACGTTAAAAATGTAAACATCCCAAACCTTTAGAGGTGCCACATTTCACCAGTTTTCAGACCCATAGACTACACACCAAACGTCACAGAGGCAAAAACCCAATGGCCGGTAGTTAAAATGTACAAGTTCATATCTCGTCCTCTGTAATCTAAATTTTGGAGCCAGATATAAACCTAGATTATTATTACTTTAAAGGTGACAAAATGGCAGAGAAAGAGCAAACTTCAAGTGTCTTTCTTGAAACAGTCCTTAGCTAATTTGATTTTTAAAAATATTAAAAGCCTGGAGATTGTACATCCCCATCATGGCTTGTCACCTGCGATGGACTTTTCCTCCAGGAATCGGTCCAATGGTGCTGCTCGTAGTCTGTCAACACAGTCACTCTGATAGACTATAAAAATATCAGCATCCAACCAACTAGTTCTTAGTAGAAATGGTTTATCGGATATCCATCTGTATGCTGTTTCTTTTCTTCTTTATTGTGCTTTTATGATCTTAGGCTTTACTCTTTAGTATTTTTGGTTATATGTCATTTTACTGGTACCTGCGCTGGAAATTTGGGATAAACTGAACAGCTGCAAGAAGCCCAAATAAATAAATAAAAATGCAATGAAAATGAATGGGTTCAAACTCTTCTGAAATGAGTGTAAAATCAGTTTAAGTAAGCAGTGGTAGAATAGCTTTCTTGTTTCCATGTCATCATGGCCACGGCAAGCTGCCTTCTATTAAGTGAGACTATTTCTCTGTCCAGTTTCTTTGCTCTACTGTCAACTCAGACGAGTAAGGGCTCTTCAAATCGGGAAGCTGCCTTATTACCATGACAAACTCTTGGTCGCCTAACTCAGTACTGTACTGACCGGCCATGATTTCAGGCATAGGCAGAAGGGCCATGGACAACCTTTGAAGGCTTCCATTTTGCCTTGTGTTTTGTTTAAAGAAAATCACCAAAATATTTGATTTTGTCCCCAAGACAAGGCAAGGAGAAATTTTCTTTGATTGCTTAAAATAACAGCAACCAATGGGTAGCTCACAATCCCAGTGATGCAGAACCAAAGCTTACAGAGAAATAAATTTTTTAAAAAGAAAAATGCCAGTGTACAAAATAGCACAAACATTTGAGAGAGGGATGAATGGTGCTCCTAAGTACTGGTCTGTGTGGTTCACGCTGGTGGTTTTCCATGGAGCCCTCCCAGTAAGAGTGGGTGCCCCACTCAGAGGGAGCACAGCCTTCCCCTCTGTGTTAAATGCCGCAGTTTGAGTGCCCAGGCAATGCGGTATCCCTGCCACAGATATTTCACAATGCCAAATTTATCCTGAACTTGTGCACGGATGCCGCAGACATGTGGATGCGATGCCATATTTTAGACATTCAGCAATTTTGCTGCCCTGGTTAAAGTAAGAACCAAACCATTGCAGCACTGGATCCAGAAAAAAATCTTTGTGGTTCTTAATGATGTCTGACTCTGCTAGCAAACCCCCCAGACCATAGAAAATTAATATTTTTGGATTTAAGGAAGCTGCTTCTAAAAGGTGTAAAACTCCAGCTAGAGCGGAAAAAAAGACGTTGTTTGTCGCTTCTGACATGCTTTATGCAAGTAACTTTCAAATTCCCTTTTTAAAGCTATCATAAGTATAGGATAAAGACAGTCACCACAGGGAAGAATTTAATGTCCTTGATTCATAATCACTACTAACATGAGGTTGTCATGAATAGAAGATTTGCTCTCACAGTTTGGCTTACCAAGGAAACGAAGTTTCAAGTGTGCAGGCTTCATCCCACTCAAAGAAAGAACCGTTTCTTCTGTAAAGGAACATATGGCCATCCTAATTATAACGCTACTAATGAGAGGTCATTTCTGTGATGTGATTCATCAACTGATGAAATAACAACCTTCACCTGCTCACTCACACACAGACTTATAGAAGAACAGTTGATGGCTTTCCAACAGCCAGCATAACTTTGAGGGGGAAAGCGCATCATATAATTCCTTTGAAATGACTGAAATCTGATTAAAATATTTTAGCTAAGAACACAAGGATCGCTTAGGTTGGATTTGATCCAGGGTCAAGCATCATCCAGCTTTGTCTTCAGCAAATGGCCTGAAAGGTCCCTCTGGAACCTCACAAGATAGAAAGAGCAGCTTTCCTCTAATCTGCCGGTGGGGACGGACGACGTGTCATCAGCCCCACACAGCTTCTTCTTCTGCAATGATGTCCCCATTCCAGGGTCTCTCCACCTTTTTGCTTTAAGGCTGCTTTTGGTATTGACTTTCTGTTGCAGTGAAGAAATCTTCCAGGATACTTTGATTGTACTCAAAAGTAGGGCGGTCCTCGGGCTTGTTCTTCCAGCACCGCATCATGATGTCGTAGAGCTCCTCTGGGCAACCCTCCGTGCGTGGCATCCGATAGCCACGTTCAAGGGCACGCATCACTTCCTGGTTTGACATCCCTGGGTTTTAAAAAAATGAGGAAGAAAGATAAGCCTATAGAGGTTTGATTTTATTCATGTTTATTAGGTGACACAGGACAAAGTTCCAAATAGAGTAGTCCTAGAACGAGCTGGAATTGTTAGCATGTATACATTACTGAGGAGGGGACGTGTTGGCGCTGCGGGTTAAACCACAGAAGCCTCTGTGCTGCAAGGTCAGAAGACCAGCCGTCGTATGATCGAATCCATGCGACGGAGTGAGCTCCCGTCGCTTGTCCCAGCTCCTGCCAACCTAGCCGTTTGAAAGCATGTAAAAATGCGAGTAGATAAATAGGTACCACCTCGGTGGGAAGGTCATGGCGTTCCGTGTCTAGTCGTGCTGGCCACGTGACCACGGAAACTGTCTTCGGACAAACGCTGGCTCTATGGCTTGGAAACAGGGATGAGCACCGCGCCCTAGAGTCGGACACGACTGGACTAAATGTCAAGGGGAACCTTTACCTTTACCTATACATTACTGAAATCAACCCTGAGTGCTCACTGGAAGGACAGATCCTGAAGCTGAGGCTTCAGTACTTTGGCCATCTCATGAGAAGAGAAGACTCCCTGGAAAAGACCCTGATGTTGGGAAAGTGTGAGGGCAAGAGGAGGAGGGGACGACAGAGGACGAGAGGGTTGGACAGTGTCATCGAAGCTACCAACATGAATTTGACCAAACTCCGGGAGGCAGTGGAAGACAGGAGGGCCTGGCGTGCTCTGGTCCGTGGGGTCACGAAGAGTCGGACACGACTTAACGACTAAACAACAACAACAATACAATACTGAAACAGCGACGTCTACGTTGGCTCGGGCATGTCGTGAGAATGGCTGATGGTCGGATTCCAAAAGATCTCCTGTATGGAGAATGAGTGCAGGGAAAGCGCCCCAGAGGGAGACCCCAGCTGCGATACAAGGAGATCTGCAAGCGGGATCTGAAGGCCTTAGGAATGGACCTCAACAGATGGGAAACCTTGACGTCTGAGCGTTCAGCCTGGAGGCAGGCGGTGCATCACGGCCTCTCCCAATTTGAAGAGACCCTTGTCCAGCAGACCGAGGCAAAGAGGCAGTCCCGAAACCAGCAAAATCAGGGAGCTGGACAGGGGGCAGATTGTATTTGTCTTCAGTGTGGAAGGGATGGTCACTCCCAAACTGGCCTTCTCAGCCACACTAGACGCTGTTCCAAGTCCTCCATACAGAGCACGTTACCATAGTCTCTCGAGACTGAAGGATGCGTACATTAGGTGACACACTGGCCTGCCTCCTAAACGCCATCTCTGTTTGGAAAGCAACAAACCTGGAACCTGGAAGAGGGTTCTTGGGAAAGCGAGTTTTTTAGGCTTCCACTCCCGGAATTCCACAGCCAGCATTCTGGGGGATTCTGCTGGTTGCTTCCAGAAAAGTGACTGTGAGTGTCATCCCTATGAAATATTGGTTCAGCCCAAAGGGGTGGGACTAAGGAAGAGCAAGCCTGTGAGTAAGAGATTTAAATCAAGAAGAGCGGGAGAGCTGAAAAGACCGGAGCTGCTGTTGCCACTTAGACTGCTGAAGACCTTACCAACTTGGTCTAGGTATAATTCCTATATGTTTTGGTGGGAGGGGTGAATCCACATAGTGAATTCATGCATATGCAACTGAATGGATATTTTATTCTAGGGTTTTGAAGACTCTGCATGTGGAGCTGATTCTTCTCTGTTATGGACACCCAAATCCAGCTGAGGAACATAGCTTAGATTTTTGTCTGAATTTGAATTCAAAAGGACACTTGAATTTTGCGATTCTAGAAGCAACCTCTTTATCGGTGCTATTGCGAGGCCTGGAGTGCACAAACTGTACCCTTGTTGTTATAATTGCTCAGGTTGTCTTATAACTAAATAAGAAGAGGCTCATTTTGTGAAACTGTGTTTGCAAGATTCATCAATAGGTATCTAAAAAAGCAAACAGCCCCCATAGAACCTAAAAGTGTTACAGGAGCAGCAGGATAGCATTGAAACCAGACACTGGGGAGAAACTCCAGGGGTTAGCCAAGAAATCTGAATTACCCAGAGAGGCTGCAGGGAAACCTTTCTGCTACCCACCTGGATACGGGGTCCGTCCATAAGTAATTATCTCTGTCAGAAGAACCCCGAAGGACCAGATGTCCGATTTGATTGTGAAGGAGCCATAATTAATAGCTTCGGGTGCTGTCCACTTGATGGGGAACTTGGCCCCTGCACAAAGAGGCCAAGAGAAAAAACGTGAGACTCAGCAGGAAAGAAAAATGTCATATAGTCAGAGCGGGTTTATGAACTGGAAATGGGTTGCATCCAGAAATGGACTGACACATTATATTGCTTCAGGACTGTATTACATTGCTTTAATTACACAGCATCCATGCTTGTCTCCTAAATGGATAATTAAATCTTAGCCCCCAAGAAGGAAGGGCTGAGCAGGATTCTCCTTCCTGAAAGCTGGTCTTCAGCCTTCTCCTTAAGTAGCCGAAATAGAATAACCTAGGTCAAAGGAGCCTCATGAGGCAGAGGTTAAACTGCAGTCCTGCAGCAAAAACTCTGCTCACAAGCTGGGTTCAATCTCAGGTAGCCCCGGCTGAAGGTTCATTCAGCCTTCCATCCTTCTGAGGTCAGTAAACGGAGTACCCAGCTTGCTGTAGCCTGCTTAATTAAATTGTAAACTGCCTCAAGAGTGTTTTAACTGCTATGAGGCACTATATAAGCAGCATGCCTTTTTTTTTTTTTTTTTTGGCCAAATGTGGAAAATGTAGAAACATGCTTAAAATTGCAGGTTTCAAAAAGCAGTTCCTCTTCATGCAGAATTCTGATTTTTCTACACGCAAGGAAAATATATCTTTAAATGGCACTGCCAGCATCAATTTGAGCCAGTGTGGTTTAGTAGGTGGACTGTTAAACTAAGGCTCAGGAGATCTGGGTTCAAGACCCCTTCAGCCACAGAAACTAATGGGGGGGGGGGGAGAGAAGAGAAATGATAATAGTAAACCCATGCCTTGAACATCTCATATAACTCACCGTACGTCAGAAGCAACTCAGTGGCGCCTTAGAAAAAAACAGCATTAAATTGGCAGGTGATGTTTTGCCCTTCTTAGGGGATCACTAACAGCACCCTGCTATTCATCCGTACTCTTTCGTACATCCCACCATAGCCAGTTGGGCTTACTCCTGAAGAAGTGCAGTCTACATCTCTGATGTGGTCTGCAGGATGCCCCTTCGGTCCTCCTGCTTGTGACATATATGAAACTGGAACATGTGTGTCTATGGGTTGGACTACAACTCCCAGAATCCTCCAGCCAACATGGCCCCTGGCCATACTAGGTGGGGGATTCTGGGAACTACAGTACAGAAAAAGTAATATTTGTTGTTGTTGTTTAGTCGTTAAGTCGTGTCCGACTCTTCGTGACCCCATGGGCCAGAGCACGCCAGGCCCTCCTGTCTTCCACTGCCTCCCGGAGTTGCGTCAAATTCCTGTTGGTCGCTTCGATGACACTGTCCAGCCATCTCGTCCTCTGTCGTCCCCTTCTCCTCTTGCCTTCACACTTTCCCAACATCAGGGTCTTTTCCAGGGGGTCTTCTCTTCTCATGAGATGGCCAAAGGATTGGAGCCTCAGCTTCAGGATCTGTCCTTCCAGTGAGCACTCAGGGTTGATTTCCTTCACAACGGATAGGTTTGATCTCCTTGCAGTCCAGGGGACTCTCAAGAGTCTCCTCCAGCACCACAATTCAAAAGCATCAATTCTTCGGCGGTCAGCCTTCTTTAAGGTCCAGCTCTCACTTCCATACATTAAAAAGTACTATTACCAAACTCTGAATTTTTGTTCTCTTTTTTTCTGCATTTAATCACTATTGTTTGGGCTCAAATTGGAATGCTTTTTTTTTCCTTTTTCCCATTTTATCTTTTCAATACCCTTGTGAGGTAAGCCAGCCCAACTGTTTCACCAGCTCAAGGCCACCTAATGGCTGAAATTCAATAGTAAATCACAATTAGAGGAGACCCATTGAATTAGTGAGGGATCTGGTGAATCAGCTCCTCCATAAGTTCCTTCAATTCAGTGGGCCTGTTCCATTTGCAACTGGCGACTATATTTCAGCCAGTGAGTTTCACGAACAAGCAGGAATTTGAACCCAGGTTTCTGGAGGCTTAGCCTAACACTCTGACCCTTACATCATTGTGACTCCCTCCTCAGACCATTGTTTGTCAAGAATTTCTAATACGCCGCTAACGTCTTGTTTACGTGTCGTCCTGCTGCTTCCAACTTAGGGTGACCCTCGTAGGGTTTTCAAAGGGTGTAAGATGCTTAAGGAGAGGTTTTACTATTGCCGCACGAACACACACACACAAAAACACACACACACACACACACACACACACACACACAGAGACACACAGAGAGAGCATGGTTCCATGCCCGAGTGTGGATTTGAACCTGGGTCTCCTGATTCATAGTCTGTCATTCTACCCACCTGCCCCATACTGGCTGCTCAGAGTGCACTGCACATACAGAAATAGAGAAACTGAAAATAGGCAGGCCGTGCTTTATCCACAACACCCCCTCCCGTCTGTACCTTCCCGCGCCGTGTATTCGTTGTCCTCGATCACTCTGGCTAAGCCAAAATCAGCAATCTTGCACACCAGCATGGCTGACACCAGGATGTTGGCAGCCCTCAGGTCTCGATGGATGTAGTTCTTCCGCTCAATGTAAGCCATGCCTTCTGAGATCTGTACCAACAAGAGAAAAAGAGACCTGTTGTAATGGGGTGGCGGACTACAGCAGGGAAGCATGGTTGGGAGACAGAAGCCAGTGGAGCGCCGGGAGAGACCCGTTGTCTATCAGATTCAGCTTAGGAGCCTGGTTCAGGTCCCTGCTTAGATGGGGCCACAGAATGAAGGGGGTGGAAAAGCTGAACGATTCCCAACTCATTGTCTAACAAGACTGAAAGGACACATGACAAGGCCACCTGCCCATGATTTGGATAATTCCACCACCCCCCCCTCTCGCATCATCCTTCGCTCTGAGAAGACAGGATTCTCTGGAAAAGACAGTAATACTGGGAAAGATGGAAGGCAGCAGGAAAAGAGGAAGACCCCAATATGAGATGGACTAACTCCCTAAAGGAAGCCACAGGCTTAGAGTTTAGAAGATCTAAGCAGGGCGCCTGAGGACAGGACCTTTTGGAGATCGCTCGTTCATAGGGTCGCCGTAAGTCAGAAGCGAGATGTCGAAACACGACAACAAACGAAAGATATCGCCCACCCTTGCCTTCAGATGGTGTACGAATATCCGACGGTGGATTTTTGGGTGTGGTTCCCCCACACCCTTACCGCCAAAGCTATCTTTATCTTTTAAGGGCGTGAGTGAGGCCCGTATTTTTCCTGGGAACGTCCTGCTCCCGAGCTCCTCCTGCTAGCAAGAACCTCGCCCGCCTGCTTCGGGGTCTCTGCCCAAGAGAGCTGTGAAGACCCGAAGGGGGAAGAGTTAGCTGTCTGCTCTGCCAAGGCGAAGGCGCTGGGATGGATCGCGGGGTGGGGGGCACCCACCGGCTCCTCTGAATGCCTGATTTCGGCACCAGGAAGGAGGGCATGGGGAGGGGGCTTCGGGACAAAGCGTGGTTTGTTCTCGGACAGAGCGAGACCCGGAAGAAGGCTCATAAAAAGCACCCTCACACAAATGGACAGCGCCCAGCCTGGCAGGCCGCTTTGCATATTCAAATAGACCCTGCCGCTGTTTACTCGTTGGGCAGGGAATAACAAGGCATTGTTACACAGACATGGCTCTCGGATCCTCTTTTTAAAACAAAATACTGTGTCTGTGCCGTAACGTCCACTTCCACCACCACCCCAAAATATGAGGGGCCGAGGCGGTCAGACTTCCTCTTGCTCAGATCTAAGACTTCTTCCACGGACTCCGGGAAGGCCTAAACCAGCCGAAAAGATGCACTTCGCCGACACACGTTTACCGTAGCCCCGGGTTTCTGCTCCTCCCACCTACTGAGCTGCCCGAGGCATCACTGTTTCAGCAAGTTGCCGGGCTACCTGGCATCAACAGGGCTATGATGGCTAGTAAGCTGCCAAAGCAGGAACCGAGAATGAGCAGCCCTCTAGAAGTTGTGAGATTACAACACCCATCATCCCTCACCACTGGCTGTATTGACTAAGTCTGATGGGAGCTGGAATCCAACATATGTTCCCAGTCTGATAGCTAGGTGTGGTGGAGGTACATCCATGACCAGAAGCCCATAGAGAGGATGTGGTGGTGGTGGTGGGAGATCCTTTCTCCCCTCTCACCAGACCTTGCAAAGTCTTTGAGAGTGGTGGGTAACAGGGAGCCAGTATGCATTACCGGGCACAGTGCATCATAAGAAACGTAGATTGCAATGTCTTTCTATCCCACTTTTCCTCTAATGAATTCATGGTAGTGTGAATGGCTTGCTTCCCGCCCCCATATTCTCACAACAACGCTGTGAGGTTAGGTGAAGCTGAGAGAGCGAGAAAGGCTAAACCAAGGTGATCATGTGACTTTCATGGCTGAACGGGGATTTGAACTCAGGTCTTGAGAGTTCTATACCACACTGAGCAACACAGAATGCTCGAGAAAGCGGCTTGTCGTTCAGTGGCGCAAGAGCCCCGGCTTTACATGCAGAAGGACCAGCGTTGTACCCTTTTGTTTATTAAATATTATAAAATGCAACAACGGCTCTCAGAGTAGTCTACTTCTTTTTAGCCAAACAAGCAAACAAGTAAAAATCAAAAGTACGGAACATAAAACTTCAGACGACGATGCAAGTGAGAGATGCGGGGCTCTCTGGCCCCTTCAGAAAAGCTCAATTTAAAGATGCTGACGACCTATGCAAAACTGCTCCAGGGATGCTCAGGTATTGCTCAGATGGGAGAGGTTTGTTCCTTTTAACGGCAGCCCCCAAAACCCTATAGCGGGCCAGGCGCCCGTGTCACCCTGGGAGTAGCCGTTCAGCAGCAGCAGCAGCAACACCCGCCGGCTTCCCCCAACCCTGGTCTTCCTTTGCAGCCCATTCCAGGGCTGAGCTCTGGCAAACGGCCATGCCTGGGTGCCCAAATTAGCCCCCCCCCCAGCTCCCTGCACCCACCCACGTCCCCACCTTGGGGGTAGCTCTTACCTGGGCCGCAAAGTCAATCAGTTTGGGAAGGGGCTGTGCGTGTCCTTCATCGCTTTTCAGGAAATTCAGCAAGCTACCTGTGGGAAGGAAAGAAACATCTTCAGGGCATGGAAAGCAGCCGCTGGACTTCTTCCTTCGGGTCCTCCTGCCTCTGCCTGGCCTTTCTCCCTGGATAAAAGCCACCTCTTAAGGGCCTTTTAGAGACCTATATTGGCTTGTTTCAGGTGCACCACAATACAATGAATAAAAATAGCAGATCATGTCCACCCAATATCAGGCAACTTCAAGAGTATTCAGAGCAGCAAACAGAAAAACCTTCGAGGGTGCACCTTGAGACAGGCAGAGTGCATGGCGTAGGTGTGAAGCTACACGCTTGCTGCAGAATGTATGCTTACCTTGCTTCATACACAGCGGGTACCAAGTGCCATCTCTAAGCACATGCCTCCAGTTAAAAAGGGAACAGGCCAGAGATGGGTACTATTTGGGTTTTTTTTTTAAAAAAAGCAAAACAACTACAATCCTTAGAAACTCACAAAACACAAGGCCAACGTATTGCAGAGTTTTGAATAATTGGTTAAATTCCTCTAGCGGCACAGTTGAGGTGCAGGAAGTCCCAGAACAGAACTCCTTCAAGTTCCTTAGTGCAGACCACCCCTTTTCCTCATCAACGGGCACTTACAGTCTCAATAACTCACTCGGAGACATTTGAAGTAGAAAGAATAAAAACCGTTTTCTTTACTTGCAGTTCTGAACAGATCAAACAGCAAACTAACAAAACGTGGCTGTCTGCAGCAACAGACTCACCGACTGCTTCCAACAGATAACAGAGAGGGGAAAAGCTCAAAAGGAGAGAGGTGGGGCTCTCTTTGAATTCAGAGGCAGGGAAGGAACAATTGGTGAGTGCTGTTATGGATTGATAGTCACTCCAGCCCAGAAAGGTCCCTCCCAGCCACACCTATCAGAGGCAGCCTGCAAGGTTGCAAAAATTCCAGCACAAAGGCCATGCTGGGTATGAAATTCTAGGAGCTGTAATTTTTCCTGCCTCTGAAACAGACAGTCATTGATAGGAAACCTCTCTCTCTCTCTCTCTTTGTCTGAGACCAAAAACAGACCTTAAAGACAGCCTGTTATTGGAAGAAAGAAAAGCTTCACTAATGTGAGCATTTGATTGTCATATCACGAACTTCTCCCATCTTCAAGATTATGCAAATTGGTCTGTGGTCCTTGATGACCCATCTGCAGGATTTAAGCGTGAGTTTCCTTTGAGGTCTGATTTCACAAACATGGAAAGACAGCCTTTAGCCACTTCTCAGCCGCTGTAACCTCCTTTCAGCCCTAATCAAGGCCTGTTCCCAGCTCGAAACTGGGAGAACCCCTGCCAGTCACAACAATATGTGGCCAGGAAGATGTCTTCCACAGAGTCACACTGACAGTTCCATTTGGCCCAGCCTTGTCCCCTCGGACCGGTGGCAAACCTCCAGAGCGTCAAGCTACAAAAGGAGATGCCAAGTCGGTAGCTGTGTCAGTCTGTCGCAGCACAAACTGCAAAGAATCTTAGGGTGTCTTTGAGATAAACTTCCATAGACATACCCCACTTCTTCGGACATATGCAGTACAAGTAAGTTTGCGAACTACAGGTTTATACCCATGCTGGAGAACTGGAAATTCTGCGTGCAACACACTGAGTCTCTGTTTCTTTCTATTCCACCCCTTCTCCCCTGCATAGGTATAGCCTACGATGGCCCCCGTGGGAATCAGTACATTTTCACAGCTTGGCTAATGCTCCTTCCATTATCTTGACACACAAACCCACCCCTTTCTCTCCCTCCACGAACCATTATCACTTTCTCGCAGCTGTACACCACATCCTACACAGCTTCCGTGGCCCGTGGAACTTGTGCCTTTGTGGTTAGCGAGGGGCTGAGAGCCTCTGGGCACCACGGGGGCAAAATGGTTCAGGCCCGGGAGGGCTAAGGTTAGCAAGCCTGCAGAAGAGATGCACTCTGCTCCCCGTGGGCTTCATGCCGTCAGCTGGAATTAGTTCCTTGGTGGTGTACAAAGCCAAACCAGAGCAAAGACAAAGCTTCCGACCCTCACTCTGGAATGTCCTCGAGAAAATATGGGGAGAGAAGATGGCGCTTGGCAGCAGCGATTAAGAGGAAGGTCACCTCCAACATGAAAATTGCAAACAGATAGCAAAGGAGAGGAAAATCCAGGACCGGAGGAGCTTTTACCAACCTGGATGTGGGTTTTTACAAGTTGCCAGAATTTGGAAATGCTTCTTTTCTGGAGAACAATCACCTGACATGGCCAGCAGCCTTGATGGCTAGGGAATTCTGCAGGCTGCCATTTATTTTATTTATTTAAAAATATTTTTACCCCGCCTTTCTCCTAAAAAGGACCCAAGGTGGCTTACATCATTTAAAAGACTGTATTTTAAAGCCAACAACAGTGAGTATACAAATGCTGAAAAGGGTCAAACAAACACCATATAAAAAAAACATAGGCAAAACCAAAACACATTCAAAGCAACAAGGCACGACAATCCACTAAGAAACACCCACTCAGGCCACCGGTCACTCAGGGAAAGCTTGCCTGAAGAGAAAAGTCTTTGCCTGCTTGCGGAAGGACAGCCAAGAGGGGGCCAGCCTGGCCTCCAGTGGGAGGGAGTTCCACAGTCTCGGAGCGGCCACAGAGAAGGCCCTGCCCTGGGTCCCCATCAAAGGCACATTGGAAGGTGGCAGGACCGAGAGAAAAACCTCTCCTGAGGATCTTCACCTTTGAGCAGGGAGAGGCGCGGTCCTTGAGATAGCTTGGACCCAAGTCGCTTGGGGTTTTATAGGTTAAAACCAGCACTTTGAATTCAGCCCGTAGACACGGAGTTGCTGTAAACAGGGAGGGTTATGGGATCCCTCTAACTAGCTCCAGTCAGCAATCTTCTTCTTTTTTTTCCTCCTTTGGACCTGTGGTCAAGCCTCCCTCCCTGCCCTCCGGCTCACCTTTCTCCATGTACTCCGTGATGATATAGATGGGCTCCTCCTTGGTCACCACAGCGTTCAGTTTGACCAGCTTGTCGTGCTGCAGCGTCTTCATGAGGTTGGCCTCCTCCAGGAAAGCTTCCGCCGACATGGTGCCCGGCTTCATGGTCTTCACGGCTACTTTGGTGTGCCTGTTGTAGGTGGCTGAAGAAGAGGGACAAGGGGCAATGTAGAGCCACCCAGCATCACCGCGTCGTGACCTCCCCCAGACAGGCCACCCGAGTTGCTGTGGATTCGGCCGTTCCCGGCTAAGCCCACGAGCAAAAAGCCGAACCCGGGGTGAGACGCAGAACTCCCAAGCCCCAAAAACACAGCCGCCTAGGGGCCTCGTTTCAACATTTCAAACGTGGCCCCGGAGATTCGTGGGAGCTCTCTAGCCTTACCCATCCAGACTTCCCCGAACTGTCCGGCTCCCAGGACGACCTCCAGCTTCAAGGAGTCACGGGGAATTTCCCAGGCGTCTTTCTCCCATGGTTTCTCAGGCTTCGGCGCAACACATGGGTAGGTCAGCGTTTGGCACAACCCATCGCTTTGACCTAAAAGACAGCAAGAAGGAATAAGCACCCCGTAGGCTGCACTGCACAGGCAGTGACAGATTTTGCTTTCTTGGGCTCCATGATCACTGCAGAGGGTGACAGCAGCCACGAAATTAAAATACACCTGCTTCTGGGGAGGAAAGCGATGACAAACCTAGACAGCATCTTAAAAAGCAGAGACATCACCTTGCCGACAAAGGTCCGCATAGTCCAAGCTATGGTTTTTCCAGTAGCGATGTATGGAAGTGAGAGCTGGACCATAAAGAAGGCTGACTGCCGAAGAATTGATGCTTTTGAATTGTGGTGCTCGAAGAGACTCTTGAGAGTCCCCTGGACTGCAAGGAGAACAAACCTATCCATTCTGAAGGAAATCAACCCTGAGTGCTCACTGGAAGGACAGATCCTGAAGCTGAGGCTCCAATACTTTGGCCATCTCATGAGAAGAGAAGACTCCCTGGAAAAGACCCTGATGTTGGGAAAGTGTGAAGGAAAGAGGAGAAGGGGACAACAGAGGACGAGATGGTTGGACAGTGTCATCGAAGTGACCAACATGAATTTGACCCAACTCCAGGAGGCAGTGGAAGACAGGAGGGCCTGGCGTGCTCTGGTCCATGGGGTCACGAAGAGTCGGACACGACTTAACGACTAAACAACAACAAAGGCTGCACCACTCCCATCTTTTTTTTTTTTATTAAACACACCGTGTTCAAAATAGTGGCCAGATCTTGCTCCCAGGTCGTAGTGCCTTGCATGGAGCACTTCGGGAAAACCAGTAAGACAGGTAAATAGGAAGCTGCCTTATGCTAGGAGAGGCTGCTGGTCTGTTTCCTACGCCAGGATGGGCGAATTCGCTGGGGCCAAGGGCCATTTTCCTGACGAGCTGGCTGCTCAGGGGCCACACCTCCAAAGGGGTGTGGCTGAAGTAGGAAGGGGTGTGGCCATAGCGGCAAATTATCTCTTTAAAAATTAAACGTCACAATGAGTGATGAAGTCAAGTTGGCATTGACTCATTAAATGAGGAAATAATGTATTTCCTTAAAATGAAAAGCAACAATGCTCCACGCCAAACACAGACTTAATAATAATAATAATGAAAAAGCCCTGCATACCCTCCAGTGGCTGATTTATTAAAAAAAATTAAATCATTTGGGTGGCATTGAGGAGGAAAGGGGGCCGCAGGGAAACATCTGAGACTCTTCCCCCACCCTGCTGGCGGCTGATGGACAGCAGTTCTCTCCGGGGTTCCAGACAAAGAGCCCTCCTCAACAATAAGAGGAGATGCCAGGTACTGAACCCAAGTTAATAATAATAATAACAATAATCTTAGAACTGCAGAGCTGGAAAGAACCCTATGGATCATCAAGTCTGGTCGCTTGTCAAGGAGACACAGTGGGGAAGCAAACTCCCCACTTTTAGCTCTGCAGCCAGATACCACAAAGCCCATGTTCCCAGGCTGTGACTTGTGGCCGAGATGGAAATCATTTCTCCCCGTTGCTACCTCACCTCTTTAATACGAGAGATGCCAGGAACAGAACTGGCAGTCTTCAGCATACACCCTACCACTTTTTGCGGGGTTGTGTTATGTGCCTTCAATTTGCACCCCAGGTAAGTGAGATATTTAGGGAGTGGCTTTACCACTTTTTCACCCCACCCACCCACCCACCCACCCACCCAGTGAGCTTCCATGGCTGAGCATGGCAATCAGACCCTGGCCCTAGTCCCACGCCCTAGCAATCATGCCACAATGGATAAGGAAGTCTGCAAATAATAATAATAATAATAATAATAATAATAATAATAATAATAATAATAATAATAATAATAATAATAATAATAATAATAATAATAATGCTTCTGAGCTTTTTCCAAGATAGGCAGTTTTGATTGCTCAGATTGCTACCGCTTATTTATTAGGATTACTTACGTCCAGATTTACTTCTATCTCTCAAAGCCAGCAAAGCCAAGCAAAATAAAATAAAATAAAATAATAGAT
The DNA here is from genome assembly GCA_037013535.1 of Intellagama lesueurii. Classification (NCBI taxonomy): domain Eukaryota; kingdom Metazoa; phylum Chordata; class Lepidosauria; order Squamata; family Agamidae; genus Intellagama; species Intellagama lesueurii. The sequence continues at coordinate 240,789,182 of JBAJHW010000004.1, read as the reverse complement.
ACCCCAACTTTAAAAGCAAAAGCAACAGAACCCAGAACCAGCGCCAGCTAGAGCAGAGCCACTGCATCCATAGGGTTTACAGTACAGAAGGGCTGAGTCTCCATTCAGAAAGGGATTAAACCTAGTAGGAACCACTAGCTGGATTTAGCGCATGAAGGACAGAATTCACCCAGCCTCTCCTGGGAGGGCTTTTTGGGGAAGCGGTGTGTGGAGCCAGGACTGCATGCCACGGAGCACCCCAAGCGGCCTGTTTCGCTCTCACTGGGCTCGGCCACATGGAAATGGCTTTTCAACCCTGAAGCCAAGACGCCAGGGGCTGTTTCTCTGCAGGGGAAGGGGAAAAACAGCAGAAAATTCCCAAGGTTTACATTTATAATGAGCGACCAGCTCCTGGAGGGTGTTAAAGGTGTTCCGAGGGGAGATGTAGAAGCCTCCGTTGTCCAATGTCCGGAGCTTGTAATGTTTCACCGTGTCCACTTTGTTCTGGCTGTCGAAATCTCTTAGGGACAAAGAGTAACTTCCTGCACCAAAACGAAAGGGGGGAAAAAGGAACTGTGGAGAGAACGGCAACTAGTTCACCCACTCCCTGAGACCTGCCACCAGGATCCCGGTCCCAAGACTTTTGACCCACTATGAGCTGAGAGGTGTTGTTTCTACAGAGGCAGCTTCTGTAACTGCCGTATGGACACAAAGCAAGGTTTGGCACAATATCGGCTTTGGAAAACCTTTGGAAAGTTATATTTCTATTCCTGCTGAGGGATTCTGGGAAAATGCATTCCCAAATCTTAAGTTTTCCAACCCTTTCTGAGTTTTCACCGGTTCATGTTTCTTTGCCAAGTGTGCCTGTTTTAAACTTAAATGAGCTTTGGAAGGATGCAATCCTGCCACCCTTCTCCCAAGTTTAGGATGCAGGAGAAGAGGAAGAGAATGAAGCCAGCTTAGCCCTTTCCTCTCAGATTGTTTTTTTCGACTCAAAAGCACTGCCAGGGGCTCTTTTTCCCATAAGGGAAAAAAGATGATAGGGCGCTGGTCAAATGAGGTGTTCTGCCTGCTTGGAGAACCTGTTCCTTTTCTCTGCCCCCTGATGGCCTCAGGTCATCATTTCCACCACCACGTCTTTCAATAACGGCCTTTTCCTCCCTCCGGGTTCCCAACCCTTCCTAGGGTAGAGGGTCAACCCGGCACCCGCTGTTCATACAAGGGGGCCGGGCATTACCTTTGGTCGTCTCGCTGTCTCGGATCATGAAGGAGCCGATCATGTTGCCGGGAGCCAAGAGCTGCCGCTCTGCATCCTTCCGACTTACCCCTCTGAAGAACCACCTAAGAGGGCAACATTCCCAAAGCGGGCAGGTGAAGAGATTTCCTTTGCCCCCCCCCCCCGTTGCCTGTGCCCAACCCGTCATCCGCCCCTTCCCAAATCCAGCAAGAAAAGCACAAGCTCAGCATGAACCCTGGGACCGTGTTGGGACTTGTCTTGTTACGGTCTTCAAGGGAGGAGACGGTCTGGGGGAAACCCAGCGGAGGCTTTGGTGCAGCTGATCGCTGGAGGTGCTTCTCCAAAGTCATGCAGATGCCATGAAGACGCTCACCAAAACACAGAGTACCCCTAGCCTTTGATAGCTGATGGCCATGAGTTTCCAAGCATGCGCAGGCCACCTGCTTGGGTCTCCTTTTGGATTAAGACAGGGAGATCAATAACCATGATAACGTAGACTGGGTGTTAGGGTTAGTCCATAATGGGTAGCTGGAGACATCTTATGGGGGCAATTCTGCTGTACTTTTAGACCCTCCTGATCAGAAGTCACTCTGAAAAAAGCCTCATCCAAGCCTAAAATAGTCTTAGAAAGGCAGAGCTGGAAGGGGCCCACCCTACGGGTCATCAAGGAGGCCCACGGGGGAACTGAACTCCCAACCTCTGGCTCTGCAGCCCCAGAGCGATCCAGCAGTTATAGATGGACGCACTGAAAACAGGGTGAAATTCCTCCCGTCCCCCGAACGTCTTCATTTTGCAAGGGTGAGAAGGGATACTGAAGGCTGCATCAGGCCCAGAGCCTTCGTTTGGCCCACTCCTGATCTGTCCCCATGTTGTCCTGCAATGGGAGCGCAGTGGCACACCAGCAGCCGAAAAGGAAGGAAAAGGACACGAAAGGGGGTGGGTGGATGTTTACTTCTTCCTTAGGCAGCGGGAAGAAAAAACAACAACAACCCATCGTGCTCGTCTCCTCTAGAAAGCTAGCGAGGAGAAGAAAGACGACCGCCGTCCACTCAAACAGAGAGACCAAATCGGGGACGCAAGCCTGTAAGAAGCCGGGCGGACTCACTCCTCCGTCTCCAGCGAGTTGACCCTGGCGACGTAGTTGCTGGGGATGTAGCCTTCTTGGCCGGTGGTCAGTGACTCGGCTCTCCACCACTCGCCTGAGCTGCAGCAGGAGAGAACAAGGAAGCAAGAGAACCTTCTATTTCAATCCGCTTCATGTTCTCAGGAAGCTTCAGGTACTGCCGTGGGGAGAAAAAGGGGCACAGACGTCCACTTCACCTGCCCAGCTCCGAACCCAAGCCAATGCCTTTCCTCCTAAGTGGTGTTGTTGATGCAACCCAAGCTCTGCCCGTTGGGCACCTTCCACAATGCATGGACTGTCCAAGCATGCACTGGCCAATGACCAAGTAAAGTTTTAAATGCTTTTAATTAATTAATGGAGGTTTAATTGTCATTTGTAGTTTAATTGCTTTTTAACCTGGAACTTAATTGCATTTTTAGTATTGCTTGATTTCACAATAAATCAGGGTGCCTTGAATCCCCTCCCTGGGGAGAAAGGTGGACTTCAAATGATACAAGATAAATTAATAAATATGAAGAAAACACAGGCTCCCCTTCAGAGAAGTTAATTAAATGCTTTTAATTAACTTCAGGGTGGGGAGAGCTCCCAGGGACACGGTCCTAGTTATTAAAAGCCTTCCTGAAGATGTGGGTCTTTAAGTGTTGGTGGAAGGATGAAAGGGGTGGGAGCTGAGCTCACCTTCCGAGGGAGGGCGTTCCACCACCTGGGAGGGACCACAAGGAGGGGGGGGGGCTTCTCCTGCATCCCCATCAGATACACCTGCGATGGCAATAGGACCAAGGGAAGGGCCTCCTCTGATGATCTTAAGGGCCAGCATGTCTTATATGGGGAGATAAGGGTCTTTCAGGTAGCCTGAATCGTAAAGCTGAAAGGTAGAGTCTCTCAAAGCAAAGAATTCTCAGCCCTTTCGTGGCACTACAGCCTCTCCCAACCCTTCCGATGGGTCAGAAGACAACTTCCATCACTCCCCGCCAGCATGGCAAATGGCTCCCCTGAAGGAGGACAATGGGATTTCCAGTGTAACCCCTCTGAAAAAATACTTCAATAGGGAAGGCTGCCATTCTGCAATTCCCAGGAAGGTTTGGAAGAAGCCAACATGCAGCATAGAACTGTTGTACATTTGCGCTGTGCATCATGCTTCTGAACACCCCCCCCCCCCCTTTTGCAGGCAAGAACACTCCTTCAGAGCTGCTGCCACCGGATTTCCTGGGACTTTGATATGAGCCAGAATGGCCAAAAGGAGGTCCACCAGGTTCCCGGAGGAAACGGGTTCCCATTTCAGCTCCCCAGTTGTCCCATAAAGAGGCAATGGGTAACAGTCTGGCACTTACTCCTCCAGGATTTTGAGACATTCGCCCTTCTGGAAACTCAGATCTTCCCTGTGTATCGCTTCATAGTCGTAAAGAGCCAGGACGATGAAATCTTCTGCAGAAAGGATGAAGGGCATGCAGTCACACAACATCAAAAGTTATGGCGGACGTACTGCCTAACTTAAGCCAACACTAGCATGTCTGAGAGTCAAACTAGACATGACAGAGAGCTCATAATCAGAAGGTAAAAAAATTGTTAGTGTCGCAGGCACATGGTTCAGGAAGACTGACATGACTGAGCAATTAAACGGACAGCTATGTTTACATCCCAGCAACCAATCGCAAAACACAACAAGCTCATTTGCAAATGTGTGTGACAATCAGATGTTGTCAGCACAGGCATTCCCTCTTCTAATGACATGTTATCTGTAATTAAAACATTAGCCTTGATTTTCTGGCATAAGACATGCAGTGCAAAAAAAAAAAAGGTGTTTCCTCAGGGTCAGGAGAAGTCTATCTGGCTTCCCTTGAACGTTCCTGTTCAAGCTACTCGCCTGCTTTTGATTGGTAGCAAAGCTGGGATAACGGGGCTCACTGGTATGTAACTCGATGGCAGGTACTACACAACATCATGATGAGGTACCCTCAGATCAATTTCAGCTTACAGTGACCCTTTAAATTAGTGACCTCCGGCATTAGCAGCCCTGCTCAGGTCTAGCAAAGTCAGGGCGGTGACTCCTTTTATTAAATCCACCCATCCCATGCGATGGGATACTCACAGTTCAATAGCACAGCACATGGAAAATAAGTCAAAACAGCTCCCTTTGGTGTCCACTCTACTCAAAAATAGGCCTTCCCCAGGCTGTTCTTTTAAAGTTAGAGCCACTGCTCTCATCATCATCATCATCTTAGAACTGCAGAGCTGGAAGGGACCCTATGAATCATCGAGTCCAGCCCCTGTCAAGGAGGCGCAGTATATTATTCCCGTCTGCATGTCTTATGGCATTAGGCCACTCTTCTACCATCTTGCATCTCTACCTCTGGGGCCGACAACTATCAGTGAAGCAAGAGATTCATGATCTGTTCCCCCATCATTTTCCTTTACTTGGGGGGCGGGGGCAAAAAAGAGGCTCTGCTTTTGGCGACAGCAATGGCGGGGGGGGGGGAACCCTTTCTCCGACTGCTTCCCAGATCTGAATTCCTTTCCTTCTCCCGAAGCTCTGATGAATCCTGCCATGTTCTCCCCCCTGTGAAATGAGCTGTCGCTAGAACAGGGTGATTTAAATATGCAAATAGCTTAGGGGGGACGGGAAAGCGCCCTCTCCTCGCCAAACCCCACGGCTCCAATCAAGCGGAGGGCTATAGATCGACCGAGTCAACCAGAGCTCTCCCACATCATGTGTGGCTTTACGAGAGGTTTGTTTGGAGGACTGAACAAGTCGCTGATGGGACAATTAAAGGTGTCCTTCGTTGCAGGACGCCTGATGTTGCCCTGGGTCACCATGAACCCATGAAATGGCCTCCTGCCAAACCAGAGGGTACCTACCGTCATCCTGGGGCTTCACAGGAGTAGATGGTTTACAACCCTGTGATGCAAAAGAAGAAGAAAAAAACATCCATCTTTAGCACACCAAGAATATTTTTGTGGACAGATACTTTGCAGCCTCTAAGGCAACTTTACCGAATCCATCGCCCTCCAGATGTGCAGGATTATATTCTACTAGGAGTCCAGACAAGTCATGGGATGCAGCTTCCTGATGACATGGCTTTGGCTTCCCTGACACACTCAGAGCCCCTCAACACATAACGCTGTGCATCCAATACAGGTCCGTTTTGTCTTTTCATATTTATTGGTACAATCCTAACAAAAATATGCTAATAAATAAGGAGAAGCAAACAGTGGCCCGCAGACTAGAAACTTCCAAGATATATTCCAGTCCTCAAGAAATGATAGGACCATGATTCCCAGTGAGGATGATCATTCTGGCTGTGGATGATGATGGGAGCTGAAGCTCAACCTCTTTGGAAGGGACCAGGTGGGGGAAAGCCCCTCTGCTCTTATACTTTATAACAAAGCTAGGACTTTGTTAAATTTATAAACTGATATTACCACGGAAAGTGTGTGGAGGACTTTAGGGAAAGGCACAATTCTGATGTAATTGCATTATGGTGATCCAAAATTCTGCTATGTAAGCAGTGTGCCCTTTAGTGGACATTTTAACATGTCATTTTCTGCATTGTAACATTCTGTTCTCATTTCACCTACTACAAGTCAAATAAGCATACGTTTCTACCCTTATGCTAAACATTAAATGTGTTTACATATGCAGTGTTTGCAACCTTGCTATGTAGACCCTTCACATAACGATCCTGTTCGCTGGAGAGCGATGGGGTTCTTGATAACTTGCTGCCAAGGCCAAATTCTTTGGATTTCATGCAGCCCATTCTGGGAAGAGAGAAAAAGAAATGAAACACCTTAAATCCACATTAGGTAGGTAGGTAGGTAGGTAGGTAGGTAGGTAGGTAGGTAGGTAGGTAGGTAGGAAGGAAGGAAGGAAGGAAGGAAGGAAGGAAGGAAGGAAGGAAGGAAGGAATTCCAATCACACTTCTTTCACCTCTTTCCTTCCTCCCTTCCTCTAGTCCCACCTCTGCCAATCCTGTTATGGTTCTCTGTCCAGTCACTTGTACAGTGTTCTGGAGAAGGTGGCAGCGTTCCAAAGTTCTTCTTAATGGGTACAGAAATACCACTTACCACAGGGAAGTCTTTTATTTCATCTGGGTTGCTTCTGTTTTGCTTGTAATTTTTATTTATTTATTTATTTCTTATTTGGAGATGATCTAGTGCTAAACACTAGTGACAAGATGATCTAGTGCTGATTTCATCACCAAATCACCAGCCACAGACATGCCCCTCCCCGTCTTTACAAGAATGAATCAACTGATCACATGGGGAAAAGTCTGTTCAAATCATTCTAGCTTTGGAAAAGAAAAAAAAAGGTATAGCAGCAGCCAAAAAGGGCCAGACTGATTCAAATCGGTCTTTGTGTCATGTGATCAGGGGGAAAAAAGGGGGGGAAATCCTTCAAATTAACCCATACTATAACCACAGGAAATACAGCGATATTTGATCATCTCACAGCACACAAACCTCAATTCTTTTTCTTACCGTTTCTCTCTGTGTACAAAAAGAAGAAACCCAGTAGTCACTCAGCAAACTCCAGTTGGCAAGATTTTTCTCCCCCCCCCGCCCCCCATGCCCCAAACCCTGCATTCCTCAAGTCAAAGAAGGGTGGTGTGCATTCCAGTCCCTATTTACTTGAGGAAAGAAGATCAGGGGGTCTTTCTTGAGTTTGGTCCCCCCCCCCAAAAAAAAACTGGCTTGCTCTTCAATTTTTCTCCCTCTCTTATTTTAGGGAGGTAAGGGGAAAGCGGGACGTGGTGGCGCTGCGGGTTAAACCGCAGAAGCCTCTGTGCTGCAAGGTCAGAAGACCAGCCGTCGTAAGATCGAATCCACACGACGGAGGGAGCTCCCGTCGCTTGTCCCAGCTCCTGCCAACCTAGCAGTTCGAAAGCATGTAAAAATGCGAGTAGATAAATAGGTACCACCACGGTGCGAAGGTAACGGTGGTCCGTGTCTAGTCGCGCTGGCCACGTGACCACGGAAACTGTCTATGGACAAACGCTGACTCTACGGCTTGAAGACGGGGATGAGCACCGCGCCCTAGAGTCGGACACGACTGGACTAAAGGTCAAGGGGAACCTTTACCTTTACCTAAGGGGAAAGCTGCTTACGTTTTTATAGTTCATGGCTTCCTCCTAGTACACACACTTAGCCAACATGCTATGATAGCTGCAACCACCGCCTCCCGAGTTTGAAAAAGTTACTTTTCTGAACTCCAGGTGCAGAATTCCCCAACTAGAATGGCCATACTGGTCACTGGATTTTGGGACAGTAGTCAAGAGAGAGAGAGAGAGAGAGAGAGAGAGAGAGAGCTTTTCTAAACCCTTCTTGCAAATCCTGAAGCTGTCCCTGAGTGCCTCGCCCCGCAAACGATGCTCTCTGGAGACTGTATATGCCAAGGTGGACGGTGAAAGTATGGAAGCCGCTCCTCACCCAAAGAGGAAGCAAATGGATGCTACGGGCCCTGAGGAAAGACCCACGGAACGGTGCAACTGCATCCTCATCGAATTTGTATCCAAGAAGAGTCAACGAAACCTATTGTGCAGAGAAGCTGCAGCTCACAGGAGGTGCTGGATCCGATCCGATCCCCTTTATCTCTTTCTGCGGCCAAACAAATTCAGTGTTGAAGGTTACCTATTCATGTCCAGCTCACGCTGCAAAATCATGATTAGCATAAGCAAAGCAATATTAAAACGAACAAAAGGGAAGTGCCTTCCAAACCAAGAAGGGCCATGCATGGTCATACACTGCACACATTGTGAGCTTTCCCCTCACAAAGCGAAGGTAGTTGTTATCCCAGTGTCTGGGGCAAGAAAGGGCACCGGTCGGTTCCTACTGGCAAGGAAGGATGGGAGTGGTATCTCCCGAGAGAAAATGTAGAAGGGGCAGGAAATATTTGGACTATACTCCCCCCCCAGCCCAGAATCCCCTGGCCAGCATGGCCATTGCTGGCTGGGGGATTGTGGGAACTGTAGTCCAAAGATAACTGTCTGAAGCTCTGAGGAAAGCTGCATAAAGATGAAAGGCAGGAGAATTTACCAGAGGTTGGGAAAGTTCTTCTTCTTTTGACTACGCTCCCAGAATCCTCCAGCCAGCACCGCTTCTTCTCAGACTGTGGATTCTGGGGTTTGTAGTGTTTAAAAAAGAGGAGCTTTCCCAAACTCTGGAGATTATGAACACCGTGCTGTGAGAAGAGTTTGCTCCTCACTTCCACAGCACTGAAGAGACTCAATCCAGCAATTTTCCTAACCTTGAGGGAATCTCTTCCGGACTAAAAAGCACCTGCCACAAAAGCCGTGGTGTGGAACATTCTGTGCGTGTGTGTGTTCTGTTCATGTGGGACACACAACTAGTGGATGGGATTTGTAGTCCAGCAGATCGGGAAGGCTGTGATATGCACCACACCACGCTGTCAGAACTTGGAAGGGCGCTGCGAGAAGGCGGCAAGCTTTCCTTGAGCGACCGGCTGCCTGAGAGGGGTTTTTAAATGGATTGTTGTGCCTTGTTGCTTTGAGTGTCTTTTTGGTGTTGATTTTATTTACCGTTTCAGTGTAATATTTGTTTGTTTCTTTTTAAATATTTGCATCCTTCTGGTTTTAGCTTTTAAATATTGTCCTTTACTGATGTGAGCCACCTGGGGCCCCTTTTTAAAGGAGAAAGGTAAAAATAGTTTAAATAAATAAATAAACAAAACAAAATAACAGTTTGGCTTTTGCTTTCAGTTCTTCAAATTCCTAATGTTCTTGTCGGTCGGGAAAAACCCAGAACATGGATCTCTTCAGGAAGTGTCAATGACACAGAAACCACAGGGTGGAGAAGATGCTGAGATACTTCCACCCTAAGGCCATCTCTTCCAGAAATATGTATTTTGTTTTTTCAGCTAAAGTGAAAAGCAGAAGCAAGAGGCTAAGAGAAGAGGCACACAGTCGTGAACAACCATCGCAGCTCCCAGTTGACCCAAAGTGACCCGGGGTGAGGAAAGCAGAACCTCCTTTTAATGAGGAAAAAAATGGCCTTAGAGAGAGAAATTTCCCACAGAGCCAGGAAGTTTGCCGAGGAGGAAAAGAAGACCCATCACTCTTTCTTAGGACTCGACATGTAAGCAGCTGCCATGTGGCAAAGTTCCAATCCATGGGCAGTATTTGATGCTAGCGGGTCAACAGAACGGCTTTGAAACGGGGTGTGAGGAACATCTTATTCTCCTAGTTGTGGCAGTAAATGGGAACTCCCATCTTCAGAGATGGGACCTGTATCCTCTCGAACGTCCACGGAGTGGAAAGTCCCACCAGCTTATTCATGTGGGACGTGGGCATTTCTGCAGACCTCATCCATGCGCAAGCAGACGGCCGGTTTTTTTTGCCCCAGGACATCACCCCTTGCACAACAGCAACACTTGTGCAACGGGTTGGCTCCTGCATTACGACACCCGTGGGACTCCCTGCTCAGCAGAAGCTCGACAGAAGACAGGCTGTGATGTCTCGGAAAGGAGGGAGGGGATCCCCTTTAGGGCCACAGCTCCCAGTGGCTGCGTCAGAAATTCTGGGAACTGTCATCCAGAAAATGAACTTTTCAAAGTTCTGGATGCCACTGAAGACAAAATGTGAGGCAGCCACAGAGGCAAGGTGTTTTCAGGGTCTACGTGTGGGCTCCCCAGGAGACATCCAACGGTGGAAAGCTGAACTGAGCCAGCAGGACCCTTCTTATGAATGGAACCTCCACTTTTAAGAGCAGTTTACCCCTAAGCGCCAGATGCTTGGTGGGCTGCAACAGCAGGACTCCTGTGTGTATTCCTTGCTTATGAGCTTCCTGAAAGAATCTAGCCAGCTGCTCTGAAAAGCAGGAGGATGGGCCAGAATCAAACTATGTGATCAGGATGACGAACCTGGGGCCCTCCTGATACTGACGAACCATCATTCCCATCATCCACACCCCTGGCCAGATCTGCATGGGCTGATGGGAGCTGACGTCCACCAAGCTTTAAGCCACACATTCTCCAAACCTGGATTAGGCAGAGCTGAGGAAAAAAGGTGGGTGGATGTCAGCTCCCATCAGCCCATGCTGGTCTGGGATGGCTTTTCTTACTTTCCCACTCTCCAGAGCTTGGAAAAGTTGCCTTTTTTAGGACTACAACCCTAAGAATCCACCAGCCAGCATGATCAGTACATATGCTGGCTGGAATATTCTTAGAGTTTCAGTCAAAAACAGCATTTTTCTCCAAAGCCTGTCCCGCCCCCCCTTCCCCAACAAACATCCTGCATGGTTTCTGTTCACATGAGGCTGAGACACACACACACACACCCCATATCCCACAGCATCCACCTTCCACCGCTGACCTGTGGCTGAGAGTTGTTTTCCGTCCTGGTGTTTTCAGAACAGTGAACGCAGCAAAGTAGTTGACTCAGAAAATCTGCAACCCCTGTCCAGTGGAGGAAATCCGTGGGGGGGGGGGGGGTTGGCCGTCCCTGCACGGCGGACCCTTCCAGAGGGCACTGAACTGAGTCGCCTCAACGCTGACCCCCAGCAGGGGAAAGCGAAGGGTGCCGTGCAAGGATTTAGCCTTCCTGGATGTCAGAGAGCCTCATGCCACTTCCGGTGACATGGTCAAGTCTGAAGCAGCGGGAAACTGACCACGGCTCGAAGACGGTCATTCCCAGGAGGGAAGGTGAGGTCCCCAGCTCCGGCACGACGGAACAGGAGGACAGCGATGGAAAAGCTGCTCTCTTTTTTTTGGACGACGACTTGCCGAAACCCGGAACCAAGCCCTGGAGATGACACACCAAGGAGACTTGACATGATCACTCTGAGGGAGGAGGGCAATTCATGGAGACCAGACCTGGCCCTCCCCGCAGGCCAAATTAGGCCCGAGAGTTAGGCCTGTCCCTCTCTCTGTCCCTGTCTGCTGAAATAACAGAGAAGGCAAAGAGGAGGCAAAGCGAGGGGTCCCTGCCTTGGAAGGCTAGCTTTCCAGAGGGAAGCTGTTCTATCGTGGAAGGGGCCCTCAGCCCGGTGGTCCCAGGCCCGCTCCGTTCTCCTCCACACGGAGACTCCGTGGAAAAACAACCATCGTCGGCAACCCTCCTCATTTGCAGAGAAGGGTACGTCAGGGTTCATTGTGTGCAAGGGTCACTCAACGGGACCTCTGCTAGAGACCTCTGAAAGCCAGCTGCACCCAGCACAGGGTCTCCCCCTCCAAGTCCATCTGCCACAGAAGGTGACTCTGTTCCCAGGACAATACCGTCTAGGAAGCACCTGGGCGGAGGACCTCCTTCTTCCTCAAGGGCTTCCACAACCCCAACAGAGGTCAACACAAGTTGAGACTCAGAGGGGAGGATACATCCGTCCTGTCGCGGTTGACACATGACAGCCTCCTCCACCCTTCACAGGGTTTCTTCCTTTGAGCAGAGCCCCAAACCCAGCGCGATGTCAGCACCACCAAGAAAGAGTGAACATCAGCCACCCGAGGGTTTGATGGTCCTGAAAAGGGAAGCGGTGCTCACAAGCCTTGGGGAGAACTTGACATGACAATGAATGCAGAAGAAAACTGTCCTCAAACTTCCAAGGTGACAATGCCTGGCTGATAGAACTGGAAGATTTACTCAGTAACACCGTCCGCACCACCCTATAAAGATATGAAACAGGCTTCCTTCCAAGTTGCTTCCGTACGTTCTGGAATAAGAGCGTCGCTCCTCCTAGCTGAGACCTTCCCTTCCAACTGAGGGGAGCAGAGGGAATCCTGAACATCCAAAGCATACCATGCACCATGGAGCAAAAGCCGCCCCACATCTCCCTTCAGTTTTCGTGATCACTATCTTTTCTCAGGATGCTCTTGGTCCATGGAAGGTGCATGTAGCAGATGGGTAAGAGATCACCTCGGGAGTCATGAGGAAAGAAGAGATGGCTGGTTTGGGATGCTATTGATGGTGGCAAAGTGACACCATCTGTCCAGAAATTCTCCTGCACAAGTCCTGCCGGAAGAAACAAAAGCTAAATCTGCTCAGGTCCCGTTTGTTTCTGTGGGACTTGGGGTGCAACTACACTGGAAAGAAGATTCGATTTGCAGCCTGTTTTATATTTCAAACTGCAGCCCTTGCTGATACAGAGGCTCCGGATGGATTCCAAAATTCACCGTTCATACTGGATGTGTCGCAGTTCGCATTCCAGCCCTCAGCCCTTCCTTCCTTCCTTTGGTCCTGGTGGATCCTTTTCGGTCCTCTGCCATGAACTGTGTCCCTCTTTTGCAAGGCAGAAGGGAAGCATGCCGTTTGGATCAACCCTCTTACTAGCCCCAAAAGCATCTGGGCAAAATGCACATTAAGAAGTATCATCATAGCCTGGCCTTGAGAAGCAGCAGGATGGAGCATTTGCTTCTGAGTCGATCTGCTGCGGAAAAGCCGGTACCTTGCTGTTTCAGGAAATATTGAGGCAAATCCTTAAATCATGAACCAGGTCTACATAATCTGAGTTGTTTCCCCCCCCCACACACACACACAATATTTGCAATGGAATCCTGGGGGTACAGCTTTATACTTTCAATTGATGCAGCCGATGGTAAGCTGCCTTGGGTCTTTTTATGGAAAAAGGCAGGGTAAAAATATTTTAAATAAAGGAACAGTTGCTGAATTAAAAGTTGAAGAGCAAACTTTCTTCCTAGAAGGAGCCACACTGTTAACGTTATGTTGAAACAGTTCTGCAGATTAAAGATATATCTACTTGGACATCTTTCTTGCGTTTTTCCTACACAGCCGTTTGCAAGAGGAACTTAAACGTCTCCCTGTACCATTTCTATTTATTTATAAACAAATTCAGGGGCAAAAAGAAAGGCAATAGACCCTTGGTCTTGAGCCCGCCACCCCCAGTCAGATTTCTGTTTCCGTCAACGTTTTCAAGAGTTATTTGCATAATTATGTTGCAAACCACACAGAGACTGCTTTAGCACTGTGAGGCCGTCTAGAAGTCAAAACCACACCAACAAAAGTACTGAGTCTTTCCTGTTATTCCCGCCCTCCCCCCCCCTCGCCTCAAGCTTGTGGAAGCCCTTCAGTGGTTCTGAAAAGGTTAATGAGACTGGTCTCCGTTTTGCAGAAACTTCGTTAACTTCAGAAATAAATAACAGGAAAAAGTGTTTCTGAGAAGTTGGCCAAGGGTGGGTGTGCACAGTTCCCCTTTTAGAGGTAAAACGACACTGGATCAGTTCTCTGCCCTAACTTACTATGTCTAACCCAAAGAACATGGGATACGATGCCACCACTCCCTGACAGGTTTACTTGGCCAATAAATGCCTTTCCAAACACCTATTTTCTTGCACTTACATTTATTTATTTATTTATTTATTTATTGGTTGGTTGGTTGGTTGGTTGGTTCGTTAGTTGGTTGGTTGGTTGGTTTATTTATGTATTTATTTATTTATTACTTGGCCAATACAGTAAATGCATTTCCAAACACCTATTTTCTTGCACTTACATTAATTAATTAATTAATTAATTAATTAATTAATTAATTAATTGGCCAGTAAATGCATTTCCAAACACCTACCCTGTTTCCCTGAAAATAAGCCCTAGTATGGTTTTCTAGGATGCTCGTAATATAAGCCCTACAATCAAAATAAGCCCCAGTTAAGTGAAACCCCGCCCTCCACCCTTGTGCAGCCACCAGAAGAATAGGACATGACTGTCTTTGAATAAATGTAGAGGGTTGTACGTGAAAAAAATAAAACATCCCCTGAAAATAAGCCCTAATGCGTTTTTTGGAGCAAAAATTAATATAAGAGCCTGTCTTAGTTTTGGGGAAACATGGTATTTTCTTGCACTTACACTTATTTATTTATTTATTTATTTATTTATTTATTTATTTATTTATTTATTACTTGGCCAATAAATGTCTTTCCAAACGTCTATTTTCTTGCACTTGCATTTACATTTGTTTGTTTGTTTGTTTGTTTTGTTTGTTTGTTTGTAATATCGCCCATCTAGCTGAAACTAGCCACTAACTGTACAGCTTACAATAACAACGTAAATATATAATAACACCACAGTAGCAAACTAACAAAACATGGCAGGAAACCAAATCTATATTTAAAAAAAACTAATGCAAAAAAAGAGAGATATACTATATATATAAAAAAATCTCAATGCAAAGGTACAACAGATGGCGGCGAAACAGACCGTTGTTCCAAAATTCACAGACTGTGAATGTTGAATTCAGTTTTTGGGTGGGTCAAACGAGGCGGAGCTCCCTGGAAATTTGGATGCCGGAGGGGAAGGGCAGCCCATTTCCCTCTCCCCCCCCCCACCCCCCGCAACTCCAGGGCACCTCCAGTCAGTCAAGTTACTGGGGCAGAGGGGCCCCAAAACCCACCAGCCCCTTCTCCCTCTGCCAGGCATAGCCCATCGATAACAAAACAGGCCCACAGCAAAGTAAAAAACGCCCTCGGCGGCCGTTTTCCAGCGCCTTTCCATCCACCTGCGGTCTGATTGGCAAGGACGGGCATTCGCGGGCACCCAGACGCGCCAGGCAGGCGGCAGGCGGGCACCGACGGCCCGGGCTGGCCAAAGCGAGGCAGGGGATGCCCGCGACCAGCCCCGGGAGGGCCTTCCAGGAGGGCGACCCGAGGCCCAAGCGGGGGGCGGCTCCTTGCCCCTTCCCGGGGGCGGGGGGGGCGCTCGGGAGAAGCCCTGCCAGCTGCCCGCAGCCGGGCACGCCCGTTGCCCCCTGCTGCCCTCGCCCGCCGCGCTTTCCAAAGGGATCGCTTTAAACGGGGTTCGGTATGGATTTTATCCCTCTTTCCCATGCGCAACCCTTGTTGAGGTCTTTCCAAATATCTGTATCCCTGCTGTTTTCAGCTTCTACATATTCTCTTTTTCTGGGTGTCAGCCGCCTGGGGTCCTTTTTAAGGAGCCAGGCGGGGTGAAAACTATTTTCTATCCATCCATCCATCAATGAAAGGGACGGGAGCCCCGGGGTCCCTCGCTCAACGCGGGAGGACCGGGTTTGAAGGACCCTCCGCACGCCGTCGGGCAGGACGCAGGGAGCAGGTGCGCGGGTCAGGATCGCGCCCCCCGGCGCCACTTGCGTGCCAACAGCCGGGCGGCCGAGCCCTATCATTTCTGGGGATCGTGTCCTTCTTGGCCCGAGGAGCCCGGCTCCCGAATTCCAGGGGGAAGGACTCTGCACATGCTCAAGGGGACGCCCAGGTGCAACTGCGCGCACGTCTCAAGGCAGATCCTCGCATTAAAAAAAAAAGGGGGGCCCGGGGATCCCTCGCAGCCCTCTCTCTGTGTACCTTCTTCTCCGCCGGCGGCACCCCGAGTGGGGGGGGGGGGTCTCCTTCGGTCCTCTTCAGCCGGTCAAGGAAAGCTCGCCGTCGGCGCCCGTCTCTGTCTCGCCGGCTTTCCCCGAGGCGCCTCTACACGGCTCCGGATCCTGTCCCTCCGCGGCCAGACCAGCGCGCTGCTCTCTGCGCCTCTGCCCGCTCCAGAGCGAAGCCGCCGCCCGCGCTGCTTTTCCCACCCGGAGCGAGTAGGTCTCTGCCCCGCACAGCAGCCAGCAGCGGCTCCCTTGGGCGAGCGCCTTCCCTTTTTTCCGCGGACCGTGGGAACAACTGGCCCGGTGCGGATCCTGAGCGGCGGCAAGCGGCGGGGGGGGGGGGATGTGTGTGAGGCAACCCGGAGCCGCCCACTCGCCACCCGCAGCCCGGCCTCTTTCAGGAAGGGAGGCTTCTCTTCTCCTCCCCCCCCTCCCCCTCCCCGACACAGGCCAGGTCCCCTCCCCGCACTCGGCCGTCGCCCGCAGGCCGGCGGGACCGGCGGTGAGCAGCCCGTCCCTGGCGCGCACCACGGATCGGGCTCTGCCGGCCAGGAGCTTTCCCGTCCTATACGGATCGTGGGGAAAGCAGCCGGCAAGGGGAAGACGACGTGCGCGGGGGGAACCGGAGTAACAGAGGTCCCTCGAGATCCAGAGACTGGAAGGGGAACCGAGGGGAAGGGAAGAGCTCAAGGGAGTGAGCCAAGGGCTCTTAGCATCCATTCTTTAGTTGTTGTTTAGTCGTTGAGTCGTGTCCGGCTCTTCGTGACCCCATGGGCCAGAGCACGCCAGGCCCTCCTGTCTTCCACTGCCTCCTGGAGTTTGGTCAAATTCATGTTGGTCGCTTCGATGACACTGTCCAACCCTCTCGTCCTCTGTCGTCCCCTTCTCCTCTTGCCTTCACACTTTCCCAACATCAGGGTCTTTTCCAGGGAGTCTTCTCTTCTCATGAGATGGCCAAAGTATTGGAGCCTCAGCTTCAGGATCTGTCCTCCCAGTGAGCACTCAGAGTTGATTTCCTTCAGAATGGATAGGTTTGTTCTCCTTCCAGTCCAGGGGACTCTCAAGAGTCTCCTCCAGCACCACAATTCTAAAGCATCAATTCTTCGGCGGCCAGCCTTCTTTATGGTCCAGCTCTCACTTCCATACATCGCTACTGGAAAAACCATAGCTTTGACTATGCGGACCTTTGTCGGCAAGGAGATGTCTCTGCTTTTTAAGATGCTGTCGAGGTTTGTCATCGCTTTCCACCCAAGAAGCAGGCGTCTTTTAATTTCGTGGCTGCTGTCACCCTCTGCAGTGATCATGGAGCCCAAGAAAGTAAAATCTGTCACTGCCTCCATATCTTCCCCTTCTATTTGCCAGGAGGTGGTGGGGCCAGTGGCCATGGTCTTAGTTTTTTTGAGGTTGAGCTTCAGACCATTTTTTGCTCTCTCCTCTTTCACCCTCATTACAAGGTTCTTTAATTCCTCCTCACTTTCTGCCATCAGAGTGGTATCATCTGCATATCTGAGGTTGCTGATATTTCTTCCGGCAATCTTCATTCCGGCTTGGGATTCATCCAGTCCAGCCTTTCGCATGATGTATTCTGCATATAAGTGAAATAAGCAGGGAGACAATATACAGCCTTGTCGTACTCCTTTCCCAATTTTGAACCAATCAGTTGTTCCATATCCAGTTCTAACTGTTGCTTCCTGTCCCACATAGAGATTTCTCAGGAGATAGATAAGGTGGTCAGGCACTCCCATTTCTTTAAGGACTTGCCATAGTTTGTTGTGGTCCACACAGTCAAAGGCTTTTGTGTAGTCAATGAAGCAGAAGTAGATGTTTTTCTGGAACTCTCTGGCTTTCTCCATAATGCAGCGCATGTTAGCAATTTGGTCTCTAGTTCCTCTGCCCCTTCGAAATCCAGCTTGTACTTCTGGGAGTTCTCGGTCCACATACTGCTGAAGCCTGCCTTGGAGGATTTTGAGCATAACCTTGCTAGCGTGTGAAATGAGTGCAATTGTACGGTAGTTGGAGCATTCTTTGGCACTGCCCTTCTTTGGGATTGGGATGTAGACTGATCTTTTCCAACCCTCTGGCCACTGCTGAGTTTTCCAAACTTGCTGGCATATTGAGTGTAGCACCTTAACAGCATCATCTTTTAAGATTTTAAATAGTTCCACTGGAATGCCATCACCTCCACTGGCCTTGTTGTTAGCCATGCTTTCTAAGGCCCACTTGACTTCACTCTCCAGGATGTCTGGCTCAAGGTCAGCAACCACACTATCTGGGTTGTCCGGGACATCCAGATCTTTCTGGTATAATTCCTCTGTGTATTCTTGCCACCTCTTCTTGATGTCTTCTGCTTCTGTTAGGACTCTACCATTTTGGTCCTTTATCAAAGTGTACAGTCTCCAAGTGTACAGTCTCTAAAATCCTAAAATAAAAATAGAAGTGCAGGTGCATAAGATCCCTAGATGGACCCCCCCCCCCCCGGTCCAGCATCCCTCCAGCACGGGCAGGTGGACATTCCACTACTTCTGCCATGGTGGTGAGGGCCTCCTCCTCCTCCTCCTCCTCCGGGGGAACAGCAGCTCCTGCTTCTCCAGTTCTTTCTCACTGGCTGGGAACAGGTGAGGACGGATGCTCAGGCTTTAAGGTAACCTCAGACACAAAACTCTGGCAGTCTCCTCCTGCCCGGGTGCTGCTCACCCGGAGATTTTCCTCCCTGCCTCCAGGGCCAGAAAACCAGAGCAATTGCAAAAATGTCCATCTTTGCACAAAATGTTCCTTTAATATCTCCAATTTTCTTGAACAGATCTCTGGTTTTTCCCTTTCTATTCTTTTCCTCTATATCTTTGCACTGTTCATTTAAGAAGGCCCTCTTGTCTCTCCTTGCTATTCTTTGGAAGTCTGCATTCCATTTTCTGTAACTTTCCCTATCTCCCTTGCATTTTGTTTCCCTTCTCTTCTTTGCTACTTTGTAAGGCCTCATTGGACAGCCACTTTGCTTTCTTGCATTTCCTTTTCTTTGGGATGGTTTTTGTTGCTGCCTCCTGTACAATGTTACGAGCCTCCATCCATAGTTTTTCAGGCACTCTGTCCACCAAATCGAGTTCCTTAAGTCTGTTCTTCACTTCCACTGTGTATTCATAAGGGATCTGGTTTAGATTATACCTGACTAGCCCAGTGGTTTTCCCTACTTTCTTCAGTTTAAGCTTGAGTTTTGCTATAAGAAGCTGATGATCAGAGCTACAATCAGCTCCAGGTCTTGTTTTTGCTGACTGTATAGAGCTTCTCCATCTTTGGCTGCAGAGAACATAATCAATCTGATTTCACTATTGCCCATCTGGTGATGTCCATGTGTAGAGTCGCCTCTTGTGTTGTTGGAAAAGAGTGTTTGTGATGACCAGCTTGTTCTCTTGACAAAACTCTATTAGCCGTTGCCCTGCTTCGTTTTGAACTCCAAGGCCAAACTTACCTGTTGTTCCTTTTATCTCTTGACTCCCTACTTTAGCATTCCAGTCCCCTATAATGACAAGAACATCTTTCTTTGGTGTCAGTTCTACAAGGTGTTGTAAGTCTTCATAGAATTGGTCAATTTCAGCCTCTTCAGCATTGGTGGTTGGTGCATAAACTTGGATGACTGTGATGTTGAAAGGTCTGCCTTGGATTCGTATTTAAATCATTCTGTCATTTTTGAGATTGTATCCCAGTACAGCTTTTCCCACTCTTTTGTTGACTATGAGGGCTACTCCATTTCTTCTACGGGATTCTTGCCCACAATAGTAGATATGGTAATCGTGTGAATTGAATTCACCCATTCCTGTCCATTTTAGTTCACTGACGCCCAGGATGTCAATGTTTATTCTTGCCATCTCCTGTTTGACCACATCCAGCTTACCAAGATTCATAGATCTTACATTCCAGGTTCCTATGCAGTATTTTTCTTTGCAGCATCGGACTTTCCTTTCACTTCCAGGCGTGTCCGCAGCTGAGCGTCCTTTCGGCTTTGGCCCAACCACTTCATTAACTCTGGAGCTACTTGTACTTCTGCTCTTCCTCAGTAGCATGTTGGACGCCTTCCGACCTGAGGGGCTCATCTTCCAGCATCATATCTTTTAGCCTTTTGTTTCTGTCCATGGAGTTTTCTTGGCAAAGATACTGGAGTGGCTTGCCAGTTCCTGCTCCAGGTGGATCGTGTTGAGTCAGAACTCTCCACTATGACCTGTCCGTCTTGGGTGTCCCTGCATGGCATAGCCCATCGCTTCTCTGAAGGACTCAAGCCCCTTCACCACGACAAGGCAGCCCTCCGTGAAGGGGAGCATCAATTCTTAGTATAATCCAAATGCAAATAGACGCGAGGCTACTCAAAATAATCACCCTACAATGCACATGGGTTCCTGGATTAAAGCACCACTTCATCAGGTCTGTCCCCCTGTGACACACTTACAAGTTCCTGGCACGATGGATTTTTGCCAGGAAAGTTGCTCTTAGATATAAAGTCCGAAAAACTTTGATGGAAATTCTTAGCTTCCTGAGTTAAACCCACATTTCACATGCTTCTTCTTCTTTTTAGACAGCAGCCTGTGTTAAAGTCCACAGTTCCATGCCACAGAATAGAACTGAGAATAAACAGCACCAAACACAATTCTCTAGAAGAGACAAGAATGCTGGGAAAGGTGGAAGGCGGCAGGAAAAGAGGAAGACCAAACACGAGATGGACTGACTCCCTCAAGGAACCACAGGCTTACGTTTACAAGAGCTGAGCAGGGCTGTTGAAACATTTTGGAGACGATTCATTCATAGGGTTGCCATATGTCGGAGGCGACTTGACAGAACATAACAACAACAAAGTTTATGCTTGTTGTCACCTTCGAGTGTTTGTGTACTATTTTCCAGAAGACTCCCAAGTCACAGACCGAAAGCGGGCGTTTCTAAGTGCAAGGCAGCTGCCCTCCGACTGAGTCTTCCAGGCTTAATCTCGGAGCCACCCAAATCTATCCTTGACTTCAGCCACTGGCCCCATAGCCCTCAAGTGGGGACCCCGTGAGATCCCCCCTGTTATCAGGTCTGCAGAAATCGGTGCCCATGTGCTTGGAGGCACGACTCACAGCGTGTCAGAAACGCCTACAAATTTGCTCAGGTCTCCGTGCACTGTTCTTTCATCACCTGGACAGTGAGTCTGAAATGCGGGCCCCCTGAATGTTCTTCTGCTGCACCTCCCGGAAACCTTGACCATCGGCTGTGCCACCTAAGGCTGGTGGGAGTTGTAGTCCGAGAGCATCTGGTGCCCCAAGTTCAAAAGAAGGTACAAAACAGGGCCAGGCATAGGTGGGGGCAGGGGGGGCTTTCCAAAAGCGAGGGGTGATGGGGAGGGAGGGGGGAAGATGCTGCTGGGTACATGTGTTGCACTCACTAGTTCTCTCTTTCTCTTTTAAATGAGTATCGCAAACACAAACTTCATAAATAGATATGCACAAATATATATACAAATATAAATATATACACACACACACATCAACTGAGGTAGGATAAAGAAATTGGCTCCAAGTGTACAGTCTCTAAAACCCTAAAATAAAAATAGAAGTGCAGGTGCATAAGATCCCTAGATGGACCCCCCCCCCCCCCGGTCCAGCATCCCTCCGGCCCGGGCAGGTGGACATTCCACTACTTCTGCCATGGTGGTGAGGGCCTTCTCCTCCTCCTCCGTGGGAACAGCAGCTCCTGCTTCTCCAGTTCTCTCTCACTGGCTGGGAACAGGTGAGGACGGATGCTCAGGCTTTAAGGTAACCTCAGACACAAAACTCTGGCAGTCTCCTCCTGCCCGGGTGCTGCTCACCCGGAGATTTTCCTCCCTGCCTCCAGGGCCAGAAAACCAGAGCAATTGCACCAGACCTGGACTGACACTTAGAGACCTGGTCATGGTGTGTGATCAAAGTGCTTCCGACTCGTGGCACCCCTATGGATTAAGGACCTCCCAAACGTTTCTCGAAGGGACGTGGTGGCACTGCGGGTTAAACCGCAGAAGCCTCTGTGCTGCAAGGTCAGAAGACCAGCCGTCGTAAGATCGAATCCACGCGACGGAGTGAGCTCCCGTCGCTTGTCCCAGCTCCTGCCAACCTAGCCGTTCGAAAGCATGTAAAAATGCGAGTCGATAAATAGGTACCACCTCAGCGGGAAGGTAATGGCGTTCCATGTCTAGTCGCACTGGCCACGTGACCACGGAAACTGTCTACGGACAAACGCTGACTCTACGGCTTGGAGACGGGGATGAGCACCCTGCCCTAGAGTCGGACACGACTGGACTAAATGTCAAGGGGAACCTTTACCTTTACCTAAACGTTTCTCATGAACAGCCCTGATCGGGTCTCTTTTCACAGGTCCCTCCTACAGCGAACACAACACACAAACACAACCTGAGTGGAACAAGAGTGAGCTGTGATTGAGCTCATGGGCCTTTGTACGACAGCAGGGCATTTAATTGGCGCCTGTTCTCTTTCACTTTTAGGAAATCAATGCAAAGCCACCTTTAGTGCGGGTGTGACATTTGTGATGCCAGGGCCAGTGTACAAACCCACCCCTGGCATTGTTTCTTACCGTCAGCGTCTCAAAGTGCGTGGCAGGAAGTTCTTAACACCGAAGTCGTCTGTCAAACACACACACAAGGGGTAGCCATGAGAGAGTTTTCCCACCTACCGTGTTTCCCTGAAAATAAGACAGGGTCTTATATTAATTTTTGCTCCAAAAACACATTAGGGCTTATTTTCAGGGGATGTTTTAATTTTTTTTTCCATGTACGACAATCTACGTTTATTCAAATACAGTCATGTCATCTTCTTCTGGTTGCTGCACAACGGTGGAGGGCGGGGTTTCACTGAACTGGGGCTTATTTTTGGGGTAGGGCTTATATTACGAACATCCTGAAATATACTAGGGCTTATTTTCAGGGAAACAGGGCAGTTCAGGGGTTTTGTACTTGAAAAGCCATTTTTGCTCTCGGGCTGGTTGGCTCTTGCAGCGAATTGCACTTCCAGTCACAACGGGACACCGACTTCCAAAACCTGTTTGGGTTCCTGCTTTTGTCCACGGAGCCTCAAAAGGGAACATCACTTACTGTGGCTTTATGACTGTGTTTTCTTTCTGTAAAGCATGGCTCCCCTAAACATCAGCCACATGTGTACCATTGCTCATGGGCTTAAAACACACTGCAGGGATGTGGCAGACGCATTTTCGGTCTGGAGAGGTCTTTGCCTCAAGCCATTGGATTTCTGCCCCATGTCCAACTCAATGATCTGCTAGACATTGGCTATAATTTTTTTTGCTTTTGCACGGATGTACATGAACGTTGAAGACGTTTCTAGTTTCTGTACCTGGTCCCTTTGAAGTTTTGTTTCTTTAAATCAATGAATGAAGTTGTGGTGTTTAGATGGCAAGGCCTGAAGAAGGCTGTTACAGATGGGATATTCCGGAGGTCATTAATTCATAGGATTGCCATCAGTCAGAAGTGCCCCCTGACAGCGACAATAACGGTAACAAGAGAAAAAGGCTGAAGCGATTTGTGCCAGTTTGGTTTGTGGCCTGGACCCAAATTTAATTGTGCATTCACGTCACTTTGCCCCAGAACTGGCCATTCTGCCTTCGTGTGGCTCCCACACCATCTTCCCCAAATCAAGATGATGTGATTAGTATCTCAGGATTTCCCCAAATCTGGGGCACAGCGGTAATTAAAGAGAGTTTGCTTTCTAGCTCTTGTTCTACAAAGGTTGCTTTGGTCAGACCTCTCCTGGAGTCTCATTCTGGGCAACGTAGTTTAAGAAGGACCCTGACACGCTGGAATAGGCCTAGAGGAGGGTGACCAGGAAGGGAAAAAATGTGATAACTCTGCCCTGTGATTATAGTTTTAGAAGAGGTAGCCCAGTTAGTCTGTGCTAGCACATCAGACCAAAAACAAACCGAAAACGAAGAAGACAAAAATGTTGTGAAACCTTAAAGACAAAGTGCTATATTTTAAGGTGAGCTTTCATGGACAAACTTGTCTGAAGAAGCGGACTTGATCCATGAAAGCTCAAATTAAAATATAGCAGCCAGTCTTTAAGGTGCCACAAAGTTTTTGTCTTCTTAATTTTTTATTTTTATTTTTTAAAATGTTGCTTTGTGTCTGATCAGCCCTATGAGGAGCTGCTGGGAACGTTTAGCCTGGAAGAGAGAAGACCGAGAGACTATACCATAGCCGTCTTCAAAGGTTTGAAGGACTGCCAAGTGGAAGAGGGAGCTGGTTTTCTCCAGCTCCAGAGGGTTTTGCCTAACCATTCGAAAGAAGAACGTGAACATAAAAGCTTTTTAGCAGTGGAAGGGATTGCCTTCTCTTTCCCGGGAGGTTTTTAAGCAGAGGATAGAGTGCTCAGGACTGCTGAAACGATGGGTTTTATCATGTATCACCAGGTGGTTGGACTCAAGGGTCCTTTATGCTGCTTCTTGGATTCATCACCCCATGGACACTGGGGCCAGCAGACTCCACCAGCCCCACTTCCAACCCATCTGAGTTGGGCAGCTTTGCTGCCCAGTCTGCTTGGGGACAACCCCTAGCCAGGGTTTTCTGTGCATCAGGAGCAAGTCAAAGAGGCTTTCAAAGATGGTCACAGCATGACATAAACAAGAGACTCACACCGTTGTGGATCAGGAAGGGACCACAAGGATCAGCTGGTTCAACCCTTTGTCAGGGCAGGGATCCAAAGGGAAAGCAGCCCCGCCAGGCAGCCACTCAATCTCTGTTTAAATACTTAGCAATTACAGAGAAGCCATTGCTTTCTGAGGTGCAGAAGCCCTGAACATTTTAGGACCTCAATACTTGTCAGAACAACTCTCTTATAAAACAGCTACCCGTTTCACCCAATTCTCTCAACCAATTATGCTAAAAGTGGCCACACCAAGGGAGGCCAAAAAGGCAACAACAAGGAATTGGGCCTTCTTGGTGGTGGACCCCAATCTGTGGAATAAGCTCCCAACTGAGTTATGCCAGGTTTCCTCCCTCCAGGCATGCAGGAAATTAGTGAAAACAGAACTGTACAAAGCTGCCTTCAGGAACTTATCCCCCAGATGCTATCAATATTATTTTTAAATTTCCTTCCTTCCTTCCTTCCTTCCTTCCTTCCTTCCTTCCTTCCTTCCTTCCTTCCTTCCTTCCTTCCTTCCTTCCTTCCTTCCTTCCTTCCTTCCTTCCTTCCTTCCTTCCTTCCTTCCTTCCTTCCTTCCTTCCTTCCTTCCTTCCTTCTTCTTGTGCTTCCTTTCTTGTGCTTTCTTTTGTTTTAATTTTAGGACTAGACTGTTGAATGGTGGTTCAACAGTCTAGTCCTAAAATTAAAACAAAAAGAATATGGTGGTATTGATGTATCACTTCTGGGCTCATGTGGGATTCTGAGTATTTAATTTGTAAACAGCCCAGCCCAGTGTGTCCACTAGAAAGGCTGTATACCTACCAACCAACCAACCAACCAACCAACCAACCAACCAACCAACCAACCAACCAACCAACCAACCAACCAACCAACCAACCAACCAACCAACCAACCAACCAGCTGGATGGTTCTTATTGTCATGAAGTTCCTCCCAAAGCCTTAGCTGAAATATTTTTTCTTGCAATTGGAGTATACTGGTTCAGGTCCTCTGCTCTGGAGCCATAGACCCTGAGCCTGCCCCACTGTGCCTGTGAGAGACCTTCAACTATTAGAAGATGTGAGACCAGGTCTCCTCTTAGCCTTCATTGGTGAACAAGCCTTCCCAACTCTCAATGTGGCGCTTTCTCAGCCCAGCCCGGTCCTTCTCCTGCTGAACTTTTGGTATGTGCAAAAGGCATGTGGCAAGGACTCAGCTCCCACTTTTTGCAAGCAGGGGTGCATTTCCTGGGTGCCGCTGGAAATCCTACCCTCCTGTGTTGAGGCGGAAAGCTTCTCTCACACATAGACCATACGCCAGCTTTCTGTCTCGTATGGAAGTAGCAAAATCATTTTGACATCTTCTTGAGCCAGGCAGGGTGAGGGGGTTGCAGTCCTAAGGGCATCACGTCAGGCCAGTGTGCGATAGAGTTTGTATCGGCTTCCAGTGAAAATAGTTCCATTAATAAAGCAGATGTTGGAAGTATCCTAATTATCTCTTCTCATTCTCCCCACACTCATTCTTCTCTTTATATTCTTCCCTGACAAGTTTTGATGAAGAGGTTCAAAAAGTATAGGCCCTGAGCCTTTTTTTGCCCCTGCAAATATTTGCCAGAGACTTCAACCTTTGCACCTGACACCTGAAGGGATTGTACCACTGCTCCACACTTGACAGCATCTCACCAACCACTGGCAACCAGCCGTTCGCGGTGAGGGTGCCACAGGACTTCCTCTGAAGCAAATCCCTCTCAGGCGCTCGGATAGAGCGAACTCTCCGGTGCTGAGTTCCAGCAGGACGGTTGACAAAATGGGCCGCTGAGAATCAAGAGGAAGCACGATTCTGCACACTCAGGGAAGCGTGAGGTTTGCAGAAGTACAGAAATATGTTTCGGGGGAGGAAATGTCCTCAGATGGAAATTCCCACCAGAATAATCTGCTGAGAAGCCACGGCACATAGTGACATTTGGACCAATTGACATTGGGAATCCTTGCCAAGGGTTTTTCTTTCACTACTGAACCATTCTCATGAGAAATAGGGGTGTTCCAGAAGTCGCATTGCTTCTACCTTGTGTCACCTAATTTTTTGGTTGCTTGGCAAGACGAAATCACAACTGTTAGCTGTCTAGCACGAAGGTGTTTCAGCAGCATTGCCGTCCCAGCTGGGGTGGGTGTGGAATCACTGAACCTTGGCAACAGCCTGTCTGTGTGGATGGAGCCAGGGGCAGATCTACCATGGAACTAATGAAGCTTCAGCTGCAAGGTCCCTAATCACAGAGGGGCCCCAGAAGTGACGGTCGTCCACATTTTTTAAAAAAGGGAACTGTCGTGGAGCAACCCCGCTGAAGTAGACAACCAGATTTCATTGCTGGTTGTGAAGGGGCCCCGTAACACTTCAAGCTTCAGGGCCCCCAAAATGTGGGTCCACCACTGGATAGAACTGTGGCAGCCCACAGTTGCCCTTCTCGGTCTTTCTCCCCAGGTCAGTTACATCAAACATGGAAGGCATCCATCTTGTTCTGGACGTTTTGTCTGCATTTGCTCAAAGATAAGACCAATTAATCTGGGAAAGAGAGAGAGAGAGAGTCTGGTCCGGTTTTCACTTAGGTAAGGTAAAGGTTCCCCTTGACATTTAGTCCAGTCGTGTCCGACTCTAGGGCGCGGTGCTCATCCCCGTTGCCAAGCCATAGAACCAGCGTTTGTCCGAAGACTGTTTCCGTGGTCACGTGGCCCGTGTGACTAGGCACGGAACGCCGTGACCTTCCCACCAAAGTGGTACCTATTTATCTACTCGCATTTTTTCATGCTTTCGAACTGCTAGGTTGGCAGGAGCTGGGACAAGCGACGGGAGCTCACTCCGTGGTGTGGATTCGATCTTACGACGGCTGGTCTTCTGACCTTGCAGCACAGAGGCTTCTGCGGTTTAACCCGCAGCGCCACCACGTCCTTAGACACTTCCTAAACTTTAGTTCACTAGGGGCCAGCTTTCTTTCATGACCAGGAGGACTTGACTTAAAATGTAACTTTATCTTCCCGGTCCTCTCCCCATATAAGTTGTAACCCAACTCAGTCTGTGCTACAAATCCCACATATGACAGTTATATGGCGGTAGCCCTCGGACACAGCTGGAAGATAGATTAGGGAAGGCTGTCCTGGATCAGGGAAAGGCAGCTGGGGAAAAAGAGACGGCAATGCGTAAAGCAGAGCTTGGAAATGGCACTCTTGTTTTGGACGACCACTCCCAAAATCCCTCAGCTGGTTATAGTTTCCGGAAGCCTCTGTTCTGGTCCTCACAGTCCAGACACTTCCGTTTGTGAAATGATTGTGGGGAAAAAGTGACCTTTGCTTCAGGTGGGGATCCGTGTTGGGAGGAACCCTGGCCGGTTGCTCCCATCTCTGGCCCCCATTCCTCACGGCCCATAAAATTGGAAGCCACTGCTTGAGCCACAGACCTCCAGATCCATGCTCTGCTGTCCACATCATTGTCCTGGTTCAAGCTCTGTGGGAAAGAACGGCATGTGTGTCAGGGCCCCTCCAGGCCACCAGCTCTTTCCTGTAACCTCCCTCTGATGCCATCGTTCTGTTTGAAACTTAAATGTGGAAGCACCGTCAGCACACGACCTCTTCCCAATCAGCCAGTGACCCTAGAAGATGAAAATATTTGTGGGCTCTCATGCAGTCATGCTTTTTCAAACTAGAGAGGGAAGTAAAAGGGATATTTCCTCTTTTCTTTTCCCCAGAGACTGAAAGGGTATTTATTTATGGAGTAGAAATACACACACACACCCGCCCTGCTCCAACTGCACCCATTCAGTCAAACACATATATTTTAATTTCCAGCCTATAATTCAGTTATCACCATTTCTGTTGTTTTAGGTGCAAATATGGTCCAGCAACGGGGGCAGAATGTCATACAGGGGCTTTCCTCTCCTCTCCCTCGCATTCAGCGGCTGTAATGCAGGGCGTAAGGTCCAGGAAAACACAGGAAACACCCCGTTCACAACCTGCGTCCATGTAAAAGACCCAGGGGAATTTATCAATTCCTCAAAAGGCTGGATTGTGCCGATTCCATCTCTTGAGCTCAGCCGGAAAAGCTCTGTGTTGGAAAAACAACAGAAAGAATTGGGTCACTACAACAGACTCACAAAGCTACCTCGTAGAAATGGCTTGTTGGATCCCAGAATGCCCTAGTAAACATGTCTCATGGAGAGCAATGGAAACTCTCCAGGAACCCATGACCTGAGGGGGAGGTGGTGAGCGCTCCAACGATGGAGGCCTTCAAGAGAAAATTGAACAACCCTCTGTCAGAGCTGCTTTGACTTCTCTTCATGCACTGAGCAGGGGGTTGGACTAGATGGCCTTAGAGGCCTCTTCCAACTTTACGATTCTATGATTCTACGATTCTATGAACTGTAGTCCAAAAAAATAACTTCGCACATTCTAGAGCTGAGCTAGATGAAATCGCCTAGAAACTAAAACCATCCCTGCCTGCCTTTGTGTATGGACCATGACTCCGAAGAGACCCAGCATGGTGGTCATGCTGACTAAGGGATTATGGGAATCGTAGTTTAAAAAACAACAACCCTTTCAAGCTCTGCCCATCTGTGCTGATCCTGAGTTGGCTTTCTAAAGACTTCTGATCTTCATGGCGTCTGCACCAAGCATTTAAAGATATGGCAATCCTGCCTCACGCCCATATTTATTTGCATATTTGTCTACATAACCCACCCCATCACGACTTTTAAATTTAAAAAAGAGAGTAAACTAATCAAAATAATGACAAGGACTAGACTTAGGGGCTAGGATGCTTCTGGCAACATAGCCAACATCATTTAATAATAATACTGAGCATGTGCATAGCGCTGTAGAGTGGTCAGAGTAGTTCATATACTTTACTTCATCAACGCAACGCTATTATCCTCATCTCTGGAAACTGAAGCAGAGAAACGGTGAATTGCATGATGGAAGCAAGTGGCAGCAACGAGGAAGGAAAGATGATTGTGGGATGAAACTGATATTTCCAATGCAATTGAGATTTTAGACATACCAGCATCATGCAGGTGGATTTGGAATAGAGCTTGATCGATTCCATCTTAAAAGGTGTCACAGATACCTGGGGTTGGTGGGTGGGAAGCAGAGATGGAGAAAAGGCAGCAATCAAAGGTGCTCCATCATCTTCTGGGGGTCCAGCAAAGTTATCTCGTGCTCTTTTTTGAAGTCCTCTGAGTTCCCCACTTTAAAAAATTCTGCTGCAGTTCTTTGTTGCTACTTGGGTTGTTTTTTCCCCTTCTCGTTTGCATAGTCATGTGCAAATAACTGCACCAGGTTCAAGGTGTAGTTATTTGTATTCATTATTTACTATGTGTTGTTCTGAATTCCCATAAGAAGCATAGGCTGAAATCCAGAAGTAAGTGGATGGGTCAATTCCTCTGTAGGTTCCATTGATTCAAATGGGTTTACTCCAGTTGCAGATTACTACTGGATTTCAGCTGTAGAATATTCAAACCAACCAACCAACCAACCAACCAACCAACCAACCAACCAACCAACCAACCAACCAGCCAGCCAGCCAGCCAGCCAGCCAGCCAGCCAGCCAGCCACCCAACCAAACCAACCAACCAACCAACCAACCAACCAACCAACCAACCAACCAACCAACCAACCAACCAACCAACCAAACCAAACTGCTATTTAAAGAGAAATATTGGCTAGAAATTTTTGACCTTGCTTTTGAGATTCATTCTTTGTTTTTTGTTTTTTTAAAAGGAAAAGTCCAAAGATGGGATTCACACTGTCACCAACTGCAGTTTGATATGATCCACGTTGGCCGCTTCTGCGTGAGAATAAAATCTGTCTCTTTCAACTGTAACCAGACCAACTTTGAACCTTTAAGCCACTGGGGCTTTGCAGTGCAGGACCGGAACCTTGAATTCTGATAACATGTTATTAAAATATTTCTAAACTCTTCCCTCCCAAGGAGCTTAAAGGGTTGACCAAGCATTGCCCAAAAATGCAACGTTTTGCCTGAACGGTGAAGGGAAGCCACTGTCAATGCTGGAAGTGTGTCATAACTGTGTATGTCTGGTGAGTCACTCCTCTCCTCACCTGGCGAGTCCCTGGTTGCGGCAGTCACCAAGGGGACAAGCCGAACCTCCGCCCTCCCAGCTGGCAGAAGGCCCAAGCTCTTCTCAGAAATTACAAAAGGGGAACTTACTCTAAAATGCAAATTGCTCCATGTTTGCAGCTCAAGAATCTTCTGCTGCTTGATTCAGAGCCGCACAAAGAGGAAGTAGCAAGCCAGGGGCACCATCACAGCCTTACTACCTCCACACTGTGGCCATCCATCCACGCCTTCTGCCAGTAATGGTGTGGGATGCTGCAGCACAGAGCACGATTCATATACAAAATGAAATAAAATAAAATTTTAAAAAGCCAATGGCAAAGATCAACTGTGGGCCCATGTGGGAGCCAAGGGGTGGAAGGCTGGCTTCCGTGTAAGTCTAGCCGCCTACATCAGAGATGGCCACATGGCCCTTGTGAGATCGAAACTGGTTGCAACAGTTTTCAGAGCTCTTTTGTCTGCAAACCGTTCTCATGTGCTTCTCAATGCACCTAGCGGAACATATCAGGATCACCAAAGGCTATGAACCTGAAGTGTTAATCAGTTAGAGGGGGGAAAAACCAAAGAGGTTTTTGACACCTTTAAGACTAACATTTCTTAGAGCATCAACATCAGCTTTCACAAGCCCAACTTCAAATGTGTGGTGTTATTTGAAGTGGGCAGGTGTGCCTTGGTTGGGATCGAAGGAGGAATAATAAAACAATGCGGTCAAATGGCAACAAAAGGCAAAAAAATCCAGTGTGTAACAACTGTATGAGAAGCTGAAAATAAGCCAAAATCGCTGATCCCAACAACAGCAATAAAAGGGGAACAAACTCATCCCCGCTTTGCTAAATTAATTAGGGGGTTGGGAAACCGTGGTCTTGATCCAGGTCTAAATGGAGAGGATAAAACCTAAGCCTATAAAAGGGAAGCATCATCCTCATCATCTAGGAATGGATGGTGTAGGGGAATGTTTTCCTCGGGAGCTCTACCTCATGTTCTCTTCTGGATCTTTCCCTGCCGTAAATAAACTGGGTTTCCGGCCTCCTGGCCCTGCTGCTCTATGGCTGGACTGCAATACGGCCCCGGGTACCATGCCTGGGGTGAGGAAAGCTGCTGCCCGGCAGCATCTGGAGTGCCACCCTTTTGCTGACTACAGTCACAAGACCGTGTCTGAGGAGCTACATGCTTTCTACGGGCAACCCATCGGCAGCTACTACACACATCTGCCAGATCTTGTCTGTCTTATCTTCCTGGCTCTTTTAAAACCCTAGCCCCTTCCTCATGCCATGCCTGACCTAAGAAACGCCAGCCTCTCTTTTTCCCCAACATTTGCAAGGAAAGATGTTTGGGAATGTAAATTAAGCAGCAGAAGGCAGAAGCGCCTGGTTTTCGAAGTGATGGGTGGTGGGTGTTAAAGAGAGGACAGTGATCTCTAGTGGTTTTCTCAAACACTGTTCAGGTTCAGACCGAAATACTCACACTTCCTTATTGCCCTGGAAGGCTTAAAAAAGGACTCACCCGTAAGGAAACTAAACAGGAAATTTATTAATGTCCAAGGAGACAGCTGTGTTAGTCAGGTGCAGCAAAATCAACAAAGGCTCTCGGGACGCTGTTAAGACCAACAATTTTTATTTGACACGCCTTCTGGATCTGCCACCCCCCACCAACCACAAACCTGTTGCACATTAGTTTGTGCCTACAAAAGTGTGTGCCATGCAGCTGAAGAAGTGGGCTGTGTCCATGGAGGTTCACGACGAATAAAACCTGCTAGTCTGAAAGCCTCCTTGAAGAATATTATATGGATTCTCTTGGACAAAAATAAGAAACTACCCCATATAGCTAAGTCCAGAGCCACCTAGTGATGAATCTGGATAATGGCATTATCCGCAAATCTCTAAAACAGACATTACAGATGTTTCTAGGGGACCACTGAATTGCAACACAGCAGCTCTGCTGAGAATCATAGAATCATAGAATCACAGAGATGGAAGAGACCACTGAGGCCATCCAGTCCAACCCCCTGCCATGCAGGAACTCCATCAAAGCACTCCCGACAGATGGCCATCCAGCCTCTGCTTAAAAACCTCCAAATGAGTTATTGTGCAGGTATGAGGAGATCCCTTCTCATTTCAACTTTGAGAATTTAGCAATTATATAAAGATCACCAAATCTATTATAGACTGTTCCTAGGGAACTATGGGAAGACCACCATTCACTGAAAAGCGTAGAGGCGTGTACCTTCCCTAGTTTGAGCAAAGGTATGTTAAAAAATACCTGGGCTCCATGATCACTGCAGATGGTGACAGCAGCCACGAAATTAAAAGACACCTGCTTCTTGGGAGGAAAGCGATGACAAACCTAGACAGCATCTTAAAAAGCAGAGACATCACCTTGCCGACAAAGGTCCGCATAGTCAAAGCTATGGTTTTTCCAGTAGCCATGTATGGAAGTGAGAGCTGGACCATAAAGAAGGCTGACCGCCGAAGAATTGATGCTTTTGAATTGTGGTGCTGGAGGAGACTCTTGAGAGTCCCCTGGACTGCAAGGAGAACAAACCTGTCCATTCTGAAGGAAATCAACCCTGAGTGCTCACTGGAAGGACAGATCCTGAAGCGGAGGCTCCAATACTTTGGCCATCTCACGAGAAGAGAAGACTCCCTGGAAAATACCCTGATGTTGGGAAAGTGTGAAGGCAAGAGGAGAAGGGGACGACAGAGGACGACGAGATGGTTGGACAGTGTCATCGAAGCTACGAACATGAATCTGACCCAACTCCGGGAGGCAGTGGAAGACAGGAAGGCCTGGTGTCCTCTGGTCCATGGGGTCACGAAGAGTCGGACACGACTAAACAACAACAAATGTTTTTTAAAAAATACTCGGGCTTCTTCCTCAAGGAATTTCAAAGGAACACCCTGAGAAAGGAGTTGCAAAAGAACATGTTGGGGAAGAAAAACTCAATTTAAATCAGCTTTCATGGCTCTTTGTGTTTATCTTCTATATATTTATTCTATGTTTGGTGTTGCCTCGGGTTTTCCTTACATGCGTTTTACAGTGAACGTCTGTTTTGTACACGTCTTGGCTAGCGTGCCAAGTAAGCGCTTTCCTTGAGAGAGAAACCTTGACACGTGGACATTTTCTAGCAGAAAAGCTCTCCACAGTATTCCATCTTATCTACCTTATTTGTCGGGGGAACAAAGATGGAAAAAACCTTGAGAGCCCATGAAAGCTCCTTCATTTACCTAGACCAAGATTGCTCTCTCTGACCGGCAGCCACAGGTTTCACCCGGGACTCCTTCCTTGCCACACCTTGAGATTCCTCTTAATCTCCCGGGCAAATATTAACCAGGCCTCTCCCTGTTTCGCTTTCAGAGTCACATGAGATCAGAGGCATCCGGGGAAATTCAGGGGCTTTTAGAAAGTCATGATGGCAGGCTCACAAGTGGAAAAAAAAAAGGCATCATCTTGAAAAATGCCTTGAACAAGGGCAAAAGGAGGGCAGGTTAAAGCTGTGCTCTGGGAGAACTTGCTGGAGAAAGTTATTTTTTAAAATACAACTCCAACTCATCCCGTCTGTGTCGGCTGAGAGTTCCCGGGTGTCGTAGTCCAGCCAACTAACTTTCCTTCACTCTGGCCTTCTTGCCAGGAACTTTCAAAGAAGCCGAGACAGTCCCTGCTCCCCTGAAAAGACGGTGGCTCTTCATTAGAGACAGGCATGAATTAAAAAATGAATCACCAAATTCATTCAAAAATTGCGAATGTGTTGATTCATATTCGCATAAATCAATACCCTGACGCAGATTAATCAATTCATTTTTAGCAATTTTTGATTAATTGAGCTGTAAAATGCCGCCCCCCCCCCCAGCACCTAGAGACATCATAATTGCAGGGAAGCTTCCCACAACTTTCCTCTACAATCTTTCCAAGTTTGGTGAAGTTTTCTTTTTGGATGTCTGAGTTACACACCCACAAAGAGGCCCCTACAAGAAAAGTCCCCCCCAGACACCTAGAGACACCAAAATCACAGAGAAACTTCTACTGACTCTCCTCTACAATCTCGCCAAGTTTGGTGAAGATTGGGTTTCCTCAAGCCAACTGGTGAAGGGCCCTTTCCTGGGGGCCCCACTATGTGGTTGTATAACTTGGATGTCTGAAACCATCTGACGAAATTCGTCAGAAATTTTTTTAATAAATTTGTAATTCGTGATTTGTCAACCTTGACAAATCACGAATCAAAACAAATCACCATTTTTCTGATTCATGCCCATCTCTCATCATCCTTCTTTCAGGCCGGATTGTTGTTCTTCTCACAGGTAGTTCTCTTCATCATCTCCATCATGGTTGCCTTCTTCTTCCTCCTCCTCTTCCTCCTCCTCTTCCTCCTGTGCCAGGGCTTCAATGTCGTGAGTGATGTCAGTGATCATGCGGTTGAAGGACCCTGACTCAGAGTGCAAGGACCAGCTGTCGTAGCTGCGCACGGCTGAGGCCGAGGTGGTGCTCATGCTCCGCTTGATGCGCCCGAAGCTGTCGGTCAGGATCCCCCCTTCCCGGATGCCAAGGTTCTCCAGGAAATTCTCAAAGTAGCCAATATCTTGATCAGGAATGAATGGCCGCATTCCTAGGAAGAAAGAAGGAAGGAAGGGAGGGAGGGAGAGAGCACCTGTCACAACATGCTTATATCAGCTCGACATCTCTTTAACGTTCGTGGGTCCACTTGTTTCCCCGCCCCCCTTCCTTAAAGGATCTGGCACCAGGTGAGATTTTACTGAGACCGTCGAGTTTGCACTAATAGTTTGTGCATCTTTTTGGGCTGGATGGTCCAGAGCTCAGAAGTTACTTTTTGAGACTTGGAGCCATTGGCCACGTTGGCTGAGGGATTCTGGGAGATGTAGTCCAAAAAGTTACTTCTGAGCTCTCTGAGAGGAGCAGAAACGGGGCAGACACTTTATGCAACGTGTTCCTTGTGTCATTCTGTGCTAAACCGCCCCGAGAGTGCTCTAGCACAGTGGGTCTCCCAGCTGAAACAACAAGATTAGCAAATAGC
Organism: Intellagama lesueurii; assembly: GCA_037013535.1. Classification (NCBI taxonomy): domain Eukaryota; kingdom Metazoa; phylum Chordata; class Lepidosauria; order Squamata; family Agamidae; genus Intellagama; species Intellagama lesueurii. Next base: position 240,753,770 of record JBAJHW010000004.1, on the reverse strand, counting down.
TTGTGGATTGAAGGCAACCTCCTCCGTGGATTTTCCGTCCCCACAAAGATTTCCCCGCACATTATCTCCTTTCTGCCAGACGTTTCGTTTACCCAACAGAAGAAACTTCCGTTTCTCCCCGTAAAGCCGGAGAAGGCCAGCACAGTAAGCCTCCATGGCGAGGCCCATCCGGTACTCCCGGAGCAACATCGCAAACTGCTGGATCTCTTGAGGCGTCAACTTGTTCCTCAGCTGGAGAAGAAAAAGACAAAACCGTTACCAGAAAGTAAAGTGTAGGCTCAAGAATGTTCAAAGGGCACTTTCTGCCTTTCTTTGGCCTCTTCTCTTGTCAATTTCCTTTGCCCGTCTTGACTAACGGATAGCACACGTAGCCTTTGATATCCCCAGTTTCCTGTTGATGACATGGCTATTTGCAAACCGATGGGCCCTTTAAAACACTTAAAATATGTGCAACAGAAAGCCAGAATGATTGTGTGCACTTGCTATACAATTCTACTTATTGTTCTGGGAATGGTGGTAATATATATTGCAGAATATATCTTTTTTAATATATATATTTGTAGAACCTGTGTTTATATATATATATAAACTCTAAGTTTTTCAGGTTCTGCAAAGGGAAAAACCTGTTCCATAACCAAGACAAGCTGCTTGGTACCGCCATAGAACACCCAGAAACCGTGCAGAACCACCACTAAAAAGTCCCTGGCTTGAGGCAGTTTTCTCAGGGTCCGTTTGTTCTCCAGAATGCTGGACAACCTTACAAGACTGTTGTTAACCACTGTTAAAGTCAAGTCTGGAAATTATTTTAAATATTTGCAAGCTATCCTAGCTATCCTAAGTCATTATATTGTTTGTGGCCAGAAACAAACAAGATTTAGAGATGTTCTCTCTCTCTCTTTCTCTCTCGGACTACAGTTCCCAGAGTCCACTGTCCTATATGGCCCTCACCAAGCATAAAAGCCAGCAGTGGCATGTGTCATTTTTTGGTGTCCAAAAAAAGGGAGGTACTACAAGCTCTGAGCGTATGGTTGCCGGCTCTGCTGCCCCCCCTTCTAAGAGATTCTGAGCTAAAAACGGGAAACTTTCTGGTCCTTGTGATGTCACAGAGGCCGGGCAGGCAAGCATTGGGGTGGAGCTGGTAGTTGAATTCTTTCAGGACCAGCTGACCAGCAGCACACCAGCATGGTGCAGGTCTCACACACATGCCACCACCTCCATGCAGCGCCAGTGCCCCTCCCCTCTCTCGCCACCCACCCTCCTCCCAGCGCAAACCCAGACTCCCCGTGATCATGTAGTCCTGCAGCTGCTCCAAGCCAGCGCTGCTCTGGTCACTCCCACTGCCAGCGGTCGCAAGGCTGTGATGGGAACGGCGAAAGGAGGGAGAGGAGGTGTCACTGCAGCAGGCTTCAAAGGTTTCGTGGGAGCCGTCGCTGGAAGGAGAAGGAAGCAGGGGGTCAGTCGCCCTTCGGACCGGGACGTGTCAGGGGCTCCCACACAATTTCCCACCTGCCCCTGTTCAGCTCAGTGCCCGTAACTGGAGGAGATGACCCTTGGAAGCTGCTCTTTCTGTGTTGGACTTCTCCTTCTCATCCACCTGGATGGGAGGCTCATTGGTCTCTGGATCATCAGAAACAGGGTGGACCCCTGGGGGAATCTAGCAAAGATCTCAGAATCCTAGAATAGTGACGTGGGAAGGGACCTATAAGGCCATCAAGTCCAACCCTCTGCCCTGTGCATCTGGAAAATGCTAAAAAGGCACTGCCTTTGTGCTCATGGAAGAACTTTCTAGACCATTTAGTTGAGGGACTTGGTTTTGGTCTCGGACACTTTTAGGCTGGGACAGTTCCAGGAATCTAACAGCAGCATTCAGGAGTCATCATCCCACAAAGTAACTTTATCTAAGCTCTGGTGCACCTTGGTCAGACAGAGGTCCCTGAGAAGCTCACCAGCATGGCCTGAGCACAACAGCACACTCCCCACACGTGGGCAGAAGACACAACGATAATTACATGATTTTAAAGCATGAAACAGCACCTCGGACAAGCATATTCTGGACCAGGAAGGATGTCTTTCATCAGTTTACACGTAAATTTATCTGAGCATCTGACAAAATAAAAATATTTTATTGCCTTTCCAAGACTTCTCAGACGTCTCCTTTTTAAAATGGCTCTTTATCAAAATGTGCTGTATCCAGGATGTTAACACAGAAGGCAAAGTATGGTGCGACCCCCGTATCTGTGGGAGCAGTTATCGCAGCTTTACTTATCCATAGTCTAAAAATATTAAAAATATGAAAAGGGGGGAAAACCCTAGAAATATGTATTTTTCATGATGTATTTACCAGAAACAGCCACTAGAGGGAGCCAGAGAACATACTTGTTTTTGACGAATACATGGTCTCTGGCTCCCTCCAGTGGCTAATTATATGTATATCCATATATAGATATATAATTATATGTATATCCATATATAGATATATACCTATCTATACATTTTGGAAACAGTACCCTTTTACTCAAAGCAAAATTAAGAAAGCAGGAGCTGAAACGTCTTGCCATGATAATTCAATTTTTTTTCTGTTTTGTCCATCACTCTAGTATTGTGCATTTGTGTATCTGCCATGAGTAGGAGAAAGTGAAAGACTTATCTTTTCCTGATTTGTGCAAAGGCCCTTTAAAATCACCTGTAAGGCTATATCTTAGCATCTTCCAAAGTTTTTTTTTTCTTTTTTAAAACATGCCTGTTGTTAAACTCTTAGCCAGTCCCCATGCCTGGATGGAAAGCATCTCAGAAGGTGTAGAAGCCAGAAGATTTGTAGCCAGTTAATCCCACGAGGGTTTGTTGGGTGAGCAATTAAATTTGCCTAGATTTGCATATGAACAAAAATTAAAAACCTCATTTTGTTTCTTGATTCTATATGTACGTTATGTCGGTCAGCTTTTCCTGGGCTGATGGCCTCCAGGTGGAATACATCACCCAGCATCCCCAGAGAAGATGTCCCCCCTTTTCTGCAGGGTCACTGTTTGGCTGGGTTCTTTTCCAAGCGATAGTCTGGCTGTGGACGTCAGTCCATCACCCGGCACAGACAGTTGCCCTTGGATTACCAGTTAGGAAAGCCGGACTCACAAGGAGCTACAGCAGCTAAAATCAGCATCGTATCCGTATGTCCCATCTGTCCGACAGCTATCACCTGGGGGGGGGGGAGAGAAAGAAGAAGGAGGTCATACTGAGTCATGCTGGCCACCCAGAACCCCATTCTGCAAAACTCCCTTTATACCCTGCTTACCTTTGTACAACCTCCATCTGGACAGCAATAAATACAGTAGGACTACAGTATCCACGGGGGATCGGTGTCAAGCCCACCCCCGCGGATACTGAAAAATGCGGAAGTATCAAACGCTATTCATTGCATGGCCTCTGGCTTCTTCTAGTGAACCTGAAACTATTTATAAATAGGTATTTCTGGGGTTTTTTTTAATTTAGTATTTTCAGCCAGCGGATAAGTGACTCAGTGGATACTGATCCCGCAGATAGCTGGTGCTACTGTATATTTTCATCACTTTTTTTTAGCCATGTGCTCCCTTTGGGCTTTTGTTTTCTGATTTTAGATCAGACCCAATACTAAGAAATAAAACCCTAACATCACAGGTAGGCAAAACCTTCCGTAGGACCAACTGCAATTCCATAACAGCACAGCTACTTTAAATTCTCCTACGTTCACCTCCACTGCTAGGAATTGCTCACAACAAGCAAGCCACTTATTGCTGTGCTCAGCCAAGTGCTACGTATTCCCTTTTCCTCCTGCTCTGCTTCCTCTCTTGATGGGTCCCACTTGGCCGGGGTGCCAGGACTTTCCCGAGAGGGACGGTCCCACGCTCTCCATCACAAACCAACAGCTCTCAGGGCTCCGGAGAACAAGGAAATGACTACAACACGGCTTTAAGTCAAAACCGCAAGGAGACACATTGGCACCTTGAAGGCTAACAGGTTTTAACCGTCATTAGCTTCCAGGTACTCTATAACCCACTTTTTCAGGTGCAAATAAAACTTGTTCGCTTCGAAGGGGACACAAGGTTTGTCTCTCTGTGTGTGTGTGTGTTTTGCTACCTATTCCGTAAAGTCAGCCACGCAGCTAAGGCCTCACTTCTTGCGCCTACTCTTCCTCATCCTAGCAAAACATCTGTCACAATCAGCAACAACACGAAGTAAACAAAACAATAAGTCCCAAATGCTCAGCTATGCCGTGTTATTCTCAAGGCATGTTTAGCCTTGAGAAAAGAGGACTGAGGGGAGAGATTGTGGCTGTCATGATGATGGGATATGTAGTTAGAGAAGTGTCATGATGATGGGACATGTAGTCAGAGAAATGTAAAATGGAGTCAGACAGGTTCTGTGTGGAGACGATTTGAGAGGCATTGGAATGTGTTTTTCTAAGCGCCATGAGAGTGTTTTCCTGAAGACCGTTACAGCCTGGTTCCAGATAACGAGTGGAAGACTCAACATTCCAAGCTAGCTGAAGAAGAGATAAACAACACCTGGACTCTCATGGGAATAAGGAAAGGAAAGAGGTGGTACAACCTCTTAAGGTTAATTGGTTAACAGCCAGAAAGGCCAAGAAGAAGGGAGGAGTTTGGGAATGTAGAAAATGGACTATGGGTTATGTGGAGGTATCCAATTGAAAGTAACAGTATGTGATTCTGGTGGTTCAATGGATTCTATTCTGTTCTGTGGTGGATTCAATTCCATGAAGGAGAGAGGATGTAAGTAAAGGAGAAAGAAGAAGAGGGGGGCTAGCCCACTATAGCCTACCCTAGTTTAGCTTCTTAGTGTTTATTATTTTAAATGGGAAATAGTTATCTTATTTAACTGCAATGATCTTTGAATATGTTCTTGATGCTAATGCTTATGCAATATAAACTGATTTCTAATGAAACTCTATTTTTCTAATAAAAATTAATTATAAAAAATTCTACTAAAGGACTGGTCTCTTGAACAGCAGGATCTGGCTAAATCCAGGGAGTGGAGAGGGCCACAAACTAGCTATCATTTAAGAGTCCTACCTAACTGAGCTTTAGTGAGTCCTAAGGAATCACAAAGCCTATGTGTCTGTACTTGCAAAGTACTGGTTAAGTGTGAAGTGTTCTTTTTAGGTCAGACTTGTTCAAAGGGCTTACGCTACGCACTGCTGAGGTATTGGGACTTGCCCCAGAGCAAAGGTGGTAGGTAAGTGGCCTGTCGAGCTCTCTGACCGAATGCCAGCGGCCCTTTAGGGCGTCTGGTGCATCACAGTGGCATTTTTCAAATACTTGAAAGACTGTCATACCGAGGAGGGGCAGGATCTGTTCTCTGTCATCCCACACTGCGGGACATGCAACAATGGGCTCAAGTTACAAGAAGACAAATTTAGGCTGAATATCAGGGGGAAAATCCTTAATTGTTAGAGCAGTACGACAGTGGAACCTATGACCTCGGGAGGTGGTGAGCGCTCCAACGCTGGAGGCCTTCAAGAGAAAATTGGACAACCCTCGGTCAGATCTGCTTGGATTTGGATCTGGGTTGGACTCGATGGCCTTAGAGGTCCCTTCCAACTCAATGAGTCTATGATTCCCACAAAGCCATCAGAGCTGGTAGATTAAGAGGGGCTCCTGCATAGTGGCTTTCCTCCATGGGAAGGATTGAAAAAGATGCCAGTGGAGGATAACAAGGAAGGCGAAAAAGGCTGAAGGAGAACAAAAAACCCCACTGGTTGGGCAGGAGAGCGTTGAAGGTCGTGCCGCTCTTCCTGAACCTTCCCTGCACATTTCTGCGCAGCTCGTCCCTCCTCAAGAGAACTCGGTGGCACTCAGCACCCTGCAGCAGGAATCATTCCAAAGCCTTCTCACGCAGCAAAAATATTTGCCCTGAAATTGTCAACTAAAGCACAGAAAAAGAGTGAACAATGGATGTGATTACCCAACGCTATTTGAGTTGTAAAGAGCTTCGGAAAGCCATCGTACTCCTCTGCTAATTTGGAATAGGACCACTAGTCATGGGAGCAATACCGTGTATCCCCAAAAATAAGACAGGGTCTTATATTAATTTTTGCTCCAAAAAAATGCATTAGGGCTTATTTTCAGGGGATGTTTTATTTTTTTCATGTACAACAATCTTGTTGTTGTTTAGTCGTTAAGTCATGTCCGACTCTTCGTGACCCCATGGACCAGAGCACTCCAGCAATCTACGCAATCTACAACAATCTACATTTATTCAAAGACAGTCATGTCATCTTATTCTGGTTGCTGCACGAGGGTGGAGGGCGGGGTTTCACTTCACTGGGGCTTATTTTTGGGGTAGGGCTTATATTACGAGCATCCTGAAAAATCATACTAGGGCTTATTTTCAGGTTAGGTCTTATTTTCAGGGAAACAGGGTAGTTCAGCGGCTGCTGAAATCACACCAGAAAATTCCTCCATATATAATATCATTGTTGCCGTAATTACATTTATTATTAAATATCTAATTTCTTTATCTACAATTTCAGTCATAATATTCAATAAAAACAATTCCGGTTTAAATGGTATCACATAAGATAATTTTTTGGGGTAACATTTCATGTATTGATTTCCAATAATTTTTTGCTTTCCTGCATGTCCACCAGATATGCTAAAAAGTACTGTACCCCCCTTCATTTTACATTTCCAGTATTTGTTGGAGGTATTTTCGTACATTTTAGACAATTTAGTTGGAGTCATATGCCATCCATAAAACATCTTATATATATTTTCTTTAAAATTTACTGATTTTGTAAGTTGATTATTCTGCCAAATTTGTGCCCCCTGTTCTAAGTTGATATTATGACCAACATTTTGTGCCCATTTTATCATGCAGTCTTTCACCACCTCATCTTCCATTTTCATATTTAAGAGATATTCATACATTCTTTTAATTATTTTATCATTTGCCTCTAACAGTACAGTAGTTTATCAAATGTCGTTTGTTCTTCATAAAACCCCCTTATTTTGTCTTTTGCATACCTGGAGTCTAATTGTAATCTCGTCCACCAATCGAAAAAAAATCTCCTTCTCCTCTAACTCCTCTCTAGTCTTTAACGTCCCTTCTTTCTTAAGCAAATCTCTGTATTTTACTAGTCTTGTTGAGTCCATTCAAGTAGGCTGTGTGAATGCTTCTAACGGTGACACCCAGCCCAGAATAGAAAAGATAGTGGAAGTGGCGCAGATGGATGTACGAACAGAAGCCTTAAATGAAAGATCATCTCAAAAAGGACTCAAAAAATGGGAACAGTTTTATAACTGGATCCGAACTATAGACTGGAAAGTATAGATAAAAGAAGTCTGAGAAGGTCGAAAGGCAAGGAGAGAGTAGTAACGATAGATAGTCTGGAAAAATTGTTAGGTTGTTTACTTATGTGATTTCCCTTTTTAACATAATTAAGTAAGTGGATGAAAGAATACTCTTTCACTCTCTGGAATTTTACCCTTTCCCCATCCTTATTCCTTCCTTCCTTATACCCTTGTACCCACACCCCAACCCTTACCCTTATTGGAAATGAATAAAAACTTTTTTAAAAAAAAATCACACCAGACAAAACTGGCCGACCGGAACAGATCACGTTTCTATCATTCAGCATAAGGCAGCCTCTCATCTACTCACTCCGGCTGTTCAGCCAAGGGCGTTTCGGGGTGGACGTGTAGTGATAGCCGGCCCGGTCTACACACTCGATGGTTTGATCGCCGTAAATGATCTGGAAAACTTGGCAGATCAGCGCACACGATTCCTCGGCTGTGTCCTGTGCCCCCAATGGGAAAAAAAAGTGGTCAGAGAGGAACCTGACACCGACACGCGGCGCAAAACTCTGTAAATCTTAATCTTAAAACTGCAGAACTGCAGAAGTGGAAGGGACCCTCTGGTTCATCGTGTCCAGCCCCGGTCGAGCCTGATGCCTAAACCACTGAGCCGTCGAACTGCAATCTCATGCAGTGTTTGGAAAAATCACTGTTTTGAACGATAGCTCCCAGAACCACCCCGCCCCCCCTTGTCCAGTTAGCCATGCTGGCTGGAGGACTCCTGGAGCTACAGTCCAGAAAAGTAACTTTCCCAAGTCCTGTTACTATGGCATTCTTCTGAAGACTAGCTGGATGAGAAAAACTTGAAATCATCCTTGTTTTTTTTTCAAATCCACCACCAACTGATAAGAAAAACATGGAATTTAGAGCCAAACACATCGTTTGGCATCCCAAAAGTTTTCTGACTTTTAAAAGCACCCTCTAAGTTTCTAGGCCTTATAGAGGCAAGGAAAGGGTAAGCATATAAGGCTGATGCTTAGTGAAAGCCCTGAAGTCAGAAGAGGCTTGTCTAATCATTAGCACGTATCCCATGTCAAGAAGAAGCAGAACAAACTATCCGTATAGGCTTAATTGGATTCATTTGTACAAACCGAATCATTCAGTATTGCATGCATGGTGAGGAGATTTTCCCTGCTAAAATACAGATCTGCAACCTACTGTACTCCAACAATATTGGCCGGAATCCACTTGGTCAGTTATGCCAGCGTTAAGTGCAGTTGTGTAAGTATTGGACGTAAGTAACCGGAAGGAGTTGGGCGGTTTATGCAGGCATAAGGGAGAGTGGCCGTCGTATCACGACGTTTCAGATATACAATATCGTATAGCCATTGACTACATGCCCCCGTCTCTTTCGTTTTCTGGCACATTTACATTAACAATCTGAAAGCAGGTGTTGGCCATTTTCCCTTTCTGGACTGCAATTCCCAGGATCACCCAGCCAGCCTGGCCCCTGGGATTCTGGGATCCTGCACTCCAAAAAGTAACTTTTCGGATCTCTGTATTAAGCGATCCGTCCTTCATTCAATTTGTACGCCACATAAAGGGACCCAGGGCAGCTTATGAAACACATAAAAGGGGGGGGATGTTCAGATAGTTAAAAAAAAAAAAACAAAGGGAAAAAAAACCAGGTTGCATATTAAAACTATTCAATTAAAAAGAATTTGAAACCATTTGAAAGCAGGCAGAAAAAGATAAAAAGTTCTCGCATCCTCTGGTAAAGCCATCTCCCTTGGCCGCCTGCCACTTCTCGAAGTGGGAGGATTTGGCTTGCGGGCGATGCAACGTAGACCTCGCAGGGATGGTTTTTTCTCTCCTGTTTATGGGACTCACCTGTCAGGTTTTTTGGGTTTGGATGGCTCCGGAGTGTGGCTGGTGGAGGGGAAGAAGGCAGAGGGGTGGAGGCGCATTCACTTACTCTGTTGGCCACCGCCAAGATGATGAGGTTGCAGTAGGCTTCCGGGCTCGGCTGCTTGGGGTCGAGGGGGTTGTTGTCCCCCGTGTGCCGGCGCTCCCAGCTGCCCCAGGTCCTGCTTCGCTCCCAACTCCCGCTGTAGGCCTGCCGGCGTTCCCAGCTGCCCCCGGCTTTGCCCGCCACTGGCCGGCGCTCCCAGCTCCCGCTGTAGGTCTGCCGGCGCTCCCAACTCCCAAAGGGTCTGTTGGCGCTGCCCGGGGCCACGGCCCTCTGCCTCTTCTCCCAGCTGCCGGTCCCCTGCTTCCTCTCCAGACTGCCTCCGCCGCTGGGCCGCCCCTCGTGCCCGCTCCGGGCCATCTTCCAGTCCAGGCTGCAGATGGTATGGCGCCGCTCCATGGTGCCTGCAAGCTGCCGGGGCTCCATCAGCCTCTTCTCCGCTGGCCCGCCACTGGGGAATTTCTTCTCCTGCATGCTTGCTGGGTAGATGTCCAAGCTGCCTCCTGCAGGGACCGGGTCAACTCCCAAGCCTGGAGAGCAATAACATCACCATCAGCCAGGCTGGAGTTGTCATTGGTGTGATGAAAGAGGCATCGGAAGCCCTAGGTTCTGTTGCGGAGTCTTGAATTTCTGGTTACCTTCCTCTAACAGTGCAGCAGAAGTGCGAGGATTCACAGAGCAGAATAGCTGCCAGTGCCTCAGATTAATCCACCCCTTTTTTTCATCAATCATTTACTCTGAGACATGAATAGGAGATAGAATAAAAAGCTCCATTACTTACAACAGAACAGCATAAAAAACAGCAGACCCAAGCAGTCACGGGCAAACATGACTGCTTTGAGCAACAGGCCTCAACAGATTCACTGACTACTTCCAAAAGACAAAGGAGAGGGGAAAAGACTCAGAGCAGAGAGGCGGGGTTCTCTTTGGATTCAGAGGCAGGGAAGGAACGATTGGTTAGTGCTGGATAGATTGACAGTCACCCTCAGCCCAGAAAGCTCCCTCCCAGCCTAACCTACTAAAGTCAGCATGTGAGGTTGCAAAAAAAAAAAAAAAAAGCCTCCAGCAGGTTCAAATCTGCACTTGGCTATGGAACGCTCAAGCTGATGCCCCTCAGCCTCATCTCTACCTCATAGAGCTGTGGTAATAGCAAGGTGGAGAGGCGGGGGGGGGGGGCATGGCGTTCGTCACTAACAAACAAATGGATAAACGAGAAATAGCAGCAACCCACCTCGGACACTTGTTCCCAGGCAATTCAAAGGAGAAGAAACATGTGTTTTCCTCTCTTGGGCCAGCGTCCAAGGATCTTCTGGAAATGAACATGGGGTTTTTCTCACTCTAACCTCACAACATAACAATTTAAGGCCAGCTAGCCTATGCCTTAGGCAGGCCCTGAGAGCCGGTGGGTTTTTTCGGGGGGTCTGAGCAAGGGACTGCAATTCCAGGTCTGGCACTCTGGCCCCCCAAAAATCCACACGGGGCCCTCTGTGTGACTTGCTCTCTTGTCTCCGCTTGCGGGAGGAGGCGGCTGTGTCCAGGCAGCTAATTAATTACACAGCACGGCTCCCTTACCACAACCCCACACCGGCCCAAAGCAGGCAGAGACACTGACGTCCCGATTTCAGACACCAGCCCCAAATCCTCTCCAGGAGACGGGACAAAAGCGATGGAATTTGGAAAGCACACACTCCTTGGGGCTGCACCCAGCATCCGTAAAGCCCAGATCCGTGTTGCTAGGGATGGTGGTCACGTTTCCCCACCCCACCCTGCTTCTCTGCTGTCAAGCGTTAAACAAACAAGACACCCCTGCACCCTTTCTGGCCAGCTTCCTCGTTGGCTTGGCTTGCAATTTGCCCCAGATAAAAGGGGGGAAAAAAGAAGGGAAAGAGGACTCTCTGTTCTGGGAAACGGAGGAGGGAAGGCCGAATGGAGATCTTTTTGAAAAATATACCCGTTGGATCTTTCTCCCTCTTTCCTAACGGATTATTTCCTTCCCTAGGAAGTGTGACTAGGCTGTTCCAGAGAGCACTGCTCTTAAACCATCCAAAATTTTGTGTTTGTGAACACGGGAGCGCAGGAACTCCTGATTTCTACCACCTCAGTTTTCCCCCAACCTGGCAGCCTCCAGGTGTTTAAGGTTGGGACTGTCTTTATCTCCCAGCCAGGCAGGTTGGAGTTGGTGTGTGTGTGTGTGGGGGGGCTGTTCTACAGGTGCACGCATCCCTGTAAATCTGGCAACCTGGAGCCAAACCAAAGTACTTATCTCAGGCACCAGGAGAGGGTGCTCTTGGTCTGGAAGAAGTTGGACCACCTTTCCTTTGAGGTGGTGATGAAGCTGCTGTCTTCTTCCAGCTTCACCTGTCCTACATCAGGACCACCTTTGCCGGGTACCTTCTCTGCCAGGGCGATGTCTTCAGGCTGGCCAAGGAACCACCTGACGAAGCTACAACACCTTCTACCTTTAGTTATCTTCCCTTATTGCAGCACACACCTTTTAAATTTTGTTTTTTAAAAATATAATCTTTCTGGCAAAATAATCTTTCATCATTCAACTGAAAGAGTCTGCCAACTCATCTCCATCCCTTTCATTTACTTTCAGACTGGAAACCTGAATGCATACTGATCCGCATAATAATCACATAATTGCCGGATAGCTCGGTGGTTTAGGGCCTCTAGCTGCAGAGCCAGAGGTTGGGAGTTCGATTCCCTCGCGGTGCCTCCTGTCCAGGGGCTGGACTAGATGATCCATCGGGTCCCTTCCAGCCTTTGCAGTTCCAAAATACCTTAATATCTTAATAATATCTTAATAACATACTCTAGGTAGCAAAGTTGTAGAACATTTCCTCGCCCCACACGGAAAAGTTCAGAACTGGCTCAGCTGGAAGGGAAAAGGAGCAGGCATGGAAAATCTTATGGGGTTGCCAGTTATACTGCTTTATAACCCCAAATGCATGGCCTTGAAATAAAAATATAGGCACAGTTTTGGTTCATTTTCTTTGGCGCGAGGGTGTCTTTTTTTGGTCTTTCATTCCTTCATGCATCACTTTCGTGCAGCACAAAAAAGGGCACCTTTTTGGCGCGATTTTGGTTTATTCCCCCCCTCCCCCAATTTGTCAGCGAGGGAAAAGGGCCGAAGGGGAAAGAGTGGATCAAGCCGGGGGTTTGTTAGAATAGCCATGTCGATTACACGAACGGGGGAAGGCAAATATGGATGAACACCGAAGATCCGGGCTCCTTGCATTTATTCAAAGGGACGATTAGTACTGCCGATGCTTCCTTTCAGAACATTATGGAAGAAGATGAAAGCAAATGTCAGCTCCTCTTCCATGTCGTTTTTCCTTCCTCTTAACCCCAAAGTCCCGTTGCTGAATAAAAATACGCAACACACGAAATGGTTGAAAGGAAACTACAAATAATACAAAAAGCAAAACCAAAAAGCAACCCACCCACCCCAAAGTGTGCTGCTTATGTACTGCCCCACAGTACTTATAACACTCTCTGGGGGGGTTGCAACATAATTCTGAGAACCACAACTTGCCCACCCCACAAGCTGTGTACTCAGTTTACAGACCTCGTAAAGATGGAAGGCTGGGTCAGACTTGAGCCGGCAACCTCGTTCCAGCCAGGCTGGGCGGCTGAGGGGCCTAACGCCGAGGGAGGTCCAGAAGGAAAGAACGAGGAACAGGGCCTTCTCGGCAGTGGCCCCTCGCCTCTGGAACACCTTGCCCATGGAGATCCGCCTGGCTCCCTCTCTGGGTGTTTTCAGGAATAAACTTAAAACCTGGCTATTTGGGCAGGCTTTCCCTCCTGCCGTATCTTAATTTCTTATACTTCGCCATCTTGGACCTATAATATATGTTTTTGGTTTTATTGTTTTTAAATTTGTAAACCGCCCAGAGTAGACCTTTGGTCTAGATGGGCGGGATAGAAATCCAATAAATAAATAAATAAACCTGAGCCCAGGATCGAACTCAGGTTGTGAGCAGAGTCTTCACGGTCATACTGCAGTTTAACCACTGCACCATGAGGCGAAACGGCACCAGGATTTTGGTGCACCAGGACTTTGAATGTGTAACTCCAGGCTATGCTGGATCAAGTGTGGCGCTGCGGGGTTCCTCCTGCCCAGAGCCCAATCTGTGGAACTGAGCCCTCCTCCTCCTCATCATCATGTGCTGTCAAGTCAGTTCTGACTCATGGAGACCGTTTTTCAGGGTTTGCCAGGTAGAGAATACACAGACGTGGTTTCCCCTTCCCGTCTTCCAAGGGTGTCCTGGAACTGTGCAGCTGCGCAGTAGGGAGTTAAACTGCCGGCCTCTGACTCAGAAGCCAGAGGTTTAAACCACTGGGCAATCCATACCTGTTTTGAGCACCAGGAGGTGCAGGGCGTCATCCCGCAGGTACGAGCAAGCTGCAATTTCGTGTGTGGGGATCCTTAAGATGAGCTCCTCGTTGTCCCTCCAGGTGAGGAGCAGGCAGCGGGCGGAAAGGCTCAAGATGCTGTCCTGCTCGGGGGTCGTCTTCGAAGGAAGCTCTTTGAGTTGCTGCAGAAAAGCCAAGCAGAAGGAAAACCTGCTGAGCAGTGCCCGAAGATGCTGGAGGAGTTTTGTGTGTTCTTAGAGTGGTGGTGCCCATGGAAAAAACTTACATTCCCAAGCTCTGGAGTGGGCTCAGAAGCCACCTGTCCCGTCTCGTCACCCTGGGAAGAGATGGGAGGATCGCATTCCCTACTCCTGTGGCCGGGTCAGCTGGGTCTCATTCATGGAGATTTCAAGGCCACCAGATGAGACTGGAATGTGGCTCCTTGTGATGCCACAGAGGCAGGACAGGCGTGAGCCCGGAAATGATTGGGACCCACCCGATGGTGGAAGCAAGCATGATTTGGGTCAACAAATCTAGAATGTGAGGGAAGCCCAATAAAGCGAACAGGCAGATGTTCCAATTTCAATGCCCACCCCAGTTTTTGACTGTACAGTAGGACTCCCATATCCACTGGGGATTGGCTCCAAGCCCCCTGTGGATACTGAAAACTGTGGATAATAATAATTTTTGACTGTACAGGCACTCCTCACTTAATAACCTACCGGTTCAATGACCGCTCAGATTTACAACCCTTTACGACCCTCGGAAATCTGTGCTTGTGTCTTCGTCACACTCCTTCTCAACGGCATGTGATTTATTACTCCTTAATACAATATTGTTGCTCCTCACTTATTGACCAGTTTGCTTCACGACCTAGTTGTAAGAACGGAACTTGGCCATTAAGTGAAGAGTGCCTGTATAGCATGGTAAAGGGGGGGGGGGGGGGGGGCAGAAAAATATATATTTTCATATGCATTACCAGAATTGGCTACTAGAGGGCACCAGATACCATTCTACAGTATGTATTTTTCACTAACAAGTATTTATAGCATGGCCTCTGGCTCCCTCTAGTGGTTGGTTATTGTAATACAAGTGAAAAAAAATTTCTGGATTTTTTCTTTTCATATTTTTAATATTTTCAGACTGTGGATAAGTGAATCAGTGGATACTGACCCTGTGGATAAGGGGGTCCTACTGTATAAGGAAGCAGAAAGTCAAATGCTCATTCTGGATAAAGAGGGGGTAGGAGAGCCACTTTTGGCCCAGGGATCAAATTCCAGTTTTAAAAAAATGGTCCCTGCAGCCGTGGGAAAGACTACAGACATGGGGCAGGGACATAGCAATGTGAGTGGGACCAGATGTGCTTCTTAACTAATTTGGATGTTTCCCTACCAGACACAGCTCCATTTTAGGTGTGTCTGCTCAGGAATATGCCCAGTGGAATATATTTCCAGCATGAAAAAAACACTGCTTTATTGCCACACAAGCAATAAAGCATGTTTGTTTTGAACTTGCCTGCCCCACAGTGTACATGTGGCTGTTGTTGGCCAACTGTTTTCAACCTCTGGCTCCTTTAATACTTCATTGGCCCTGCATCTAATCTCCTGTCAGGCAGCTTTCATTCCAGGTACATTACTGCTAATTTAAAAACATCAAAGTGTGATGAAATAGTGGTTACCCTGGCAGTGTCCAGTAGCTGCAAAAGCTCATCACGACTGGAAGGGTTCAAGGAAGTGTTCACCCAAGTCAGGTGACCTAAAAACTGGAGACCAAGAGAAAAATGAGGAAAAAAGCAACCATGGGATGAGACTGGCACAGAATTGCCATAGCAAAAATCTGCACTAGAGGTGTGTGTGTGTCTCTCATGGGTTTGGAAGATCTTTGATCAGAGTCAGTTGGGCTAGTTATTTATTTTATTGTTTTGCTTTATTTTATTCTACTTGCACAACCCAAACGGTCCAAATACAAATAAAGCTATGGATCTTTCTTTAAACAGAATGTGGGTTGGGCAGGGGAGACGAGATTCGGCTTTTATGAGAAATGGGGTTCCTTCTTTTCTTACTAGCTTGAACAGTCTTCAACAGCTTGTAGGGCAAATCTTCCAAAGGGAGATCACCTCTTAAAAACTGTAAAATGACACACAAGCCACACCAATAAAATATATCACCATTGATCCTACAACACATGAACGATTTACCTTTGCAGCAGTTAAAACTACAAAGACGGTGTAAAGCATAGCTAAGTGGTGGAGTTCTTGCATGGCCTGCCGAAGGCCACATGGCAAGGCCCAGCTGGGAAAAAATTGTTCCTGCAACTCAAGAGAGCAGCCGCCAGTGGGATGATTGAATGAGTGGTGTTCTGACCCCGTATATTTATTTATTTATTTATTGAATTTATACCCCACCCATTTAGTCAACTGACTACTCTGGGCGGCTAACTTCCTATGTTCCCAAGCATTACGATCAAGTCAAAGCAGCTAAAAATGAGAGGCTGACAATGCAATTGTAGGCAAGTCTGCTCAGAAACATCCCACTAAATTCCATTTGTCTTAGGTCATAGTTACACAGACCATAAGAACCGAAGTTATATCGATTCTGCCATTATTTATTTATCTTATCTTATCTTATCTTATCTTATTTATTTATTTATTTATTTATTTATTTATTTATTTATTTATCCATTTGACTTGTATGCTGCCCGCCCTCTGCAAGAGTCTCCGGGCGGCTTCCAACATCAATTAAAATAATTCAATTAAAACAAACACACTAAAAACCAATACAGTTAAAACGAAAACAATCTACAAAAACAATCTAGATCCATGACTATTTATAAAACTTAAATCGTTTTATAAATTTCCATTCACATGGTGCATGGGTAAGATCAGTTCATTTGGCCAACCAATCTATTTTTTTCAACCTTGCCGGCATGGGCTTTGAAAAATGATCCAATCCCTGAATCGCTTCTATCCACATCAGTATGGCGTGTGTAAACACTGCTGTTGATTTACTTTGCTCCCAATTGTGTTTTTGGTGCCATGGGTGCAGCATGGCCGCTGTGCTTGTTCTCTTTTTTAAAAAAACTTTTTCCCCCAAAAGCTAAGCGATATATCGGTATTCTCTTTCCCCCAAGAGTTTAATGCATCACTTCCTCGTTGTAACATTCATCCCCACTCGAGCTTTTCCTTATCAACGCAGAGAAACACCCTGCCTGGTGTCCTTTTTAGAAACAAGGCGCCCTAAAACCAAAGAACTGCCAAGGGAAACTTTGCGTCATGAAACCTCTTCCAATATTGCCTTCTAAAATTTCTCACATGAATTTAGATGCGGTTCTAGCCATAGACAGGTGCTTTGGGCAAAAAAATAAAGTAAAACAAAGCAATTCTAGAGCAGCGTGCGCCTGAAACGGAACGGAAAATGAGTCGATTCTGCTGGGATGCCCCGCATAGCCTACAAAAACGTGTTCAAAGTTCAAGAAATGTATCAAAATGTGTGAACCCAGCCAGCGATTTATATATCATGCAACTATACATAAATATATATCGGTATAAGTGAAGTAGGAAAGTTAAACTGTTCAAATGGCCTGCGTGATGAGGCCCTGACTCTCAGAGTGAAGCTTTGCAGTCTAAGAACAAGGGGGGGGGTCCTCTGTTTGATCGAAAACCAATGGCACTATTAAATAATCACATGTCTGGAATATAAATATGAAAGCAACACTTCAAGCTCAGGTTCATGTCTAAGTCAAACTGAATGCTTTAAGGCAACAATTCCATCTACACTTACCTGGGAGAAAAACCTATTGAAATCAACAGGATGACTGATGGGAAAGCAGCTCTTGGAACTGTACTATAATACAAGTGTTGGAATGAAAACAATTATTCCTTGTTATAGAGAAGCCGCATCTTTGGAAGGTTCTTGACTGAGCCACGTCCAAAACTGGTTTAAACAAAACACCATGCTCTTCATTTCTACAGCTTATATGTCATTGGTCCTGGTTTGGTCCAATGGGCTCAAGTTAGAGGAAGCCAGATTTCGGTTGAATATCAGGAAAAACTTCCTAACTGTTAGAGCAGTACGACAGTGGAACCAACTACCTAGAGAGGTGGTGAGTGCTCCAACACTGGAGGCATTCAAGAGAAACGTAGACAACCACCTGGCAGATATCCTTTGATTTGTATTCCTGCATCAAGCAGGGGGCTGGACTTGATGGCCTTATAGGCCCCTTCCAACTTCACTATTCTACGATTCTATGAAGTTTTTCTTGATATTCAACCAAAATCTGGCTTCCTTTAACTTGAGCCCATTGTTGTGTGTCCTGCACTCTGGGACGATCGAGAACAGATCCTGCCTCTTTTCTATAGGACTACCTTTCAAGTATTTGAAAAGTGCTATCCTATCTCCCCTCAGCCTTCTTTTCTCAAGGCTAAACATGCCCAGTTATGTCAGTCTTTCCTCACAGGGCTTGGTTTCCAGCCCCCTGATCATCCTTGTTGCCCTCCTCTGAATTTGCTCCAGTTCATTGGCATCCTTCTTG
This sequence comes from Intellagama lesueurii, assembly GCA_037013535.1. NCBI lineage: Eukaryota > Metazoa > Chordata > Lepidosauria > Squamata > Agamidae > Intellagama > Intellagama lesueurii. Next base: position 240,735,629 of record JBAJHW010000004.1, on the reverse strand, counting down.
AAGTGTGAGGTCTAGAAATGGACACAGAACTCACTGTAGACCAGTCATCTGTAAGGTTCACTTGTGCTCACCTCATTTTATAGAAGGGGTCAACAGAAGGGGTCAACCCCTTCTATATGGGCTAAGACCAAGACTGGGACTTGGGAGATATAAATTCTAGTTTCTGTTGACCCATGAAAGCTCACCTGGTGACCTTGAACCAGCCTCTCCCTCTCTCTCTCTCCCTCTCTCTCTGAACGTAAGCTTCCTTACTGGGTTATTGTGAAGACAAAGCAGGAAGGAGTGATCATCATGCTGTCTTCAGCTCACTGGAGGAAGGAGGAATGTAAATGTGGCAAACTGATTATTTCATTAATTAAGGGAGGAGGCAGAGCATCCGCTTGAGCAACTAGCAAATTTGCGGCTCAGGCAAGACGTGAGCTGGAAGGTCTTGGTTCTTAGCTCATGCATGAGTAGCGTTCCTGTGTCAATTAATGGCTTGGACTTCATTGCCTCCGGATGGAAGCAATTGTTTCATGGGTCTGTCTTCTATTCTTGTAGGGGACAGACAATAAAGTTCTTGCCTAGCTTCCTGACAGCTCCCCCTGAAGCAAGGGGACAGCCAAGAGGTCAACGCCCACATCATCATTCACAAGTGCCTACGTTCTTTCTTGAGATGCCCAGACTGCAGCCATGTCCAGATCAGCCTTTAATCAGTTCAGGCTGATCACCCAACTCCGCCCCTACCTGGACAATGGCTCCCTCAGGACTTTGGTGCAGGCCCTGGTCATCTCCCGGATTGACTACTGCAATGTTTTCTATGTGGGGCTCCCCTTGAGACTGGTCCAGAGACTCCAGGGGGTCCAGAATGCAGCGGCCAGACTGGTGGTTGGTGCAAGTAAATTTGACCACATCACTCCAGTTCTGGCTCACCTCCATTGCTTACCCGTGGAGTCTTGGATCAGGTTCAAGGTCTTGACTCTCACGTACAAAGAGTTTGGACCCACGTGACTTGCCAGAGCATCTTGCCCCAATGTCAACTGCTTGACCCATCAGATCATGGTAGACGAGGCTCCTCCGGGTAGCCACCCAGAGGGAGGCCCATAAATCTTTTACGAGAGGTAAGGCCTTCTTTGCGGTGGCTCCCCCTGTGTGGAATCAGCCTCCTGGAGAAGTTTCGCCTGGCCTTCTCCCTGGCGACATTTAAGAGGCAACTAAAGACATAACTTGACAGATTAGAATCCTGGGCCAAAACTAACAAAATAAATTTCAACAGGGAGAAATATAAGGTAGGCAGAAAAAATGAACTGCACAGATATTGGATGGAAGACACCTGGCTAGACAACAGTACCTGTGAAAGGGATCTAGGAGTCTTGGTAGACCACAAGCTGAACATGAGTCAGCAGTGTGATGCGGCTGCCAAGAAAGCCAATGCGATTCTTGGTTGCATCAATAGGAGTATCGTGTCTAGATCAAGGGAAGTGGTAGTACCACTCTGTTCTGCTTTGGTCAGAACTCACCTGGAGTATTGTGTCCAGTTCTGGGCACCTCAATTCAAGAAGGATGTTGACAACCTGGAACGTGTCCAGAGGAGGGCGACCAAAATGGTCAAAGGTCTGGAAGCCATGTCCTACGAGGAGCGGCTTAGGGAGTTGGGAATGTTTAGCCTTACAAAAAGAAGGTTGAGAGGGAACATGATAGCCATGTTTAAATATTTGAAAGGATGTCATGTTGAAGAGGGGACAGGTTTGTTTTCCAGGGCTCCAGAGACTAGGAAACGGAGCAATGGTTTCAAACTTCAGGAAAAGAGATTCCATCTGAACATTAGGAAGCACTTCCTGACAGTCAGAGCTGTCCGGCAGTGGAATAGGCTGCCTCGGAGTGTGGTGGAGTCTCCTTCTTTGGAGGTTTTTAAGCAAAGGCTGGATGGCCATCTGTCAGGAGTGCTTTGATGGATGTTCCCGCATGGTGGGGGGTTGGACTGGATGGCCTCAGTGGTCTCTTCCAACTCTATGACTCTATGACATGGCTCTTTAGGAAGGCGTTCCACTCCGGCCCTAGTTGAGCCGAGCTACTTTTATATCTCTGTTCCGTTAATTGCTGTTTGTATCTTTGTCATTTTTTGCTTTTTCACAATTTTTATTAACGCTCCGGCATCCTCTGCTTTTACATGGTTAGATGTTTATGGTTTTATCATATTAACTGTTTGTCTAATTTATGTGAACCACCTAGAGTAGTGCTGTGGCACTAGTGGGTGCCGTATATCAAACTGAAACAATAAACAAACAAACAAACAAATCACTGAGGTTAAATCTAGAGCTGCTGATGTTCACTGAAGTTGTGCACTGAGTATGCAAATTCCCCCCCCCCCATGCATATAATTTCAACTGCATTCGGGGAACACCTAATTAAAGAGATCAGAGCAGACTTGGAGAGAAGATATAACGCTTTCTTCCCCAAATGTTGTGATGAAAGGAGATAATCTTCTTCTCCTCAATCCGTGATGAGTATTGCTGACTCCCAAACAAGCTAAACAGGAGCCAGTTTCTCCGGTCAGGAAAGCTAGAAAAAGGTTACACAGCTGTGTGGTTGCAAGAGATAATAATAGAGCTGCACAGAATTAAAAGAGCTTTATCAAGACATGCACCGTACAAGAAATGAGCTATGATGAGGCCGTTCTGTGTCCTCTGGTTCAGCATATATCAGTATATTTCAGCCCACCGACTCTTATTTATGGGGTTATCATGTTACTGTTTGAAGACCACGTTTTCTTTCCTGTATTCAAAGACTCTTCTTCCCATACCGACCTTATGTTTGTCTGTATTTGAGCCTTGTAACCCAACGGCCCAAATCCTGTTGCTTAGCGCAGTAAATTGCACTAGGGTGGGCTCACAGACTCAATGGGGATTTGGTGAGTCAACTCATCCGTAAGTTCCATTGATACCAATGGGACTACTCTAACTGCAACTTCCAATGCTAAAGGAAGTCAAAACTTGAGTAAACTCTTTGGAATCAGTGGAATCCTACAGAGGATCTGACTCAAGAAATCCCGATTGATCCAATGGGCCTGCTCTAGGACAATTTACTACACTAAGCAACAGGATTTGGGCTGATACATTTTTTTGTCACTTAGCTTAGCACAAAGCAATAAGCAACTGCAGACTTGTCTATTTAACAACAAGCATGTTGCCCATTGTCTCTTGTTTTGAGCACATTACCATCTTGTCTGATCATGGACATGTTTTCTGGGCTGGATGCATTTTATTGATTAAAAGAGAACCAGCCTATGTCGTTCTTGAATGGACTATTTTTTTTAATGCATCAGAATAAGTCCTTTGCAATTGTCAGAACCATCAGCATTTCTGCTTTCAGATCATATCACGGTGGTCCTGCTTGAGGTTTTATGCGAGTTACATTAGGAGGGCATCCCTCCGTATGGCTGTGCTGGCTGGGGTTGATGGGAATTGTTGTTCCACACATGCAGATAATCCCTTCTGGCTGGCAGAAGGGGGCCCAGCTGGCCACAGTGTGGGTTTTCTACCCAAAACAAAGGTCAGTTTGATGTCTACCTTGGTCCTTAGCCACGATGTGAACACCAGCAAATAAGCGCATGCAGAAGTCAGCTCAATACTCCTTTTCTCCTCTCACCTTCACTTCCTTTTCCACATAGTCATGGAGGAGGATCTGGGGGTCAATGAGATAATCCGGAGGATACAGAAGGACTGAGTGGAGAGGGCGCCGGTACACACTGCTAATCCTGAGGGCCTGCTTTCGGGCTGCCTTTGGGAAAACCAGCCTCTTAATGGGAGACACGAATCCCTGGGAACACAAAGGAAGGAGACCAGCAAATTGACAGAGAGCCTCAGGGTTATAGACGGGTTATAGATGTTGCAGAGTTTTAAAATCTCGGTTAAATTCCATTATCTACCCAGCAGGAGTGCAGGGATTCACAGAGCAGGAAAACTTGAAGTTCTCCAGAACTGGATGCCCCTTATTTATTAACTTGGAATGTACAGTCTCAGTAACTCACTCTGAGACATTAGTAGGAGAAAGAATAAAAATTTTCATTACTTACAGTGGAACAGATCAAGCAGCAAACTGGTAAACATGACTGCTTTCAGCAACAGACCTCAACAGACTACTGACTACCAAAAGACAACAGAGGGGAGAAATAACAGTAGAGAGGCAAGGCTGTCTTTGAATCAGAGACAGGAGGGACCGATTGGTTAGTGCTGGACAGATTGACTGTCACCGCAGCCCAGAAAGGTCCCTTCCAGCCCAACCTTCGCTAGTCAGCATGCCAGGTTGTAAAAACTCCAACAATAGATCGCTAAAATGTTGGGAATAAATGTTCTCGAGGCAAAAATGGCTCTGTACAGACTGGAAGGCACACAGACAGCTGCCCATGCTTTCTGCAAAGAAGCCAAATTAAGTTCCATGTCAGGGAAATAAACTTTCCCAAAACAACAACCCCAGGGCCTCAGTCAAACCCCACTTGTTTGCCTTTGTTATTCTGCATTATAAGCTTTCCTTTCTCTTGCAGACACAGGAGGGAAGGGCATAGAAGCCAAAATTCTGGGACCCAGGACAGTGTCCTGCCCTGCAGTGGTATGGCCAAGTCCAGCAGGCTTCCTCTAGACATGTTCATCTCTCTCTCTCTCTCTCTCTCTCTCCTTCTAGCTGTTTCTCTAGCCCAGCCTCCTGGAGATGTCACACTACCGTGCCTAGCATCCACAATCAATGTTGCCCTTGGCAGAGTTTGCTAGGGATGATGGGAATTATTGTCCAACAAAACTGGGAGGAGCCTCTCAGGGGAAGAGTCACTTTCTTCTTGTCCTCTGGTGGATATCATTCCAAAGGCTGGGGAAAGAGAGAGCTATGATCAGAAGACCTCCGGTGATTGAAGGAGGTGTCCTTTGGTCACCCAGGACAATAAACTCTTATGAGATATTTAACAGTGAATTGTTATGCTTCACTGTACTTGTATTGTTATTGTTGTATAGTAAGGCCCCCTTAGCCACGGGATCAGTATCCACTGATTCATCTATTATGGTCTAAAAACATTAAAAGAAAAAAAAAATCCAGAAAAAAAACCTAATTTCACATGTAGTTCCAGAAATGGCCACTAGAGACTGTGCTATAAATATTTGTTAGTGAAGAATACATCGTATGGTCTCTGGCACCCTCTAGTGGCTAGTTCTGGTAATGCGTGTGAAAATTGTTTTTTTCTGTTTCTCTTACCATGCTATATACATGGCATTCGCTATTATCCACGGTTTTCAGTATCCACAGGGGCTTGAAACCAATCCCCAGTGGCTATGGGAGGGTCCTACTCTATTTTGAGTGCCACAGGTGAGGAAAGATGCTTCTGGATCTTCTTCCTCATCGGCAAAACAGTGAGTAAGATGTCTTGGGTTAGTCCTGTGCCGCACACACCTATGACAGAAAAACCAGCAAAGAGTTCTGAGGGACATGAAACACAAGGGTTTTTTTAAAGTTAAAGGGCAGTTTTGCCTTTTTAGAAGTATTCTAATATAATTTTTCCATGTTTCGTGCTTTTCTCTTGTCAGTCCTAAGTGACAAAAGAAGCATTGTTTTGTTTCGCTTTCTGCACCTGGTTTGGCTCAGTGGGTTGGAGTATCTCGCTATGAAGCAAAGGGTTAGAAGCTGGATCCATCTGTTGTGTCTTCTGGGCACAGGGAGAACCCAGATTACCTGCAGCATCCTGCAGCAGGTAAGGGTGACCTGTCCTGCCACCTGCACGGCCTTGGCCAAGGTGCGCAGGGGCCCCCTAGAGCACCACTAGAAGGAGGGACCAGGGACATTGTACCTAGAAAATCTTGGAAAGGGTTGTCATAAGTCAGAACTGACTTGATGACACATCATCATTATTTTATTTTCAAGGTGAAATATCAGCCTTGACCAGTAGACTATTTCTTCCAATGTTTTTGCCCTGCTGGCAGAAAATCCCGGAAAGGCTCACCAGAAGTGGGAATGGACTTGAAGGCACCTATTTGTTAATTATTAGTAATAAGGACACAGCACGCGAATCATGCACACCATAACAAACTTCATCTATGGACAGAGCAGCGAGAAAGTCTGTGCTAACCCGTCGGCCTCAAAGTAAGGCATAACACAGCAAGTTTCTTTTAAGAAGTGGACAAAAGTGGTGGAAATTTCTACTGAAAACAACAACACAACAACCCAGAGACAGTGGCGGTGCAAGAAAAGTTTGTTCTCTAAAATGCCTCCCTCTTTCCCTAACCCACAGCCTTTTTTGGGGGAGAGCCAGGGGTCTGGTTACCTAGTGGGAGACGCATCCAACCATCTCTGGCCCCTGCACATCTTGAAATGGGTCCAGGGGTCCGTTGGATATATTCAACGCAACTTGCCCGTCCCATAAGAGCAGGCGGCTGTGGGCAGACATGGAGCTAGCAGGCGCACCAGAGAAGAAAGCTCACTCCATGCCATGTGCGACCCTCTGTACATACCTTTCTCCCCTTCTTCGCTTCATACTCCATGTCCCGTCCTCGCTCTACTCCCGTCCCCAGGAAGGCAGCTTTTCCTCTACGCCACCCACCCTTTGTTCTTCCATCCTGTACTGAAGGAAACTCCACCAGCAGTGACCGGCCCTGATGTCAACAACACGCCAAGTTCCTGCTCCTGCCGGGCTTGATAACTATATGGAGCTTCTCGTTGGCATCCAGAGGCTGAACCACAACAGGCCTCAGGAAAAGGGAGAGGGTGGGGGCCAGAGGTTGGGAACGTTCCTTTTGTGGACTACGAATAATACCCCGATCTCCCAGCTGAGAAAGAAGGAGGGAGGACAGGAAAGAAAGCACCAAGGACAAATTAAATCTTGTCGTCAATATCACCCTGTTTTTTGGATAACGGGTTCTTTTCTGCACTATATCGGTTGTCAAGATGTTTCTAAAAGGGAAGAAACGGCAATAACAGCTGGCAGACAGGGGGATGATGGGAAGGGTGGAGACAAGGGCCTTGAGAAGGCTCTGATCCAGACCAGCATTCTAGCTCTTTGACCGATGCGGTGTAGACTCGGGCAATGCACCTTCCGGGGTTAATTCGACATTGTTGTATGAACCATGAGCACTGTTTCAGCAGCAGCAAGCAGCAGCATCTCCCAGGGACGTGATACTGAGAACTCTGAATCCACCCAGGGCAGCCTCCCCGACGTAGCTGAGCCCGAGAGGACCCCATGCTTTGGGAAGTGGCTTCAGTTTGACCGTTCCTGCTCTGCTCTCCTTCCTCATCCTGCATCCATCTTCATGTACACCTTCGGCCCTTCATGCTCCCCCAGCACTAAAGCTCGGACATGACCCCTTTGTCCAGAAATTGCGTCGCTCTGAGGCAGGTGGTGACTTGCATTTTTATAGCATGAAATGGCAAGCAGCCCAAGGCATTCAAAACACAAGCTGGCTGGCCAAAATATCCCGTTTGATGACAACCGGAATCATGGCTAGTAGCCACCCAGAGACCGCCCTGCCAAGGGTGCACCTGATCTTGTTCTTAATCTGGGGGAAAGGACTGCGTGACCTTGTGAGGTACTGGCTAAGAAATAAAACCACAAGAAGAGTCCAGCTGGACGAGACACACGATCCGTGATGTCAGGTGGGGGTCAGTTATGGGACTCCGAAGGCATAGGATGTCCCTATGAAGGCAACCAAACTCCTCTGCTAAAGTTGATCATTGTGGGTACACTGCAGCTGAACATGGAGGCTCAGAATTAATCACAAGCCCCTTCACTATCTGCAAATTGTCTACGCAGCAGAGGTGGGCAATTTTGATGGGTTCAGGAGCTAATTATCTGCAACCAGGACCCTCCGGGGGAATCACAATTTAAAGGTTCAGCTGCCACCTCCGGAGGCGTTCAGGAGCAGCAATTCCTTCTTTTTGCTGTGAAAAGAGGCAAGCAGAAGAGAACTGAGGGCTTCCAAATTAGCCTTGGGTGGCCCATGAAGCCCTACCACTGCACTTTGCTCATCACGGCAGCTTGGAAAAGTTGTTTTTTTGGACTGCAGCTCCCACAACCTGCGAGCTCTCGTTCAAATTCCAGAAAAGCAACGTTGCCAAGCGTGGCCCTGGTCCGATCGGTTGTCACAACCATCTAAGCAAAGGGCCACATCTTGTGGCAAGGAGTTCCGGAATGGAATGACACGCCGTATGAAAAAGTAGTCATTTTCAACTGGTTATGGCCTCGCTTCCAGTGGTTTGGAATCCCAGTGACCTGGGGAGGGAAGAGAGAAACCCTTGTAAGGGCGTATGCAGCAGGAAGAGAAGGAATGAACGAACCAAGACTATTTTTTTTATTATTGAAATGAATTTAATATCATGTTGCAGCAGAATTAAAAATATACAAAAAGTTTGTGGTATACAAAACAGTCTCAATACAGAACCTTAGCCCCCTCTTTCCTTCCCTTATGTTTGCATGGGGAGTCGACGGGAGAAGGCGCCTTTGCATGTATGTACAGTACATGGTGGGTCACAGATTTCCGGGGTGGTGGTGATGAGGGCGAGTGGGGAGCCAGGAGGAGAGAGGGCGGAGAGTCACAAGGCTGTGTCTTTCTGGGTTCATGGGTCCACGCCACTCAGCCCGCGGCCCAGCCCCTGCTAATACGCCGTGAGAGGCCGGCATGGCGAGACGGGGTCTTGTGTTCGAAACCAAGCAAACGGTTCTTCTTTCCGTGGGTCTAACGCCATAGATGTCTGCCCCAACCTGGGACATGGCCAGAGGTATCAGATTACATCCATCAGCACATCATAGGTCACATTTCAGAATGTCCTTCTCATTTTTATTTTTAAAGGCTTTTATCCAGTCCATCACGTTTTTCAGCCCCACCCACACAGATTACACGTTTCAACATCTTCTACTCTGTATGCGTACAGGCGCACAAACTCAAAATCACACTTTTCTTTGCTGTCAAACCATCCTAACCCCGCTCGGCCGACAGGTAAGAGGGACTTGAGTCCAGCCGAAGGCCCCCCCCCCCCAGCTTTGAAATTCGGTACGTAGGCCTTGCATCTAGATCTTAGGGTCACACTATTCAATACAGTTAACACGTTATTAGAAGTGGAACTGCTTTAAGAGGCAAAAGACGGCCGTTTCTCCAAGCATGAACTTTATTCACCTCCGTATCTTGCATATTAGCTGCCTTTGTTTTGTGATTGGTCACCTGGAGGTAAACACGGGCTTCGTTTGCTAATCTGATTCGTTCTGAGTGGATTGTGTGTCTGGAGGACAAACATACGAGCCGCTTCTAATGCTGTGATAACCGTATTGCACAATTTGAGCCAAATCGGTCGGCAGACCTTTCTTGGTACTCTCTTCTCCTGACGGACGGACATGATGCTCCTCTAGAGTGAGAAAACTCCGCTCTCCCTTCCTGAGCCCTTCGTCCGGGACCCAGATAACAAAGAAGCATAGATTTTCAAAGATGTAATTTTTTTTTATTTGGTTACTTCAGCCCTATTTTCCATTGTTGTGGAAAGAATTTAAAAATCAATATCAGGGGACGGACGAGGGAGGGGGGTCTTGTCCTTTCCAAGGCTGCCTGGCCGTTATCCCCATGTGGTCTGGTCTTCGGCCCCCATATTCTGAGACAGACACACCCAGTTCACCCCAGCCTCGAATCTGCCCTACAATCGGAGGAAACTGGATGGCACCTTCCCAAAGCAACAGAAAGGGAGGGAAACAGTCCTCAGGGAACCAGAAGTGGCATTTCTGTCTCTTCCCATCCTTCGCTCCCTTCAACATTTCTGAAATTGCTGTGAGTTTTATTGGATCACAACAACTAGAATCCTCCTTGCCAGCATTGGGGGGGGGGGGATTCTGGAAAATATAGTAAACCACACCCTCTCACATTTGGAAGCTCTGCTCTACACACGTGCGTGCACGTCCCCTCTTGCATCTCTCCGACACACACATTGAGTGGGGGGTTCGATCCGAGTTGCCAAGGTTTCCATCGCACATCTGCTCTGAGATTATTGCAGAGTTTCTGAGAGCTTGCAGCCCCAGAGGCTGAGCTGACCGTGGCAAGAGTGCATAAAGAAACAGAGTAGACCCTTTCAGCCGGCCAAATCTCCCCCTGTCTACAACGCTGCAGAGATGCCATCCCTTCCTCCTCCTCTTTTCAAATTTCTGCTTTTGCTCAGCTCTCCAAGCTTCTGCAGCCCTTCTGAAAGACCCATGGAAGGTCATTTCAAGGTCATTGCCAAGCACAAGCCTCTTCCCGCCCATAAACAGGGATATTGGCCACCAGGATCTCAGGAGACCATCTTGAGATCACAACAAATCCCCTCCTTGGGAAGCCTCACAATCTTGCTGCCAAGCAAAGGAAGCTTCAAGGCAGAGCCTGAAATCTCCTCCCGCAACACTTTTCTTTCTTTTTCTTTTTTGATGGACTACAACTTCCAGAATCCTCCTGGCAGCACATCTAGTTGGCGGAGGGGTGGGTAGGTTTTGGGAGGTCGATCTCAAAAACTCCAAAAGGACTCCCTTTTTTGATCCACTAAAATATCACAATATAGTTTGGTATGATATTTTGGTGGCCCAGTACAGGCATTTATTTATTTATTTACAGTAGGAACCCACCCCCTTATCTGCAGGACCAGGATCCACAGATTCGCTTATCCCACAGTCTGAAAATATTAAAAATATTAAAAGAAAAATCCTAGAAATATATATTTCGAAATACGAAGTTAGCAGAACTGGCCACTAGAGGGAGCCAGAGATCATGCTATGTATAGTAGTGTAACACTATTAAAACAGTGTTCACTATAACCCACCTTTTTCAGCAACCACTGGTGGGGGGCTTGGAATCAATTCCTCATGGATATGGGGGGTCCTCCTGTATTTAAAACATGTATAGCCCACCCTATATCACAGGGTCTCAGGGTGGGTTATAAAGCTGTGTTAAATTTTAGATTTCGCCTCTGTGCCCATTAAAAGCCGCCAAACCCCATAGGATGACACCACTCGGTTCACCCTAAAAATATGGGTCACTGGGGAACCTGGTCTTTTGATCTGTGCATCAAGGTCAAAGGGCAGCAGGTGTGTAAAACCCTTCAAGCCCTCCAGATTATCGGGAGTCATTGATAGATAGTCCAAAATATTTTGCGTCGTCCATCCATCCGTGGCGTTATGGGGTGCCCAGCCTATCTCAGGCACCACAAGGAGCGGTCAGCTGCAAACTACTTCAGGCTGGCCTTGTAGGTGAGAACCAACTCGATTTCAAGATCCTAGTCCTCCCTGAACATTGGGTTTGCAAGTGGACTCGGGTGCAAATCCTTCCCATATTACTGTTTGTAGGAGGCGTGACTGGAAGTAAATGGGGAGAAACGCACCCAAAACATTCAGAGCGGCCCCGTCGGAGCTCAAACCCCAAACACAACTGGGATGAGGGGATATAGGGTTCTGTGGCTGAGAAGCTTCCCCCTGTGGGGTGGGAAGCAGACGGCCTCACTGCCCACCTGATCCGTGATGGGGACAGTCCCACCCTTATTCTGAGCAATGACAAAGCTCACCCCCTGTTCTGTGTTCACTTCTCATCACCACGTATTATACCTTTTGGCTGTTACTTGCTGATTATTCCTGTAGAGAGTTCCTTTTAACCACCCTCTCCCCCCAATTCAGGAAGGAGTGTGTGCCCGGGTACCCCCTCTTTTTCTAAGTAGGAAACACATCTGGACAGATGGTTGAATTTTCCTCTGATCATAAGGGCGACACGGCCTCCCATGTGGCGTGTACAGAAATGCGTTCTCTTGAAAGGGCGTTAGGCAGAGCGTTCTTCCTTCCTTGAGCCGTACGCACCTTGCTTGCCCACTACCAGCATCTGCTAGACACCAGACACTTCACTCTACAGAACGGTATCGTCTAAGGACACCCCCAGAGGCAGTCCTCTTTGCTCACCCCCGCCTGCTGAGATGCTCTAGCGGCACTCTGGATAGGTGTGCCCTTCACGAAGGAAGGGTGCTTAACCAAGAACCCTGGAGATGGACATTGTTGGGGGTTTGTTTGCACTTGCATGTGGTCTCTGGTTTGTGTGACTGGGAGGGACTTTTCTGGGCTGGGGTGATTGTCTGTCTATCCAGCATTAACCAAGTCTTTCCATGCAACGTTTGAAATCGAAGAAAACCCTGCCTCTCTGCTGAGTGCTTCTTTCCCTCTCTTTCCTGGTCTGGTGGCAGTTGTTTGTTTGCTGTTGATCTGTTCGGTTGGTTGCTAAGCATGTCTGCAGTGAAGACAGCAGCATATACAAGTCTGTAATTCTATGCAACTGTTAAGTAAATAGATGTTTTTAATTCTTTCTCCTACAAATGTCTCAGAGTGAGTTATTGTGAATTTAAGTGCCAATTAATGAGAAAGGAGTGGGCTGTGGGGAACTTTTAGCTATTCTCCTCTGTGGATCTCTGTGCTTCTACTGTGTTGCAAAAAGAGAATTTTATCCAAAACTCTGCAATAAAAATAAGCCCAAACTTGCAGAGCCATGGAATTTCAAGGAATTATATTTAATCCATATTCATCTTTTTGTGTGGAAGATTGCTGTTAAGATAATAATCTTAGAACTGCAGAGATGGAAGGGGTTATCCAGTCCAGCCCGTCAAGGAGGCACCACAGGGGAATCGAACTCCCAACCTCTGGCTCCGCAGCCAGAGGCCTCAACCTCTGAGCGATCCACCAGTTCTACATGATGAGAATTGTGCACGTTCAAACAACAACAGCTATTCCCACATGCGTCTGAGCTCTCCTGGAAGCTTATGTCTGCCGCGGAGGCCTGGCTTTGAATTCCATCTGATGGGAAGGCCAGACTCGCCACTGATCATGCTGGCGGGGGATTCTGGGAGCTGTAGTTTCTCAAATGTCACGTGTCCACTGGTGTGCAGGAGGGTCCTGGACCAAAGGCAAATCTCAGAACTGCTGCCCTCCCTGCTCCCCTCCAAGAGTCTTAGCAATAATAGCACCTATGAAGTAAAAAAAAGCCAGCTGGAGGGCTCAGTGGTTTAGGTGTCCAAGTTGGGAGTTCGATTCCCCACTGGGCCTCCTGTAAGTAGAGCCAGCCTGGGTGGCCTTGGGCAAGCTGTACAGGAGTCCAATAAGAAGGAAAGGGGAAAACACTTCTGAGTTACTCTACGCCTCTAGAAAACACGGGAAAGGGTCACCCTAAGTCAGAATTGACTTGACGGCACACGAGGATGACGATGTGAAAGCAAGCTGACTTACCAATAAAGGGTTAGGGTTACTCCACCTAATTCAGCTCAGCTCTGGAAACCATTTTCACTGCTCGGATGTAGCTTTGGAAAGAGGGCCGGCCCTCTTATGAGACAGTGTGTGGCAGCTACCAGAGGCAACAGATGTGCCAAAGCAGCATTCTTAGTCCCCCCCCCCCCACATTACTTTTATTGTTACCACCAGGGATGGGACAAGATGGCTGTTGGGCTTCTATCTCGCCGTTCAGAACCACCTCCCTGCCTTTGGATCCTGTGCATGTGCATGCATGTGTGTGTGCGCGCGTGCGTGCGCACACATGCGCGAGCACACGCAGCAAATGCTGATCTGCCTCAGGTAGCAAAAACGTCTTTGGCTGGCCATGCCTGGCACGAGCGAGGGCGCATCCTGGTCATCGGAGAAGCACCACGAGATACCTGGGATTTAACTGGAGATTCCAGAATTAAACCTTGGACATTTTGCCTTCAAAAAAGACACATCCTCTCACTGAGCAGTGGCACATCCCTCAACAGACCAGCGAGGCACAAAAAGCAAAGGAGAGTAAATTAAACTAAGGATGAAGTTCTCCACGCTCTCAGACCATGAAAATGCATTTAACTGAACCTCAGCTGCCGAGAACTTTTCCTTAGGAGAGCTTTGGTGAGCCTAGAGCATCTTGAGGACATGACAAACACAGGATCCAGTGAGGAGCATAGATCCTGGACATGGGAAAGCGTTCCATCCACTTTTTAAATTTTGGACTACAGTTTGCAGGATTCCACTGATGACCTGGGTCAGATAGCCAGTGGGATGAGGTGGATAGATGGGTGGAATATAGGAGACTCAGGAGACCTGAGTTGAAATCTTTGCTCAGCCATGGAAACTCCCCCAGGAAGGGGGGGGGGAACTGGTAGATTATAACAATGTTAAATTCTTCCTTGAACATCTCATATTGCTTGTAATCTTAAGAATAGACTACTGCAATGCTCTCTGCGTGGGGCTCCCCTTGAAGGTGGTTTAGAAGCTGCAGAAGCGCAGAATGCAGCTGCCAGGCTGTTTTCTGGAGCATTGCAATAGGAAAATATATATCAATGTATTCTTGAAGGCTTTTACGGCCGGGCTCCGATGGTGGTTGTAGGTTTTTCGGGCTGTTTGGCCATGTTCTGGAGGTTTTTCTTCCTAACGTTTCGCCAGTCTCTGTGGCCGGCATCTTCAGAGGACAGGAGCTAGAACTCTGTGTTCTGGTGTCGTGTGTGGGATAGTTGAGTAATCACCCAATCTCCTGAAAAGGACAAAAAGCTGATCCCACAGCTTCAAATACTCAACTATCCCACACACTACACCAGAACACAGACAGAGTTCTGACTCCTGTCCTCTGTAGATGCCAGCCACAGAGACTGGCGAAACATTAGGAAGAAAAACCTCCAGAACACGGCCAAACAGCCCGAAAAACCTACAACAACCAAAATATATATCATTTGTCCTGGCGTGTCTGCACTGGCTGCCTGTTTGCTTCCGGGCCAAGTTCAAGATGCTTATGCTGACATTTGAAGCCCTTAATGGTTTAGCATCTTGCTACCTGGCTGAGCATCTCTCCCTCGATATGTTTACCTGTCCCACCCACACCTCACATACTGGGATGCAGCAAGTGGTCACTTGAGGGAAGCCCAGAAATCTGCCCCCGGAAACCAGGCCTTTTCTGCAGTGGCTGCAACACTCTAGAACTCACTCCCCTCTGAGGTCCGATTAACCCCATCCCTCCTAGGCTTTCGGAGAGAGAGATTCAAACCTGGCTGTTCACCCACGCCTTTTCTGGCCTTACCCCCCCCCCCCCCAGATTAATCCTGTCTCCAGTAATCTGGGTTTTTCCTTTCCTTTCCCCTGTAACTGTGAACTTGAGGTGGTCTGCCACTGTTGAGTATATGACCCTTTGTACTTAATAAAGAATTTTTTCCCTCCCTTTTAATATTGCTGTAGCATTTGCCAACCTAATTTTTTTATAATTTTTTTTTCCTGTTATCCTATGTTAGTTTTATTACGGCTCTTGTATGTATCTATTATGCCATTTGTTTGTCACCCAAAGTGGTGGCAGGATCGATAAATAAATAAATAAAATAAAATTTAAATAAATAAATAAATAAATAAATAAATAAATAAATAAATAAATAAATAAATAAATAAATAAATAAATAAATAAATAAATGACCCTGTGAGGGCCATCATAAGTTGGAAGACACTGGATGACGTATAACGACAAGTTCAAAATGTAACTTTTCAGAGCCCTCCCTAGAAGTGTAGGAATGTTATTTAGGAATGGATTACCCCCCATGATGTTTCTGCACATGATCTAACAGGAAAGGGTGTGGAGCATCCTCTGGCGTATTACTCCAGAAATCCACCCATAGCACCAGTTTTGATCTGTACCCTTTACCAGCTTCCGTATGCCAGGAGGGGTCAGTCTTTGGGCAAACTGGGGTTGGGTGAGCTGCAAAGGTCAAATGTCCATCCTTGAGCCAAGGATGGGCTACACCCATTCCCTTGAAGGAAACCACAATTTTTGATAAGATAGAACTTGATTATTGCTCAAAGGAATTGATTTCCAATTTTATGACAAGTGCTAGAATATTAATAAAAATGATTTTAAATTAGGAGATTGGTATAATGAAGTATGGGACATTGCATTAAATGATAAATTGACTACTGAACTTAAGATGAAAAGAGGAGAAATAAGTTCAAATATTTGTTATGCTATTTGGGGTAGATTTGTTGAATTTGTACTAGTGAAAGGAAAGGGGAAAGCCTCTAAACAACAATCAATTCAATTTTGGAAAGGAGGTTCGTATTAAAAGTATCGTTCCAAAGGGTCCCGTGGGTATGGGGGAGCACTGTGGTTTAGATTGTATTAGTAAGTATTTTGCATTTGTTTTTGTTTTGGAAATTTAAAAACCCCCCACAAAATGTCCAGAAGCCACTGGCAATGCTGTGAAACCCTTTTTGAGGGGAGAGGTTAGGGGGCAAAACAAGGTATGGTCAAGTCAGCTCCATGCCTGAAGGCAACTCTGGGGATTTCGGCGCTTCTAGACACAATGTTTTTCAGGATGCGGAAGGGGTGAAGAAGAAGGACGCAGGGGCTGTAAAAACAGGTGGGTGGGTAGGGGGGAAATCTGTGGCTGGCAGGCCAGGTGTTTCCCACCCTTGGTTCGGCCAGTTCTCCTCCCCACACCCTTGCCACTCCCAAGCATTTGGCTTTTCTGAAGCAGGTTCCACCAGTTCCCCCACGGCACCGTGTCCACTTGCTTGGATTATGAAAGGGAAGAAGCAGCAGAACGACAGCGTGGGAGCCATGAAACGGCATCACTTCTTGTGGTGGAGGAAGAAAGATCTGTGTGTTCATCGCCTTAGGGGACACATCAACCCCTCCCAGGAAAAAAAATGCCCACCCCCAGGCTGTCTACAAGGCAACCCCACCGCCAGTCTGCCCTGCTTTCCGCTTGTACCTCACTGCATTTTAGACCAAACCTCACCCCACCTTCGCCCACCATCTCATCCCAGGACTCAAATTGCTCCAACAGCAAGGAAGGATCCCTGACGCACAATCAACAGAGTGAAGCGACATGGAGGAAGCCAACATGCCGGCAGGAGCAGCTGAGACCTCGGCTGCAAATGGACCTTGCCACCGGGGAGGAGCCAGGTGGCCCGGGTTCTAATTTGCCACAGGAGACGGGAACGAGTTGCTAATGCCTTATTTTAAGCCATGCACAGAAGGCACCACCGCCATCCGGCAGGCTGGTGCATATGGCCTGAAGCTGGAACGGCAACCTTTTTTTGGGATTACAGACCCCAGCATTCCTTGGCCAGCAGGTTCAGTGGCGATCCTGGCTTATGGGCTCTTTGCAGCCCGAACGGTCAACGCTTCCAAACTCTGCAGGTGGCCGTGTTGCCGACCCTACTGGTCTTTTGACCGCCCAGTTGCATCGTTTGACTTGCCTCCGGCACAGACCTCCTGGTCCAGAGGCTCCTCTTTGGATAATTTGATTGGTTGGGTTAACGTTGCGCGTGAAAATATTCTCCTCTACCTTCCCTCCTCTGCCACCTTATAGCCACCTTATCACGCAATGCTTGGAAGTTACCAGTTACCAGGATCAAGCAACTACAATTAATTCCTTTCTCTCTAATTCACTGTCTCTAAGGCTGTGGTCACTCTGGCACAGCACCCCACTTCTGCAGTGCCCGTCTTAAAAGAGGTTTGCCTGGTACCAACTCTGGCAAAGCAATACCACCCTATAGAACTTAACGCACTCTTTGAGCAGTTTACAATTTAAATATGCAGGCTACACATTGCCTCTCCCCCCCCTCTCCCCCCAGCAAACTGGGTACTCAATTTACTGACCTCGGAAGGCTGGCAACCTGTAGCCAGCTACCTGGGATTGAACCCAGGTCTTGAGCAGAGTTTTCACTGCAGTACTGCAGTTTAACCACTGCACCACAAGGCTCCTCTGTCTTTCTCATTTGGGAGAGATCACACACCAAAAAATTCAATTCCCCCCATTTTAACAGATCTTACTAATCCTATTAAGTATTTTACCCCATTACAAGATCTGCCCACCCCCTGTTTCCTTGTTTCATGTTATGCTGCTCAGCTACCCTGAAATCTGACATGACAATGGGTGATATTAAAATGGTTTGTATAGACAGATGGACTGACTGACAGATTTTCCATTAAGGGCTAGCCCTACCATTAGGCACAGTGAGCCAGCCATCCCAGGCGACAGATTGCTATCGTTTTACTATTGTACTTGCGTGGATTAATCGCAATGGTGGAGAAACTGACCTTTTTTGGACTACAGTTCAAAGAATCCCACAGCCAGCTGTTCCACTAGTCATGCCGGATGTATGATCTTTCCCAGATTAAACCCCAAGCAATTAATTTTTCTCATCCCTTCTTTGCCACACTTAGAATGGTGTAGACTCACTGCAACCAATGGGACATGTAAATTTAAGTAAGGCTGTGGTCACACGGGCAATTCGAATCCATTTCTGTTCAGACCTTCTAAAAATCAGGTCCGATTTGCGTGGTATTTAAACTGGTGGCCACGTTCACATGCACTGAATGGAAATCAATTTAATTCTGGTGATTTAAACCGGTTTGGGCATCTACACTGCGGAAATCGACTCATTTCCACAAACCACATTGAACCGAATCAGTTTTAAAAGCAGAGAATTTTAAAAAGCCCCTGCCGGCCAGTTGAAAAAAACAACAACAACCTTGCTTTGCAACCCATATCAATGGATTTCACCCTTGCGTTGTGTGAACGATAAAATCTAAATCGATTTAAATGTGGCTCTTATTGCCAGTGTGACTGCAGCCTAAGGAACACAAGAACTGTAAGTCAACTTGTTTCTGCTCTCCCACCTGTGACAGCGAAAGCAGGGGGGAAAAGCCACGTAGCACCTTAAGGACTGCCACGGTTCCTTTAGCATCAGCTTCCGTGGACCGTGGCTCGCTTCTCCAGACACGGTTTGTCAGGGCTCTTCCACCGAAAACCTCTTTGCCTTTAAGATTCCAGAAAACCCTTCGCTCGTTTTGCCGCAAAAGGTGAGAAACCGACAGAGCTGCTCCTCTGGAAATTTCTGTTGTGGTGTAACTTTTGTGATGTAACTGCACTTTAACTGCTCTCAACGGTTACAGAGACTTACTGGCTCTGCTACCTGGGGTGCCTTTTGTACCACGGGCCAGGTTGTATCACCGTGATGCTTTTTGTGTTTTTTAGTAAAGTAATTGCAAAGCATCTCTACGAGTTACTTCCAGATACTGAGAAAATAACACGATCTTTTCCCAAGGATGACTACTGAATGGATCTGTAACTACAGCCAGAATACTGTTACCTGCACAAGCCAATGTGAAATCAAATGGCATCAATCTTAGCAGTCAATTCCTGCTCATGATGAAGTCCACGGGTCTGTGTCAACCAGTCACGTGACTTGGTGCACAAGTGTTGACTTCTTAACCTGCGGCTCTTGGCCACTGAGATTTATGCTGCCGACTCACACCAGCAAATATAAGGAATAGAATTCTCCCTTACAACTGTAAGCTGGGGCACCTTGTGGACCAGGCTAGAGGGGGTCCCTCACCCCAAAATGTCACTGTGTTTGTCTGTAGCCTCTCGCAGCAAAAGCCACCAGTCACAAGCCACCTGTGGCCAAAACTCACTACAAAGAATCTTATGACTTCTTTAAGAGGAATAGATTTGTTTTTTGAGGGCGGTAAGCACTCCCCAAACACTCAAACTGTGATATTTTGTTGGCTTTAAAGATACCACAGAACACTGGGTTCTTGTGCTGGGTTGTGGACTAACAGGGCTACATCTTTGGAAAATGGAACTAATTACTTGAACATTGCTAAGTAACTTTCACATCTCTGTTCTCTCTCTCTTTCTCTCTCCTGAGTCCCACTGCCTTCAAACACACACTGTCTCTCGTCTTCTCAGAAACACATCCTTTGATCCTCTCCGGCTACTGGCCAATCACCCCTTGACCCTCAGATGCCCGGAGAACATGTCATCTTCCCACTAGCCCAGTTCCCTTCCTTGACTTCCTGCAGTCTGGTCGGCCCATTCCACAGAAACTCGCCTTCACAATACCAGTGTGGCTCCCTTTGCACCACTACCACCACCAGTGAGCCAACTCTAGCCCTTTCCTGCTTTCTTCCTCCTTCATTTCCCCCCCCCCCTGCTTCCAGTAGAGTTATCGCCCTCGCTCGCTTGATGTCGGTTGCGCCTTCCATGCGGTGTCTTCAGGTCTCTGCCTCTCTCTCCCTACCCGTCTAACTGCTCATGGACTATTTATGCACAGAACAGCTCTCCCTCAGCTCACTCACACGCACGCCCAGGGTGGTCTCAGTCCCATGATAACTTATCTGCCAACGATCGCAATCTCTGTCTCGCCACTGCAGAACATTCATCTTCTTCCCAATCTTGCATCTCCCATTACCTGGGTTTAGATCAGAACCTGGAAGCATCTCCCTCCTTCAAGGACAAGTTTCATAATCCCCCAGCTGGTGGCCATGCCAGCAGGAAATGCTGGGTCTTGTCGTTCAGAATAGTAATGTTTCCGTCCCCTGGAAATACAAAGCCGAACGGAAGAGGCATATATCAAGATATCCAACTTAAGTACCACCATTGACTACTAAGAGAGGGGCAAAGGAAACCAGCGAATCTTGAAACAGAGGCGACCCCCCTCAAGTTTTTTGAATCTGAAAAGCAGAAGGATAAACAGTGTGGGCTGTTCTTCCTTTCCTGCAATCGGCTTTATGGGGGTTAATATGAGCATGTAAGATCATCCGGTGGTTGCCATTCCCCCTCTCTGTAGGCACGGTGGAATGTCTGTGTTTCAAGAAGAGTGCTGTGAAACTCAAAAGCTTGCCTCCTGCCTTTGGGACAGTGCGGTCCTATGGATGTCTACACAGCACAAACCTCACTTTTAAGTCAAGTCGAATGAGACTTTGGATGGCTCTGTTCAATCCTCACCGCCAACTGAGATGACCATTAACATTGTGTGATGCCCATCTGTTACTATTTAGGGTCTCGCTTCCCCTTATCTTCTGCTGGTGCTGGCCTCACCTTTCTCTTCAATCTGTTAGCTTAACTGGTTGAATATACAAAATGCAAGCTCTTTGGGGCAGGGAACTGTCAAGTTTTGCTTCTGTCCTTCCTAAAGGCTCCTGCTACTCTGATAACATGATGCAAATAAATACGTACACACATACAGCGTTTGAGAATGTTACCTTTTTGGAATAACGTTCCCAGAACTCTCTAGCCAGTCCAAAAAACAGGGTGGGTAGGTGGGTGGAAGAGGGCTAAGATTTTTTAAGCTCTATGCATACAAACACAGGCTGAAATCTTGTTGTGCAATCATGCAAATGGCTTATCTTTTAGTGGTGAATTGCCATAAAGCTAAGAAACCTCCATAGGCACCAAGTTCCGCAACGTAGTAGGCAACAGGTAATATCTTTGAAGACTTCTTAACTTAGGGCAGTTCATGTCTAAAAGTTACGCTGTTTGTGTACTTGTGCAACAGGATTTCTGCCACAGACACACACCCGTTTGGGGTCATTCATATCCCGGGAGCAACTCCGGCACAATTGCCCCCTGAGCTGAGCTGTCTTGTATTTTCTCCAGCCAGTTAATCTGGAAACCCGAGATGGCGTTGCCTTTAGGGGGAGCCCTCCAACCCCCTTGTTTAGGGATGCCTTCCCTACAGAATAAACGGGACATGGTGGCGCTGCGGGTTAAACCGCAGAAGCCTCTGTGCTGCAAGGTCAGAAGACCAGCCGTCGTAAGATCGAATCCACGCGACGGAGTGAGCTCCCGTCGCTTGTCCCAGCTCCTGCCAACCTAGCCGTTCGAAAGCATGTCAATGCGAGTCAATAAATAGGTACCACCTCAGTGGGAAGGTCACAGCATTCCGTGTCTAGTCGTGCTGGCCACGTGACCACGGAAACTGTCTTCGGACAAACGCTGGCTCTACGGCTTGGAGACGGGGATGAGCACCGCGCCCTAGAGTCGGACACGACTGGACTAAATGTCAAGGGGAACCTTTACCTTTACCTTTACCTCCCTACAGAATAAATGGGTACCATCATCTTTCCTCGTCCCCAGGGAACCTTGGGAGTTGTAGTTTTGTGAACAGAGCCAGGGAAACGATACAGAGAACTTCCCAGCACTTTCCACTGACCTCCGTTCCTAGGGTTTCTCTGGGGGGAAAGTTACAGTGATAGGAAACCAGGACCAAGCTGCAATGTAGATAACATCCCTTAGTGACCCATTTTGTGGCTTAGCATCTGAGCGGCACAAAGCTTTGCCGTTTTGCTGCTGCTTCTTCCCCCCCCCCCCCTCGGATGATTACTCCCCCAATTCCCCCACCTGGATGGATTCAGGGAACGTGACTCAAAAAGGAACTTATCCGGAATTTGCACTACCTTTCCTACCAAGGAGGCGTAGGATAAAAGAAAGATACCCTTTCTTCTGGAATCTCTCCGTGTCAGCTTTCCATCAACATCTTGTAAATACATGAGCATAATCAAGAGATTCATCAAGAGTTGCCAAGGCTCTTGACAGTCTTGGAGACTTGAACTCCCCATCTTTCCCCCTAACTTTCAGCTCCTGCAGGGTGCACAGCGGACCGGTCCTCAGGTGTCCCTGTGTCTCTCTCCACTTTAGCCTCCAGAGTCACCTAAAGCCATCCCAGTAAGGGCTGTGGGCCCAGTATAAGGACAATGGGTAGGAGGAACAAAGGGAGAGAAAACAGGCGTGGTCTTGGAAATGCTGGATCCTGATTTCCTACTTGGGCCACGGTCCACCCCCTGGTCCTTTTTCTTTTCTTTTTACAAAACCCAGAAATAAAACCCACCAATAGACCCGAGCCCTGGCTCCAATCCTCCCAGATACCAGCCCGTGCCACACAGCCATTGAGCATCTACTCCGAGGCCCATGCTTCTGCTCTCAGCATCCCCCTTTGGTCTGCCCGGTGCCCCCGCCTGGGTTCTGCCAGGACCACCGCTTGCCCCCGATTTGAACATTTACCTCTCCCCACGCGTGGCCAGCCCTTTTCCCGATGGCCGGAGAGAGCCTAATCGTCCATGACCTCGAAAGGCTTTCGCTCTCAGGTGAGGTAACGGCCATGCCCTCTACCTTGGAGGGTGAGGGCACAGGTGGGCGTCCCACCTCGCAGGGCCTCCTGCTGATGGCGGAGTCCGGGGGGGGGGGGGAGAGTAGGAAGAGAAAGACCGTGGACTGCCCGGAGGTGAGGAGGTTATGGGAAAACCCAACCGGTGTGGAGGCGTGGAGTGGTAAATAGCACCAAAGAGCCTCTCGTTTACTCCCATCGGTGAGAGGGGTCGGATCCAGCCCGAGGAAGGGCTGGCCATTGCAGTCCTCAGCGGTGTGTGAAGGCGGAGTGACCGGTCCAAATGGCTAACGAGAGACAGGCGAGAGGGAGGACCTGCTGATGTTTCGGGGCCACCACCCTCCCGCTTCCCCCCCCCCCAACCCAGAACCCTGGAGAGGGCTCACAAGCCCGTCTGGCTTTGGCCACCTAGAAGCCAGCCCCGCTCCGGCCGTGGCCCTGCGGGGCCACCACTTGGGGGGTTACGTAGCACCTCCGGGCCACCTCACACGGTGGTCTCGTACTCCAGCAGCTCCTGAGAGACGCCCACGCTGCGGTACTGCAGGCGTGGAGTGGCGGGAGAGGTGTACTCCAGGGCCAGAATGGTCTTGCGGAGGCGCCTGTCGATGAAATGGGCGTCCCAGGCGGGGTATTTTTTCCGAGGCAAATCGATGCGGATGATGGGTCCCTCTGTCCGTGGAGCTCGGGCGAGGGGGGTCGGGGGCATGCTGGGCCTGACCTGAAAGACCGGCACGCAGCTGTCTCTGTCGCCGGGCACCCCTTCCCTCTCGGCCCCTGTAGTCCTTGGCAAGGAGCGCGGGGGGCTGGTGATCACGTCCGTGGGGGGCCCACCCCCGCAGGGGACCGCTGTGGGCTCCTTGCCGCACAGGCAGCCCGCTCGGCGGGGCCCGAAGATGGTCCCGCTGGGGTGCAAGAGGCAGTAGTAAATCAACATGAAGAAGACCCCTAAGGCGAAGCTGGAGGTGACAACGCAGACAATGATTAAGGCATTGGACTCAGAGATCACGCTCCCTTTCCGGTAGAAGTACCAGAGGCCCGTCAGGGCTGCGTTCTCGGACAGGGTGATGACGTAGTAGATGGACATGCGGCAACGGCTCCGGCCTTCTTTGACGTTGAACCAGCAGAAGATGTAGATGATGCCCACCACCATATTGTAGATGATCTCTTCCCACTTGGACATGCAGAAGTCTGTCTCGCCCTGGATGATCCAGAAGGTCATGATGCACCAGTGGGTGACAATGAAGATGCCGAAGTAGAGCTGGAACACGGAGGCGAAGAGAGCGAAGGCGATGGCTCGGGCGGCGATGGTGAAGAGGTGCCAGAGGATCTGCACCACGGCCCCCTTGTACGACATGGGCATCTTGTCCTCCCGGGAGTCCCGAAGCACCTTCTGGTAAGAGGCAAGGGTCCAGGCCAGAGAGACCAGGGAAGCCGAGGCGGAGAGACCTGCCCAGGCAAAAAAAGAGAGAGAGAGAGAGAGAAAAGGGAAGCAGGGAATTAAGGGGGGAGAGAAGATCACAAGGAAGAGAACGGGGCTGGGGGTGAAGCCAAAGGAAAAGCAGGAGGAGGCAGGAAGAGGACAATGTGGAGAGCCACGAAGGGAGCCAAGAGAAAGGAGAAAGCCACGCAGGCGATGGAGTGGAGACAGCCTGGATCTGGAGGCACAAAAGAAGGTGGAAGCAGGACAACCACCTGTGAATGTGTTTGGTCAGGTTAGAGATACAGGATGGAGGAAGGGAAGAAAGACTGTGGGAATGGAGACATTATGGACATGGCGGAATCATGAGATGGGAAGGAAGAGTATCAAAATTCAACGGTCATGCTGGCTCCTGATGCCCCATCCACCCCCCCCCCCCCAGTAAAAATATAATGCACAGCAGGAGAGGAGCTGAGAGAGAAAAGGCTGTCATAAGCAAAGGGAGGGAGGGGTCTCTTTCTTCTTAAGCATTTCTTGGGGGGGGGGCAGGAGGAATGGACAGAGGACAGACATGATCGGAAGAATTTACCGTTTCCGTAAAATATAAAATCCCAGGTTGGGTCACCCAAAGGGGATCGTCGGCAAGTGGAAGTAAAGGCTTGTTCATGCAACACATAAAGGAGCCCTTGGAACTCATTGCCACTTGAGAGACAGGAGGTTGACGTCTTCATGAAGTACATAGTGAACCAGTGGCCAGAAGGCAGAAAGATCCATGAGCATCAAAGGCTTTCAAGTGCTGAGACCAATTTTAGGGACTTGCACTCAAAGCACGGGTTGGTTTTTCAGAGCACGCCTTGAGCACCAACTTTTTCATTTCTGCATCTCATGCCACTGAGCAACTCTCTGGTCATTGGATTCAGGGATGTTCATGGGTTTAAAGGGCTTTGGGGATGCAGAGGAAGACTCAGTGGGGTCCCCAAAGGGGCGGGGGGTTCAATGTGATTTAATAAGCCTCATTCCTCTGCCATAAAAGTTCTCATAATACCTGCAGCCACACTCTAGGGGTTCTCTAACTGGGTTTGACTAGACAGTTCAGCTGAATTGAGCTGGATTGGTCTAAATAGGGTGGCTTAAGGTCGTATAGAGGTCTCCCGTTTGGTGTGATCCTTGCATCCACTGGGCATCCACACCTCAAGCAACCCTATTTGGCCCACCTCCCTTAAGAAAAGGGAGAAAACAAGAAAACGAACCAAGAAAATTACCCTCCTTGCTCGCTCCTGCCTCCTCCTCCTCCTCCTCCTTCTGGGAGGAAGCTTTCATTTTTTTTTTTCTAAAAGATACAGTGCATCAGCACTGCCCTAACAGGCTTTTAAAAAACCCTTTGCGCCCACCCCCCACAGAGGAGGAGAGGAAGTTTTCAATTTCCCAACATCATTAAGTGGCTGAGGTGAACGATATTGGGAAACTGAGACCGGATGGGAAATTTAAACTGGCAAGTTCTGCTTTTGCTTCAGTCCCAACGATTAGACATGCTGGAAATGAGCCAAGACGGAGTCCTCCTACCCGCCTCTAAAAAGTGGTAGTCCCTGACAGGGAGCCAGAAAGGTGCAGGTAGCCATGATCAGGGGACCGGCTGCTTTTGTGCTGGCACTTACTTCACCTGGTTGCCAGCAAAAGGAGCAAACTAGCCTGTCCCACAGGAGATCAAAATAGTGGGACAAATGCCCACGTCGATTCTTACCTCCTGCTCTATCCCTAAAAAAGATTTCTAGACGCAACGAGAGGCAAGTTTCTTTCCACTTGCCAGTAGCCAGGGTGTTTTTTCCCCTCCAAGAGTGACACCACATCTATGTTCTGTCCCTGTACTCCCTATCTGACACATATCTCAGTTACTCGGAAGGCAGAGCTCAACAACTCTCTGGATAATAATAGTGGACGGTCCGTTCTATCACGGACTCCTTGTGAATATTCCTGGTGTATCTGACCGGCCTCCACAGGGAAGGCTCATGAACTCA
The DNA here is from genome assembly GCA_037013535.1 of Intellagama lesueurii. Lineage (NCBI taxonomy): Eukaryota > Metazoa > Chordata > Lepidosauria > Squamata > Agamidae > Intellagama > Intellagama lesueurii. The sequence goes on along the minus strand of JBAJHW010000004.1, from coordinate 240,709,312 downwards.
ATAAGCTGGGTGTTGTTCAGGCCCAAAGTGGTCACTGTTAAAATGGAAAATAGGAAGTCTTCAAAGGTGGCAGAGTTCAGGTAGAAGGAAGACATATGGAAAGAAAGAAACCGAGGTAGAATCCTGGAATCGGAGGGAGACAGGGTGGTGAGACAGAGAGGTATAAGATAAGAAGAAAGGTGGCACAAGATGAGCACTACAAGGGAAAGGACGAAGGGACAGGAAGAGATAGAACATTTCTGAAAAGTTGAAGGTATGGGGGGGAAATTATTATTTTCTCCTGAAAAATGGAAATAAAATATCTGTAGTTTAAAGATGCGAAACCTCCCTTTCCTTGTCCTCTTGCACACGAATGAAACATTCTTCATGTGCGAGGCATTTGCTGCAAGATTCAACAGGAGTTCTCGAATACCTGCAAGAATGTTTGTGCAAGTCGTGCAGCTGCACAAAACCTGGACACCTGCTGTCTTGCTGCACAAAGTTTTGACTAACCAGAAGTGTATCGGGTGGGTTATTTGCCTCTTTGCGATCCATGCACGCTGTGCAGGCATGTGCTTCGCTTTACAAAGGGAAAGGATGCTAGTATTGCGCAAAGTGCTTCTGAACAACTTTGCACTTCTATCTATCTATCTATCTATCTATCTATCTATCTATCTATCTATCTATCTATCTATCTATCTATCTATCTATCTATCTATCTATCTATCTATCTATCTATCTATCTATCTATCTATCTATCTATCTATCTATCTATCTATCTATCTATCTATCTATCCTCCCACACTCACACCCATTATTTAATCAAATCCTTGTCCCATTCTTTGGACTGTGTTCATGTATTGCAACAAGCCATGATGTGGTTTATTGAAACCTGGCTTGTTGTGGTATGTGCCCCCCTCCACTAGCCATAGTTTGTTAACCAGCCAAAACACCCAATCTGTATCCATGGCGTACTGTTGGCTTACCGGCTCTGCTTTGTTTAAAACATGGCTTCTTGGGAAGCCTGAACCTTCCATTGTGGCTTGTTCCTGGCTTGTCTCCTCACTGATCCCTCTCAAACAGGAGCTCACACCAGAAGCTAGGAAGAAATCAACCAGAAACAATATGGAGCTGGGAAGGATCGGCCTCTGTTCATTCTACCGTCTGTTGGGGAATTTGTGTCTTAATCAACACATCCTACTTAATACAAACCATGGCTTAGAGTGATGAGTGACAAGAGGCTCAGGTTTGCAGCCAGCTAGAAGCAGGATACTGGGCCAGCTGGGCCTTGGCCCCACTCACCCTGCAAGGGTTCGATGTAGTTCTGTTGGATCATGATGCTCAGCTGCAGGACCAGCTGTGGGGCGCTCTTGAGAAAGGTCTCTAGAAGCCGCAGCATGCTGATGTCAGCACTTTCGAACATCATCCTCCAGTAGAAGTGGCGCCTCCGGTGCTCCGATTGCCAGCGGCTCTGGAGACCCAGGTACAGGGTTCGCAGGTACCTGTACAAAAAGGAAAGAGAAAAGAGAGCGGGTGAAGCATACGGAGGCGGGAAGGAGCCATCCTTCAAAGCTGAGTGTTCTCGGTTTTGACGACGAGGACTTCCCCGTGGTCTATGAGAAGCAGACCTGGAAGACATGACGTTTTTTGGACGACAGCTCCCAGAATCCCCCAAAGAGCCAGCTGGGGTTTTCCCATCTCTACAAGAAGGCACCGGGGATGGAACAGGAAGCTAAACAACCAATAGACCAGGAAAAAAAATCCTTAATAAGAAGGATATGTCCCTGGAGACAAAGGAGAATATGATTTACATGATGGCATTCCCAAAAAACTGTGTACATAGCAGAAGCTGGACAATGAAGAAAACGACATGAAAAATCTATTTGACCTGTTATATTGGAGAAGTTTTCTTAAAGCTATCCTTGACTGCCAAATGTGATTTCTAGATGGAAACAACCCTGAACTTGCATGGAAAGCTAAGGGACAGGATGAAACGAGGTACAGAAAATGGCAAGTATCCTGTAACAAGGTTTGTAACACTGTTCGTAAACTTTCAAAGGGCTGGTGAGCATAAACATCCCAGCAGCAGTAAGCTGTAAGATGTCCTTGTAGAAGGGGTAGCCGTGTTAGTCTGTGCAAGCAAAATAAAATAGTCGGTGAAAACAAAATAAAAATAAATACATTTTAAAAAGCAAAAATGTGGTGGCCCCTTAAAAACTAACTTCTATATTTTTTTAATGTGAGCTTTCATGGGCAAGTCTGATGAAGTGGATTTGTCCATGAAAGCTCCCATTAAAAAAATATAAAAGATAGTCTTTAAGGGGCCATGAAGTTTTTGCCTTTTTTAAACTTTTAGCTTTAAAGAGAGTGCCTGTACAGGCTGGAGCACCAGAGATTCTCGTTTCTCAGTCCTGTTGGCAACATCAACCTTATTATGAGCAAAACAACCGGGTGCAGGGGCTCCTTTACGGCTGCTGTTGTTCTGGGCCATCCAGTCACTTCTGACTTCTGACAACCTTCTTGAACACCAGCCTTCAGTAGGTCTCCATGGTCAAGCAGGGATTGGAACCCAAGCCGCTTGAGTTCTAGTCTGCCATAAACTTTAGGGAACTCCTATTCGTCATTGGATCTCCAGGTAGTGAGGCTAATTCCTTTTCTTTTCTTTAAAACATTTATAGCCTGCCTCTATTGCAAGATCTCAGGGCCCGTTACTGAGGTGGACAAGGCAATTGAAAAAACATAAAATCTTTAAAACAGTTTAAAGTTTTAAAAAAAGTTTTAAACGCATACAACCAACATGTTAAAAAAGCTGAGAGTGAACAGACAGAACAGGGGAGAGAACCGATCCGTGATCCGTACACGCATTTGGGCCCATCTTGCTATTTGGAGCGAGACAACGTATGAAGTGTCAGCTTTGTGACTTGTGAGCGTTTTTGTTGTTCACATGCATGCACGCGTGCACAAGTATACACACACACACGCACGCACGCACGCACCAGGGGGATCTGCAGAATTTTTCCAGGGGAAGCAAAGCTGCATAGGGGTAAGTTAACATAATTTGCACACATTCCGTGAGCACCACTATACGGCAATATATCTGTCGGTGTACAGTAAAATAATAAAGGAATTCAGACTTCCAGGGGGAAAAGGTGCTTTTGCTCAACCTCCACAGAGACCCCACTTTTCCCAGTGACAATACAAAGTCCATTCTCTCGTTCACAAGGGCCTGCTTTCTTTGTATTCTCAAAGGCTTTCACGGCCAGGATCCGATGGTGGTTGTAGGTTTTTCGGGTTGTTTGGCCATGTTCTTAAGGTTTTTCTTCCTAATGTTTCGCCAGTCTCTGTGGCCGGCATCTTCAGAGGACAGGAGTCAGAACTCTGTCTGTGTTCTGGTGTCGTGTGTGGGATAGTTGAGTAATCACCCAATCTCCTGAAAAGGACAAAAAGCTGATCCCACAGCTACAAATACTCAACTATCCCACACACGACACCAGAACACAGACAGAGTTCTGACTCCTGTCCTCTGTAGATGCCGGCCACAGAGACTGGAGAAACATTAGGAAGAAAAACCTCCAGAATACAGCCAAACAGTCCGGAAAACCTACAACCACCATCGCCTGCTTTCTTTCTTCCTTTGTTTTATTTATTTATAGGCCCCCTCTCTCCTGAAAGAATAGAATGAAAAACATAATCCGTTAAATCCAGTTCTGGACACCACACTTCAAGAAGGATGCTGACCAATTGAAACAAGTTCAGAGGAGGGCCACAAGGATGATCAGGGGGCTGGAAACCAAGCCTTATGAGGAAAGACTGAAAGAGCTGGGCATGTTTAGCCTTGAGAAAAGAAGACTGAGGGGTGATATGATAGCACTTTTCGAATATTTGAAAGGCTGTCCTACAGAGGAGGGGCAAGATCTGTTCTCGATCATCCCAGAGTGCAGGACACGCAACAATGGGCTCAAGTTAAAGGAAGCCAGATTTCGGTTGAATATCAGGAAAAACTTCCTAACTGTTAGAGCAGTACAACAGTGGAACCAGTGACCTCGGGAGTTGGGGAGTGCTCCAACCCTGGAGGCCTTCAAGAAAAACTTAGATCATCACCTGGCAGATATGCTTTGATTTGTATTCCTGTCTTGAGCAGGGGGTTGGACTTGATGGCCTTGTAGGCCCCTTCCAACTTCACTTTTCTATGATTCTATGATACATTATGATACATTAACGGCGTTCCATGTCTAGTCACGCTGGCCACGTGACCACGGAAACTGTCTTCGGACAAATGCTGGCTCTACGGCTTGGAGACGGGGATGAGCACCGCGCCCTAGAGTCGGACACGACTGGACAAAATGTCAAGGGGAACCTTTACCTATGATACATTAAAAAACGATTAAACAATACACTCCTTAAAATATGATTGAATAATTAAAAGTATGCGTGACAAGGGCCCATCTGTCGGTCTCAGGTTTGGACATCAGATCTTGGCAGTTGGGAGACCGATCCCTTCACCATTGATAAGTAAGAAATGCTTGCTGCTAGTGCACAACTATTTTTTCTCACCAATCCTGTTTTACAAAGTGTTTATCAGATACCTCCCTTTTATCAGATGCAAAATTGTTCCAAATTTCATCCCAATATATGTCCCTTCATTAGCCGTTTCGGTTAGCCATTTGTAACTTCATGCATAGACCTCTGATCAACTCCAGACATCAGCAAAAGTGCAAGGTGTTTCCTGGAGACGCACGAATGTGAAAAGGAACGGAGGTCTATGTGATGGAGGACCCTACCCAAAGAGGTAGGCACAGGGAGACCGTAGGCAGCAACAAGGGAAAGAAGCTCTCCGAACGAGAGATTCTTCAAGAGGGGTCCCTTTGTGCAAACTAGCTGCGCCACGGATTGCAGAATGAGTCAGCCAGCTGCACCTGTGGAACTGCCGGCCAGGCACGAGTTCTACCTCGTTGCAGATTTAGTATCTGCTTGCACAAGGTCAGGTCATGCAGGCCGAGCTAGGCAACCCGATTTCGGCCATTATATAATGGTTATCATAAATAACAAACATAATTGATTAATGATAGCAAACTCTTGAGGGGCATTAAGAGAAGGACATCCCATGGCATAAGAACAGACTAAGCCTCCCCCCGTAGTTGGGGTAATTATCTGTGCTACCAGCACAGAATTCTTAATTTTTAAACACATTAAGTTGCCATTACCGTAATTGTTCATATTCACATTCGAAACCACAGGACTGACTGAGAAAATGGCGTAGGACATGCCAGCTGCCTTTGTTGTCTGGAAATTGGCCCATTTTGTCGTTGGCGCAAGGAAGTGAAGTTGTGTGCCTTGACGTGGCATTTCTCCAGACGCATACACGTCTCACCATCTGATTGCTGGGTTGGGGATGGTGGGATTTGTAGTTGAAGGGTCTGGAAAGGGCCAGGCTGAGGGAAGCTGTTCTGAAAGCAAGGAGTCTCACAACCCAACCAGTTGTTTCACCCCAGATTTGCTACCTCCTCTTTCCTTTATTCCTCTTCTTCCTATTTCTGGTAGCATGTGGCTCTTCTGTCCCCCTTCGAACTCCGTGGACCATTTCAGAGGGAATGGGATCAAACCTGAAAAATCCTTGTCGAAATGCTTTCGAAAAATATGATTTGAAAACAACTTCTTAAAAAATATCTAGAGTGTGTTACGTGTTAGACCAAATCAGCGAAATGCTGTTAGCACTTCTGTTACTTTTGAAGTGTAACTTCATTAGGTAACTATTTACAGTAGTTCCATTACTTGGCTTCATTACTCCTCATATCTAGGCTGGCTGGATAACAAAGAGGAGACTGCTTCAGAGGAGAGGAAGGGATTTAAGTAGCTGTAGCTTTTCACGACTCTTCTCCGGTAAAGAAGATATAACTTTAGCCTCCCCCAAAGAATGTGAGGACAGTAACTTTAATAGTTACAGGGAAGGGGCCTAACAAAATTGTGGTGGGAGAATATCGCCCACAGTTCAAGGACTTCCGTGTACCACTGCCTTCTTCCTTTTTGTGGGTCTTCATGTGTTGATGAGGAGGGCCAAATGCTGCACCACTGGTCAGCAGCCTATAACATTAGGGTCTTTGTAAAAGTAATTAAAAGTAACTTTTAAATAATTAAAAGTAACTTTTAAAAGTAATTAAAAGTAACTTTTAGTTTCTTTTGAAAAACAGGACAGTGAAGTGTTACTTTTTAAAAATTGCTACAACAGTGCGGTAACTAATTTCACTGGGAGAGCCATTTCTGGAACGATCTTCTTGTTCCTTTCTTACTCCCGGCTGGCCATCCTGATGGTTACGCAGCAACACTTGGCCATGATGTTGTGTTGCATCCAAACGAGCTTTCCAGGTTCTTCATCCAAGTAGTTATTTTCCTTCCTCCTCCCGTTTTCCCATTTATTTTCCCTTCAGGGATCAACTGTAACAGCCGTCACTTTCATTTCTCATTGCATCACCAAAGTAGTCTGTCTAGCCTTTGGCATGTGTTGTGGTTTCTTCATCTTTGTTCATCCGCTTTAGTATGTCTTGGTTGGTCACTGTGAGCAGAAGGGCAAGAGACCCGAGCTACGGCCGTCCACAGGGGAGGAATGGCCGTCTGGCGCCCTGTCAAGGGAGCTCTGCAGCCCACTCTGGCAGGGCCCCTATCCTTAGCAGGTCGAGGCCCCGAATATGTGAACAACAGAAGTCCCATCCATGTCAGGGATGGAGGATGAGTTTTTGCAACCTCGCAGGCTGCCTCTAGTTTGTTTGACTGGGAGGGAACTTTCTGGGCTGGGGCAGCGGTCAGTCTGTCTAGCCCGAGCCAATCTTTCCATCTTGCCTCAGAATTCAATTCTCCGCTCAGAGTTTTATTTTCTTCTCTTTTGTCTGTTGGAAGCAGTGTGGTCAGTTGTCAGTTTTTTTGTTAGTCTGCTGTTAGCTGTTCATCACTGTAAGTAATAAAACATTTTTATTCTTTCTCCTACAAATGTCTCAGAGTGAGTTGTTGAGACTGTAAGTGCCAGTAAATGAGAAAGGTGTGGACTATCCGAGGAACTTGAAGCTATTCTCCTCTGTGGATCTCTGTACTTCCACTGTGCATCCAAAGGAGAACTTTAACCAGAAATTCAAAACTCTGCAACGTATTCTTCATCTTAAGGAAGGCCATCTCTGTTCTGATTTCTGTTGCCTGGCTGTCATCCCACTGTCCCTTCAACCAGTGGGATCGTAGCTATGCCATAAAAGTTGGAACTATAACTGTAACGAATTCCTTTTGAACTATCTGTTCAGGATCTGATCTAGAGGGCCATGTGCATTCCCTCCCTGCTGCTATCGCTGCCGTGGTGGCTGCGACCAAAGATCTTTGTGGTTCCCGGACACTCCCTTGCAGCAGTCACAAGAGGTTGGAATATAAAACAAAGGGCGACCTAACAGGTACGAGAGGCAAAAGTCATCTGGGACCTCTTTGGCTAGCTAGGCCACCAGCTCTTCGGAAGGAAGCTGTGAAATGCCCATCGAGAGAGAGAGAGGGTGCAGGGTCCGTGCGTCTGTGCGCCTTTTGCTCAGCCGAAGTGCAGTCCATTGCACTGATCCAAAGTGCCAGAGAGGAAGGCAGGAACAGCTGGTCTTCCCGGAGCCACATGGAGCCGACGCACTGAACGTGGAGGGTTGGATGATGAAAAGATCCTTGGCATCTGCGACTGGGGACTGTGCAGACCATCTGCCACTCAATCTGCAGTTCAAGTAGGTGTTCAGAGAGAGGCCGTTCTGTTTTGATCAAAGAGGGAGGGAAGAAAAGGACGAGCAAAGGTCCTCTTCTTTGTTCCTGTTATGTGCTGTCAAGTGGCCCCCAAATTATGGCAAACCTATAAATGAGCGATTTCCAATTTCTCCTGTACTCAACAGCCCTGCTCAGCCATTGCAAACTCCATTCTGTAGCTTCCTTTAGGGAGTCAGGCCATCTCACATTGGCTCTTCCTCTTTTCCTGCTCTCTTCTACCTTTCCAAGCATTATGGTCTTTTCCAGAAAATCTTGCCTTCTCACGAGGTGCCCAAAGTTCTTTGCCCTCCAGGAAACACATCTTACAAATACGGACACTCTTTCCTGCCTCCAGCGGATCAGTGCTGCTGTGTTTTTCTTACCCCAGTCTCCCCCTTCTCCACGATCTGCCTTCAAGACACCCTCCTTAAGACCATGTCCAAAAGAAGTGAATGCAGCAGGGAAAAGCTAGCATCCCCGATCGTTGTCAGTCCCTTCTCTACAAACAGCATCTTGCAGAAGTTTATTTGGGGTGCTATAAATATCCCATATTGGGGTCTAGCCCATTTCACAGATCTAGTGAAGGAGATTCTTCCCTGCAAAATCCAGGTGCCAAAAAAAAAAAAAAAAAAGACAATCACAACATAACCCGGCTGTTATGTCCTCAATCAGAATGGAGTCCCACTCAGCTCATGGAGACAGGGTCACAGCCGAGCGGGTGTAGACTGGCAGCCCGTAAGTCTGTTTAATGCAGTGGAGCGTCCTTCTGAAGGACACCTGTATAGAACTGGGTCCTTGGTTTCAGCCCGTCTGAGCTTTGACGCAGCCGCACCCATCCTGGCCTTCGATGCTCCGCTTGGCTGAACCTGGATCCCTGATTGGTTATCTCTCGGACACCTCGGCTTGCAACAAGATGTTCAGTGTGTTCACATGTTATAGTCCACGTGCTCAAAAACGGCACACAGAGGATTTCCCCTCCCTCAGGGGGGAAAAAAATCAAGTAGCAAAAGCAGGCCAAAGAGCACAATTTGTAAGCAGTATGGGAATGGCTACTGGCTTCAAGGAAACCGAGGTAAGTCGGGGAGGTAATTGAACACGACTGACGTTCAAGTTTAGACTTCAGAAATGAAATGACTTAGTCCTGCGCATGTTGTAAGAGCTGCACTGGCTCAAACAAAGGGCCTCTGTAGTTCAGCATCCTGTCCCCACAACGGTCAACCAAGGCTGCCCAACAGGAACCCCGAAAGCACGACAGGGACTCATCAACCCCTTTTCTGCCTGTTTTTTCATGTTGCTGTTGTTTAGTCATTAAGTCGTGTCCGACTCTTCGTGACCCCATGGACCAGAGCACGCCAGGCCCTCCTGTCTTCCACTGCCTCCCGGAGTTGGGTCAAATTCATCTTGGTCGCTTCGATGACACTGTCCAACCATCTCGTCCTCTGTCATCCCCTTCTCCTCTTGCCTTCACACTTTCCCAACATCAGGGTCTTTTCCAGGGAGTCTTCTCTTCTCATGAGATGGCCAAAGTATTGGAGCCTCAGCTTCAGGATCTGTCCTTCCAGTGAGCACTTAGGGTTGATTTTCTTCAAAATGGATAGGTTTGTTCTCCTTGCAGTCCAGGGGACTCTCAAGAGTCTCCTCCAGCACCACAATTCAAAAGCATCCATTCTTTGGCGGTCAGCCTTCTTTATGGTCCAGCTCTCACTTCCATACATCGCTACTGGAAAAACCATAGCTTTGACTATGCGGACCTTTGTCGGCAAGGTGATGTCTCTGCTTTTTAAGATGCTGTCTAGGTTTGTCATCGCTTTCCTCCCAAGAAGCAGCCATCTTTTAATTTCGTGGCTGCTGTCACCATCTGCAGTGATCATGGAGGCCAAGAAGGTAAAATCTGTCACTGCCTCCATATCTTCCCCTTCTATTTGCCAGGAGGTGATGGGAGCAGTGGCCATGATCTTAGTTTTTTTGATGTTGAGCTTCAGACCATTTTTTGCGCTCTCCTCTTTCACTCTCATTAAGAGGTTCTTTAATTCCTCCTCACTTTCTGCCATCAGAGTGGTATCATCTGCATATCTGAGGTTGTTGATATTTCTTCCGGCAATCTTAATTCTGGGCTTGGGATTCATCCAGTCCAGCCTTTCACATGATGTATTCTGCATATAAGTTAAATAAGCAGGGAGACAATATACAGCCTTGTCGTACTCCTTTCCCAATTTTGAACCAATCAGTTGTTCCATATCCAGTTCTAACTGTTGCTTCCTGTCCCCACATATAGATTTCTCAGGAGATAGATAAGGTGGTCAGGCACTCCCATAGCCACAGCCAATACATAGAGGCAGGTTGCCTTCGCTTCCTTGAGCAAATACGGAGCCTTTGTGAACAGGAGTCCTCAGCAGTTTTTCCTAATCCCCCTTTCCAAGCTATCTGCATTTGTAACCCTACCTCTGTATCTTGGGGTTTGAACCTTTAACTGTTTATTCAGTTAAAGATTTCTCCCTTTTCTGTGTCCTGTATCTCCTACTACCCTGTTTCCCCGAAAATAAGACCTAACCTGAAAATAAGCCCTAGTATGATTTTTGAGGATGCTCTTAATATAAATGAGAGACAAAGTTTCAGGATGTAGAAAATAGAATCAAGTTCTTTATTCTGTATTCTTTAAATGGGTCGTTAAAAAGCTTTGGCTCAACGCGTTTCGGCGAACCTTTCTTCAGGAGCTAAGCATAACACAAAACCACACGTTAGATATCAAATCATTTTATTTTGAAAAAAATATATATATACACCTGGGTTGGGACTCTCAACTTTACATAAATGCATGCATTTATACTGAGCACATTAGACATAATAAAATATATTAGACAGCTTTTTAACGACCCATTTAAAGAATACAGAATAAAGAACTTGATTCCGTTTTCTACATCCTGTTTCCTGAGACTTCGTCTCTCATTTATAATCTGGACTTCCGTGGATATACCAGTTCCTTTTGTTTTGCTCGTCATATAAGCCCTACCCCAAAAATAAGCCCAGTGACGTGAAACCCCACCTTCCACCCTTGTGCAGCAACCAGAAGAAGATGACATGACTGTCTTTGAATCAATGTAGATGGTTGTACATGAAAAAAAAATAAAACATCCCCTGAAAATAAGCCCTAATGCATTTTTTTGGAGCAAAAATTAATATAAGACCCTGTCTTATTTTTGGGGAAACAGGTATGCAGACATTTCTAAGGTAAAACAGATCCTTGACTTCGCTCTTGAGGCCATCCATTGTCTGGGGTCAGTCACACACAATTGCAACCGATTACAAAGAAAAGCTTGTAGCTCATCAACCACTCACTGTAAGTAGCCCGCTAATTAATATTAATATTCATGTTACTTTACCATTGTTATTTTTCCATTGGTAATTTATGACAGTGGTTCTCACATTCTTACAGCACAAGCTTCTCCAGAAGACCTGCATATCAAAGACACTTATCCTCACAGTGTTTAACACCCACTTTCCTTTCTTATCAACCAACCACAATCTCTGGATTTTGATATCTATACTTTGATGCCATGTATAAATATTTGCCATGTTCTATCTCTCCTTCTCTTAACGTCTGATGAAGTGGACTTTTCCACGAAAGCTCACATTAAAAAAATACACAAGTTAGTCTTTAAAGTGCCATCAGGTTTTTGTCTTTTTTTACTTTTCATTTTTATTTTATTTTCACTTATTATTCAGCTTCAGAGGATGACCCTACTGGGTTCTAGCGCAAAGAGTTTTTCTCCCACTATCCATGCATAATTTTTTTTACAACAGCAACACATTCCCCTTTCTTCCAACCTAGTGGACAGTCACTAATCCACAGGCTCAACAAAAAGTGGAGGCAACTTGACAGCACACAAAAAAGTCGATTTTCTAATGAAAGTATGTTGGAGTTTTTGTTCCTATGAAGGAACAAAAGCTTTTTATTCTCCAATTTTCGACAGTGTGGGACCAACAACTGGCCAACATTGTGTTGTTGTTTGATTTACAGCCTCACATGCTGTCTGTAGTTTGAGTGACTGGGAGAGGCTGAGTTGATTATCTGTCCAGCAATAATCAATCATTCCTTCCAGCTTTTGACATTGAAAGAGAGCCCCGCCTCTCTGCTGAGTGTTCTGTCCCTCTCCTTTGTCAGGTAGTGCCAATTGTGTGTTGCTGTTGATCTGTTCAGTTGGTTCCTAGTGTGTGTGCAATAAAGAAAGCAGTATTCGTAAGTCTGTAAGTAAATCAATGTTTTTTATTCTTCCTCCTACAAATGTCCCAGAGTAAGTTAGGGAGACTTTAAGTGCTAGTTAATGAGAAATGAGTGGACTCTGGAGAACTTTTAGCTGTTCTCCTCTGTGGATCTCTGTGCCCCTACTGTGTTGCAAAAAGAGGATTTCCCCAGAAGTTCAAAACTCTGCAATACACTGCACCATGAATCCCGGCAACATCATCCTTTCAATAGAACACAAAATATCTCCTCTGTTTTCTGTCTGTTTTCTCTCTTACTTTATAGATATACAGAGAGAAAAAAACAAACACACCTTGACCTCAGGTGACCTATGGTAGGGTAATGCAGAGCGAAGGACTAGATAAGTCTGTGTGAATTCCTTCCAGGGATGAGAAATCCCAGTTAGAGTTTCACACCTCCTCCCCACTTGCTCTGGCTGGAGCTTCTGCCAATTTACAGCTGTTGAATTATTCAGTTGTTACTAAAATGCTCTGGCTGGAAAAAGGAGAGGCATGTACAAGCAAGATCTCAAAGTAAACAAAGCAAGTCAGTTTCACTGGAAGAAACTGGCAGAAAGAGGGAACATTACCAAGTTCTGCTTTCTTCTCAGTTGACCCACATAAAATGGCCACACGATTTCTGTTTTAGAAGTCTATGTTCTGAAAACTCCATGGCCATGGCCAACACAGACCCGCTCAGAGAGGAAAAGAAGGGGCCCCCACGAGAAAAAGGAGCCACATTTGTAAAGGTAAACCATATATGCTCAGAGGCATTCTTGTTGAGTCTGAGAGATCAGGGTGCAAGTGTTGCTTTTATTGCAGAGTTTGAATTTTGGGTTAAATACCTGTAGCTGTGCAGCAGACGTACAGAGCAGAATAGCTTCAAGTTCTCCAGATTATTCCACCCCTTTCCCTCGTCAACTGGCACTTACAGTCTCAGTAACGCACTCTGCGACATTAGTAGGAGAAAGAATAAAAGTTTCATTACTTAAAATTGAACAGATCAAACAAACAACTGACTGCTTTCAACAAACACACTTCCACAGACTCTGGAGAGGGAACAATGACTGATCAGAGAGGTGGGGGGATCTCTTCAAATTCAGAGGCAGGAGGGAACAATTGGTTAGTGCTTGATAGATTGACAGTCACTGCAACTCAGAAAGAGCCCTGTCAGCCACATAAACCACAGGGAGCCTGTGAGGTTGTAAAAACTCCCAACAACTTTAGCCATGCCCCGTACCTACCCACAGTCTTTGAGCACCCTCTCTATAACAAGCACAAAAGTAACTTGTCTCACTGTCTGGTTTTTTTGAGGCCAGCATTTAAAAAGTTATAAACCACTGTGAAATGTATGAGAGGCATAAAAGCAGGTTTCGGTGAAACCCACTCTTCTACAGCTTCTTGACACAAAAGCGTAAATTACATTTTTCAGTATCTAAGATCCCCGAAGCTTTCATTTTATATATTTAGAAATGAGTAAATTTCTAACTTGTCAGTTATTTTAGTAAGCTTTCTTCTAGGGGGGAAAGGATTCTTTGGAAATGTGGAATTGGAAGAGAGTTTTATGGATGGCCTGGCCTGCCAGAAAGACAAATGAGTGGGTGGTAAATTAAACCACGCCTGAACCCTCTCTAAAAAGCAAAAAATGACAAACTGAGATTACTGTTCTTTGGGCATACTTTGAGATGACAAGACTCACTGGAAAAGCTGATCATGCTGGGAAAAGTAGACGCCAGCAAGAAAAGAGGAAAACAACATTAGATGGATTGACTCAAGAAAGGAAGCCACAGGCAGCCAACCTGCTCAGGTCTTGCAAAGCCACTTTCTGATGTTCCCAGAAGCCTGTGAAGAATCCCTTGCATGGCTTGCTCAGTCCCTCCCACCAGAATAAATTATGTAAATTAGGGTTTGCATAATTATAATCAGGTCAGAGAACTGATTCTAGTGCATTGTGTAGTGCTCTTTTTAAAAAAAGTATACACTTCTGAGTTATCTCTACCTGGAAAACCCTGAAAAGGGTCGCCATAAGACAGAATGGGCTTGATGACACGTGATCTTAAGCGTCTCAGGGGTTGGATCCTGTTGTGTCCAGGATCCAAAAATGGAAAAAATTACTGTGATAAGGTGGCCAGATTCCTGTTGGGATTTCTCTCTGGAGGAAATTAAATTGCATAAATTGTGGCAGCAAATTACAGCTAATTAAAGCTGCGCTGGTAGCATGCCTTGCCATGTGATCAGTAATGAGACCAGACTCACAACCAAGCACACAATGAGCATCGGGTTAGCTCATTGCAGTTCGCTGCCACAACTGAAATAATTTCAGTTATTTAGGAGTAAAATCCTAATAGGATTCTGGGCAGTCATTTTATACAATTATGGTTCCAAGACCAAGATCATCCACACTCTCCTATTCCTGATCACTAAGTACAGAGATGAAGCTTGGACAGTAAAGAAAACTGACAAGGGGGAAAAAAAAAGTGATTTGTTTGGAATATGGCGCTGGAGGAGAGTTTTGCACATATGCCGGACTGCCAGAAAGGTCCAGCTGAGGCACCAATCAGGGTTGAGCTGCAGCGCATTTCCCCGTGCGTTGTGTGGCCACCGGGAAAATAGATTGCACCAGAATGCTCCACATGCATGCAGTGTAAATTGCGATCTATTTCTCCATGGGGGTCACACCCTTAGACAAATATATAAAGCTCTTGCGGTACGGACAGCCGAGAGGTGACCGAGTCTGGCCCTCCCTTCTTGTTCACAACCCATGCCCACCTTTGTGACAGAGCGAAAGAGAGAGGGAGCGAGAGACAGAGAGAGAAGATGCTGCTGCTAGTGGTGCTAGTGGTGATGACTGAGCAAAGAAAAGACTGCGCAAGAAAGGGGCAGAGGACCTGTAAAGTTCCCTCCTGAGCCAGTAAAGCTGTCACCCAAACGGACAGTCTTTCTATCCGATCCATAAAACGCTGCCCTTCTCACTCCATTAGCCTCAGAGGGCCAGGAGGAGAGCCATTCCTCAACCCTAAGGAGGGCTGGGGGAGGCAATGGGGAGCAACCAGGCTTCCATGGGTCCGCACACAGGAGCCCTCGGGCGACAGCCAGCCCAGCTCATTCTCTCCCTCGCCACCCTCCGTCACAGCTCCTTAACGAAACAGGACCCAGGAGACGGTTCCTCCTGCCCTAAACCCCCTACCACGCTTGATGGAAGGTTTGAAGGAAGACTGAGCTGTCTTTCGCCGGAGAGAGATGGTGGTGGGAATCGCCCAGGGAGGGACCACGATAAGCCCCCGGGGGCTACGACCGGATCCGTCCCTGCAAAAGGGAAGAGGCTGCAGGGGGTCAGACCTTGGGGGGGGGGGGGAATAGCATCTTCTCAATGTCTTTCCTTACTTTTCTAATAAAAGCCAAACTGTATAAGAATATTTTTTTTTTAATCCTTCTTCTAATTTCCTCAGGCCTGATCCTTCATGTTCTTAGCTGCGCAACAGGGAACATGGTTTATAAATGGAGGAACAACAACAACAACAATAAAGTGCTAAGGAGTTAGTTCTAATAGCAAATGTCGACTCTGGCAAGAAAAAGATGAAACTGTGTCACACCTCATCGGCAATTGTGCAAAGGTTGCACAAACAGATTACAAAGTTAGACATGATAGAGTGGCAACGTTAGTGCACTGGTCGTTATGCAAAAAATAGAACTTGCCGGCCTCCAAAAACCCATGGGAACATCAGGTAGAGAAGGTGTCAGAAAATGACAAAGTCAAGATCTTGTGGGATTTCCGGATCCAAACGGACAGACACCTTGAACATAACACACCAGACATAGCAGTAATAGAATGAAGAAATGTCCGGATCATTGACATTGCAATTCCAGGAGATGCCAGAGTTGAAAATAAAGAATTGTTAAAACTAACAAAGTACAGAGACCTGGCCATCGAAACATCTCACCTCTGGAAGAAACACACTTCCGTGGTCCCCGTAGTCATTGGGTTTTGGGAACAATATCAAGAAATCTCACACAGTGCTATAAGCAGTTGCAGATCTCAGAAATCACACCATCAGAGCTACAAAAAAACCGGCAAAATAGAAATGAAGCGAAACGAGAGACGCAGGCACAGCTTTCCTGCCATGTCCACTTTGGCCTTTACTCACAAGTAGGGGCGGGGGATAATTTCTCTTCCTGTGGTAGGTACAGCATGGATGTTAAGGTGGTTACGATCGTTTAGATATAATCATAGTGTGAAAAGCTGCAAAGAAAATACACTGGGGGGGGGGGCTTAACAGTGACTTAAAACAATGCTTACGAAAGCCTGTGTATCACATTAGAACTCAGGACAACTGGATTCAGATCCTCACTCCACCACATAAGCTAACCGCAACAACAGACAATGGTAACTCATTCCTTGAACTGTGTCTCTCTTTGTGAGCCTGCCCAGGTGTTAAGATCATCAGGGGAAGTCATTCTCTCAATCCCATGGGACCCGGGAGAGGGCCTTCTCTGTGGCGGCTCCCAGACTTTGGAACTCCCTCCCACTGGAGGCCAGCCTGGCCCCGTCTTTGCTGCCCTTCCACAAGCAGGCAAAGACCTTTCTCTTCAGGCAGGCTTTTCCTTAGTGACAGGCTGTTTTTAACTGGAGTGCTGTGCCTTGTTGCTTTGGTATTTATTTTCTTTACCACCTTGGTGTAGTATGTGTTTGATTCTTTTTAATATTTGTACTCTTACTGTTTTTACTTACTTACTTACTTACTTACAGTAGGACCCCCATATCTGCTGGGGATTGGTTTCGAACTCCGCTGGTGGATACTGAAAACTGTGGATAATGGCAAACACTAGAGCATGGTAAAGAGGGGAAAAAAAAAAAACACAGAATAAGATTATTTTCACATGCATTGCCAGGGACCATGCAATGCATTCTTCACTAACAAGTATTCATAGCATAGTCTCTGGCTCCTTCTAGTGGCTGGTTCTAGTAATACATGTGAAAATGATTTTTTCTAGATTTTTTTTCTCTTTTAATATTTTTATTATTTTAAGACCCTGGATAAGTGAAACAGCAGATACTAATTCCACGGATACAGGGGTCCTACTGTACTTACTTACTTACTTATTAATTTTTTATATTGTGCCATCTAGTGGCGTTGCCACTACTCTGGGCAGTTTCTAGCAGTAAAGTGAACAGAAAAAAACCCCCAGTAAAATCCCACCCAACCCACAAATTTAAAAATATAAAATATTATATAATTGAAGCCAACATATCTAAAAACCCATGATAGTGGCATCAAAAAAAATACAGACTACAAACTATAACGATAAAAATAAAAGTAAAGGACCGAAAGTTTTGAGGGGAGTTAGCTTTTAAATATTGTCTTTTGACGATGTAAGCCACCTTGGGTCCTTTTTAAGGAGAAAGGCGGGGTTAAAAATGTAAATAAATAAAGAAGTGAATGGAAAATTATTATTATTATTATTATTATTATTATTATTATTATTATTATTATTATTATTATTATTATTATTAAATCACACCACATAAACCTACTACCACACAGAAAAAAAACCACACAATAAAAATACAATTACATATCACATAGTGCCACCATCACCTTCAGGGCTAGCATTAAACTTCATTCAATCCATTTTCCCTCCAAAAATTCATTGTTTCTTCCCTCGGTGTATACCCCTTCCCTCTCCGAAATACATATTCCAGGAATACACTCCATATTTTCCCGAAATCATTATTTTTTGATTGGCCTCTTCTTATTTTCATATCACATGTCAGTTTATCATTAATTGCCATATCACATAATTCTCTGTACCTGAATGGAAAATCTCACATAGGGTTGCCATAAATCAGAACCCGCTTGACTGCACATTATTAAGACATGGGTCAAAAGGCTATTCGTTGCCCTGGCCAGTGTAAGGCAGGTGCAACTCTCAGTAGCAGAGTGCTGCAGGTCAAAGAAACAGTGCGGGTATCTGTTCTTAAATGCTGAGTTACACACTCAAATGTCTTGGCTGACGTGTTAGCTTGCTGCCATTTGCTGCCAGCCGATTCCCATTTCCTAAGATTGCAGGGCCAAACCTCAGACCGGGGGGTGGGGGTTGAGTCCTTGTGACGACAGAACTCCAGGGCAGGCAAGAGTTGTGGAGTAAGCACAACACACGTACAAACATCTTCGTGCTGAGCTGGTGATCGTTGGCACCAGCTGGAGGGAGGAACGTGGAGGTGAGTACCTTGGCTTTGAAGCCACTTCATACCAGAAACACCTCCCACCACCAAACTTTCTTCTTCTCCTCCTCGGTTGACATCTACGTTGGAATTTGTCTTCCAACCCCAAGATCTGGAGAAGCACAGCAAATCCCTCAGACTTCACCTGACACTCTGAGGCTTGGCAAAACTACAGAGAACACTCTTCTGGGTGTGAAGGTGGAGGATAGTGGCAGGACTTTTGTGTTTTAATGGAAGGCCCAAAACATGAAAAAGACTACTATTTCTGTTTTAATGAAAGAGAGGGACATTAAAGTTTTATAATGTTTGTGTGTTTTTCTTTCTTTCGCCCTTTGTCAAATTACCTAAGAAATATTTCATCAGTGTTATGTGGGCTGTTGCTAGCAACCAATGCCCGAGGGAGCAGAAATTTTGAGTCTGTACAAAAGCCTCAGCTGCTTGTTGTGTCAGTTGTAACTTGTGGGCACTGAGCTTCTGAGGCCCTCCATCTTGGATTGCGCTGCCTGCCTGTCTCTGCTGCTCCATTTTGGATTCCTGCTGCCACCAGACAGCTTGCCTGTGTGAGTGTGCCTCCTTGGGATTATTTTTTGGATCCCTCTCCATCTCTTTGAACATTTCTCCCCTCTTTGGGGGGACTTCCCCCCTCTTTCCATTCTTGGATTATTTCTGCTATGTATCTGGCCTCCCTCTATTACCATCTCCACACAAGAATTGGAGGTTGTTCATGACTTTGTGTACCTTGGCTCAACGATCTCTGACACTCTCTCTCTAGATGTCGAGCTGGATAAACGCATTGGCAAAGCAGCTACCATGTTCTCTAGACTCACGAAGAGAGTATGGCTCAATAAGAAGCTGACGGCATAGACCAAGATCCAGGTCTATAGAGCCTGCGTCCTGAGCACACTCCTGTACTGCAGTGAGTCCTGGACCCTTTGTGCACGGCAGGAGAGGAAGCTGAACACCTTCCATATGCGTTGCCTCCGACGCATTTTTGGTATCACCTGGCAGGACAAAGTTCCAAATAGAGTAGTCCTAGAACGAGCTGGAATCTTTAGCATGTATACATTACTGAAACAGCGACGTCTACGTTGGCTTGGGCATGTCGTGAGAATGGCTGATGGTCGGATTCCAAAAGATCTCCTGTATGGAGAATTAGTGGAGGGAAATCGCCCCAGAGGGAGACCACAGCTGCGATACAAGGACATCTGCAAGCGGGATCTGAAGGCCTTAGGAATGGACCTCAACAGATGGGAAACCCTGACATCTGAGCGTTCAGCCTGGAGGCAGGCGTTGCATCACGGCCTCTCCCATTTTGAAGAGACCCTTGTCCAGCAGACCGAGGCAAAGAGGCAGTCACGGAAGCAGCAAAATCAGGGAGCTGGACAGGGGACAGATTGTATTTGTCTTCAGTGTGGAAGGGATTGTCACTCTCGAATTGGCCTTCTCAGCCACACTAGACGCTGTTCCAAGTCCTCCATACAGAGCACGTTACCATAGTCTTTCGAGACTGAAGGATGCCTAATACTAATCTGGCCTGCTTCTTCTTCCACCTTCTGGTCTCAAAGAAGAGATAATGAGAACAAGTTATACGGAAGAGTTGTACATTCTAGAAATTTTGGTCTGGGGAGGACTTTGTATATTTTGCCTTTATTTGCTCACCTGCTTTTCTTGGTTTTTTGGGGGTGTGTGTGTTAATTTTCCATTTTTCCCCTGTGTATATGTGATTTGATTTATTTTTTTAAAAAAAAATTTGGTGAATTTACTGTGCATTTATCCTGTTAAAGGTGTATGTTTTTATATTTTGGAGGGGCAGTTTGTTTGCTTCTGCAGAAGTGTTGGGGCCAAGAGGTAGAATGTTTTTGGAGTAGATTGATTCTCTGTTGCCTTGCCTCTGCTTTTTTGGAATAGTTTTTAGTGCCCTTTAGGGCTTTTAGAGGGCCAAAAACATGAATGGAAAAACCTGAAACAAATGACCTGGAAGAGGATTTCTCTTTTGCGAAACAAAAGGACTGGTGCATGAAGATTATGAAAACTGAAGAGGCATCTCCCAAAAGAACTGGAAAAGAAACCAAAATGAAAATGGAAGCCTTGCACGTCCCTAGTGGAAAGTGGCCCACAGGTGTATTTTTTCTCTTATATTGCAAATAAAAACTCTGAACGATCCTAACAAACAGAAGGAAATTCATGCCACAGACAGACAGACAAATAAGACTGTTTCTGAGTGTGAGAAAGCATATCCACCGGCATCATCTCCAGGGAAACTGTCAATTAAGAAATTCAGTAACAAGCGCAGAGGTTGCAGTATGTTTACACAGCAATTTACACACATTGGATTGTCTTTCACACCGACCTACGCGTGGTATTAATCTCACAAGTGTGCCAATGAAAATTGATTCCACAAGGATGGTAGAAGGCAGTGAACTTTCACATCAATGGGAGTCTGCCTTCAGACGCAGGAAGACCTCCTTCCAAGAAAACATGCAAAAAGCTAAGCCATAATTCTTACTCTGTAAAACATGTCCAAACTCTTACTCTGTAAAACATGTCCCAATAAAGAAGACAATAAATGCAATGGCTTAATCAGTAACCAGCTTTGTCTTGACTATGCGCTAAGAACTGGAATAGGATGGTTTGAAAGAAAGATGTTCCCAAGCAAGCAGTTCAGAAGCCAGGAGGCTGGAGAAAAATCTCATTTCTGGCCTGGAATCAGAGCACAGCAAATCTCCTTTTTTGGATTACATTATCCAGAATCCCCTACCAGTGGCCATTCTGGTGGAGGGGATCTGGAACGCGTAGTCCAAAATTAACTCTCCCATGCTCTACATGCCATCGCTTCATGTCCCTACCTCAAAGAATTAATTAATTATAGAGAGGATACTGCCTCCCCCATCAAACGAATTCTTAGCATGGCTTACCATATGAAATCAGGTACAATAAAACCATGCATTCAGTCGGAGCTGACATCTGAAGAGAGCCGTGTGAAAACCTCCGAGATCAAAACAGGGCGAGTTCAAAGACTCAGACGAATAATGGGCTGAAAGGACGTCAAGATGAGCGACAGGCAAACCACATTGGGGAGAAGGAAGGTGTCACTTTTTAAAAGGCCCCTTTCGCCAGAAAACGGTGGCATTTGTAAAGACGGACTTTCCCCACTTCTTAGCCTCATGATAATCAGGTGTTCATAATAATTGCAAGCTGTCACCCCAATCCTGACCTATAACGACCTTCCCAGGGTTTTCTTGGTATCACGTGCTCAGAGGGGTGTGTGTTCCCAGTTCCTCCTTTGGGTGGCATTCTGGAACCAGAGAGCCTCTTGCCCAAGGCTGCCCAGGTGGTGGGCCACACAACCCCATCAGCCACCCACCCTCCGCGCCAGGAGTCTCAGCTGGGCCCCCTTCTCCTGATAGGCCCCAAAGTGCCCCAACCCACTGAGCGATCCATCCAAAAGATGGAAGTGGGAAAAATCCCGACCCTAGATTTTGATTAACTGGGAGGTTCATCAAAAAAATCTTCTCCCAATGCTCTGAGCATTATTCCACCCTTGCTTTTAAGCTGTTTTGATGTGTATTGGTTACTGCTGTTAATGGCTCTATTGTCTAATTAGTTTTCAGTGATGGTTTGCATGGTTTGGTTCCTTTTTTAAAAAGCCATGTTGTAACGTAAGCTGACTTGAATGCAATTTTTAATGGAAAGACAGGAGAGTTAAATACATATATTCGGTCCCTTTCCCAGTGACAAGGCATAAATATAAAACCAGCCAGCCCCCCTGTCGCAGAGAAAGGGACTAAACAGGTCCAAAATATGACAGCAGGGTAGAGCGCGTGGGGAACAGCAAGCCAGAAGAGCCCTCTCCATTTAGATATCGAGGCAGCTGCGTTACCAAGGACACTGACATGTGACAGACACGGTTAATCCCAGACTTCAAATATTTAGCAGAGAAAGGTGGGGAGGGAGGGAGGGAAGATTTAATGGTCTTTGGCCAATTTCCCAGGCATTTGGAATATGCACGGGCTCTGCAGCAGCAACAGCTGCACACTGCGTTAGGAAGCAGTGGGGTGGATGGAGCCAAGGTCATGTAGAGAGCCTGGGAAAGTTACTTCCCCCCCCCCCCCTACAAGTTCAGGAATCCGTTGGAGATTTTGCAAACTCGCATGCTGCCTGTAGGGACCTTTCTGGGCTGGGGCGACTGTCAATCTATCCAGCATTAACCAATCATTCCTTCCCTGCCTCTGATTTCAAAGAGAGCCCCACCTCCCTGCTCAGTGCCATCTTTTCGCTCTCTTTAGTCTGCTGGAAACCGTCTGTTGAAGTCCGTTGTTGAAAGTAGCGGGGATGTTTGAAAGTGTCTGGGTCCGAGTCCCACGTCTGACTCCGAGTCTTTGGTATCGAGTCCTAAGCACCAAGTCCGAGCCCCTATTAAAAATGAGCTTTTCTCCCCAGAAAGGGGTTGGTGGGTTGTGAGTCAGGAGTTGAGTCTGAGTCACCGAAACCCCCCCCCCCCCGAGTCGAGTCACTGGTGCAACTTCATTCCAACTTGACAACGAGTCCCTCAACTGGAGTCCCCACACCCCTGGGAGCAGTTCTGTGTAGAGATGGGGGTATTCGTATACGAATACAAATTCATATACGAATATGAATATCCCCGCACAGGTGGTGTTTACGAGGGTCCAGCCCCATGGGGCCGGATGGCCCACTCACCGATCTGCCGCAGACGCGGACCGCACGATTCTACCAATGGATCTGCAGCGCACGATCTGCTCGCCACTCCTGGCGGGAGGCGGAAGGACAAGCCTCGCTGGAAGATTGAAGAGTGGCGAGGGGAGCCATTGGTAGAATCGCACGGTCCACGTCCGCGGCGGATCGGTGAATGGACCGTCTGGCCCCATGGGGCTGGACCCTCGTTAACGCCACCTGTGCGGGGATATTCGTATTCGTATATGAATATGAATACCCCCATCTCTTGTTCTGTGTCTTGGGTTGCTCCAGCCCCTCACTCATCCTTTGCTTATCCTATCTCCCCCATTCATGACATCACAAAAGACCCCCCCTTTTTTTGGCAACCAGAGGCAGTAAAACCAAAATAATAATAATAATAATACAGTTTCGTTTGCCTTTTGAAAGCTGAGCAAGGATGGGGTCGACCTGAACTCCAGCAATGGAGAGGCTGATACAGAGAAAGCCGGGACTTGGGGACTCACCCAACCAGCTTCCTGGGGTGGAGGCCGATGTCCATAGGATCAACTCGACAGGGGTGGGGGTGCTTTGCCTGGGACAGAGTTTCTTTTACAGCTGAGAGTATCCCATATTTTCCCCTCCTTTCTTGCTGCTGGCATGTCTAGATATTACTCTGGGCGATACTCAAAACTACGACACAGTAAAGACTGTATTCTCGAAGGCTTTCACAGCCGGGATCCGATGGTTGTTGTAGGTTTTTCGGGCTGTTTGGCCGTGTTCTGAAGGTTTTTCTTCCTAACGTTTCTCCAGTCTCTGTGGCTGGCATCTTCAGAGGACAGGAGTTAGAACTCTGTCTGTGTTCTGGTGTAGTGTGTGGAACAGTTGAGTAATCACCCAATCTCCTGAAAAGGACAAAAAGCTGATCCCACAGCTACAAATAAACTACCCACACACACTACACCAGAACACAGACAGAGTTCTAACTCCTGTCCTCTGAAAATGTTGGTCACAGAAACTGGCGAAACGTTAGGAAGAACAACCTTCAGAGCACGGCCAAACAGCCTGAAAAACCTACAACAACCAACAGTAAAGACTCATTTGAACGTTCCTTGACTGCTTTTTCCCTGCTTCCCCCAGCATCCTGCAGAGGGGATGTCCGCACCGATTCAGTTTTTGTTTCTTTCCCTTTACTCCCTCCCTTGGGTTTTGTAACATCTGGCCAGATCCAGAGATCTGGAAAGGCTCCCATATGTCTTTGCGCCCTTTGTAGGTATTAACCCAATACAGATTTTGGCTATTTGCTGGTCAGCTGGCTTTGTTTTTCCATTACTGTCGGCTGCTGGGGTATGAGGCCACTCTCTTGTGGCGCTTGGATCGTTGCCTTTCTCAGGAGGTGCTGTTTGGATTATTCAGTGTCCTGTTCGTGGCAGAAGGGAAGAAGGTTCTATAAGTACGTTTGGGGGAGGATAGTACCGAGGCCGTTCAGATTGGGGGCAGCATGAACGGCAGTACGTCTGGGACTGCTGGGGGAAACGAGCCAGCGAATGTCTGTCTGGGACAAAACTGGGGTGCCTCCTTTTTAACCCCAATTCATTCTCCCCCTTCATCTCCTCTACTCTGGAAAGCTACTGTTGATGGTGACGTGGCTACAGATATACAGCTTTCTCAGAGGTTCTGGGAAGAGCTGTAACTCGAAATGTTGACCCCTGGGCCAAATGGCACCATCTCTCCACCCCTCCCCTCTGTGCTGAGGCATGCATGTGAGCCTCACCCAGAAAAAGGAGGCATATGGTGCACCCCGGAACAAATAGAAAAGCTTCTGCTTTCAGAAAAAGGGGGGTGGAGGATGAATAAGGCCAGGAGCCATTGCCCTACATTGGGGGGATTCTGTTGCAGAGTTTTGAATTTCCAGTTAAATTCTTCTAGCTGCACAGCAGAAGTGCGGGGGATTCATCAAGCAGAATAGTTTCACATTCCCCAAGTAGTCCACCCCTCACTCATTAACTGTCACTTAGAGTCTCAGTAACTCACCCTGAGACATTTGTAGGAGAAAGAATAAAAAGGCTGCATTACTTACAAATGAACAGATCAAACAGCAAACTGACAAACGGGACTGCCTTCAAACACAGACTTCAACACACTCTGGAGAGGGAAGAAGCACTCAGCAGAGAGCTGGGGCTCTCTCTGAAATCAGAGGCACTGATTGGTTAGTGCTGGATAGATTGACAGCCACCTCAGCCCAAAAAGGACCCTCCCAGCCAAAGCTACAAAAGGCAACCTGTTAGGTTGCAAAAAACGCCAACAGAAAGCTCAGGAGTTGTATCCTTCTTCCAAATGGCATAATAGGTTCAATTAGATGCATGTTATCTCTCTCTCTCTCTCTCTAGTCCTCTTTCTTCTTTGCTCCTGGCTTCTTGGCATGATGGCATGGCACCAGCTTAACCCGAATGCAAACCACGAACGGGTGAGCTCTGGTGCAGGCTGAGAAAGAGGAGGGGAGGAGGGAGCGCCCAGCCGTTAACATCACCCCAGACCCAACTGCCACTCACTGGGAGGTCTGCCTCTGCACCTGGAGACCCAGCGACCCAAACCGAGTGTACCGATTTCTGAGCTGTCTCCAAGCACCGCCCCATGCAGAGTGCCTTGCAAACTCCCCTAGAGAGACCCCTGCCATGTGGATGACAGAGTCAGGGTCCAAGCCGGAGGGAAGGCCAGCCGGCGGCAGGCCTGGATGGACCTCCGCCACCGGCCGCACCACTGGCAGGATCCCCGGCCAACTGGCACTCTTCCTGGCGATGACCTTCGGTTTGTGTCAGTGCCTGGGACCTTTTGGGAAGAAGGCGGGGGGGGGGGGGAGAGAAATCCCCATTTGGCACCGGATTTGCAGCGTGGTCTGAAGCCATGTGCCAAACCGTTCTTCCTCCCCTCCGACTCTCCCTCTGGCTCTCGCTGCCAGGCGTCACCCCAGCCCTCTTCAGGATGCATTGATGCAAGACTCCTCCAGCGAGCAGAAACAGAATTTCCGTGTCCCCCCCAACCCCCGCCATGCAAGGACATGGTCCCTCCAGCCTAGCAGTGGCATCCCGAGAGCAGTGGCATAAAAGGAGCAATTTCCCCCCATCTCTAATCCAGGCTAGCGAGTGACTCTGGCCAGCATGGACGCCCATAATAGAAATCCCCCCCCTCCGCTTTCCATCCCCTCCCTCTTGATGGGGCTATTTTTCTGTTTTCTTTCTCCTTCCTTTTTGTATGGAGGCAACCACAGAAACTCCTGTTGAAAAATAACAGCTGGTCTTTAAGGTGCCACCAGCGGGTGTTTTGGGTTTTTTTTTGCTTTCAATTTTGTTTGCTTGCCTTTTGTTTTGCTTTTTGGTCTTCATTGAAAAAAAAAACACGTCCCTTTTTGTGTGGAAGAGAAGCGCCAGGTCTCCCCTGCTGAGAGTCACAAAAGGGACCCTGGAAGGGATGACAAGTGAAATGGCTTTCCTGTCAGCCAATAATGTGATTTTAATAGCTGCATTCCAGTGTCATTATGTACCAATTACAGTCGGTGGGCTGGCCTGGGACCCCGGTGATGACCAGCATCTCTGGCTTCAGTGGCTTTGTCAAGCAATCAAATGCCGGGAAGGAAGGAAGGAAGGTCAGGGAGAAAACAAGGAAGGAAGGAAGGAAGGAAGGAAGGAAGGAAGGAAGGAAGGAAGGAAGGAAGGAAGGAAGGAAGGAAGGAAGGAAGGAAGGAAGGACAGGGAGAAAACAAGGAAGGAAGGAAGGAAGGAAGGAAGGAAGGAAGAAAGGAAGGAAGGAAGGAAGGAAGGACAGGGAGAAAACAAGGAAGGAAGGAAGGAAGGAAGGAAGGAAGGAAGGAAGGAAGGAAGGAAGGAAGGAAGGAAGGAAGGAAGGAAGGAAGGAAGGAAGGAAGGAAGGAAGGAAGGAAGGACAGGGAGAAAAAAAGGAAGGAAGGAAGGAAAGGGAGAAAACAAGGGAAGAAGGAAGGAAGGAAGAAAAGAAGGAAGGAAGGAAGGAACTCTCACAGTTTGGTGCAAGCTGCTAAATTTAGCCACAACTGCCACAACCTGGAGCTTCCCGCAATGTTTCCATGCCCAGGCCTTGCCCCCGGAGCACATGAAATATTAATCAAGTGCCTGGAATCCCATACAGGCTGCATTTTCTGGACCACAAACAGATCCTCCTGTCTGTATTTACTTGGGAGAGCTTCCAAACCAAAGCACACCCAGACAGAAGAAAAAAACCAAGACAGAAGCTGGGCGCACCTTTGGAGAGAGGAGCGCAAGGGGAAGGGTGCAAAGGGCATGCAGGCCGCGGAAGGCACAGGACCTTTCTCTCTAGGAGCAGTCCTAATTAGCGTAGCATCCACCTCTTCTGCTGAGTCTTTGCACACACACACACACACACACACAGATGCTGTGTCTTTTACGAGCTTTGCAAGACCTGAGCTGGCTGTAGAGAATCGGCAGTAGTTTTGGAAGGAAGCTCCTCTGGAAGCTAACTAGAAAAATGCCAAGGGGCACCCAGCAAGATCTTCCCATCTTCCCGACCTTTCTTGAATCAGTTCTAAACCTTACACTCTTACGTGTCATGGCATGGGGGGGGGGGGGGTATTAGCTTGTGTTGAAGAATGAGGATCAATATTTAAACCATCCATCAGTTTTCCTTTGAAATGGTCAAGGGGGTGAGTGAGCAGAAGGGTCTCATCCACAGAATACCTAGTAACTTAGGTGGTAACTAGATTACTGCAGGGAGGGTCCCAGCTGTGCAGAAATCGTATCTTTGTGGTCCTGCAGCTGAGGATCTACACCCATCAGGCTGAATCCCCCTGTCTAAAATTTCAAAAAGTTTTCAGTTCTGTATCTTTTCCTTGTAGAATTTCCTCTGGAATGCTGGTTTTTAACTGATAGGCTTTAAATGTTGTTGCATTGTTTTTATATTTGATTGTTTTAATCTTAATATATATTGAATGGTGTTTTAAATGTGATCCTTGTAGGACCCCCTTATCCAAGGGATCACTATCTGCTGATTCACTTTTTCTGCGGTCTGAAAATTTTAAAATTACTAGAAGAAAAATCCTAGAAATATCTATTTCTAAATATGAAGTTAGCACAACTAGCCACTAGAGGGAGCCAGAGACCACAATATGTATTTTTGTTGTTGCTTAGTCGTTAAGTCGTGTCCGACTCTTCGTGACCCCATGGACCAGAGCACGCCAGGCCCTCCTGTCTTCCACGGCCTCCCGGAGTTTGGTCAAATTCGTGTTGGTCGCTTCGATGACACTGTCCATCCATCTCGTCCTCTGTCGTCCCCTTGTCCTCTTGCCTTCACACTTTCCCAACATCAGGGTCTTTTCTAGGGAGTCTTCTCTTCTCATGAGATGGCCAAAGTATTGGAGCCTCAGCTTCAGGATCTGTCCTTCCAGTGAGCACTCAGGGTTGATTTCCTTCAGAACGGATAGGTTTGTTCTCTTTGAAGTCCAGGGGACTCTCAAGAGTCTCCTCCAGCACCACAATTCAAAAGCATCAATTCTTCAGCGGTCAGCCTCCTTTATGGTCCAGCTCTCACTTCCATACATCGCTACAAGAAAAACCATAGCTTTGACTATGCGGACCTTTGTCGGCAAGGTGATGTCTCTGCTTTTGAAGATGCTGTCTAGGTTTGTCATCGCTTTCCTCCCAAGAAGCAGGCGTCTTTTAATTTCGTGGCTGCTGTCACCATCTGCAGTGATCATGGAGCCCAAGAAGGTAAAATCTGTCACTGCCTCCATATCTTCCCCTTCTAGTTGCCAGCAGGTTATATGTACACAATATGTATAGTGTTCGCTATAAAAAGAAGTGTTCACTATAATTGTGTTTTTCCGCATCCGTGGGGGGGATGGGGGCTTGGAACCCATCCCCCACAGATATATGGCTGCCCTGCTGTATTTACGTAGTGTTTTTAAAGTTTCTTACTTTATCTGTTGTGAGGAGCCTTGGGTTCCCTACACGGAGGAAGGTGGCATATAAACAAACAAACAAGTAGTAGACATAATGGCTAGAGATATTCTTTTGTGCTAAGGGTAAGCTGCTCATTATGGCTGAACTCAGGGCCAAACAGAAGCATCTTCACTTTAAACTGGAGCTCTGTGGATGGACTGACACGTACCTCGCTAACCCTGATGGCAGCACCGATCTCTCAGTTTTTTTTCCAGCCTCAACTGCTGCTTGGTAATTTTCTGCCAGACATGTCGCGGGCACTTCCCCCCGAAATGCTTCTTCATCCACATTTCTGCCTCCGAGACAGGTTAGGAGTCGGAGCGAGGGCAGGCAGCGGCCGATGTGGCAAAGCCAGGAGGGCCCGCTTCCCTTCACAGCCCCAACCTCTGGACAAGGGCAGAGAGATGGAGGCGATGGGTTCACAGGGCTCTCCGTCAGGGCGTCCTCTCGCCCGCTGGCCAAGGGCAAATGTCAATGTTTTGTGCACCCATCTGCCTGCCCCCTTTTCAGCTCACTCCGCTCCCCTTCCCAATCCTGGCTGGTGTGGTTGTGAAGTTGGCTGGGGCTGCCATTTCAGGGTGATGTGCTAGGTTGGGGCGGGCCGTTTTAGCCAATTCCCAATTCTTCTTCCCCCTCCCCACCCTTACCGTCCTGGAGCTGCTAAAAAAGAAAGAAAGCACCAAAGCAGAAGGAGCTGGAAATCTTTTAGTTTTGAAAAACGTGCGGTGGTGTGGGTATGGCCAATTGGGGGGTGTGAGCTATTTCAAAGGTAAACCGACACCCGTGGAGTAACCACGCGCCATGTTTTTGATGGAGATGTTTTTGCAGAAAGAACTGGAGGACAGCCCTACTTTGAGGGGCTGCCTTCAACCCCATGGATCTACTTTACCTCTTCTTTGTTCAGTGCTTATTTCTGAAAACACAACTTGCCTGGCTAGTTGTGGTTTTTGATCAGGAAGCCAGGCGCAGAGACTGGCAAAGTTCTCTTATGGTTGTTGTAGGTTTTTCAGGCTGTTTGGCCGTGCTCTGAAGGTTGTTCTTCCTAACGTTTCGCCAGTCTCTGTGGCCGGCATCTTCAGAGGACAGGAGTCAGAACTCTGTCTGTGTTCTGGTGTAGTGTGTGGGATAGTTGAGTATTTGTAGCTGTGGGATCAGCTTTTTGTCCTTTTCAGGAGATTGGGTGATTACTCAACTATCCCACACACTACACCAGAACACAGACAGAGTTCTAGCTCCTGTTCTCTGAAGATGCCAGCCACAGAGACTGGCGAAACGTTAGGAAGAACAACCTCCACAACACAGCCGAACAGCCCGAAAAACCTACAACAACCATCGGATCCTGGCCGTGAAAGCCTTCGAGAATACAAAGTTCTCTTACTTTCAGACTATAATTTCCAAGAAACCCATCTATGCCATGCTGGATGTCTGATTCTGGGAGCAGTAGCCCACCCCTACCCATCCCCAGAAAGGGAAAACTGTTCATAGCTATCGCCCAGAGACCAGGAAAGGGGTGTGTGTGTGTGTGTGTGTGTGTGTGTGTGTGTGTGTGTGTGTGTGTGTGTGTGAGAGAGAGAGAGAGAGAGAGAGAGAGAGAGAGAGAGAGAGAGAGAGAGAGAGAGAGAGAGAGAGAGAGGAAGGACTCACACATCTGGTTTGTGATAGTCTGCAGAAAGATGGAGTGGAACATCAGCTAGGTGCAATCCAAAAAGGAAAAAAGAAAAGCTCTCTATGTTCAATTTTTTTTTTGAAAGGGTACTTTTGGGACTACGATTCCCAAAATCCCCCAGCCGGCATGACCATCTGTAACTGCAGTTATTCTCGGAAAAGGCGGATGGCTGGAAATCCGTCTCGGACCTTCAGGAGAGCCTCCATATGTTCTCTTTCACCAGTCTCAAAAATGGCCTGGATGCGCCAGTTAGCACAGACCCCTCCCTCACCCCCACCCCCTCTTTGGTTTTCTTTGCAAGGAACAAATATTCTTGCACCAGCCTGCCCAATATGCAGCGTGCATTAAAAAGAGATTTCATCTTCCATCAGCTGACCGGAAAGGTAGGCTGATCCATCTTATGCATTTGTGCATTTTGTGTTTTGCCCAGAACAATATCCCCCTAGCCGGTGAGCTTGAAGCTGACAGGGCATGACTAGAGCATGCAGGAGGAAGCCACACTGGCTGCATGAAAAATAAGGCATCAAATAATCTCTCTCTCTCTCTCTCTCTCAAGTATTTAATTCTGCAAAGATGATGATCAGGCAGAATCCTGCAGGGAAGACTCTTCCGGCTAATTACTGCCTCCATATTAAGTAAGGTGGCTGGGGTAGGAGAAGCTAATGAGCTTCATTATAATGATTAACACAAAGGTGGGAGATGTAAAATAGATAATGCAATGGCTTCCTCCACATTAAATGGAGCTGCTCAAAGACATTTATTTTTAAATAATGGCGGTAACTGTGGACCATGATTCTGCTTTGTTTGCTCCACGCAAACCACCCGCTTACCCCCACCCTGCTCTAAAAAAGGGCTTCCAGGTCAACACAGAGCTGCCTTAGTTAGCCTGTGTTCTTCAAGCAGGCCTCCTTCAGATGTGCTGGATTCCAACACCCATCATCTGCAATGGGTGTGGCAGCTGGTCAGGGTGATGGGGATAGTGGCTCACCCCTTCCCACATGTCATGGGGACCAGGTTCGAAACGGCTGCCCAGGCAGAACCTGGGGGGGGGGGGGGAAATCTCTGAATTTTCCACAGCCGTTTCTTGTGCTGCTGAAGAGGCAAGCAGCTGTGCCATTTACAATGAATCCCAACTGGAAAAGAAGCCACACCTCTTCAGCAGGTCACAGAAACATCAATGAACCTTCACTCTCCTGTCATACTACGGTACTCTGACCACATGTTTTGGGAAGAGTGGCGTAAGAATAAGCATCCTTTGCAGCTCATGGTGCAGAAGAGGTTTGCAACTGAATCAGTTTTACAAATTGGCTAAACAGAGGAGTTGGGTTGACTTGTTGTTTTTGCTAGACTTATTTTTCCCCAAAAGCAAAACTGAAGTTTTAGTTAAAATTGTCTTCAGCTCCAAAGCCCTCGGGGATTCTTACTGACAGTTCCAGGGAAAACTGGATTTGTAATGGCTAAAAATACTTTTTATGCAAGCTAAAAACGGAGGGGGATGTGCTGATAATATGTTTACACATTTACGAGCCATTACCGGAGGAGGTACAGCAGGACTGAGGTTCGTCTGGATTCTCCCAAAAAAGAGATTGCAGTACTCTGATAGCCAACTCATTCTTTGAGTGCTCAACTTAAGGTAGTCAAAACAGGACCACCCATGTAATATGAATGGGGATGGTGAGCATGCTTGGGAAACACTCTGGTTGCAGACATACAAAGAAATCTTTATGGGTGAATGGAGGAACAAAACCCTGAATGGGGATCAATTTGCCCCAGCTCAAGCAGAACAACCAGGACTCAGCTTGCTTGGTAGCCACAGAAGGCTGATTTGGTTTAGGAAGAGGAATGGAGAAACCTGAGGTTGGGCACGGCTGGTGGGTGATATCCTGAAAAGGAGCTCTCAACACTGCCTTCAGCTTTATGTGGCAGCCTCTCTTTGTTCCAGTGAATAACAAGGATCTACTGAAAGGGCTGAGATTTCCAGTGTGGTGTTGTGGATAGTGTGATGGACTAGGACTCTGGAGAACAGGGTGCCAATCCCTGCTCAGCCATGGAAGCTCACTGGGGGAATGGAATTGGTAAAACCACTCCTTAAATATCTCACTTACCTTGAACGCTCTATTAGGGTTGTTATACGTCAGTTCTGGCTTGACAGCACAGAACACACACACTGTAAGGGTCAGCCATTCATGGGCTTCTAGACGTTGGACTGTCACTCCCGTGATACCTCTCTGTTGGCTATACTGTTTAGGGCTGATGGGAACTGCGGTCAAATAGCATCTGGAAGGGCACAAGGGGGCCACCCCGATCTGTAGATGCATTTACAACTTAAAAATTAGATGCACTTACAGACTTAAAATTATCTATCTGCCTATCCATCCATCCATCCATTCATTGATCGATCGATTGATTTAATGCAAAGCAAAAGGCATGCTGCTGATACCCCATCCCACAGTGCTTAAAATACTCTCTGGGCGTGTTTACAATTTAAGTATGCAGACTACACATTGCCACCCTCTCCAGCAAGCTGGGTATTCAATTTACTGAGCTCAGAAGGATGGAAGGTTGAGTCAATCTCGAGCTGGCTTAACTGGGACTTGAACCCAGGTCATGAACAGAGTTTTAGCTGGAGTACTGCAATTTAACCACTGTGCCACACAAGGCTCTAAAATTTAAAATATTTTTAGTCTGCCTTTTTCCTCGAAAAGGACCCAAGGCAGCTTAAATCAGAAAAAGTCAATATTTAAAAGCTAAAAACAGTACGTATACAGATATTAAAAAGGAATCGAACCAATAATCCCTAAAAATGGTAAACCACACCAAAGACAGATTCAAAGCACCAAGGCACAACAGTCCATTTCAAAAGCCCTTCTCAGATAGACTAAGAGAAAGCCTGCCTGAAGAGAAAGGCCTTGGCCTGCTTGCAAAAGGACAGCAAAAGTGGGGCCAGCCTGGCCTCCAGTGGGAGGGAGTTCCAGAGTCTGAATGCAGACTATCTCATTTTGCCCTAAAATATGATTACAAAGGCAAGTCTTAATTCCATATATTCTACTCTAGGCCAGTCTTCCACTCAAATGACCACACACACAAAAGAAACTGTGGAAGCATTTGTGTGATGTTGTGTGGAGGTCCAGTTGTGTGTCTGGAACTCAACAGGCAGCCTCAGCCAGATCCCCAATTCCCCTTGAGCATGCATCCATTTGAACAGGCCCTGGCGGTGGCCCTATAATCAATACCATTATATAAGTATATAAATTCAAGTATGTGTTTTGCAACATTTCATATAACAGGGGCAGATCCTTATATTCTGACACAGCCAGAGCAGTGAAACATTACTTTTCAGGACTAGAAGATTATATCATCATCATCATCTGAGAACTGCAGAGTTGGAAGGGACCCTCTGGATCATCAAGTCCAGCCCCTGACAAGGAGGCACCACGGGGGAATCGAACTCCCGACCTCTAAGCCACTGAGCTATCCAGCAATTCTCTGGGAGCCATTGTCTACTACCAAAGTACTACTACCATCCTCTGGATTGAACTTGATGACAGCCACTTTCTGCTTTGGCTGTTGAGCCAGCACCACGCTGGGCACTGTGAATAAGCCAAGCCTGTGCGTTGTCTTCCAATATCCACCCCCAGCTCTCTTGAAGAATAACGCTTCCCGGGGTCAGCCGGTCAGCTCTTTGAGCCTGCATATTTCGGGACCAGCCAGTAAGTGATTTTTCAACAGACCACCGGCTCCAGAAATGGAAGCTTTTACTGGACAAGATAGGTCACTCTCCGGAAAGGGAAGGCTTTTAACAAAAGTCAGAGTGCCATAAAAGGCGGCATGTCTTTGTTCCTTGATAGAAGGCTTCAATATTTCCTCTCAGACTGTCCTACCTGTATCTTTGGAGGCATCAAAAACAAGGGAGTCACAGTTCTCCCTCCGGGGTCGTTACTGCGTTCCTTTATTTCACCTCTGTTTCTCTTCCCCACTCCAAACTAGACTCCTTTTTAAAAAAAAATATTTGAAAGTTTGGTTTGTTCTTTTGAAAAGGAAGTCTCACAAAACCTTTCCCCAAATTAAGGACTTCAACAGTTAACAAATGAACGCATCGGTTGTGTTTCCATAAGTTCTGTATCTTTTGGATTTTGAGAACAGAAAAGTAACAAATCCTTTCCTTCCTTCCTTCCTTCCTTCCTTCCTTCCTTCCTTCCTTCCTTCCTTCCTTCTATCCATCATGAACTCCTTCCTTCCTTCCTTCTATCCATCATGAACTTCCTTCCTTCCTTCCTTCCTTCCTTCCTTCCTTCCTTCCTTCCTTCCATCATGAACTCCTTCCTTCCTTCCTTCCTTCCTTCCTTCCTTCCTTCAATCTATCATCACCTCTTTACTTCCTTCCTTCTATCATGAACTCCTTCCTTCCATCCATCCATCCATCCATCCATCCATCCATCCATCCATCCATCCATCCATCCATCCATCCATCCATCCATCATCAGCTCCTTCCTTCCTTCCTTCCTTCCTTCCTTCCTTCCTTCCTTCCTTCCTTCCTTCCTTCCTGCCTGCCTGCCTGCCTGCCTGCCTGCCTGCCTGCCTGCCTGCCTGCCTGCCTGCCTTCAATCTATCATCACCTCCTTCCTTCCTTCCTTCCTTCCTTCCTTCCTTCCTTCCTTCCTTCCTTCCTTCCTTCCTTCCTTCCTTTTTTTCTCCCTGTCCTTCCTTCCTTCCTTCCTTCCTTCCTTCCTTCCTTCCTTCCTTCCTTCTAAAGCACGGAGATCCCCCCCACATCTGTATGCCCCTTAGTACTGTAAGATTTTTAGATGGTCTCCAATATGTTGTATCACAATAACTACGGCAACGATGGTAGCAGTTATAGTAATATATGACAGTCCTGTCAGTGTATTGTTACTCTTCTGTATAAATCATTGAAAAATAAAGTTAGTTCCAATTCTATTGATAATTGTATTGTTCTTTCACTTGGGTTCAGAATTATATTATCTTTTCACACCTCCACCATAGATGGGAGGGGGAAAAACACCTTCCAAACTTGCATCACCGATTCTCTCCATTTATATTTATCTTGCAGAATTCTTCTGGCATCTGGTCATTGCTTTAGAACAGCACACTCATACGTGCCAGTCTTTAATTTAAAAAAAAAAAAAGGAGGCCTCTCTTTCCAGTATTTGCAGATATCAAACATTATGGATCTTCCTCCCCCTGGATCTTCTCCCCCTCTTGGCACCTAATCTTGGGCCTCCCCCTCCTGACCTCACCATCAGACCATCTGGAAACTGAGCAATGTGGGTTCTGGTTAGTGCTCAGGTGGGAGGAGACCAAAGTGGAGATCGGGGGATCTCAGCCAAGTCAGTTGAGGAAACCGTCCTTTCTGAGATGAGAACTGCTGGTTAGCTCACTGGTTTAGGAGGTTGGGAGTTTGAATCCCCCACTGGGCCACCTGGACAGGGGCTGGACACAGTGATCCACAGAGCTCCTTCCAGCTCTGCAGTTCTAAGATGATGATAATGATGGTGGTGGTGATGATGACGATGACCCTGGGGAATGGCTGCCAGTCAGAGCTGACAATACTGGGTTG
Source organism: Intellagama lesueurii (assembly GCA_037013535.1). Lineage (NCBI taxonomy): Eukaryota > Metazoa > Chordata > Lepidosauria > Squamata > Agamidae > Intellagama > Intellagama lesueurii. Next base: position 240,673,217 of record JBAJHW010000004.1, on the reverse strand, counting down.
CAGGGGGCCAACAAACTATCTCGGTGTAAGGCAGCTCTTGCAAGAGAGATTGGGGACAGACCTCTGATGGGGAATCTTTATGAACTCTCCAGACACACTTTAATTCCCAGAGCCATCAAGCATTATTTTCCCCTTTTCCGTATAGTTGCCATGGTGCTTTAGGGAAACCCATGATGGTTAATCTGGATGAAAATAGCTGAGTTTGAGAAAGTTCCTTTTCTGAGGTAAAGTCCTCAAAGATTCTAGGATCTTGTAATCAAGCCAGAGAGTTTCCCAAACTTTGGAAAACAGATATAGAAATGTTCTTGGTCTATATCTTTTTCAGAAAGAACAACATCATCTGGAAGAGGTACTTATTCTCCGAGAAGCGTGACAACCGTCAACAATACGGGTTGGCATGGTACTTAAAACCTTCTGCAAATATATCAGGCCTTATTGTGCTGTTTGCTTGTTTTTGTGAATGACTGATGTATTTTCCTCCTGAACGCAAGGTGGATCATAGGATGAAAAGAGGTACAGAAACAACCACTAAAATTAATGTTAAATCACAACCGAACCACACCATATATAATATTGGAACACAATGGAATTAAATATGACGTAAAAGCACATTGATTCAAAAAAGGTATAGAGCACACCCATTCAACGCTTCATGTAGCTCCAGGGCTTGGAAAACTTTGAATGTGACTAGACAGCTGAGTCATCCCGGAGTGGTTCGGTCTTGATCATACTAAATACGATCACTTCAAGGTGCACTTTCTCATTTGTAATCATCTTTGCAACCACAGTCAAATGCCAGAAATTTCTTAAAGTTCAATAACAAAGCTGCTCTCCAACAGCCTGCTCTTGATTCAGACCACGATCAGGGAACATCACATTAGACTTTGGATCTCAGGAAAGTCCCAAAGACGAAGGTAAAGACATACAGTAACAAACACATTATATACCTTGCTTTTTTCCTAAACGAACGCTGAACTTCAGTCACTAGGGATACAGCTTGTTATAATCGCAAGACACTTAATTCCTCCTTTACCACCTTCCAACAAGTTCGTGGTCATACACATCTTCTATCTTCTGGAAAGCCCCAATGATTTATTCATTTACGTAAAATATTTTTACCCCACCTTTCTCCTTAAAAGTACCCAATGACCGTGCTTATACCAAGCTTCAACGTTTATCAGCAAGCCTCATGATCTAGCGGGATCTGAAGGCCTTAGGAATGGACCTCAACAGATGGGAAACCCTGACCTCTGAGCGTTCAGCCTGGAGGCAGGCGGTGCATCACGGCCTCTCCCAATTTGAAGAGACCCTTGTCCAGTCCAGCAGGCCGAGGCAAAGAGGCAGTCCCGAAACCAGCCAAACCAGGGAGCTGGACGGGGACAGATTGTATTTGTCTTCAGGGTGGAAGGGACGGTCACTCTCAAATTGGCCTTCTCAGCCACACTAGACGCTGTTCCAAGACCTCTATTCAGAGCACGTGGCCATCGTCTCTCGAGACTGAAGGATGCGTAATCTAAATCTGGCACTTTGCTCTCATACTGCAATCCGAGTGTCTTGTGAAAAGGTAGGGTGTATTCAGAACTTAGAAGTAACAAGGGAAAAGGCTTCCTCCATTCACTGCCCCAACCGTGACCTGTAACTATGCTGGTGAGGGTCTGTACATTAGTGCATGGAAATCACCCCAGAGGGAGACCACAGCTGCGATACAAGGAGATCTATGTGATCCCTGTGACCAGCCCCAGTTAGCAATCTGGCTGTCATGTTTTGGACCCACTGAGGTTTCCAAACACGTCCAACCAGAATGCAACTAAGGCGTGTGTCACTGTGGCTAGATGAGAACTCTCCAGAAACGGCCACAGCTGGTGCATTGGTTTTAATTGTACAAAGGCACTTCTGGCCAATGCCGAAACCTGGACACTCAGGCTCAGAGACAAATCCAGGAGCATCCCCAGGTTGCGAACCTGTGTTTTCAGAGGGAGTGTCATCCCATCCAGCACAGGCTGCGTCCCTATTCCTTCATCTGCCTCTTGTCTGAACAGGAGAACCTCTGTCTTCTCTGGATTGTCAGTTTATTTACTCTCATGCAGGCCATTCATGATACCAGACTACTCCCCTTTCTGTTAATAATTGACAAAAGCAAAAAAAAACCAAAACATTCCTAATGAGCCACCTCTCAAAATGACCTTAAAATTATTAATTAATTAATTAATTTATAGCATTCTGCGGTTTAATCCTTTTGCCTTTTCATGAATATTTCCAAGGCGTAATATCATAATTGGTCACTAGAGGGAAAGAGAGAGCATTTCACTCCATTTTTCTGTCGTCTTGGTAGTCGCCAACGCAACATATTCATAACTAGTAACTCACAGGCAATAAGTTACTGGTGTCACTGAAGCAACGAGAACGATCGTGGCAACTTAGCCGCTCAGAAGTACAGGGTAAGGCCAGAAGTCCACTGAGAATCTCACGTTCCAAGCTCTGGTCTCAATAACGTGCACCGTTTTAAATCAATCCTTCAAGAGGCCGTTCCTCAAGCAAGGAACATTCTTTAATGGGTGGCGGCATGCCAAAGGAATGAGCATCGCTTCTAAAATGAGCCTTTCTGCCTTGCGCTTTGCACCGAAGGGGACCATGCAAGGTGTCTGTGTGCCTCTGTGTTGTGTTTTGCTACAAGGGCCATTCACTTTACAGGAGTGCCACTTTAAGTGTGGCATTCCAGAGCAGACCTGTTGAAAAAAACATTTTCATATTCTAGTCACTGCCTGGAGCCAAGCCTCACGCAGCAAAGGCACCAGCTTAAAGACTCTCATTATTAACCTTCTTCAGAGCGATATAAATAATCCAAAGCCATCCAGGCGTCGCCCGCCTGCTCCTTCCCCCACCAGAGCGCTTAAGTTGCTCCAATTATGCCCTCCACTTTCCGAATGTGGGGTGCAGAGGGAGAACGTTAAAACACAACCAGCCCTTCTTGTAACCAAATTCATTAATCATCGTCCCGGGGGTATACATTTCTTGTTCTGCTTTGTTTTTTCGAGCAGGACAGAGACCGAGCGGAGAGAAACACGGTGCTCTGAACCTAATGGACACAGAGCGGAATTCTTCTAAAAGGTAATTTGGCGCAATTAGTTCATAATCCTTCATCTAAACACGGGGGGGGGGGTGTTCTTGAGGGGGGAAGGGAACTCGCAGCTATTTTAATCCACGACGCTCTCAACCCATTCAGCGAGTGTGTCTGAATGACGTCACCTTGAAGGCCATTGATTAAAACACGGAGCACCCCTCTCCCCCGCACATCGGCAGCACCCCCCAAAACACAGAGGGTGATGGGATGCGTTGCACCAGGGCAGAACAAAGGGCCACAGGCCAGTTCCAACCGTTGGAAGTCCTGCTTTGTTATCTGATGTAGACGGGCGGGCACAACACATGACGGTCAGAGCAGAGGACAAACATCGGGCCATTCTGGCCCGACCTGTCCTAGCCCTGGGCTGGCAGTGCCCTCCCCTTGTGTTTCCTATTGGCAGAGTTGTAACTTTACAAGGGGGGGCGGGCGGGAGAGCACAGCTCATTCCTGTGACACAAGCGGGCACAACAAACACTGGAGGTGAGCAAGGAAAAACATACCCAAGCATGCAATTTATTATTATTATTATTATTATTATTATTATTATTATTATTATTATTATTATTATTAAAATGGTATAAAGTTGTGCTACAGTGCTTTCCCCTTTAAGCACTATCATACAAAAGGGTGCTGCTTATGTTTGTTTGTTTGTTTTTAAAAAGTAGATACAAAGGAAAATATTGAATAAATACTTTGGATACCAAGGAAAATACTGAATTTAAAAAAAAATAACATGAACAGCCTGTAGCTAAACGGGCAACCATAAGGAAAAATAACAGCAAAGTGGTGCCAAACTGCAGTGGGGTGGGTCGGGGGGGGGGGGCAACCTGCGACCTTGTTGGACTGCAACTCCCATCATTCCTTCCCATCCGCTGTTCTGGCTAAGTCTTCCGGGAGCTGTAGAGCAAAGCTCTCCAGATGGCTCCAGTGGCCCACCTCTGCCTTATGATCTTGATGATGATATGCTGGGCCAACCGCCTGAAAGCCTCGTAGGTGCTAAAACTGGACCCTTTTGCAAGGGCAGCGGGACAGTGCTAGAGCTAAATTCCCCTTCCGGTGCCCCTCCAAGTCATGCTGGACATTCAAGAACAGGTCTGATCATCAGGCACCACAAGGATTGGCAGGGCTGAGTAGGAACGATGGGGAGTTGGACTCTAAAGCATCCAGGCTACGAAAGACATGATATGGTCTGGGTCCCAGTTTGGGAAGAAAGATAGAAATCAAATAAATACGGCTGAAGTTGCTATAAAATGGGGTGGAAAGCCCAAACCTCCAGAAGGCCCTCTAAATGGACTGAGGCTGAATCCGGGCAAGACGGAGGTCCTTCGGGTGGGTGTCCCAGACATCAGTGGTCTGGGAAACTCCCTTTCCTTTGGGGGGGGTGACTCTTACCACCAAGAGTGAGGTTCGCCGCTTGGGTGTACATCTGGACCCGGCGCTCACCATGGAGACCCAGGTGGCGTCAGTGGTCCGTTCTGCACATTTCCGCCTTCGGCAGATTGCCCAGCTGCGTCCCTATCTTGATGTGGGGGTGCTCACCACTTTGGTCCATGCGCTTGTAGTCTCAAGATTAGACTACTGTAATGCACTCTACGTGGGGCTGCCTTTGAGACTGACGCGGAAACTTCAGATGGTACAAAATGCGGCGGCCAGACTTCTTACAGGGGTGAAAAGGTACCACCGTATTTCCCCCACGCTGGCCGCCTTGCATTGGCTGCCCATTCGTTTCCGCGTTGATTTCAAAGTTCTTATGATGACATATAAAGCCCTAAACGGTTTAGGACCTGGATATCTGGCAGAGCGCCTTCTCCCACCCAGTTCTGCCAGAGTCACTCGTTCCAGCCAGGCCGGGCGGCTGAGGGGCCTAATGCCGAGGGAGGTCCGGAAGGAAAGAACGAGGAACCGGGCCTTCTCGGCAGTGGCCCCTCGCCTTTGGAACAACTTGCCAGTAGAAATTCGCCAGGCTCCCTCTCTGGATGTTTTCAGGAACAGACTTAAAACTTGGCTATTTGGGCAGGCTTTCCCTCCTGCCATATCTTAATTTCTTATACTTCGCCATCCTGGACCTATAATATATGTTTTTGGTTTTATTGTTTTTAAATTTGTAAACCGCCCAGAGTAGACCTTTGGTCTAGATGGGCGGGATAGAAATCCAATAAATAAATAAATGAAAAACAAAATGAAAATTTCGGGAATGCTGGAAGTATCTCCTTCAAACTGTTCACTTTTCAGATCTTAGTGCAATCGTGATGGGTTCTGGAGTCAGAAAGAGGTCCAGTGGACCAGAGGTTGGGAGGTCGATTCCCCACCGTGTCTCCTTGACAGGGACTGGACTCTATGATCCATAGAGTCCCTTCCAGCTCTATAGTTCTAAGATCATCATCATCATCATCGTACCCTTCAAAACTTGAAGGTGCGTCTGATGGGAACACAGGAGAGGGTCTTCTCTGTGGCTGCTCCTTTAGACTGTGGAACTCCCTCCCACTGGAGGCCAGGCAGGCCCCATCTTGGCTGTCCTTCCGCCAGCAGGCCAAGACCTGTCTCTTCACGCAAGCTTTCCCTGAGCGACCGGCTGCCTTAGTAGGGTTTATTTAAAACAGATTGTGTACCTTCCTGCATTGAATGTGTTATGTTGTTGCTTATGTTTTTAGGTTTTGTATTCATTGATCCTTTTAGTATTGTATATTCATTGCTGTTAACTTAAATACAGTCTTTTGCTGCAAGCTGCTTTGGATCCTTCTTAAGGAAAAAACGCTGATTAAAACTAATTTAAATGAATGATAAAATAATAAATAGATGATAAAAAAAAAAAAGAGCTCGGCATACTTTTTATGCCTGCTAAAACAGTTTCCTGGGGGGTGGTAATAACCAACGACAGCAAAAACAGTGTGGACTTGTGGGATCTTAAAGTTTAATATCTCTGTTTTGGAAACGGCTTTTCTGTGGACACCATCCAGTTCATTACATCAGCATCATGCATCAACAGTTACGTAGCGATTAACAATGATCGTCTTCAAGGTTCCACGACCCTCTCTGCGGATAAAATAGGTGTTTCAAACGCCACAGCAAAATTAAAATTGTATTTATTAGGTGCTGAAAGGAATTCCAAAATTCATTCTGATGATGGGATTTCTGTCATCCCAAGGGGCCTCAGGTCCCATCCTGAGGGGTGGTGAAACGAAGGGTACAGGCCTGAGGAGCTGGCCATGGTGCCTGGGGGATTCTGGGGGGATTTAGTCAAAAATGCAGCTTTTCCAAACTGTGGTGAAAAGCTAGAGCTAGAAAGCTCCGTAATAGCCTCAGGCCAGGGGAAGGAGATGACTCTTGCAGGGTAATTGCTTGATCCAGAGGTAGACAGGTCCACACTGCAACCCAGAGGAGACTGGGAACAAGGAACAGAGAAGGAGGCTGGTGAACCTCACAGAGCTGCAACAGGCAGTCTCTTCTGGGGTGGGTACTTTGACCCCACAGAAGCCTTGACTTGGTTGATACACGTATTTCTTACAACATACCGCTTGGGAGTTGTTGAGTCACGCAGGTGGCCTTTGTGGAGTAACATGTCAAACCAGCGAAGTTACCAAATGCTTTATAGTGAGTCAGCCTGATGAGAAGGCCAGCTGGGACACCCTCGGCAAATCTAACTTTCCAGGGACTCAGGCAGAGACAGGCCGTTCCGAGGACTGCTCCAGAGAGACCTCATTTTAGGAGAGAAGTGAGGTACTGAAGCTGACTCAGAGTCTAGAAATTCTATGTTCGTAAGCCAGCACGGCCACCCTATGTTCCTTTATACATACTCATGCAAAATTAGAAATTATTTTCATAAATTATTTTCATCATTGAAGCAGACTTACAAGGCATCTCTCCTGCATAGGGAAGACAGTGATTCGGTGGCCTGTGTGTTGGCTGAATCAGCTGGCCACATGCTGCTCGCTGTGGATGATGGGCAACCTTAAGTCCCCTGCCACTCTCTCTCCCTCAGGGGATTGATCTTTAAAACAGACCTGGGACTACACAGCCCTTCCACTTGAGGACACCTTCAAAAGGAGCATCATCCTCTGTCAGCCTTTCAAAGAGGGGCCCTTCCTCATAGAACCCTAGAATCATGAAGTTGGAAGGGGCCTACAAGGCCATCGAGTCCAACTCCCCCCCCCCCCCCCGCTCAAGGCAGGAATACAAATCAAAGCATATCTGCCAGGTGGTTATCTTAAGTTTTTCTTGAATACCTCCAGTGTTGGAGCCCTCACTACCTCCCGAGATCATAGGTTCCACTGTTGTACTGCTCTAACAGTTAGGAAGTTTTTCTTTATATTCAACCGAAATCTGGCTTCCTTTAACTTGAGCTCATTGTTGTGTGTCCTGCAGTCTGGGATGATCGAGAACAGATCTAGTCCCTCCTCTGTAGGACAGCCTTTCAAATATTTGAAAAGTGCTATCATATCACCCCTCTGTCTTCTTTTCTCAAGGCTAAACATGCCCAATTCTTTCAGCCTTTCCTCCTAAGGCTTGGTTTCCAGCCCCCTGATCCTCCTTGTCGCCCTCCTCTGAACTTGTTCCAATTTGTCAGCATCCTTCTTGAAGTGTGGTGTCCAGAACTGGACACAATATACTCAAGGTGAGGCCTAACCAGTGCTGAAAAGAGGAGGACTAGCACCTTGCGGGGTTTGGAAACTCTACTTCTATTAATGCAGCCTAAAATAGCATTTGCCTTTTTTTGTAGCCACATCATACTGTTGGCTCATATTCAGCTTGTGATCTATGATGATGCCAAGATCCTTTTTGCCTGTACCGTTGCTGAGCCAGGTATCCCCCTTCTGGTCATGGTGTGCTTTTGGTTTTAAAAATCCTCCCTTAAAAAGTCTTGTGTCTACCCTAAGAGTCGCTCCACCCAGTACTCGGGCTGCCTCTGCAGGCAGTCCCCTATCGGGGCTTTGCTCAAGTGCAGAGCTTCTTGGCAGCCCCGAGTCTTGCACTGAGCAGGCGCTTTCTACCAAGCCAACCGAGCGATCGATCGAGTTTAGACCTGGCAGCTGTGACTGGCAGCTCAATAACACTCCTGCTTTTGTTGCTTGGCAAAGATGGAGGGGTGGGGGGAAGAGGGGGGTGTAGAGCACATTCTGGAGCTGGGCGTGTACGCGCGCCTGACATGGAGGTAAAGATTTTTAGCAAAATGGGGCTTCCGAAGCAAAGTGGTGATGGAAGAAGCAGTGGCAGATGATTAACAGCACCTGCTGTTCAGTGAGAAGGAAAAAACATAAATTCCCATCCTGAGTCCAAAGGCAGAACTGTCCTTTCCACAGGTGCCCACACATCAGCTGAGCCAAGGCAGCCCATAATTACCTCAAGCAGAGAGGAGAAGATGGGCCCCAGGAAGGATGGCATGTCAACGGAAGGAGGAGTCGCCACCCTGTCTCACTTTCCAAGAATGAAACACTCAACTCTTCCAAGATGCAAGACTCAAGATCAGGCACTAATCAAGCCATGACCGCCGGCAGGTAAACCCTGTTGTTCGGAACAAATCCATTCACTCCAGAACCCATTATGCACAGTGAGAAAATAGGTACCTGAGGTGTTCCACAGATTTAATATGTACAGTTAGACGGTAAATGCCTACCTTGTAAATGGCACTGTAAGCCCCGAGCTACCACGAATCACTGTCTTTTCCAGTCTGCCATGCAGATCTGTCTTCCAAACACTGTAATTTCCACACTTATTCGGAACATAGTTTATTGCTGCAAGATCAGAGCTGAAGGGCAGGCGGGGGTTAACAGCCAAACGAAAATCTTGTAACCCTCAAGGTTGCCAAGCCTTTCCTAGCTAAGAGACTAGCACCTTTTTCTAAATATTGAAAAGGTTTTAAAAATGGGGGGGGGGGGGAATGAATGAAGATGATGTAAACTCAGTTTGTGTGTGGTTTAGTGATATGGAACCGATTGCAAATGTTGAGGGCCCTGTAGGAGAGAGAGAGAGAGAGAGAGTTTCCATGGCTAACTGGGCATCTGTTTTGCATGCAGTCCCTGGCACCATCTGGATAAAAAAAAATACAAAAAAACTCCTGCCTGAGACCTTGGCGGATAAAGGTTCCTTAACCTTTCACCTCCAGCTACTTTGGACTTCAAATCCCAGAAGCCTAACCAGCATGGCCACTGGTTATTAATGGAATTCTGGGAGCTGAAGTCCAAAGAGAGGATTACAGCTTGATGGAAAGCCGTCAGCGCACACAACTCTTGACGAGATGGCCCAAGGATGTGAGTCCGTTTTAAGGCCGCTTCCTATGCTTCTATAGTCTTACAGATTATCAGTTGGTTGTGCAACCATTCAGCGTTGCATAAATGTGTTGAGTCTCCAGAACTGACTTGGAGCATAACACCTGCTTTTAGAGCATGACACTAGAAACCCACATATTAAAAATGTGGTCCTTCTGTCTTCCCGCAAGACCTTAAGATCGCCTATGCTTCCAGTGCTCTTGAGTCTTGGAATGCAACATCATTGGTTTCCGAAAGAATGGGTGCAGCTTCAAAACAGAGGTCCACAGTTAATTTTGCCTTCTTTTTCTTCCCACACCTAGACTGGCAAGGGTCAGTGTTAGAAGCAGGCATCGTAAACATTCAAAGCTGGCTTGGCTTTATAGAAGTTTCCTGCCATGTGACTCCGTTGCAGCAAAAACACGGAAGAGTCTAGTCGCACCGCAAAGACCAAAACAATTTATTAGACACCAGCTTCCGCGGGTCGTGGCCATTCCATGAGATGCATCTGATGAAGCGGGATGCACCCCATGTAGGTGGGCGGCAGTTCACGAAAGCTTGTGCCAGAGGAAGCTTGTCAGCCTTTAAGTTGCCACCAGGTTCTTCCCCGTTTGCTTTGTGCTTCTCTCTGCGCCTCCAAGTCTGCTGGTCTCCCAGATGCACTCTCTTGGCAATCAAGCAAGCCACAAGCATTCTGGCTGGTTTTGCATGGAGACAGAATCTGCCGTCTTGACAATAAAATGGTCAGATGCAAAGTGGATACTCAAAGAGGAGGATTTTTGTGCATGTGTGTACACACGCGTACAAGTAACCACAGAAATGAAATCAGGAAGACTGCAACGTGTAGACTCATACCATCCAGATACTTGGCCTGGGTTGGCCTTTGGTGGGGGTGGGGGGCAACCTGGGCTTTGGGGGTAATGAGCTGAAGGGGAAACTGAGTCAAGCTCAACTCACAGCGGACCGTTTTCTCTCTCCTGGAAGTCTCGGGCAAAATGTGCCAGTAAGTGCCTGCACTCTTTCCTGCCCCCTCAAAGTTCTGTCACATCCCTGAGATTCAAATTACCTTTTTTTGTTTTCAATGAGATGTCTTTTTTTTTTCCTAGTTGAAAATCACTGGAACCTAGGTTTTGCAATTCTAAACAAAGCTTATTTATTTATTTATTTATTTATTTATTTATTCATTCATTCATTCATTCATTTATTTATTAAATTTATACCCTGCCCATCTAGACACATGTCTACTCTGGGCAGCTAACAATAAAAATAGAATAAAAACAGTATAACAATTTGCATAATATTGCAGTTTTGCAATATTATGAAATCAATATTATGATTTCATAATATTGCAAAACAGAGCGATGGTGGAAGCACACTTTGCACTTGGCACAATATGGTCTAAGATCAACCTGGTGTCTAACCGGGTGCTGTCGGTTCTGACCGGAAGTGGGGCATCAGAAAGAATCCTTTCCCCCCCACCCCGGCCATTCGGCCATTTGTGCAAACCAAAAATCCTGTGGTCAGTTGCCTTGGCCTGAATCTCGGCCCTCAGGGGAGCCACCATGGCTCTGGGGCAGGGCCAAGAGGCGCTGAGTCCCAGGGCTACAGCTCCTTCCGTGACCCCTTCTGGGTACAAGAGGCAGTGCCCCCAGAGCCGTGCTGAAGAGAAGGCAGCGGGAGGGGGAGGGGAAGGGGGTGAAACCGGCTTGCCTGCTTCTCTTTCTGGGCACAATTTGCCGAGGAATAATTCATCACTTCTTAGACATGACCGTCTCCTAGCTGTACCAAATCCAGCCTTGCTAATGGGTTTAGCAAACAGCGTTTAACCGGTCAGTGGAGCCACAAATCCCCAGATTAGAAAGAGACTGATACTGGCTCAAGAGCCACTGTGGCTGGGAGGGCCTCCCTGAGCGGGTCAGCTTTAATTGGCTTAAAGCCCTGCCTGGTGGAGCTGGGAGGGAAGGAGGGAGGGAGGGACGGACGGAAAGGGCCAAGCTGCTCCCTTACCCATCACAGCCCCAAGGTGATGCCTCCATCCAACAGGAACCTTCCACCTGGTCCCTGAAGACCAATTCACACCTGGCTACCCCGTTTCAAGGCTGCGTGTTATAAACCTCTGTCGCTAGTAAGGCGTGAAACCCACATCGTGTCACAGGACAGGCCGTGTCCTGCAATATTTGCACACCATGGAAATTGAGCAGATCTGCCCCATGCCCCCTCATGTGATACAATTCACCTGGGTTTTGTAAGTTGCCAGGAAAACCGAGGACCAGAGGAGGTCCCTCAGGCTTTGCTCCGACTAGGGGCAGACCTACTATGAAACTAACAAAGCTTAAGCTTCCGGGCCCCTAGTCCCTGGAGAGCCCCCAGATGTGACTGTAGTCCATGCTTTTTAAAAAGTGGTGGAGATCCCCTGTAGAACAACCCCATGGAAGGGGATAACAGGGGTGACCCAGAGCTTTTTGCTGGCTGTCATGGGCCCCCATAACCGTTCAAGCTGCGGGAGCCCCAAAATGTAAGTCCACACCACTGGCCCCGACCACTCAGAAATTCATTTGGGCACTTTTCTAGCTTGGGAGATTTTTGTCATGGATTGTTCGCACCTGCCTAGGGATCCTGTTGTAGCCACACACACCAAAAGATGGGGGGGGGGGGGAAAGGGAGGGGGGGGAGCCTCCTGAGCAAACCAAAGGGCAGGACGTACCTGTTCCAAATACCTTTTCTTTCCTCTTGTTGGGGGTGGTCAGGATAGGACCAAGGCATTTGGGTGCAGAAGGAAGAAAGTTCAAATGGGTTTCTCTTCTCCTACACATTAACAAGATCCACTAAGACGTTCTCCTGCACAGGTTACCGAAAAAAGGAAAGTGCATCATAGTCCTAGAATTATGGATTGGGAAGGGACCTCTAAGGCCATAGAGTCCAACCCATTGCTCAAGGCAGGAATCCAAATCAAAGGAGATCTGCCAGGTGGTGGTCTAAATTTCTCTTGAAGGCCTTCAGGGTTGGAGCGATCACCACCAATCGAGGTCATTGGTTCCAAGGTAAGGTAAAGGTAAAGGTTCCCCTTGACAATTTGTCCAGTCGTGTCCGACTCTAGGGGGCAGTGCTCATCTCCGTTTCCAACCCATAGAGCCTGCGTTTGTCCGAAGTCAATCTTCCGTGGTCACGTGGCCAGCACAACTAGACACGGAACGCTGTTACCTTCCCACCGAGGTGGTACCTATTTATCTACTCGCATTTTGCATGCTTCCGAACCGCTAGGTTGGCGGGAGCTGGGACAAGCGACGGGGGCTCACTCTGTCGCGTGGATTCGATCTTACGACTGCAGGTCTTCTGACCTTGCAGCACAGAGGCTTCTGCGGTTTAACCCGCAGCGCCACCACGTCCCTCACCACGTTTCAAACCTCACCTCAAAGGATGCCCGCAAGGAAAAGATAACACTGGACAGCTCTGCGCTACTTGTAATCAAGCTGCAAGCTGAATGTAGCCCATGAGCCAAACCAATCCAGGGCATGGAACCTGATTTTCCCGGCTTCCGGTGAGAGTGTGTGCATGCACTGGCAAGAGAATTCCAAATGTTGCTCTATTTTTTTGGACTACAACTTCCATAATTTCCAGAAAGCCATGCTGGTTGACGGATTCTGGGATTTGTGGTTCATAAGGGTAACATTTCTGTGCTCAGATTGCCAAGCACCTGACAGGTCACCTTCCTCACTAGTAAGCTGCACGCAGGTGAGTGGGTAAGCAGCGACAGGCAGACCTCAGACAGGCAGAGAATACCGACAGGCGGGCTTTGGGCAACTAACTGGAGTGGGGTTTCAAAAGGTCCAAACTCTAAAGGCTTCATTTGTGTGTCTTTGTTTGCTTTTAATTGTGCCTTTCCAAAGTAATTGGTTTCATTCTCTTGTAATATTTTGCACGTTAATTTGTCTCTGCTTTTGAATGAAAACAAGGACGAATGGTCGGAGGTAAACAAAACAAAACAAAATAAGATTAAAATAAAATAAAATAAAAAGTTGTAGTAAAAGAGGGTATTTGGGCAGACTTTCCAATGCGCCATCTTGCACTGCTTTTCAAACAGATGGAGCCAAAGCTTCAACCTGCTTGCATGTTGTGCCCAGACCTTGGAAAAAAAATTGTCTTCTGGGACTCTCAACCCCAGAAACTCTCAGCCATCATAGGCAGTGGCCAGTTGTCCAAAGGACTCAATTTTCTGATCTCTCGTTGCACCCGTCACCACGGCAACTTAACTTCATCCTAATCCAGGATTCCAGCCCACGGGCAAGATCCCAGGGAGGGCAAAAATCACCTGCAAAGGTTTGTCTAGGAATTTGTGACCACTTGGCAGAACATGTGGAGCCGGTTGGTGAAGGATTTCCCCATCTACCGAGTCTATCTCTCACCCCTTTCCCAGAACTTTCTCAGTGAATGTCTGGGAGCTAAAAATCTCTTGGAGCTAAAACCCACATGGTATACTTGGCAACACTGGCAACACTGAAGTGACCTGTCATTTCCTTTCTTTTCAAAATATTCCTCTTGCAACCCAGGGCTTGTGGGATCTCGCACCACAACTCACCCGAGGATCTCAGATCTGGCCAACCCCACTTCCTGTCCCAGTCTGAATTAGCATGATTGCAGAACCTGGGCAATTTCCTCCGCCTAGCAATTAGCAATTTCTTCCATTCACACTCTGCAAGCTGCACTCCTTGAATCGGGAGGCTGAATCATTCTGATTGCTGAAGCAACTGGGAGCTTCTCCATGTCCAAACAACAAGAACCAAACCCACCAACATCTTCAAGGGTTTTGTGGCAACAAAAGGGAGTTGGCCGGGCTCTTTGGCAAGCCTTGCACGTGGCATTGCCCCCCTCCCCCATGTAAGGAAAATTCAGATGTACACGATGTTGCAGGTGGATGGAATCCACTGAGGCTGCATTTCTTGTGAAGAGCGCATTACTGTTGCGTTCCCTTGTCAGTTTCCCTTGTCAGCAGCTGTGATAAGAATGGGCTGGAATCATGAATGGGAGGGAAGCCGGCCTATTTTTGAATGGGAACAGAAACATCTAAAGAAGCAAGCAAGGAAGGAAGAACCACCGTCTCCATGAGCGGCTCTGTGTTCCCAAAGAGTTTTGCCCAGTCTGAGCAGAGCTGTGACAATAGAGAACACACCCACCGTCAGAAGAACACGAGGCCTCCCTTTGCCCACCCGAGAGCCGGAGGGTGAGCACTCCCTCCTACAGCCCTGGCTTGTCCCCTCAGAAGAACTGGGCAGGCCGTTCGTTTCTGGATGGCCCGGCCTCCTCTCCCGTCTAGCAGGAAGATCCATTACAGATGCCGGTTGTGCTGCATGGCACGGGGAGGGGGCCTGGAGACTCAGCCCTGGAAGAGCTGTCTGGGATGGAGAAAGCAAAAGGGCAGCTCAATAATCGGGCCCCGAGGAAATAGACCTGCCGGGAAATGGGCTTCATCTTAAGAGCCCTGGGTTGGAAGAGGCAAACGCTGGCGAGGGGGTGCTTCCCTGCCCATCTGTGCTTTCTCTCTTAACCGGGCTCCCAAGGGCCTGGTTGGCTCCTCCTGGTGTCTCAGCGTCTTTGGGGGTGGCGACCAGGGAGTGGGATTAAAGGCAGGGGAAGGAAATGAGTGCGAGGGGGGGGGGGAGGAATTGGGCTGTGGCTAGAAAACCAAGTTGACTGTACACATTTCCAAGAGTATAGTTACATTTGTGGCTCCAAAATCAACAGAACGTCTTGTGGGCCCTTTAAACACTAGCCAGTTTGATGTGGCATCTGTACATTAAGCAGCTGGTCTATGCAGGTTTCTCTGTAACCCCTCCAGTCCCCACGCCAGTATGTGTTTGATGACTTCTGTTTTGGGAACTTTCCTTCTAAGTTTTACCTCCCTTTCCCTTAAATTTCCTTTACGGCACCTTTACGTTCCTCCTGCATCAATCGTGTATAGCTTTTCTGTATTTGGCCTAGACAAAGATTCTTCTCCGTCGTCATCATCATCATCTTCTTATCTATGCCTGGATGTGCCTATCCAACCACTAATGACCTCCATTAAGATCTGTAGTGTCACCTCTCAGGGGTAGTTAAGGGTCCTTAACAAGGACTGAAATAACTCCTAAGGCTGTGGGATTTGGGTCTCCCCTTTCCATTTCCAATTTCCCTCCTCCCCGTCCTCAGCCAAGTGCCTTCTGAGAGTCTTCTCTGTGCATGTGAAGAAGCTGGCTGCAGTCCACAAAATGCTTAAGCCAAAAAACACTAGCTAGCCTTCTGGCTGCCACAGAGGCTTTGAGCTGAACTGTGTCTCCTTTCCAAATTCAATGGAATTGCAGACTCAATGGAGGCAGGCTGTGGCCATCGGCGACCCAGCCCTGCATGAGAAATGCTCAGCACCAAGAAGCAAGGATGATATCCCAGATCCCTGAAGACAGCAAAGTCTTTCCCCTCCTTCCCTCCGTTGCCACCAGCTGGAGGAAGTGGGCCATGTGTTGAATGGCTGAGGACTGCCTTAGTGGTAGGTGTGCCCATCCCTCAGGTCTTGGGGTTCTCACAAAGTCAGAGGCACAGCATGGCGAAGTCTCACCCACAGGCCTCCTCGCAAGCAGCCCATAGCCTTTCCCCATTGGCTGGGAGGCAAGAGAGGCAGGGACACCCCCCCCCACACACACACACAAAAGGCACAGCCCCTAGCTGGGCCGGGTGACCAGGGCTAAAGCACACTCTTGCCGGTCAGCCGAGGTAGCCCGACACCATGGCCAAAGCACGACTGAGCTCCAATCTAACCTCCCAAGGAATGGAGGGGCTGGAAAATCCAATTATCTCCCTCCCATAAAGAGCCCCCCCCCCAGTTGCCCTCCGACCTTTTGTTCCGGGGCTCTTCCCCACCCCTCCCCTGCACGCTCACAGTTCAAGAGAGAGCCCAGCATGGCACCCCTTCCCCACATTGCAGTGTCTTCGATAAATCAAAGGTAGCACAGCACCAAAAAAAAAAACCCACCTCCATCGCTGAGCGCCGAGTCAGGGGGAG
The DNA here is from genome assembly GCA_037013535.1 of Intellagama lesueurii. Taxonomy (NCBI): domain Eukaryota; kingdom Metazoa; phylum Chordata; class Lepidosauria; order Squamata; family Agamidae; genus Intellagama; species Intellagama lesueurii. The sequence continues at coordinate 240,656,824 of JBAJHW010000004.1, read as the reverse complement.
GCTCAGGGTGGCCCTGCTTTTCCGGGAGCCGAACGCACAGCTACCAGATCGACCCACCTTTTCCCAGCCTGGATTCAAGGACCCTGTGCGGACCCCCCCACCCCCTCCGCACACACAAAAGGGAGGTCTGCCCTCCCCCCCCCCCCACTCCGCAGGGCGGCATAGGCACGATCCAAGCACACAGAGTGCCCTCCCAAGCATAATAGGGATCAGGCAGGTAGTGCTCACCTACCCCCCCCCCCCCGCCGTCCCTGCGATGCTCTCCGGCAGATGGTCAAGCCAGGCGGGCGGAGGGGGGGGCTGGCCTCTCTCCTTCCCCCACCTCTCTCCCCCCCCCCCCGTGCTCCTGGGTCCCATGCCCTCCCCCACCCCACCCCACCCCCGAAGCTGCAGTCTTCCCTGGGAATGAGCAACGCGAGGCAGGGAGGCCCGGTGGGGTGGCCAGGGAAGGGGGCGTCTCCCCCCCTCCACACACACACACAGACGGCCTGTTTTGACCACCACCCCTCCGCGCCCCGCTGAGCGGGATGGGTGGGGTGGGGGCTACCCCGGGGCACAGCAAAGGCCCGACGGGAGAGTGTGTGTGTGTGGGGGGGGGGGTTTGTTCTGAGCTGGGCTGCCTTTGGGGAGGGGGCCTGAGGGCGGGGCAAAGGCAAAGGCAGCCCGGGAGGGAGGCGGCGGGGCTGGGCACCGGCAGCCTACGCGCGAGGAGACTCCTCGGGGTGGGCGGGGGGGGCGTGTGTGTGTGTGTGTGTGCGCGTGGTGGCCCCCGGGCCGCCGCTTTCCACCGGGACTTGGAGGGGCCGGGACGGCACAGCCCTCCCCGGCCGGGTGGGTGCGCCGAGCCCGCTGCCCTTCGCCCAGCGGTGCCTGGGGGTGGGGTGGGGGTGTGCCTGTGCGGGTGTCCGTGTGCGTGTCCAGCCTTCCCGGGGTCCGCCTCTCCCGCCCGTCCCCCCTTCCCCGAACTCGCCCCCCACCCTCCCCGGCCCGGCCCCACCGCCTGCGCCCCCGGCCCGGGGCCCCCCGCTTACCTCCACACCTGCCCGAGCTGCAAGAGGTGGATGAGCGACTGCAGGAACCACACGCAGACGCGGCAGCAGCCCCCGCGCGGGCCCGGCGCGGGGCGGGCGGCCAGGGGGGGCGGCGGCGGCGGCGGCGAGCCGGAGCCGGCCCGGGCGCTGTCCTTGGTGCTGACGCGGCCGGCGGCGCTGCCTTTCCCGGGCGCGGCGGCGGCGGCGGCGGCGGCGGCGGCGATGGGCGAGGCGAAGTCGTAGACGAACCACCTGAAGCTGAGCAGCTGCACCACCAGCGAGGGCAGCAGGACGAAGAGCAGCGTCAGGCCGAACCACCAGTACTGGCCGCCCAGGTAGTAGTGGGCGGCCAGCCACAGGTCGCTGGCGCCGTCGGAGAAGAAGACCAGCAGCGCGCCCAGCACCCAGCAGCCGTCCAGCGCGCTGTACTCGCGGCCCGGCCGCGGCCGGAGGAGCGCCGGGGGGGGGCGGGGGCGGCGGGGGCGGCGGGGGCGGCGGGGGCGGGAGCAGCAGCAGCGAGCAGGACGGCCCGGGGGGGGCGGCGGCGGCGGCGGCGGCGGCGGCCGAGGAGGCCGGGCTGGCCGGGCCCGGGTTGGGCAGCGGGGGGCGCGGGCCCCGGCGGCCGCCCCGCGGCAGGCTCCCGCCCGCGCCCCCCTCCGAGCCCTCCCGCCGCAGGACCCCCGCGGGGGCAGGGGCTGGCGGGGCGGGGGCGGCGGGCGGCGCGGCTCCGTCCGACTTCGCGGCCATGTTGGCGGAGAGGCGGAGGGAGAAAGGAGGGCGAGCCGCCGACTTCCGGATGGAGGGCGAGCCGGCCAGCCAGCCGGCGAGCGAGCGAGGAGGGCGCCCGCCAGGCAAGCCGGAGGGGAGGGGAAAAAAAGGGGGGGGCAGGAGAGGCAGGAAAGGGGAGGGGAGGCGGCGGCGGCGGCGGCGGCGAGGGAGGGAGGAGAGCGGCCGGATTGGGGAGGGGGAGGGAGGGAGGGAGGGGGGAGGGAGAGGGAGGCGAGAAGGCAGCGGGGAGGAGGAGGAGGAGGAGGAGAAGGAGGAGGAGATGATGGAGGAGGGCGGAGAGGAGAGCAGGAAAGGGAGCAGGAAGGAGGGAGGGAGGGAGGGAGCAAAAGGGGGAGGGGGGAGGCAGGCAGGCAAGCAGGCAGCGCCCGCCCTCCCTCTCGCCTCCTCCTCCTCCCCAGATCAAGGCGGGAGGGCGGCACGCCTCCTTCTCCCGCCCCCCCTCCCCGCCCGGCGCCCATCCCTCCAGATCGAAGGAGGAGGCGGCGCTGGGGCAGCGCCCCCCCCCCTCGGTCCCTCCCTCCTTCCCTCCCCGTGAGTGCCCCTCCCGAAGTTTCCCCTGCCCCCCCCCCGATCCCCTGACGGACTCCCCTGACCCCTCGGTGACTTGGGGGACTCCAAGTGTCTCGGAGTGATGGGGCGTTGGGGGGGGTGTCTGGGGAAGCAGAGGCGCCCCTGGACGGGGCTGCAGCGAGGCGAGGGCTCCGGCGGCACCTGGATCGCCTTCCCCAGGATGTGCTGGGCGCTGGACAAGCCCCGTCAGGGGACCGGCTCTCCCCGTGGGCCAGAAGACAGGGACGGGCTGGGGGGCTGGGGGTGGGTTTCAGGGGGCGATCGTCCTCGTGGCCCTTGCCCGGGAGGTGCAGGACGCCCGAAGAGCACCCCGGCCCCTCCTGCCTGCCTGCGCAGGATGCTGCTGGCCAGGAAGAGGGAGGGGAGATTTCCTCAGCCCAGGGATCCGGCCCATGAAGAGCCATGGATCAGATCTGGGCCGGACTCCTCATGAGGGACTTCACTCCCCCCGCTTTGCCTTCTGTCCCAAAAATGTAGACAGCTCTCCCCCTCTCACCTGGCACCACATTTCACATGAACTATTTTTTTTCCCCCCTGTTGACTTTCTTCACTGTCCAGCTTTCTCATCCTACATCATGATCAGGTATCCCATAGCATAGATTATCTTCACTTTGGTCTCCAATGACACATCCTTCCACTTGATGAACTTTCCTCGTTCCTCCATGGCTGGCCTCGTGAGCCTCAGTCATCTTCTGCTTTCTCTTTTTGGCTCCAGTACTCGTTGGGTTTGATGACTGAACCGAGGTATACAAAATCTTTAACTCTCAGTTTCTTCATTGACAACATTGAAGTTATGTCATTCTTCTGCAGTCATTATATTTGTCTCCCGAATTTCCTGCTTTTCTGCTTTCCTCTTTCAAAAGCACCAAAAAGCACCAAGATGTTTTAGCTGAAAACTCTTAGCACCAAGGACTAAGCCTTAAGCAAGGCAGATCCATGCGACTCTCTCTCTCTCTCTCTCTCAAAGAATGTAGAGATGACTCCTCTCTATTTCAAAGCTTCTTACAGGCCAGCCCAACTCTCTGTCTTTTGTTGCCTACCTGGAATTTGTGTCTGTGGGCACCAGGGTGGTGGGCAAAACCTCCTCAGGTGTGGTCTCCCTGAGTTCCACCCTTGTAGAACTGTCCAAACTTGATTTTATTGAGTCCGGGGAGTGGGGTGCGGAAAAGGACAGGGAAACAACAACCCGCTCCCAACCCATCTATCCATCTGGGGGTTGAGTTTGCAGCACTAGCCCCCTGGTCAGTAATGCCCTTTCCAGACCCCTCGTTATCTCCACAGGGACATCCAGAGCCTGTGGCTGATGTGGCTGAAATAGTTGTCCCAACCAGCTGATGCCCCATAAGGATGGCCTGTATTGATGGGGCCCTGCCACGACCGGAGGGTTCCCCTGGAGACACTGCTCCTGCTCCTTTCACCCTTCATTCATTCATTCGTCCATCCATCCATCCATCCATCCATTCACTCACTCACTCACTCACTCACTCACTCACTCACTCACTCATTCAGTCCCTCATTCACTTACTCATTTATTTATTCATTTATTTATTCATTCACTCACTCGCTTGCTCACTCACTCACTCATTTATTCATCCATCCATCCATTCATTCACTCACTCACTCACTCATTTATTCATCCATCCATTCACTCACTCACTCATTCATTCACTCATTCATTCATTCATTCATTCATTCACTCATTTATTCATTCATTCACTCACTCACTCATTCACTCACTCACTCACTCATTCATTTATTCATCCATCCATTCACTCACTCATTCACTCACTCACTCATTTATTCATTCATTCACTCACTCACTCATTCATTCACTCACTCACTCATTCATTTATTCATCCATCCATCCATTCATTCACTCATTCACTCACTCACTCACTCATTCATTCACTCACTCATTCACTCATTTATTTATTCATTCATTCCCTCACTCACTCATTCATTCCCTCATTCATTCCCTCATTCACTCACTCACTCACTCACTCATTTATTCACTCACTCACTCACTCACTCACTCACTCACTCACTCACTCACTCACTCACTCACTCACTCACTCACTCAATTTCTATCCTGCCCATTTAGTGACCAGACAGAACAGCAGTTAAACAGCACAACTATTCCCCTAACGGTTAGGGGAATAGTTGAACCCACAAAGACATAAATAAGGAGATCCAAACCATAACCCAAAGTATGGAAGAAAAAAAAAACAACAACCTAGAGGCAACAGTGAATCTTGTACCTCCAGAGCCTCCTCTGGGTTGGGTCGGGTTGGGGGCTGGCTGCCCTGCCGGCCGCCGAGGTCTCCAGTGGGCCGTGAGGAGTGGAAATAGGTTGAGAAGGTGTCCGTTCACAAAGGCCCCTGCCGTGATCCCTTCTGTGGGCTAGACAGCTCTGCCCAAGGACAACGCCCCCCCCCCCCCCCGGTCCTCAATGTAGGCAGAACCTACCACCTCCTCAGCATGCAGGAGTGGCTCCGGCTTCTCAAGGTCATCTCCCCAGGTTCCTTCCTTCCTTCCCCGACTCAGTGGCCTCAATTGTCTCCAGGGATTCCTCCCTCCCTGCCATGGCCCCTTGCTCTACCTCCACCTCTTCCTTGTTTATTCCCAACTTCTGCCCCCTTGGGTCTGCCCCCCACCTCCTCCCACAAGTGGGTCCTCTTGGCTGCCTCGTCCTCCCCGTCATGGACTTGCCTACATCCTTCTGTGCCCACCTGTAGACTGGCGGTGGCGGGGGGGGGGGGCTACCTCTGGCAGACCCTTTGGGGCAAAGGCGGACAGCTCACCAAGGGCACCGAAGGGGGTCCTCCTTCACAGGGTTATTAGAACGTTTTAACACTATTACCTTGTTTCATCATTGAGGTGAGTATTTAAACATCGCCTGGGGAGGACTGTATGCTGAAAGGCAGCCTGAAACTGTGATACCCGAACAAAGAAACGAATGTACAGACATTCACCAGTGATTGTGCCGATGCAAAAAAGCTTCACCTTTTCCAAAGGAAAAACGTGGGAATACTACTTCTTTGAATAACAGTTTCCAGACACACAGTCCCTCCCAAAGAGCGTGCTGGCCTGGGGATGCTGGGAGACAGAGTCACCAAAGTAGTCTTTTCCAGTTCTGTTCTTTGGTGTGTATCAGAATCTGTTCAGAGAACAGGCTGGGCCCATTTCCTCCTTTTCCCCAGGGGTCTGCTGGCTTCTTCCTCTGCTTGTAACCCTGCACCCCCTTTCTGTTCTACTGCTGCACGGAAACCCCACCCCAACCTCAGACCCCTCGAGTTCACACCCACTGCAGCTCCTGAAAGCTTCGTGAGGCATCTCTTCCACCACTGCAAGAAGCTAGAGGCTGGGTCAGATGGCTCTTCCTTCTGATTCAATAAGGCTCTTCTTGTAAAGTATTTGAAAGGATTCACAGCACACGTGTCTTTCAGCAGCGATGTAAAGAGGAGGACGTAGAATGGAAACTCCATGGACAGAGGTGGTGTACCTTTGAATGCCACAGCAAGCTGCTTTATACCAGCTCAGGATATTGGTTTACTCAGCTTGAGGCTCTCTACATAGATTGGCAGTGGCCTTATGGCTAGGGGTCCTTTCTTTCTTTCTTTCTTTCTTTCTTTCTTTCTTTCTTTCTTTCTTTCTTTCTTTCTTTCTTTCTTCTTTCTTTCTTTCTTTTTCTTTCTTTCTTTCTTTCTTTCTTTCTTTCTTTCTTTCTTTCTTTCTTTCTTTCTTTCTTTCTTTCTTTCCTTCCTCCCTCCCTCCCTCCCTCCCTCCTCCTTCCTTGTTTCTCCCCGTCCTTCCTTCCTTCCCTACTTCCTTCCTTCCTCTCTCTCTTTCCTTCGTTTCCTTCCTTCCTTCCTTCTCCCCATCCTTCCTTCCTTCCTTCCTTCCTTCCTTCCTTCCTTCCTTCCTTCCTTCCTTCCTTCCTTCCTTCCTTCCTTCCTTCCTTCCTTCCTCTCTTCCTTCCTTCCTCCCTTCCTTGTTTCCTCCCTGTCCTTCCTTCCTGTCCTTCCTTCCTTCCTTCCTTCCTTCCTTCCTTCCTTCCTTCCTTCCTTTCTTTCTTTCTTTCTTTCTTTCTTTCTTTCTTCTTCTTTCTTTCTTTCTTTCTTTCTTTCTTTCTTTCTTTCTTTCTTTCTTTCTTTCTTTCTTTCTTTCTTTTCCTGCCCAATTAGTGAACTCACACTTCTCTGGGTCAGGGATGTTGGCAAGTCTTTCAATCCGAGTCTGAGCCTTCGAGTCCAAGGTCTGAGTCCAAGTCTTCGGAGTGGGAGTCCCGAAGTCCCATGCCTTGACTCCACGTCCTCAAGTCATTTGCCCCCTCCCCAGGGGGTGCGCATGGGCAGACGGTGGGCCTGGAAGAGAAGCCGGGAGGGCATATGCTCATGTGCAGAGACCGTGGGCTGGCCTCCCTTCCCAGAGCCGACCTGCTGCCTCTGCGCATGTGCTGGCTTGCCAGCTAGGCAGCGGGCACATGCACAGAGGCAGCAGCCGGATCCTGGAAGGGAAGCCGGTCCTGCTGCCTCTGAGGATGGTGGCGGCGGCGGCGGCAGTGGTAGGAGAAGGTGGGGAGGCCCATCTTTAATTGGGACTCGAGAACACGACTCGGAAAATGGGTCCAAGTCTCGAGTCAAGTCCAAGTCTTTCGAGCCCCTCCCTGAGTCCGGTCCGATTCCAGGGGCTGGAGAGCTGCCCTTACATTCTTAAGTGAGACTGGACAGCGAGTCGTGACTCACAAGCCCCCATCCCTGCTCTGGGCGGTGCGCAAACAAGCGAAACCCCACAATCCTCCCCCCCCCGCTTCATTCCCATAAAAATATAACGACGTAATCAAAATGGTGACATAACCGACTTGAGTGTGGTGGTATATAGAAACCTGACGTTAAGCTGTCCTTAAAGACCGCCTTATATCTAACTCTGCCTTGAATAATTTCTTGAATCTTGGGTGCAGCGGAGCCTCACGCACCTCATCTGGTCGTTTATTCCACAAAGTGGGAGCCATTCTCAAGAAAGCCAATACCTCCTCGTTACCTTCCTGGCTTCCCTCGGTGCACCCACCTTTAGCATTATGGACTGAGAGGAGTGTGTGACACAAGAAGCTGATTTTTGGGGAGGGGACGTTCTGACAATGTTCTTTCCAGAACTACTTGGAAAGGGTGGGAATTGAACCAGGGCCTTTCCCCTACAAAGCATCCCTCCTGCCATTGTGTTAGCCTGGCCCTAAGGACCAAAGAGGGGTCACTTTCACGCCCTGCTTTCAGGCTCCTTAAGAGTCCTGGCCATCCTGAGGAAGGTGCCTCAGAGATCAGAGCGAACAGACCACCAGCCTTCTCTAGAAGGGCTTCCCTTATGCTCTTAAAGGGACGTCTCCCTGCATCCTGACACCAGGTTCCTCAGCTGAGGCATTAGCTTGTAATTGGCCACCTCTGGACTGAAGTTCATATGAACCTGGGAAACTCTCTTGAGCTAGATTACCTGGAGACACTGGGTGCTGAAGCTGGGCCCTTCAATACACAAATCGGATGCTCTGTAAAAAGAAAAAAGCTAAGCTCACGTCCAATAGCCTCAGGATTGTCTCGGATTGAAAACAAGGCGGTGGTGAAGCAAAGTGTGCTGCTTAAATACCGCCCCATAGCGCTAAGAGCCCTCTCTGGGCAGTTTACAATTTAATTAGGCAGGCTACACATTGCACGCACACCCACCCACACACCAGCGAACTGGGTACTGAATTTACCAACCTCAGAAGGATGGAAGACGGAGTGAAGTTCGAGCCAGCGACCTGAGATTGAACCCAGTTTGTGAGCAGAGTTTTGACTGTGATACTGCACTTTAACCACTTTGTCACGAGGCTACCCAAACCATGGCCCTTCTTAAGATCCCCATGTTTCTACTGTATTGTTAGAAGAGCCAACCCACTTGGGGACTCCCACTTCTTCCCTCTTGTGCCCCCCACCCCCTGTTTCAATGTGAACTCAGCTTTGGCCTTTGTTGTCTGCACACCATGTGCCATGCTCCCGGTGGTATAGCACAGGGCTGTGGCTGCTGTGTGCGGACCTCCGGGCCTCTCAGAGCCTTCTGACTGGCTACCAAAATGCCTAGAAGGGCATTCATTCTGACGTAGCCTCAGGGTTCTCCTTAGCTTTTTACCGGTAATGACACTTCATGAGGGGAGGGTGGGACCATGTGTACTAGGAGATGATTAATAAGTAGAGACCCCCCCCCCAAGTCATTATTTCACTCGCAGTCCCTCCAGCAGGATGCAGCCTTCCCCACCCCAGGCTAAAAAAAAACCAAAAAACCCTAATGTAAAATGATCCAGGAGAGGAACTTTGTCAGATATGCTCAGATCAGATGCGTGGAGGCAGCAGGAGTGCTTCCCTGACTCACAATGAGTTGTTTGCTTGGCTGAGGATCAGGCAGGGCAGAGATGCCAAGCTCGGGAGCTGGTGCCAGGCGCTAGTAAAAGGAGCGGAGAGGAAAGCTGTGAGGGAAGAGGAAGAGCCACCGCAGTGTCCTAAGAGGACAGGGGAAAGAGGTGAGCTGCAGACACCCCAAGATCCCTGGTCTGCTGAGAGGGTGGAACTCTTATTTTTTTCAGACTCCAGCTCCCAGAATCCCCCAGAACATGCTGGCTAAAGGATTCCGGGAGACGTCGCCTTCTGTGCTGCTCCGTCGGTACATTGGTATGGAAAACTATCGCACATCTTACTGAAGATGGTCTTGAAAAGGTCCCACACCATGGAAGCAGATGTGCTTTGCATACCTGGAAGTTCTGGATGCCCTTTCCAGCAACTCCAGTTCAAGAAACCTCAAAGAACGACAGGTTGAAAAGCCCCCTTGTGTGTTCTCAACAACTTTAAAGTATTTTATGCTTATGAAACATAGATAAATAAAGCTTCTAAAAACAGACAAGATGATGTCTATTTCCATTCTATCACCATTGCAACAATGAAACGACTTATTTTACATTGATAGCTAGAGGAATTGTTATATGATTGGAAATGGTTATCTGGTTTCATACTGGAATTAACCCTTTCTGGGATAAATGCCAGCTGTGATGAACATAGGCTTCTGATTTTTCCTAGTGATCTATAAAGTTCTATAGGCATCAAAATTTTCTGACCTGACACTGCCTTTCTTCCTAAAAGCCTAGGTTATTAGGATGTCCTTGGTACAGTCAAGCTTATTTGGCCATGAGCACATCAGTGTTCTGATGGGAACAAGACAGCGCTCTCTCGATATATATATATATATATATATCTAAAAGCTAGAATTCGGAAAACCTCATTTCCTTTGCTTTCCTTTTTTTAAAATGGACATTTTCCAGACGGGTTGACCATCTCCCCTCCTGATTAACCCTCTATACTCACCATTAAAAGCTCCCAACCCAAAGTACACCTCTGATAAGAGGGATGGTAAGCTCAGTGTTGCTAGGACAAATCCCGAATGGCTAGTTTTGCTGTCCAAGGGGAGACTCCAGAACTCAGTGGCAACAGAACATGTGGGCTGCCTATGTACCAGGTCCCTGGCCCTTGGCAAGCAGCTTCCTGGGGACTGGCCTGTCCTAGATGGATCCTCAAGGATCCTTGGGAGGAAAACCTGCCCTCTGATTAATGGATCTTTTTATGTTCATCTTGCGGGCTCAATTAACCATCAGTGGAAAAAGCCAAGCCAAGGGAGAGGTTGTGATCTGGACTGAGGAGAGGAGAGAGATGGCCCGCATGGATGGGCAGCAAAGTTTGGCTCTCGGGATGAAAACTCTTCCTGGGAGTGTGGAGGTTCCTCTTGGTTGTGGCAAAGGAAAGGAAGTCTCCAGTAAGGGGCCATTTGGTCTTGAATCAGACAGGGAAGTGTCTTCTCCTGTGCTGATGAAAGTTGTGCGCCAAAGCGCATGAAGGGGTCTGAGTCTCTCCCGCTCCGTCTCTGCCCTGACAGACTGGGGAAAACAACAGAGACAGTCCTGTGACATCTTAAAGGCTGAGCAATTTATTAGAGCATGAGCTCAGGCTGTAGTAAATCTCAGAGTCTTTAAGGTGTCAGAGGATTTTGGCTTGTTTTTGCAACAGGCTGGCTTGACTGCCTGGAGCCCTTCTGGAAATTAGTCCACCGAGTGGCAGTGGGTCTACAGGGAGGAGGAGCGGGGGTGGGGAGAGTCTTTCCCTGCAGGGATTTGACCTGACACCTTCTTGGCACGAAGCAAGCGCTTACGCCACCGAGTCAGTACAAGTCTCTGTGGATTCCCAGAGGAAGGCTAGAGGGTCAGCCAAGCTGGGAATACAGCCTGCATCCAGCCGGCATTTGGGGCCCACTGAGACCAGTTCAGCATTTACCCTCCCTGCCCCAAAGCCTTTATGATACTCTGCTGCTAAGCAATCTCCTCATGCGGTTGAGGAGGCGAAACCCGCTTCAGCCAAAGCACACTGCAAACGGGTTCTGCCCAGAAAGATGTTTTCTAGGAGTTTATATATATATATATCGTGTTTCCCCAAAAATATGACAGGGTCTTATATTAATTTTTGCTCCAAAAAACGCATTAGGGCTTATTTTCAGGGGACGTTTTATTTTACAGTCATGTCATCTTCTTCTGGTTGCTACACAAGGGTGGAAGGTGGGGTTTCACTGAACTGGGGCTTATTTTTGGAGTAGGAAGAACTTATATTACGAGCATCCTGAAAAAATCATAGGTAAAGGTTCCCCTTGACATTTAGTCCAGTTGTGTCCAACTCTAGGGCGCGGTGCTCATCCCCGTTTCCAAGCCATAGAGCCAGCGTTTGTCCGAAGACCATTTCCGTGGTCACGTGGCCCTGCGCGACTAGACACGGAACGCCGTTACCTTCCCACCAGGGTGGTACCTATTTATCTACTCGCATTTTTACATGCTTTCGAACTGCTAGGTTGGCAGGAGCTGGGACAAGCGACGGGAGCTCACTCCGTCACGTGGATTCGATCTTACGATGGCTGGTCTTCTGACCTTGCAGCACAGAGGCTTCTGTGGTTTAACCCGCAGCGCCACCACATCCCTTGAAAAATCATACTAGGGCTTATTTTCAAGCTAGGTCTTATTTTCGGGGAAACAGGGTATATAAGGACACAATAAAGACAACAGGACTACTAAACATGAGCAGAGTGCCGTTTCTTCAACCCAACCCCCACCAAGTCTCCACGTTTCCGAGTTGTACATTATTCTCCCTGTCTCTCTGTCGTTTCCATGTTTGGCGGGTTTGAAACAGCGATCGTATTACCTCTCAGCCTTCTCTTCTCCAGGCTAAATGTATCCCAGTTCTGTCAACCGTTCTTCCTGAGGGTGAGGTCTGACCAGAGCAGAGTAGAGAGGCCTCGCTATTTCTCTTGATCTGAAGGCTATGGCTGAAATCCTATGGGCATAAAGGTAAGCCGTGCGAGCCAGATGACATTATAAATCCAGTGGCAGGTATTCTCTGATTTAATTGAATTAAAAACTTTATACTTCCCACCCACTTGAGGCTTCAAGGATCCCCTAAGGATCCCTTTTGCTTTGGGGAAGCATTTGGGAGACTTGGGGGTGATGGGAGCTGATATTGGAAGCCTGTTGCCCAGGGGCTGGCTGCCACGGCATAAAGTTGTGCCAAGAGGATTTCAGCCCGTACAGCTGTTGATGTAGCCCAGAATTGCAGTTGTTCTCTCTGTCTCTGTCTCTCTCTCTCTCTTTTTGCCACTGCATCACACCATAGACTACATCTCCCATATCTCCAATGGTGGGAGTTGTTATTCAACACATCTGGAGGGAAGTGTAAAGACATGGCACTGGTCTCATGAAGATATTCTTTGGATTCTCTAAGCAGGGTGGGGAAATGGACGGCACCCAGCAAAGATGGAATGTGGGAAGACAGATTCAGGATGTTCCGAGGACTTGGCAAGCAAGATGAAATCTCACACCTGTCCATCCTGTGGTCTGTTATTTCAAAGCACCTCTGAATTCAACAGGGGCCTTTAAACACTGTCCCATGTTCATGGAAGGTTCCCAAGCTCGCCCTCAGAGACGCTAAGTGCTCACGGAGGCCCCGACAGCTCAGGAGTCTTGCTATTGTTACCTTTGGCTCTTTACTCCCCGATGAATTAAAAGGAGAACGACAGGTAAAAAGGGCTGTATAGTGAATGGAGAAATGTGACTCTTTGTCTCACTTTAATGTCTCTCTCTGAGGAAAAGAGAAGAGAGTGAATAGGGGTCCTCTCCACGAAGGGAGGGGGCATTTGTGCAAAGGATTCCCACAACTCACAAGTAGACCTTTCACAATCCTGGACTTATCCTTAACAAAATTCAAAACGATCTGGATAGGCTTGAGCGTTGGGCTGAAAACAACAGAAAGAAATTTAACAGGGATAAGTGCAAAAGTAGTGCACCTTGGAAAAAGAAATAAAAAAATATTAGAAAATGGGGGATACCTGGTTCGGCTATACTACAAGAGAGAAGGAATTGTCATAGAACACAAGCTGGATATAAACCAACAGTGTGATGTGGCTACAAAAAAAGAAAAAAGAAAAAAGGCAAATGCTATTTTAGGTTGAATTAACAGAAGTATAGTCTCCAAATCCCGTGAGGTGATAGTTTCCTTCTATTCAGCACTGTCTAGGCCTCATCTAGAGTACTGTCTCCAGTTCTGGAGACCACACTTCAAGAAGGATGCTGACGAACTGGAGCAAGTTCAGAGGAGGGCGACAAGGAGGATCAGGGGGCTGGAAACCAAGCCCTGTGAGGAAAGACGGAAAGAACTGGGCATGTTTAGCCTTGAGAAAAGAGGACTGAGGGGAGATAGGAGAGTACTTTTTGAATACTTGAAAGGCTGTCCTACAGAGGAGGGGCAGGATCTGTTTTTGATCATCTCCGAGTGCAGGACACACAACCATGGGCTCAAGTTACAGGAAGCCAGACATCAGCTGAATATCAGGAAAAACTTCCCAACTGTTAGAGCAGTACGACAATGTAACCCATGACTTTGAGAGGTTGTGAGCACTCCAACCCTGGAGGCCTTCAAGAGAAATTTAGACAACCACCTGGCAGATCTGCTTTGATCTGGATTCCTGCCTTGAGCAGGGGGTTGGACGCGATGGTCTTATAGTCCCCTTCCAACTTCATGATTCTATGATCTCTAGGGTAGACTGAGTTGGTTAGGTTTGAGAATCCTGTTTCTCATGTTGTAATCTGTATCCACCTATTTTACAATTTTGGAACTGTTTGCTCCTTTTGGAAATATCCTTTCGGTCCGTTGTTTTCCTTTTTTACTTTCTTTTAAAGAAACATAAAACTTGTAAGCCTGTTCTGAAAAGGGAATGAGAGAGGGGTAATGCTAATATCCAGTCCTTCTATTTGGTCATCCTATAGTCTGGGGAAGTATTTTTGAGTTTTGACCCATTTGAATCTAAAGGGTGGTGGCAGTGTACCAAAAAGCAGTTCTGGGCAGTTTTGAAACTTGTCTTGTCTTGGACCCCTGGTGATTTGGTCCTGAGACAGAAGGAAGGAAGGAAGGAAGGAAGGAAGGAAGGAAGGAAGGAAGGAAGGAAGGAACGAACGAACGAACGAACGAATGAACGAACGAATGAACAAATGAACGAACGAAGGGGGAAGGAGGAAAAGAGGGAAGGAGGGATGGAGTTTTTAGGAAGAGATAGCTAAAGCTCAGGCCCAACACGACAGGGTCTGCAGAAATGGTCTCCGAGTGACTCTGAGTAGAAATTTGGAGCCATGCTTCCTGCTGGCAAGAGCTCTGTTTGTTTCGGCTAGGACCTGCATTGATGTTTGTAAATAAAATAAACATTACAAAGACTTTGAGTGCTTTGTGTTAATGAAACACTGTAATTCTCCAGTGTTCTCTCCTGGATAGACTAAGCTCCTTTAGGACCGTCCTCAGACTTTTCATCACCACTTAGAGAAGCAGGGAAAGCTTCAAAATAATGCCGATCCATAATCCCAACAAACGGATGTTGTGTTATTTTTTTTTTATCACATGCAGTATCTCTGGTCCTAAGGCAGTTGACTGTACAAAGAAGAGCCCTGCTGTAAAAGTGGGGCGAGAAGGGGAGTGAGCCGCAGAACTCTGGGATGCGTTCGTGGCTGAAGGGTGAGTCTCCACATTTGTTTTGGAAGTCTTCTCTCAGCCCTGGAATGGGTGAAGAAAGATTCAAGGGCCTCTTAGCAGGCGCAGAGTGTGCTCTCTTTGGGACTGAATCATTATATCAGATCCCCAGAAACTGGGAATTAAGGGAAAGAGTTTCCAAACCAAACAGTAGGTATCATTTCCAGACAGCTCTGGCATCTCTTTTTCTGGAAATTATTAGACATGCTTCACAACCGAGGTGCTGAAACAGAATGATGTGTGTGAAGTAAAGTCACTAGTGAAGGAATGGTCAAGGTTATTCCTATTGAAGTTTTATTTACAACCTCACATGCTGACTGCATTTTGTATGACTGGAAGGGACTTTTCTGGACTGGGGTGATGGTCTGTCTATCCAGCGCTAACCCATCATTCCTTCCAGCCTTTGAATTCAAAGAGAGCTCCATCAGTCGGTTGCTAAGTATGTATGCCGTAAAGAGAGCATCATATACAAGTCCTTAATTCCATTCAACTGTAAGTAATGTTTTTTTTTATTCTTTCTCCTACAAATGTCTCAGAGTGCGTTATTGAGACTCAAGTGCCAGGTAACGAGAAAGAAGTGGATTCTGGAGAATTTGTAGCTATTCTCCTCTGTGGCTCTCTGGACGTCTACTGGTCCAGAGACCAGAAATTCAAAACTCTGCAATAGTTCCTTCCCTCCCACTACTTTTCAGTTGCGTATGACACCCAACGGGTGTCCACTTTGTAGAAAACAAGGGCAAGAAAGTCAACGGGTTGGCTACCTAATAAACTCAGGGTGGTGATGAGTTTTGACAGGGATGCCCTCTTCCCCCTCTTCATTTTATGTCTCAGATCACCTTGCCAATCTCTTCCACCCTATTCCTCTGGGTTCTGTTTCATGGATGTGCTGGTGTGTAGTGATTTAAAGTTTGGAATTTAATGGAGAGCCCCTGTGGGTGTAGCGGTTTGACCGCAAGACTCAGGAGGCCCGGCTTGGAGGCCTCTCTTGGCCACGAAGCTCATGGAGAGATCTTGGACCAGTCGCCTTTCTGCAACCTAGAATACCTTGCAGGGTTGTTGTAAACATAAGGTGCGGAGGAGGAAAGCCATCTGGCCTGCCCTGAGGCTACTGGAAAAGAGGAAGCATTATAGGTGTAGCAAAAGAACCACTCACTTTCACCAATAATTTTGCTCTGGCAGCCAGCTCAGCACCTCCTCCGTGCAGTCGATCATAGCGCATTAAAGAGGAAGCATGACTGGCCTGGAATTACTTTCCAGCCCTATACACAAGCCAGAAATCACTTGCAATGCTAGAGAATGCTAGGCTGCAACTCACTCACTGATGGCGTGTAATGATCTTATTGCTAACGTTGTAGACCTCCTGCCACCACCACCACCGGTGTATACAGCACAGGATCCTGCCTTGCAGCCAGTAAAAACTGCAGTGGCACTTGGCAGATTTTGACTAGGTAGTCTCATTTCCTATTCATAGCTTCTCAATGCATCCGCTAAAATATTTAAATCGCTAATAACACAGGAACCCCTGCTCAAAAGCTGACTCACCCTCCTCACTTAAGCATCCCCATTCAAAGCAGCAAAACGGTGGACCAGGACAGCCTTCCGTTGGGTGACAACTCCCACCGCCACATCTGCAGAGCGGCGACTGCCAATCCCTCCCTCTGCCACTGGCTCCCCAGACGATCTTGGCCATGTCACTCAACCTTGGCTTTCATGTCCTTGATCAGGGGAAGGTCACCGTGTCTCCTTTTCCCATCCCACCCACCCCTCTTTTTGACCACCATCATTTGTAAGGGAAAATTCTGTGCAGTTGGAGAGCTAGTGTGTGTGATTCTTAGTATGAGATCTCAATGCCCGCGTATTATGGGATACACAGAAACCATTGACATATGCATACCGAAGTTCCATGTGCTCCAGCTGTTTTCCACACTGGGTGGACAAAGGAAAGCAAGCGGGAAATGCATGAAGACCCCCATGTAGACAGGCATGGGGGTCTTTGCCCCACTGCAGGTGTTCCCCCATTCGACCAGTGGGCACCTTCAGAAACTTTCCTTCCCCTCGTGCAACCCCTTCTCTGGATGACAAAAAACATCTTAAATTAATCGTTTCAGACAGACGTGGATTACGTCAGCAATGATTCAGGAATCTCCATGTCCATTTTTAAAAGCCCCAAGCTTCTAGTCCTCATTGCTACGAAGAGAAGTCAGATATTATTGGGCACCTGCCCAATAAAGTCTGAGAAGAGCAGGGTCAGGGAAAGCTAACAGAGACTCCTGTTGCTCCACAGAGCTCCTTACTCCACTTCTTCTCCCTGGTTAGCAGGAGCAGAAAAAAGTACGCCAAACTGCATGCATATTCATCCAGAATTCACCCAGGCTGCAGAATTTAGCAATTCTTTCTGCAGAATTTGGAGGAGAGTTTAGGGGGAGTAATTTGCTGGTAGGCTTCATAGCTAATAATTGCTTTGAATCTAGATGTCTTCATTAACCTAATGCTCTGCCCACTAAGCCACACTGCCTCTTTTGCAAAATGTTTTCTTCAGAGCAGACCAGAAGGCTATTTCAGACCAGGCATTGATTTTTCCCCCCTCCCTCCTGTGCCAGGAATTGCAATTCGTCTCATATTGTGGCTTGCTTGCAGTACCGCCTGCCCAGCAGACACCGTCCCTCGTCACAGCGATGCCTCTAGTTAACAAGAACAAATAGCCTTATGTGATTATGAGCCATAATCTTCCAGTTTAGAGGTAATATTTCATAAGAGATTATCTGCCAACAAAACTATGATGATTCCCACGGCAGCCCGGTGGCCTCGTCTTTGCTCATAATGAGCACCCAGACTTGGGCTACCCTATGTTTGGGACACACAACTTTTGCAGGTTTCGGGGAGTCAGGAAATCAGCTTTAGCCTGAACAGGGACCTGATGGTGGTGGAACTGGAAGAACATGAAATCAAATTAGGGCAAAGCCGTCCTGCAAACTCCAGGCCTGTTTCCTCGGCAAGAGGGAACTTCAGTGGCAAAAGGCTTGGGGCAACGAGAACCTTCACCATGGCCTAGTGTCAAGCCGTAGGAAAGCTGCATTTCTGGGGTGAAAGCATCCAGAATTTCTCACCCAATAAGGCTAGTTGCTGAGCTAGCTGGGGATTCTGGGAGTTGTGGTCCAAGCAAAACCAAACCAAAACTTTCCCAATCTCTAGTGAGGCCTTTCACAGCAGCAAGAGATACATGTCAGGACCCATCAAGAGCAAGGCTGAACTGAAGTTAGTTTTAATATAGGTTCTGTGTTTGTTCATGTATGGTATGCTTTACAACTGTACCATATTTAAGTGGATGCAGAGTTTTGATTCCTGAAAATCTTTCTCATCATCGTCATCCTCCTCCTCACATTTTAAGCCACTTCTGCAGTGCTTTTCAGCCATGCAACCTCCCCAAAGAATTTATACAAATATCTTACAAAACAAAGTGACGGGTCTTTGTGGCTACAAAGATCTGTTTATTGCCAACAGGTATTCAAAGCTCACAAACTGGGACAATATTGTGAGCTATGTATTGTTGCGGGGAGGGGGGGCCCACTCCCGTGCCTCTCCCTCCCTTCCCTCTCCTCCACCCGTAGGAGCAGAAAACGGCAGATGACGCAAAACCAGAACAACGAACGGTGCCAATCGGTATGTACAGGTTGCAGAATTAGCTGCGGAATCCCAGCGTCTTCTACCCTGCCTGTCGTTACAGCCCCTGCAGCCTGCCTCTGACAGCGACGGTGATCGATTGCCCCAGGTCCATAACTCTCCGACTCCAGCTTCTCTAATGTGGAAGAATGAAGACTCCTGGCAGGACCGAAGAGGGTTTCTGCCTCTCTTTTTCATTTCCTCTTGAGGATGTATGATGAGTTTTTCAGCTGATGTTTAGAGACACTCAGGATGACTAATAAAGCATTCTCCTGGCTGGTGGTTAAGGACTTGCCTTAGAGAATTCACATGTGCAGGGCCTTTTCCAGCTTATAAATAAAGACAGCTTCATTCAGCAGGAGATGTCTTTGTCTTTCCTTAAAGGGACCGTCCGTTTAAACGATACAAGGGCCCCGCTCTTCTGTTCCGGTCCAGACGGGATCCAGAATGGCTTTGTGTGTAATGCCTGGGGCTGCAGATCCAGTGTGATTCCAAAAGACATTGGATGTGCGTAAAACAAGGTTCATGTCTGCTGCAGGCACACAAAAAGAACATTTCATAAGAGTCTGTAAGCCTCTGTGTTCAACAGAACTCTTCAGTAGGGGATTGATTGTGCAAAATAAGAAGAGGAGGGGGAGGAAATATGGAAATCACCGTTGACCATGCTAGGTTGGTCAGACCAGTGGGCTTAGACTCAGTATCAGGAAGCTGCATCTGTCTCTATGTTTCTAAACTTAACCACGATCTCATGCAAGATGGAATTTCAGCCTGGCCGAGGGGAACAGTTCTTTTGCATTTTGGACAAAAGGGTTGAAGTCTTGAAAATATCACAGAAAGGTAAGCTTTCAAGTCCTGAGACGGAATGAAGGGGGATTCCTTAACCTGTCACCTTTCAGCCGTGGGCAGAGAGCAGGTGGATGGGGCTACTCTGCTCTTGATCCTTTATTGGGAAGCCAAGACTGCAAATCCCAC
The DNA here is from genome assembly GCA_037013535.1 of Intellagama lesueurii. NCBI lineage: Eukaryota > Metazoa > Chordata > Lepidosauria > Squamata > Agamidae > Intellagama > Intellagama lesueurii. The sequence goes on along the minus strand of JBAJHW010000004.1, from coordinate 240,637,683 downwards.
ACACGGAAGTACTAAATGGAATAAATGAGCTTGGAAAAGTTACTGTTTTTGGACGATGCCCTCCAGGATCCTCCAGCCAGGATGAAGACCTAATCCAACCAGTAGCTTTCCCCAGCTTTGAATTTAACCAGTGCTTTACTCAACATTTGCCATTCCCCTCTTTCTGCCACCTCTGATTCTGTCCACCTCTGATTCTGGTGGACCCAATAAAGTAACTTTCCCAGCTCTGGACATATTAACCATTGCTTAGAAAGGTTCCGGATTCAGAGCGTTTAGGATTTCAGATGCTCACTAACAAACAAGCCGCCAGGAAGTTACAGACGATTGTAATTTTCTTTTCTTCTCCTTCTTTTCTTTCTTGTTTTTTTTTTTTTTTTTTTTGGTGCACAATTATCTTCCTCCTTCTCTGTTGATCATGCCAGTGATGAGGAAGGCTGGATAGCCAATTCTCTCCCAAAGCACCTGCTTTTCCTTCCTTCCTTCCTTCCCTGCCTCTCTCTGGCTGCTTCTGTTGCCTCCTCTCCTTGACCCTCAGAAATCGGTGGGTGCCGTGGGACTATGATTTCAATCAGGAGGAAGAGAGTGGGGAAGGCGAGGGGAAAGAAGGGGCATAATCACTGCTCCCAAGCAGCTGTATGCGTAAAATGCTAGCAAAGAGGCACTTCTGGAACGCTAAATTGCTTCTGATAAATTGCACCGCAGTCAACAGCTGCTGAAAAGGAAGATGGGGGTGGGGAGTGAGGACAGGGTGGCTCAGGGGACCAGGCGTGCGAGGCAGCCTCGGTCACTTCCATGGGGTGCGGTCGAACGGCTCCCAGTCGGACGAACAGCATAGCAGGCAAATCGGTTCTCAGATCCCCCAGCCAGAAGGGGAGCGAGCCCCACCCAAATCATGAGCAGAGGGGGGAAAGGGTCCTGGCGGCCCTTGAGACGCTCAGCTCTCCCTCTATTCATTGTGGAAACGCCATGGGACTCTGCCGTGTCCCTGATGGGATCGGCCTTCTTGGCCTCCCTTCCCGAAGCAGGCTGTCCCTTGCCAAGAGTGTCCTTTGGACAAGCTTACACCAGAGAAGCACGCTGGACTCAGGCTGGAAGGAGCACCTCCTCCACCACCACCACCCCGATGGTCAGGCAGGATTTGTTCCCAGCTGCAACTGCCTGCAATTCCTTGGGGCTGTTCTCCGTTCTGACCCCGCTTAGGCCCTGGTCACACGAGGGAAAGGTTTTCTAGTTCTTCCCATACTTTCCATACCTCTGTTGTACTGAATCGCGGTCACGTAGTTTATATCCCGGGACAAACGTGCCAAGAACTTTTAACGGTACCGATTTATTTCCTCCTATTTGAATCGTTACGGACGGCTACACCACGGTACCGGTTTCTTTTCTGTCTTGCTTCAAGGAGCCATTTAGCCTCTTGATTTATATATATACATATATTAAAAATAAAATGTATCGATACATCAATATATCAGAAACAAGTCTCCCTCTAAGGTGCACGACTGCGCAAGCGCGCTTCACCCACCCACCCCGCACAGCTTTACTCCTCCCCCGTGCACCCACAGCTATCGTTTCCAGGGGGGGGTGAACCCGCACATGGGGAGTGGCGGAAATTAGAGGGAACATTGATCGGGAAGGGGTTTCTGTTGAGGAAAGTGTCCCTCGGTTGCACGGGCTGCTCCTGCAGAAATGCACTGCACATGATGGACTTGGGATTTCCGCGCAGCAGTACCGGCCATCACACACACACACCTCCGTGACAGGGGCATACCAACATTTCAGTGTATCTTCCCACAGGAAAGAAAAAATATTATTTGCCAGTAATGTCATGGTGGCAGCCTCCCACCCCTCCGGGTGACATTCTTTTACCAATGTATTGATGTATCGGGCATTTAAAATAATGTGCACGCTGCCGTAGTGGCGGCCACCTTCCTGGCTTCGATTCTGAAAAGAAGTGGGTCGGGTCGTGCACACAGGCCATCCCGGAAAAAGGAATGGACCGGTACTGCCAAGGTACAAAATAACACGACCCTCCTAGCGATGGGGAAATGTTCCGCAGTTACACCGCTAGCTGGGAAAATGTCTCGGTCTTGACTCTGCGTCGTGTGGCCGGGGAAAAAAATACCGACATAACCGGTGGATAACTACCGAACATTTCCCTCGTGTGACCAGGGCCTTCGTTCCCAAACTCGGAGGAGGACTAGGGTTCAGAGTGCGGTGAGGGCCCTCTGCAATCACAAAGCTTTGCTCTTGGTACGCGGCTCCAATACGCTGTGCCTGCTTCTCTGTCTTCAGTTCAAGCCATTTTGAATCCACACTTCATCCCACAGAAGAGCAAAGACACGGAGGAGCTTCAGTTCAGACGACATTATTTTGGGAAAGAAGAAGAAACCAGAAGAGGGGGGAAAAACAGCTGCTTCTGAGGGATGAGGCTGCATACAGATGTCCAACCACCTCATATCCTATTTGCAGAGTGAGAGAGAGAGAGACTCATAACTGTAAAGAAAAAGAAGAGAATTTCACAGACTGCCGAGTTCCAGGAAAAGCAAGATGGGTAAGCACTTAGAAGAAACAGGAGTACAGAAAGCAAAGGAGCAGAGCCTGGGAAATTTACTTTTGTTGACTCCAACTCCCAGAATCCTCCACCAGGACTAGACCAGCCAGCATGGCCAGTGGCCTGTTTTTGGACAACAGTTTCCAGAATCCTCTACCTAACCCGTCCGCTCTACAGCGGCTGGAGGATTCTTGGAGTTGGGTTTTTTTTTTGCTGGGATTTTTCACAGGCTCTGCTGAAAGACGAGGACGGGGCTGAGGGATGTGGGGCGGGAAATCAGAAGCCCCCGATGTTCAGGTGAAAAGAATGGCTTGGTGGGGATTTGCACCCGTAGAGGAAGAAAACACATTGAGGTCTTAGTGAACAGCAAAGACAGACTCCGATCGAGGCTTCTGCAGACAAAATCTTAGCTCTGAACAGAGGAAGCGGGTGAGATCCTTGCTCCGTTTAGCCCAGCGGAGGGTTATGGACAGAGAGGGGCTTCCTGCACCTTGTGTTACCTGCCTTATAGCACAGGTGGACTCTCCTTCCTTGGAGGTTTTAAACAAACATTAGATGGCCATCTGTGGAGGACACTTTACGTGGGCATTTGCTACATTTGCAAGGGTTTGGATTAGATGACCCCTGGGGTTCCCCTTCCAGCTCCTTGTCCCTACAATTCTCTTCCTGAGAGCCTTTCACCTGTCCATCATGGAGACTGTTGGATGTTCAACCTTCAGGCTCTTGCTTGCCATGAAAGCCCTCTTAGGCTCGAGATACCTTGGACGTGACTTGATGGCGCATAACATATAAGACTTGATTTTAGCCTCGTTTCCCTTTGGTTAGCTCCCACCTACAGTTGACCCTACTCTACCAGTGGGACCAACCACCACTGCACATTACAGTGTCCCCTGGGTGCACCCCCTGTGCGGTTGTGCAGACTCACCTGGAGGAGATAAGGTTCTCCTTCCAAATGCACAGGCGACCATCTATATTTACAGTTTCTCCCTTTGATGGCCTTCCTGGGGGGCTCAGGATATGGCGTCTGTCCAGGGAGAAAGCAACCTGGAAGCAAACAGTCAGCAGGTTGAACCCTGGGCACCATTGCCACTTCCAGAGATGCTGAAATGTAAACACCAGTCGTTGAAATCACCAGACCTGATTTACCACTGGCAAGCTATCCACCGGGACGAGGCGGGGAACGAAAGGAAGCAAGCGGTAATTTGTCATCATCAGCCCGCTACAAAATCCCAGCAAGAAAGGAAGAGGCTTGGGAGGGTGTGTTGCGTTTAAGGATAAGACCAGCAGCAGCTCTAATGGATCACAAGCGAACTAGCCCCAGTAGATAACCGTTCTGGACAAGCCGGCTGGGGCTCGGATGCTTAGGACGGAAGTGGGTAAGAGCCTCTTCTCTGGCCATTAATACGGTGCTTCTGCTCCTGTCCATCATGATCTGATTGTGTTTTCCATTAAAAATGCATGACAGCTTTGGCCGTAGTTGTCACCGAAGACGGATGAGACTGAAAGGGGGGGGGGGGGAGAGGCAGCAGCTGGGCCCTTGCTGCTTAAACAGCAGCCCTCCCTCCTCCTCCTCCTCCTCCACCTCTTCACAAGTGCTGCTATTATTTAATGTTCAATTTAGCCCGAGACATCACGACTGGGGTTCTGTACAGGCCCTTTCGGAGTGTGTGAAACCCCAGACCTTTTGGGCTGGTGAGGCTGCAGAGAGAAGTACAGAGCCTTCCTGCCATCCGACTCCCCCACCCCATGCAATGACGAGACCCTTACAAGTATTGGCACGAGCAAGTGCCCTCCTTAGGCTTTGCTCTTGCACTCAAGGCTGCCCAAGATTTTTGCTCCTGCTGCTCGTGAGGTTGCAGGGAGCAAATCTGAGTCACCGTCTCTCCTTCTGTCACCCACCTCTTCCCCGCACCATGTTGTTTTGAAAGGAAGAAGTGCTTTTCTGGATGTCAGAGTAAAAGACAGCAGTCTGTCTGTAACAGGGACCGGCTGGATTCTACTGGGAAACTCACGTGCAGGGCAAAACCCAGATAGCCATCTTTGATTGAGTTGTCAACACAACTTGGGGCAAGCAAAGATTTCACCTTGCTGTATAACACCAAAGCATTTCAGATCTGGATCTGAATTTTATCTTATCTGATTGCATTTCAGATGCACATTTTCTGTTTGTTGTTGTTTTGTTGTTGTTGTTGTAAGAGAAGACCGGAAATTTGGGGCAAAAAACAAAAAGAAATTGGTAGATGGAGTCTACTACCAACTGCCCAATCAAAGAGAAGAAGCAGACGAAACTTTTGAAAAACAAATTGCAGGGTTTTCAAAGAGACAGGACGTCGTAGTGATGGGAGATTTCAATTATCCAGATATATGTTGGGAGGCAAATTCTGCCAAGTATGGCCCTTCCAAGAAATTCCTGGCTTGTGTGGTGGATCATTTTCTCCTACAAAATGTAGAGAAAGAAACGAGAGGATTTGCTATCCTTGACTTGATTCTGACCAACAGAGATGACTTGGTGGGGGAAGTGGCAGTAAGGGGCACTCTAGGTTCCATGTCCTTCTAGAATTCTTGATTTCAAAGGAAACGAAAGCAGAGTGTAGCCACACATGTCTTCTGGATTTTAAAAAAGCCAATTTTAATAATCTCAGAACAAGGATAAGTAAGGTCCCATGGCAGGAGATCCTAACAAGAAAAGAAGTCCAAGAAAGGTGGGAGCTTCTAAAAAAGGAAATTCTAAAGACACAACAACAAACAATTCCAACAAGAAAAAAAGGGGGGAGGCGGCAAAAAAGGCCAGCGTGGCTTCACAAAAAGCTCAGGGAGGACCTAAAAACCAAAACAAGAGATATACAGAAAATGGAAAGAAGGCCAGGCCACCAAGGATGAGTACAGACAAGTAGCAAAGAAATGCAGGGATGGCATCAGGAGGGCAAAAGCTGAGAATGAGCTGAGGTTAGCTAGAGACACTAAAAGCAATAAAAAAGCATTCTTCAGGTATGTGAGTAGCAAAAGACAAACCAAAGACATAGTGGCACAGCTCCGCAATCGGGATGGAAAAATGATAACAGAGGACAAAGAAAAGGCAGAGGAAAGACTAAAAGAACTGGGCATGTTTGGCCTTGAGAAAAGAAGATCACGGGGATTTATGATAGCTCTCTTCAAATACTTGAAAGGTTGTCCTACAAAGTGCAGGACACGCAACAATGGGCTCAAGCTACAGGAAATCAGATTTAGGCTGAATATAAGGAAAAGCTTCTTAACTGTTAGAGCAGTACGACAATAGGACCAATGACTTCGGGAAGTGGTGAGCACTCCAACACTGGAGGCACTCAAAAGAAAATTGGACAACCCTCTGTCAGATCTGCTTTGCTTTGGATTCCTGCACTGAGTAGGGGGCTGGACGTGATGGCCTCAGAGGCCCCTTCCAACTCAATTATTCTACGATTCTACATTTTTTTCTCTTTCTGTACATCACTTATCTAATAAACTTCTACATAAAATCTGCAAAAGGAAGAACATCTTTTTTGAAATGTTACCAATTTCAGATGAAAACCCCCAACCGGTTGGAAGGTTCTGGGAGCTATAGTCCAAAACAACGATATTTTAAAACTCCAATCAGTGGTTGCAATCACAGATATTGTATGAGCAAATCACTGACTTCATCCAGATAGTCAGAAAAAGGAAGGCCCTCTGTGTCTGAGCTAGCATCATTACACATGGATCCAGACCGTGGAAAATCAGCCATGCAAGCTGGGAATTCTGGAAGTTACCGTCCAAACAAAGGTATTTTTCTGAGATCAAAATCCAAACTCTGTTTTAAGGCAATATCCAGGTTGATGCCAGAGAAGAAGGCAAGGGGAACAAATACCTGCCAAGAAGGTGCTTGTTCCCCACAACACTGCTGGACTCCTGTAAATACTGGAAGGAATGGACTTCACATCTACAAGCACATTCACACATTATCATCTAAGTACCTATGTAGCAGTTTACCTTCAGCTCTTGAGCCAACAAAGGTTGTACCAGCTACTGGTATGTTCTTTTAAGATGCCAGCAGATCCACTGAGGAATGGAGAAGCATTTGACAGGTAGGTGAAAGGAGGAGGAGGAGAAGGGCATTGTTGTTGTTGTTTAGTCGTTAAGTCGTGTCCGACTCTTCGTGACCCCATGGACCAGAGCACGCCAGGCCCTCCTGTCTTCCACTGCCTCCCGGAGTTGGGTCAAATTTACGTTGGTCGCTTCGGTGACCCTGTCCAGCCATCTCGTCCTCTGTCGTCCCCTTCTCCTCTTGCCTTCACACTTTCCCAACATCAGGGTCTTTTCCAGGGAGTCTTCTCTTCTCATGAGATGGCCAAAGGATTGGAGCCTCAGCTTCAGGATCTGTCTTTCCAGTGAGCACTCTGGGTTGATTTCCTTCAAAATGGATAGGTTTGTTCTCTTTGCAGTCCAGGGGACTCTCAAGAGTTGCCTCCAGCACCACAATTCAAAAGCATGCTATACAGTATATAGGAACATAATTACTTAAATGAATGGCCAAAATCCTGCTGCCTGGTTAATCAAAGGGCATAATTTTAGCAGCGAATTGCCAGAAATTAAAAAATATCTGGAGGCATTATCCATCACATGATGGATTTGTGTTGGCTGGCATTTTGCATACCGAGCCAGTTACACGACTCGGTATGCAAAAGATAATCATCTGAGAATTGCAAAGCTGGAAAGGACCCTAAGTATAGATCATGGAGTCCAGCCCCTGTCAAGGAGGCAATGTGGGGAATCGAACTCCCAACCCTTTGGCTCCGAGATCTAAACCCCTGAGCTATCATGGCAACAGAGATTTCTTAATTTACTTTTAGTTCACTACTAAAATTTATACCTTTTGCGTAACTGTGCAGCAGGACTTCAGTCAATGTGATTGATTTCAGAGAAAACATGTTTACCTTCTTTTTTAGCAGGAAGCTCTATTGACTCTTGCAGGGCTTAGAACTCTTGCAGGGCTTAGAAACTCACCCCTTACTGATATTTTAGTGGTCTGATAAAGGTGACCACTATCAGCCCCAATACTGGATTTGGCACAAGATCCACCCAGTTATGTTTCTTCTTCGTCTGTCTTCCTTCCACACACAGCATCAGCATGGGTCAGGTCCAATTCCTTGGGTCTTTACCTCGGTCTGGTAGCTCAGCATCCAAGAGAGTCTAACAGAGTTGCGGTAGGATCAGGTGTGGTCCTGTTGCCAAGCAGTACAAGGCTGCTACTGCCAGTGGGAGCCCAGCTGCACACAAACGGAACTGGTGGATCATCCATGCTGGTCAACACAAAATGGCAGCCATTTGTCATGGTGTCTCCTCCTCCTCCTTGCGCCAAACAGGAGGAGGTGGCCAGGTGTGAGCAGCCAACGGCTGTCTCCCTCATGCTTCCCCCTTGCTCTTGAGGCTGTACTGACATTGCAAACTGCAAACAGCTTTCTCCCCTGCCACCGCTGGCCGTGACAATTCGTCTCCCGACCTGGAGAAGCAGACCAGTTCCCTTGAACTTCAGCAGGCACCCGAGCTGGAGACTGGGTTGAGAAATGATTTTTTTAGCAGAGCGCACGCCTTGAATGAAGACGAGATGCAAAGTTAAGTTCTATTTTACTCAGAGGTGGACAAAGGATTACAATTCCCAGCATTGCTCACCACTGGCTATATGGGATTGATGGGAGCTACAGTCCAGCAATATCTGGGTTCTGCCCAAGCTTCCTTTAACCCTTTCCCTCCTGATGTGAACAACAACTTAAGCCTTTGCAGAACTCCATCCCTCGGGGCACCTTGGTCACTTACTACTGTTTGATGGCACTTACTCAGTATGTCTGTCTGTCTGTGTGAAAGAGCCCATCTTGTGTGCTGATTTGGAAGGAAAGCATTGGAGATATTAGACCCTTTCTGAGATCAGGGCTGTGCTGGGGATGGGCGGGATTGTCTTTCGCAGGCCACGTTTAGTCCCACGGCTTCTAGCTGCCCACTGTTTGTCTTTGGTGGAAAAAAAATAAAAGTTTGGCCTTGGTAGTTAAAGTCTGATTCCTGACTAACAAAGAACATTGTCTGCTTGCCCCAGAATAGATTTTGTACAGTTAGCAGGTGGTGCCTGCTTGTAAAAAAGCAAATAGGAACAAATGCTACACTTGAAGACAAAAAGCAAATTTGGATCACAGTGCCAGTGGGCCACCAAAGAGAGAGAGAGAGAGAGAGAGAGAGACTAAAAAATAATAAGCGTTCGTGTCCTCCAGAACTCTTTGTCAAGCTGTCTTCTTGTTTTCTATAATTCCCCATCTTGAATACACCATATTATTGATTCAATTGTTTAATGTTTATGATGTTTTTATGATATTTTATGATATTTGTAAGCCGCCCCGAGTAGACGCTGTCTAGGGGGGCGGGGTAGAAATCTAATAAATAAATAAATAAATAAAGCTGTGTGTCACAAAACTTGGGAAGTGGGGAAGCAGCAGAAAAATTCAAAATTCATCTTGCCATATGTTACAGCCGTGGATGCTGTAGCAAAAGCTGCAAAATACAGACCGCAAGCTTGGGAAGCCCGTCAGAGGTGTGTTATCAGATTGCACCTCCAGGAATGTAGACTTCGTTGCCCTCTGATTGCCATCTTTACACTAACAGAGGTTGTAGGTACCCTGCAAACTGTCAGTTCGTTGCCTTCCAGTTGACAGCTGTGGCCCCTGTGGAGCAGAAGCACCGAGCGGTGTGGCAATCCCTGCATCAGCTCATCTGGAGTTATGCACTAGGCAAAACTCTTACTTGAAATAAATTTTCTATTACCTAACATTTGCTGGGAAACACAGTCCTCAGGGCCACGCAGTTCCCCTTGAACGACAGCAAAAAAACAACAACCCTTCTCTGATAGTAGATCCTGCCCTCAGCAGCTATTTTAAGGCAGTCATTCTGAAACTTTTTGGGAAGGATGAAGCACGGTTGGCAGAAGGCTCCCTTCAGGTCTGCAGCCAGATGCCACTTTTCCTGGAACTCAGCCAGAGAAGAAGGACATGGCCGCTAGATCCAGCCAGAGGCCTCTCCTGTCCATCATTCTGTTCCCGCAGAGGCCAACGAGTTGCTGGACATGGTTGTCTTGCATTCCCCCATAGGCACACCGGTATCTACAAAGGCACATTCTGTGTTGGAGAAATGAACAATCTTGCATGCAGTCTGGCACTAGGTTTTAGTGGGTGAAGGAATATTTTTTGCACAAATAAAAGTGACTGTCTTCTGTCACTATCCAATTAGCAAAGTTCTTTTCCACCCGAGTGAGACAAGTCCCCGCCCCTTTTCCTGTCTGTCTGCTTCCAGTTGTTTATTTTGCTCTCTCTCTCTCTTCTCTGATTTTGACTAGAGCAGACATCTCTGTGTGTGTGTGTGTTCCCTGCCTTCAGACCATGTGGTCGCATGGATTTCTTCCTCTTCCAAACAGCTGAAATATTTATCCCCTCCCCTTTTATCCTTTTGAAGATTTTTTCTCTCTACTTAAGCTACTTGTAAAGTGATTGTATATGCAAAGGGCTAGTTTTTGTGTGAACAAAGGGGCTGGGTGGAAGCTGGGATTTTTAGCTATTCATGTTTCCCTTGTGCTGCAGCCGTTTGTGTGTTTGTACTTTATGCTCTGCTAACTAAAAGGAATTAATGAAAATTCATCCGATATACTGTGTCAAGGTTTAAAACCTTGTGTGTAGAAGAGAGTTAGGAAAATAAGCAGGGTCAGGAAAATTTGCCCTAGAGTGAAAGTACTTTTAAAACTTGCAAAGAGATACAGACCAGCTTGGAGAGATGGGACAAATTACAGCTATTGCTGATGGGAAGAATAGCAACCATTAAAATGAATGTTCTACCTAAAATTCTATTTTTATTTCAGACAATTCCCATAATATTAAAACAGTCTTTTTTTCAAGAACTTAACAAGATAATTATGAGATTTGTCTGGCAAAGTAAAAAACCAAGAATTAAAATTAAAGCAATGCAAGATGCCAAGCAAAGAGCAGGTTTTGGTCTCCCAGATTGGGTTTTGTACTATAGATCTTGTGTACTAGACTGGATAAAGGAATGGATAACCTTAGAAAATGATAGATTACTCAATTTGGAGGGACGGCATGCTTTTCTATGGTACAAAAAAGATAAAGAGCAGAAACATTTCAACTTGCATATGATAAGAAGAGCTCTACTAGGGACTTGGAAAAAGATCACCCAACAGATTTACCAAAAAAACACCAGTCTGGGTATCACCTATAGAGGCCTTTACACAACCTAATCTTATGACGGAAGCAAAACTTCTGAGATATCAAGATTTATTTAAAAAGGATTGTGAGTTAAGGTCTAAAGAAGAGCTAGAGACACAATATATATATATAGACTGGTGGTCCAGAGCACAAGTGGAATCTAGATATAGAAAAGATAAAACAGAGGGTTTTTACCCAGAACAAACGATATTTGATAAACTTCTGCTGGGTTCAAAAGATAAAGTAATTAAGAAAATGTATGATTATTTATTAGAAATTAAAATGCAAGACGAGATAGTCAAAGAATGTATGATTAGGTGGGCACAAAATATAGGACATAATATTGATATTGATCAATGGTTGCAAATATGGCAAAATAATATAAAGCTCACAAAATCGGTTAATTTTGGAGAATATATATAAGATGTTTTACAGGTGGCATATGACTCCGGAAAAATTATCAAAGATTAATACAGATGCGTCAAATGTTTGTTGGAAGTGTGAAGCACATGAGGGAAGTTTTTACCATATGTGGTGGACTTGCAGAGTAGCGAAACAATTTTGGATAGGTGTACATACTCTGTTACAAAAAATATTGCTTTGTAAGGTTCCACTAACCCCAGAACTGTTTCTACTGAGTATTATACCAGACAATATAGGTAAGACAAAGAACTACTTAGTTATATATACAGTCACCACAGCCAGAATTCTTTATGCCAAGAATTGGAAGAAATCGGTGATACCGAAACAAGAGGAACTTATTGAGAAGATACGGGAAGTGGCAGAAATGGATATCTTATCAGAAGTGTTGAAAGACTGTCCAATACAAAAGGCAACTGAACGATGGGATTTATTATATAAATGGCTTGAGTCACCAGATAGTACTTAAATAACATAGATTAAAACTAGGATGTAAATGTATGTTAAAACCTGGAGGGCAATCAAATAGAAGAAAAGCGGAAAGTTGAGTTGATATTGCAACATGAATAGATTGGATGTCAGTACATTTTGTGTTCTCCTCCCCCTCCTTTTTTCTTCCCTCATATCCCCCTTTACCTTCTGTACCCCTTACCTTATCCCAAGTTGTCAATTTAAAAAAAAACTTGCACCTTGATAAAAATCGTTTACATACGTGTAGAAAAACAATTAGCCACCTCCAGCAGAGCAAAAGCAGTGAATTATAAAGAATTGTGGCAACTGAATGAATGTTTTGATTATAATTTGTAAACACAGAGATAATATTAATGTAAACAAAGTTATGAATGAATGGGAAAGGCGTATTGTATGATCTTATAGTGCTTTCTTTTGGAAATTGTAAACTCATGAAATATAGATATTAAGATCCGATATAATTCTGGACTAGTAACAATCACAAATGGAAAATCAAAGGTTAGAAATAGTCATAATGAAATTGTCTATAAACATTTAATTCCTAGCCCAGTAATTATGACATGAGCAAAGTTTATGGGATATTACATTAGGGTAGTAGCACATAAAGCACTTTCTTGCTATTGGAAAACCTGGGTGACCAGAAAATAATTTGTTTGTAGTAAAACGAAAAGGAAAACATTTTGTAAGAGTATTAAATATGTGTAAATAGGACACACACAATCAATAATGGGGCATTCATCATTGCAACCCCGTGCTGCTCCACATCAAAGAACAACAAGCAACATGGATTTTCCTCCATATATTTTAACTGGCTTGGCTGGGTGAGAATATTATTTAATAATTTTGTCTGCGTCTAAGAATATGCTTAGAAGCTAAGAAAGTTACTTTAATACGTTTTACTTTTAAAAACTTTGATGTTTTGAAGAAATTTTTTCCACTTTATATCTTAGTTTAACAATTTTCAGGTTTTTATCCTTTTGAAATAAGACTTTTACAGCCTTTACAGGCTTCAAAAAGTTATAATTTATTTTAATTTTCACTCATGTGTTTTAGAGATGTATTCTGTGCCTTATTGGGCTATGAGCTTCTTTATTTTTATATGATTTAATTCCTACCTAAAACTTAAATTTTGTATTTGAATGTCTGCAACTTCTCATAGTTGTGACACTTTTGGATGGCAATCACAACTGTAGCTTTTCATAAGTTGGAAGGAAGGCTTTTTAAGCATATGTGCCTACAGTTTCTCTTCAAAACTGTAAGACTATCTTCACTACATTTTGACTTGTTACTTTATGAAGTGATTTTGTGCATATGAAACATGTAGAAGCAATGTATATAAAACTTGTATGTAGAAATAGATAAGCTGATGTTGCCTGAAATTATTGCAACAGTGAAAAGTCTTATACCTTGTAACTCAGATGAATTTTGATATGATTGCCTCTGAAAGTTTGGTTTCATTTCTTTCTCCTAACCATCTGCAACATGAAATTTACTTTTTTCCCCAGTTGCCCTCCACTAGGGTGATTGATCCTGTCATCAGCATTCCTACCACAAACTCAATCTCCCATTTTTGCTTCATCACTGCTGACTCAGATCACCCGGGTATCTATGTGAAGGTGGAATTTTTGCCCGAGTGCACCACTTCACACTTGCTTATGTTGAAGCTCGTTTGCCATTTTGATGTCCCTTCTTCCACTTTGGAGAGATCTATTTGGAGTTCCTTGTAATCTCTTTTTGTTTTAACCACCCTAAATATTATATGGATTTTTTGGGGGAGGGATTGGAACCGTCAGAATCCCTAGGATTCGGAAAGGACGTAATATTCTGGGAAGAACAGTAAAAAAAAAAACACACACACATAAAAACCATTTTCCATTGTTGTAGGTTTTTCGGGCTGTTTGGCCGTGTTCCGAAGGTTTTTCTTCCTAACGTTTCACCAGTCTCTGTGGCTGGCATCTTCAGAAGACAGGAGTTAGAACTGGCGAAACGTTAGAAAGAAAAAACTTCGGAACACGGCCAAACAGCCCGAAAAACCTACAACAACCATTAGATCCTGGCCATGAAAGCATTCAAGAATACAAACATTTCCCGTTTCTGGGTTTTCGTGGTTTTGTTTGCTTGTTTTTTGGTCTGCGAACCTGGCCACGTTGCTTCTTATCCCCAATCGTTTATGAGCCAAGGAAGAAAGACTGAGAGAGAATGCTCTTTAGGGCACTGTTGATGACATACTGCTAGACCAAAATTCAGGCAACGACCCCCATCTTGTGGAACAAACCCATCTGTCTTATATGGGTGGCCTGCTAGAAAAAGCAAACGCCAGTGTGCCTTGCCCAGGATGTGGAGAAGTGGTGAGAAACTGCATATGGCAAAGCATAAATTATTAACCGATGTGGAGATGGGTAGATTGGCCCCTGGCTTTGCTGCCTGGACACACAAAAGGACAACTGTCCGGTTGCACTCCTGTGCACAGAGAATGGGGGAGAAAGGCCCGGTATGCTCAGTGAGTCTTACTTCTAAGTAGATGAGGAGAGGAGAGGATTGTGCAGTCAAAGGCTGGCTGGGAAGAAACATTTCCAAGCCTACCATGCAGCTGGGTTTTAACTCAGAAAATCTGCCGAGTGAAGACATGGTAAAATGGCCTTAAGATTGCACTGGGATTAAGATGGCCTTAGAAGGGTACTGGACTGGCTCAAATCATGTAGGAGAGATTACCAAACAATAAAAATTGGGGCTTCCAAATTCAGAGGGAGTTTGCCTTTATATAGTTTCTGGGGATTGGTGAGAGAGAGCTATTGCCTTGATGGAATTCGGGGAATATTCAGGTTGGCCCCAGAGGTAAGCAGGTTGCCTGTGAGCAGGAGAGTGCCAGCTGGGGTTGATCTCTGTGACTTCCACATCCCCCTCGGAGGTTGTCCATGGGATAGGGATAACCTCTCAGCAACCAGCCAAAGAAGATGCGTGGTCCATTCTGGTGGGGCTCGAGCCCTGGGGATTGAGGCTCCAAGCATGGCTAGGACAGAAGCCCCATCCATGTCACGGGGGAGCAGTGTTAAAGGGTGGGAAGATTTCCAAACCTTCAATGACTGGGGCAGAAGATTGTAAAAAGGAGCCGAGATCTCAGTCCGGGGTAGGGGAGGAAGGAGAGCCAGAGGAAGGAGTCAAAGGGCAGGGGGAGGTATGGAATGATGCTTTGGACTGGGACATCAACCTGTGGCAACCAAGGAACACCACCTACATCTGTATTCCCATGTTCTTGTCTCACCTCAGAACCCAAGCCCCAAAGCTATGGCAAGGCCTGAGGCAAAAGGTGACCTGACTGACGGCTGAGTCACCACCACTGATGCCAACGCTGACCCCTACTCAGCTACAGCTTTGGTGGAAGCAGCAACAGTTTCAGCCACTGTGCCAGCTGGAGAAAAGCCTTCACGCTCAAGAAGCCCACAAAAAGAACCCTTCAGGGGCCACACGGGACCAGCGTGGGCCCTCAGACTGTTCCCACTCAACAGACCGGGAGTGAACTGCCCTGACCAACCATGAGGGATGGGGCGGTGGAGGTGGAGGTGGAGGTGACTGGATCGATTTGGAAGACTAGTGAGGACCAGAAGGGACCATCTGTAAAGAGCTGAGGAATAAAGTCCAGTGTTCCAGCAGTACATGGCCATCTGAAGATTGCTCAGGGTGATACTCATGGGCTCTCTGATGTACTTCTGTCCATGGAGCAGCTGGGGACCCACGCGTTGCCAGACTAGAAAGAGCCCCGGTTTGATTCAGCAAAGTTCTTCGTAATGGCCACTGATTGATTCGACAGTGCAGACAAAGCTTTTGATTATGGAAATCCTGCTTCAGCCCCAGAACTTGTGAAAATTAGTTTTTGGGATGACGAATCCCAGAGTATAACAGCCACACGCCCTGCTGTCTGGAAGATGCTGGGAGCCGGGGGGTACCGTCTGAATTAGTAACTATCCCAAGCTCTTTTGGAACACAGCATGGAAGATCTTGAAATGACGAGGAAGCTGCGTCGGAGGAAGTGACTAATGGTGCCTTGTCAGACCAGAGGACATTTTAACGTCTTCTAAGAAGCGGCGTTTCATGAGGTTCAGTTACAGGTTGAGCGCTGCCCATCACTTGGGCTGGAGGGCTGAAAGGTATGTATATTGAACGTGCAGATGACACATAAAAGACGGGCTCCAGAGGGCAGAGAGAAGATTCCAGAATCAAGAAGGAACTGCTGTTGTTGCTGTTAGATGCTCCAGAGTTGCAAACATTCTTCCCAACTACCTTCTGGTTTTTTTCTTCTTTTGAGATTTCCCTTTGCAATTTTCAAACATGCGAACATAGGACAGCAAGCTTTGGTTCCCGCTTTTCTTGCTACTCCAGTAGAGACAGTGACCTCTTGATCTGTCACCAGTGTTTTCCTTTCTGAAAACCCTGCTTTTTCATTTTCTATCAGAAAACTTGGGGGGCTCCTTTTTATGGAAGTCTCTTCCATGGCTTCTTGTTATGCAAGATATATTTCATCTCCCCACTCTTCAGTAAAATTTCCAGGGTAGCTCATATAACTTAAAACTTATTTAACTTAAGAATATTTACTGTGGTTATTCAAAGCTTGTTTGTTCAAGAGGGTATGCTTTGTCCTTTGGTAAAACTGGAGCAACTTATGATATTTTAAAAATCAGTTACATCACAACGTTCATCCAATCAAACGTAAATCTCATTGGCCAAACTCTCATTGCTTCCCATAGTAAATCACACTAGAGTAGGCCCACTGAATCAATGGGGATTTGATGAATCAGTTCTTTTATAAGTTCCATGGATTCTTATGAGTCTACTCTAACTGCGATTTAGCTTAGCATAGTAAGTCATCGCTAGAGTTGACCCATTTGAATCATTGGATCTTACAGAGGAGTTGACTCACCAAATCCTCACCAATTCAATGGGCATACCCTAGTGTGATTTACTGCACTAAGCGACAGGATCTTGGCCGCACACTGGGTTCTTTTGAAGGAGAAAGGCAGGATAAAAATATTTTAAATAAAATAAATTAATAAATAATAGGACCAATGTGACTCTAATAGGACCTATTCTAGGCAGTCTAAACAAATAAAAATGCCAGCCGAGTCTGTTGTTGGGTACTGCTCAGGGTGGATGATGAGAACTGCAAGCTCCCTGATCTCCTTCTTTGTGGTTTTTTACTCGAGATGGGCGCGAACTGGTTCGTCCCAGTTCGTCCAGGTGGCAGCACAGGTGCTGCTGCTCCCTTCCTCCACCTCCTCAACCCATCAGCCACTCACCAGGCCCAGCTTGCTTGCTTTTCCCACCTCCTCGGCTAATCTCCCAGTCACAAGCAAGAGCCCGGACTTCTCTGCCCCGCCCTTTGGTCTGAGTGGCAGATCAGCCGAGAGGGCGGGGCAGAGAAGCCCGAGCCGTTGTCGGGACGGGCAGATCCGTTGAGGAGGTGCAGGAAGCTACCACGCCGGGCCTGGTGAGGAGCTGATTTGAGCCCAGAGGAGGCGGGAGAGGGCACCTGCACTGCCGCCTTCACGAACTGGGACAAACTGGTTTGTGCCCATCTCTACTCTTTACTTTTACACCATGCTTGGACTGGACGGCCCTGTAAAAGAGAGGACACCTTCAAACAGAGGACTGTGCTGGCTAAGAGAAGATGTGATTCAGAGCTAGGCTACCCAACAGCCTTGTTCCTCACCCTAACTGGAGCCAGTATGGGTTCAGTGCTAGTACGACTGGAAATGTTCTTCTCCTATTAGCCTGCTTCCCCTTCGGTACTACAGGAAAAGTGTTTCACCGAGCCCATCCGGGCGGGACTTCCAAGCGCACTGGACAAAGCTTTCTCGGCTGGAGGACTCCGGGGCAGTAGCTAAAGTGTCTCCTCAGAGCCGAGAAGGGCCTGCAATCTCGTAATGACAACTGGCTGGCGATTTGGCAGGGAAAAGTCTCCGAGAAGCCTCCATTTCTCAGTTTGATGGCTTTTGTGCACTTAGCAGAGGCCTCTCGTGAACCATGGGCCCCGGTTTAATTACATTAACGTAATTGAGGACTTCATGCAGCAGAGTTGCCAGTTCATCAAAAGTTCTGCTGACTCGTTCCCACAGAAATAGCCGGCCTGCACCAAACCCCCGGCCCCTGCTGCGTGGGGCGGCCAGATATATTCAGAGGCCACCTTCTGCGGCAAATCATGTGTCGCAGGAGGTTCTGGCAAGACAACGCGGCTGACGCAGAGCAGAAAAGAAGGCGACAAAGTGCAGTTGTATGTGAGACCGGTGCGACGAGGGAGACACCGCTGGGATTGCTTAAGAGAAAGCAGAGGCGTACAGGAGCGTGCAAACGTGGGGTCTCGAAACCACAACACTACAGGCCTGGGGGGCTGGAGGTGCTCTGTCCCCCACGAAACAACCTGTGGCAACACCACCATCTGGAAGACACCCCCCCCCATGTCACGGTTCAAGAGGTCCTGAACACTGTTCCATAGTTGGGGGAGTAGGGGGTGGCGGCGGGGGGAGACCGAGAGAGCTTCAGGGAAGCCAAGGGACCATCCCTACAGATGAAGGGAAGGTCCAACAGCCACTGCTGATCGATAAGACTCAGAGGAAGTGTCTTTCTGGCTTCTCCACACGACCAACGTGCCCCAGCCATGGGAGGACTGTGAGCACATTCAGCCATGCCCAGGGCAAGGGCTGCACCCAGCCAGCTGATCCTCCTGCTCCAGAAGCACCGCTGGATTGCTCTCGATAGGAACAAAGAAGCAGGCAGGCCCCCACACACAAATCCCTTGGCAGGCAATGGCTCTTGAACAGGGGCTGTGCTTTGCAGAAGTCTCTCCACTTGCTTCCCATCTCCTTCCAAAACCTAATGCACCCCATGACTTTGCTCCATCTTATTTTTTCCACACTCCTCATTCATTTTAGGCCAGTTCCTTGAAACTGCCTGGACACGTCCTCCTTTACACAAACATGGTCTCCCACCGCTGTCCATTTTGAACACTCTGCCCGGTGCCAGTGTCTCTGTCATCCTTCAGATCCGTCCTCATCTTCAGGCTTCATCCATGAATCTTCACTGAAATAAAGTCTAGGCACCAGCATTTTATCACACTCACACCTTCCTGTTCTTCCTCTCGCCACCCGTTCTCTTCCTTTTGTTGCTCCCTGCACTGCCAGCATTTAGACTGTAAGCTCATTGGGGACAGGGACCTGCCTTTTTCATATTCCTTTGTTTGTGGGTCTCTGTAATGCGCCATGTGCGTTGCTGATGCCACATGAATCCCTGAAATGCTTTAGGAGTGCCCGGGTGCTGAGGAACTAGCAAAACCGGCTGTCCACTACTGACTCACACCAGCTGCTACACACTTAGCGCATTCTAGTCCACTCAAGCTCATGTCACAACATGCCATTTTTAAAAGGTGACACAGAAATATCTGTTGTTTGGATACAGGGCTTTGGAGACCCCCTCCTTCCCAGTGTGGATCTGCTCTCCAGTCACTACACATCTCAGCTGCTCTCCCTCTCCATCCAACCACTCTGTTGTAGGGAGTTTGCATAACTGTTTGCTACTCTGGGTTCTTGCTTGAGTTGAAAGTGAACATTTGAAGCGCAGAAGGGGAGAATCTGTGCCAAAGATTCACCTCCTCCAACATTTCACAGATGAAAATAATGTCGTACTTGCAAGACCGGCCTTCTCCTATCCAAGATGACTACCCGAGTACACATTGCTCTTTCTGCTGTAGATATGTCTCCTGAGATAACCTTTCCTCCAAGCACTAATATCGTTTATAAGCAAAGAAGGTGTTTGTTCTTTAGGTTAGATATGCTGGGAAAACAGAACTGCCTTACCATCTGTTATCAACAGTTCATAATGAATTTCATCAACATATGGGACAGCAGCCTGTGTACAACGTGGCACTTCCATGCTTTTGCCTGTGTGTTGGCAGCTGCGTTCTGGAAATGAGACCCATCCACCTTCAATCCAGGACCAGCACAAAGGCCTGAAGAGTAAACTCACACATCCGTAACAAGGCATCCCCCAAAGACCCCAAACAGGGGACATGACTTTCCTAGGACAGTCTTCAGAAAATGAGGACTGGTAACACAATTGCCACGGCCACCCACCATCATAGCAAATTCAGGTGGCGGGTACCACCAGAAATGGAGCCCAAACATGGCTGCTGAGAAATGAGAAGGCAGCATCAGCATGCTTGGGAGAATGCCATGGTTTGAAGAAAGGCAGAAATCTTTCAAAACGCAAGACTATGGCATAGACCTAGGGTGGCCGGATTTAAGGGCCACAACTGAAGTCTCTGGGAATTGCTAGGCTTCTCCTAGCCGGCTGTGCTGCAGGAAAACAAAGAGAGGCAGAGAGAGAGAGAGAGAGACATGGCATTCAAACCTGGAAAAATGTTTCCTAGCTACATGGAGATGACGGGATAAATCCAGCGAGAACTAGCGTAGACCCACTGATTCAATGGGACTTGTGAAAGGGTTGATTTAGCAAAGTCCATTTGATTCAGTGTGTTTACTCTAGTTGGGATTAAGAACTGGTTTTAAGACCATCTCTCCAGACCACCACCTCTGTCTATTCACAGCTGGTGCCGGGACTCACTGGTTAAGCACCAGAGGCATTCATGTGTGTGTTGTGCTCACAAAGTCCTGGCAAACTAAAAAGCCAGAAGTCAGGAGATGCCAGGGAGAAGGTTGGCACATGCACGTGTTGAGATCCATTGTCCCAACTGTAGAAGGCAAGGAGTGGCGCACCAGAACGGCCTCGTGAGACCTTTTCCTGCACAAGCCCAGCAAGAAGCGATCTGAGGCTTGAGAGACAAAAGCCTCCCCACGTGTCGCTGGCCTGTCCTAACTGCTGCAGACAGATCTTGGCATGAATGAATTATTTCTATTTAATTAAGTTTTTAATTTTGGCCAAGTACACACACGTAGACTTGTGACTTAATTTAATTAGGTTCTGATTAATTTAAAAGTTAAAGGTTACAAATTTAAAATGTTTTAAATTAATTAGGCAAGGAAAAAGTCTGCACAGGCAGGATAAGGAGAAGCGGCAGAGTTGGCCATAGAGACAGCCGTGGGGAGAAGTGAGGATGCAAAGTGCAAGAGGTGAGGGTGGGTCGGAAAGAAAGAAAGAAAGAAAGAAAGAAAGAAAGAAAGAAAGAAAGAAAGAGAGGGAGGGAGGGAGGGAGGGAGGGAGGAAGGAAGGAAGGAAGGAAGGAAGGAAGGAAGGAAGGAAGGAAGGAAGGAAGGAAGGAAGGAAGGAAGGAAGGAAGGAAGGAAGGAAGGAAGGAAGGAAGGAAGGAGAGAGAGGGAGACAGAGAGGGAGGGAGGAAGGAAGGAAAAGAAAGAAGAGAGGGAGACATAGAGGAAGGAAGGAAGAAGAAAGAAAGAGAGAGAGAGACAGAGAGGAAGGAAGGAAGAAGAGAGAGGGAGACAGAGAAAGGAAGGAAGGAAGGAAGGAAGGAAGGAAGGAAGGAAGGAAGAAAAGAGGGAGACAAGAAAGGAAGGAAGGAAAAGAAAGAAGAGAGAGAGACAGAGAGGAAGGAAGGAAGGAAGGAAGGAAGGAAGGAAGGAAGGAAGGAAGGAAGGAAGAAAGAAAGAAAGAGAAAGAAAGAAAGAAAGAAAGGAAGGAAGGAAGGAAGGAAGGAAGGAAGGAAGGAAGGAAGGTGGGTGATGATGGAAGGAAGGAAGGAAGGAAGGAAGGAAGGAAGGAAGGAAGGAAGGAAGGAAGGAAGGAAGGAAGGAAGGAAGGAGCTGATGATGGAAGGAAGGAAGGAAGGAAGGAGGTGATGATGGAAGGAAGGAAGAGCAAGGGAGACAGAGAGGGAGGGAGGGAGGGAGGGAGGGAGGGAGGGAAAGAAAGAGAGGTGGGGAAGGACAGCAACAGCTTTTGTTACCTTGTGCATCTCAGTCCACCTTCCAATGGGAAGCAAGGAACAAACTAGTAGCAAGGGGAAACTGGTATTGTTCTGGAGTTATCTGATCCTTTAAAACTGAGAAACTAGAGATCATATTTGGGATCTCTGTCCCCTACAGCAGTGGTTCCCAACCTTGGGTCCCCAGATGTTCTTGGACTAAAACTCCCAGAAGCCTTCACTACTATCTGTGCTGGCCAGGATTTCTGGGAGTTGTAGTCCAAGAACATCTGGGGACCCAAGGTTGGGAACCACTGCTTTAGTAGGCATCCTTCAGTCTCAAGAGACTCTGGTCACGTGCTCTGAATAGAGAGAGGTCTTGGAACAGCGTCTAGTGTGGCTGAGAAGGCCAATACGAGAGTGACCATCCCTTCCACACTGGAGACAAATACAGTCTGTCCCCTGTCCAGCTCCCTGGTTTTGCTGGTTTCGGGACTGCCTCTTTGCCTCGGCCTGCTGGACAAGGGTCTCTTCAAATTGGGAGAGGCCATGATGCACCGCCTGCCTCCAGGCTGAACGCTCAGAGGTCAAGGTTTCCCATCGGTTGAGGTCCATTCCTAAGGCCTTCAGATCCCGCTTGCAGATCTCCTTGTGACAACCACTGCCCTAACAGGATAAGCTTAGGGCCTGTTCCCACTGCCAGAATAAACCAGCAGAGGGATCTTTTTTTCTCTTTTTGGGACTCGGGCTAAAGTCACATAAACTTTAGCCCGCATCCCAAACTTTTGTGCCAGTGTGTGTGCATCCTCATGGCCATTGCCGCTGCTGCCGCCTCCTTGAGTTTCCTGCTGCCACCACTGCCACCCTCTCTGTCTCCAGTCAGGTGGATCTGCTCCGCTGGGACGGGGGGGGGGGGGCATGGCAGCGGAAGGGAGAATGGAAAGCCAGGGGAAGGAGGACAAGAGGAAAAGGGGTGGAAATAGAACCAAGGGGTAATGGTGGGGGTGAGAGGGTGTGCGTCAGGTGCCTGACGGGTGGGCGGAGGGCAAACAAGGGGGGTGGGTGGGAGTGGGAGGATGGGCAAGAGATCTGACTGGTGGGCAGCCGGGTGGTTGCTGGCTTTGTTTTTTTTTTAATCCTGCTCTCTGATATAGAGCTACGTCAGATGGCAGGATTTTTTTTTTAAGTAGATGAGGGGTTCACATATGCAGAATCGATTCCACATCTGCCCCCCCCCCCCCCCAAATAAAGGGACCTCTGGTAGAGGAGCAGAAAACGTGTTCCCCTGACACACTACTTTGCATGGGCACAGACCTCATTTGTACACTAACATTTAAGTCATTTTTTTAATGGAGAACTTGATACAACAGCAGGTTTTATTATCAGTACGATCAAGCTCTTAGTTGACCATGCTTCTTCTTTTTTCTTAAGCCAAAATAAGGAGGCAAAATAGATTTACTCAGTACTGCAGGAAAATGTTCTGCATAAGCTCAGAGGCACTCAAAATGTTTCAGGTTAAAAATTCTCCACCCTTAATTTCCTGACTAATCTTTGCATCCACTTACTGTTTTGCAGTAAGGGGACGTGGTGGCGCTGCGGGTTAAACAGCAGAAGCCTCTGTGCTGCAAGGTCAGAAGGCCAGCCGTCGTAAGATCGAATCCACGCAACGGAGTGAGCTCCCATCGCTTGTCCCAGCTCCTGCCAACCTAGCCGTTTGAAAGCATGTAAAAATGTGAGTAGATAAATAGGTACCACCACGGTGGGAAGGTAACGGCGTTCCGTGTCTAGTCGCGCTGGCCACGTGACCACGGAAACGGTCTTCGGACAAACGCTGGCTCTACGGCTTGGAAACGGGGATGAGCACCGCGCCCTAGAGTCGGACACGACTGGACTAAATGTCAAGGGGAACCTTTACCTTTACCTTACTGTTTTGCACTGGCTCTGGATCCTCTTTGGACACATCACAAGAAGGAAGGATTCTCTGGAGAAGACCATAAGGCTGGGAAAGGTGGAAGGCAGCAGGAAAAGAGGAAGACCCAATACGAGATGGACTGAATCCCTAAAGGAAGCCATGGGCTCGACTTTACGAGAGCTGAGCAGGGCTGTTGAGAAGAGGACATTTTGGAGATTGCTCATTCGTAGGGTTGCCGTAAGTCGGGGACTGCTTTACGACACATAACAGCAATAACAACAACAACACTACCCTCTAACTGGAATAAAGGCATCATTCTGTGGTAACCTTTTGAATCTCAACAAACAATCCACGGTGTTTGAAGGATGAGTAAACAAAGTTGAGTGTTGCTGCGGATGGGGATGGAAAAGAGGAAAAGAAACGCAAATCCGTGGGATTCCGAATCACACCATTCCCAGCCAGCCACTGAACTGTGGGATTTATAGTCCCAAATGCTAGGCTGGGAAAGCCAATTAAGACTACAAAAAAAGAGCCAATGTCGACAGCATAAACAAGAAAATACCACTGGTGGAACTGTGTTTAATCACAGTAATATATACCATCTTCTTCAAGGGTTCCTTTAAAATACACCTTTAATCTTATTGTTACTTAATGAAATCTTCTTCTGACTAAAATTAATATAAACAGAGTAGATTTTTGCAGCCTCTAACTAAAAAGTTCATTAATTAGGCTATTTGTCCTCATTTCCCAAGCTTCGGCTGTCACACAGATGTAAGTTCTAACGAGAATGGCAACGACAGAGTGTATTTTGCTGTTTGCCACCCAAAATTGGTCTATATCTCTGGCCTGAGTTTGCCATATTACCAGGTGGGGAAGATTTTACCTGGTTTCTAGGCCCACTAACCACATGGGTTCCGCTTTTAACCATTTCAGTGGCCCGAGAAGCAGTGCTAGGCCCCTCACACCAATTGTCTACCTGGCCTCTGCAACATCGCAAGGGTCTGCTTCCTGGACTCGGGTATCACCCCTGAAATCTCAGGGAATGGGATGCTGTTGTTGTTGTTGTTGTTTAGTCGTTAAGTCGTGTCCGACTCTTCGTGACCCCATGGACCAGAGCACGCCAGGCCCTCCTGTCTTCCACTGCCTCCCGGAGTCTGGTCAAATTCATGTTGGTCGCTTGGATGACACTGTCCAGCCATCTCGTCCTCTGGCGTCCCCTTCTCCTCTTGCCTTCACACTTTCCCAACATCAGGGTCTTTTCCAGGGAGTCTTCTCTTCTCATGAGATGGCCAAAGTATTGGAGCCTCAGCTTAAGGATCTGTCCTTCCAGTGAGCACTCAGGGTTGATTTCCTTCAGAACGGATAAGTTTGTTCTCCTTGCAGTCCAGGGGACTCTCAAGAGTCTCCTCCAGCACCACAATTCAAAAGCATCAATTCTTCGGCGGTCAGCCTTCTTTATGGTCCAGCTCTCACTTCCATACATCGCTACTGGAAAAACCATAGCTTTGACTATGCGGATCTTTGTCGGCAAGGTGATGTCTCTGCTTTTTAAGATGCTGTCGAGGTTTGTCATCGCTTTCCTCCCAAGAAGCAGGCGTCTTTCAATTTCGTGGCTGCTGTCACCATCTGCAGTGATCATGGAGCCCAACAAGGTAAACTGCCTCCATATCGTCCCCTTCTATTTGCCAGGAGGTGATGGGACCAGTGGCCATGATCTTAGTTTTTTTGATGTTGAGCTTCAGACCATTTTTTTGCGCTCTCCTCTTTCACTCTCATTAAGAGGTTCTTTAATTCCTCCTCACTTTCCACAGTACATAGTCCTATTTGTATGTACACCAACATACACCATGCACAGTGCACGGTGCAAAGTGCCTTTAACCATTGGAGTCCTGAGGTGTTGCAGCAAAAAACCACATGCTGTGGTCTCTGGAGCCCCTTTCCTCATCAACCGGCCATTTCCATTTGTATTTTCTGGAGACTTTGCCGTGATTCCAGTGGTTTCAGCCTGGCACCCTACAGTGGTGCCTGCTCTCGAGAAACGGGGTTTCGACCTGAGCCCTGGTCGGTCTCCAGAATGCCTTTGGGGACACATTTTCCACAAAAGGAGGAGCCCCAGAAATGCCTCCACTTAAGCCAGCCGCTTCCGGGGTTTTCTGGAGGGGGGGCATTTCAATGAAGGAGGAAGATCAAATCCAGCCTGAAGGATCTCTGGAGGGAAAAAATGTTGAAATGGAGGCTTGTCCAACTCTGGGCACCTCGTAAAAAAGGCTGGATCCTCTGGAAGAGACCCTCACGCTGGGGAAGGTGGAAGGCAGCAGGAAAGAGGAACTGCACATGAGAGATGGACTGACTCCCTAAAGGAAGCCACAGGCTGTCCTGTATTGCAAGAGCTGAGCAGGGCTGTTGAGAACAGGCCATTGGGGGGAGAGCGCTCCTTCAGAGGGGGCGCCATAAATGTGTGTGTGTGGGGGGGAAGGCTTGAGGGTGTGTAATAACAACACCACCAAGGATGCGGGCCAGGCGCGCCCATGCCGCCACCATTAAGAGAAAGGACGGCCGACCCGGCCAGGGATCGAGCCCGGGGGCTGCTCCGAGCGCGCCTGAGCCGTCCGGGCGGGGAGAGAAAGGAAGCGCCGCCGGGTCTCGGGCCCCCCCGCTCGGCCGCGGCCTACGCAGGCCCGTCCGCGCTGGGCCGGGCCTAGCCGGTTGCCGTGGCAACCGCCCTCCTACGCGAGGCGAGGCGCCTGCGTTGGCTAGGCCGCGCCGCTTCGCCTCGCCCTCTCCGGCTCTGTGGGCGGCGGCTTTTCGGCCCTTCTCTTTCTTCCTCTCCCTTCGGGCCCTGCCTCTGATGGCCGTGATGGGCGAACGAGATCCGGATTTCGTGCTCCGGTATTTGGCCGAGGTGGAGGCGCTGGCCGAGGAGGTGATGGCCGGGAGGCAGCAGGTAGGCCGCGGTTGGGGGGGGGGGGCTGGAGGGGCTGGGGTTTGGGGTGGACCCCCGCCTGCCATGGCCTGGCTGCCCTCCACGGCCTTTCCCCCCCACCGCCGCGCTCTTCACGAACTCAGAGCCCTCCCCAAGGAGGAAGCGTTCCTCTTTGGGACTACACCTCCCAGAATCCCCCACCCCAGAACAACATGTCCCATGACTTCCATGAGGAACTTTATCTCGTCCTTCCGTCTAGCAGCAGCTCTTGCAGGGTGATTCTGTTTGCCTGCCTGCTTGCTTGCTTATTTGTTTGTTTACTTATATATATATATAAATATAAGGAAACAAACAAATTATCTATCTATCTATCTATCTATCTATCTATCTATCTATCTATCTTATAATGTTATCTATCTATCTATCTATCTTGGAAGACAGGAGGGGCCTGGCGTGCTCTGGTCCATGGGGTCACGAAGAGTTGGACACGACTTAACGACTAAACAACAACAACATCTATCTATCTATCTATCTATCTATCTATCTATCTATCTATCTATCTATCTATCTATCTATCTATCTATCTATCTATCTATCTATCTATCTATCTATCTATCTTATAATGTTATCTATCCATCTATCCATCTATCTATCATCTTATAATGTTATCTATCTAGCTATCTAATCTATCTAATCTATCTGTCTATCTAATCTACTGCCTAAGGACCCAGGGTGGCTTACACCATTAAAAAAGAACATTTCAAAGTGTTACCCTAACATTTACCATAACTGTTACCATTTTTAAAAAAATTAAACATTTTTTTAAAAATTAAACAAATATTATATTTAGAAAGGGTAGGTGAGTCGGGCAGGCTTTTCCTGAATGGCAGCGTGTTCTGTGGAGGGAGAGCGAGGGTCCGGGTCGTTTCCTCTGCTGGCAGAGGGAGAGCATGGATAGTATCGGTGGCAAATCATTCAGAGAACTTGCCCAAGGACCTGTCTGTACAACTTGAAGGAGGAATAAGGGGAGAGCCCTTGCAAATTAGCCACCCTGGGCATCTCATAAGCACCCAGGCTGAAGATTTGACTGTTTACTTTGCAGATTGTCGATCTGGATCACAAGCGAAATCAAAACCGGGAGGCCCTGAGAGCGCTGAGCAAGGAGGCAGACTCTTCTGGTGAGCGATCCTCTTGCAAATCCTTTATACTGAATTAGACCCTCCTCGTCTCTACTCTGCTTGGCTGCCGCTTTCCCATGGTCTCAGACAGAAGACTTTCTGCAGTTTTCTTAGCTGAGATCATTTTAACTGGCAGCAAAAAGGGGCTGCACATGAAATGCGTTGCACACGAATCTTCACTTCTGTCAGTGGCCAGGATTGCTTTGTTCTGGAGGCTGTCGGAACCTTTTGCTTCCCAAAGATATGGTATGGTACCTGATCGCCCCATGCCCCAGGGAAGGAGAAATATTCTGGAAGTGTTCAGAGATACAGTTGTAAACAGCATCCCTGTAAATTGCCGTGATGAAGCCTTGGTTGCCCTTGGTAACGTGCTCTGTAGGTTAAAAACTATACATACAACTTTCTCCAAAGGAGTCCAGGGTTGCTTTTAAAAAGTCTTGCAACATTGCTGTCATTTACACTAGGCTGACAGTTAAGGACTCTCCCGAGCTCACCTGCAAGAAATAAGAGATTTGAACTCTGTACCCTAGCCACTGCACCCTGGTGGCTTGTGCAGTTATGTGTGAAATTCAGTGTCAAAAATAATAATTGCCTGCCATCAAGTTGATTCTGACTTATGGCAACCTTTGCTGTGTTTTATAGGCATAGAGTACTCAGAAGTGGTTTACCATTCTCTTCTGGAAGGGCTCTGGGACTGTGCAGCCAGCCCAAGGTTCTCTGGGTTGGCGGTTCTCTGGGAGGCACAGTGAGAATCAGATTTTGGGCTCTGCAGTCAACTATGCAACTCACTGAGCTACATCCTATAGTGTTCAGGGGCTTTACTTATTGTCTCTGTGATGAGTCTAGACCAGCCGTTCTCAACCTTTTTTTTTTTTTTTGGCCACAACCATAAACAGAATATGAAAGAAATATAGGCCAAATCAGGCTTATATAAGTTGCATAGGTAAAGGTTCCCCTTGACATTTAGTCCAGTCGTGTCTGACTCTAGGGCGTGGTGCTCATCCCCGTTTCCAAGCCGTAGAGCCAGCGTTTGTCCAAAGACAGTTTCCGTGGTCACGTGGCCAGCGCGACTAGACACGGAACGCCATGACCTTCCCACCGAGGTGGTACCTATTTATCTACTTGCATTTGCATGCTTTCGAACGGCTAGGTTGGCAGGAGCTGGGACAAGCGACGGGAGCTCACTCCGTCGCGTGGATTCAATCTTACGACGGCTGATCTTCTGACCTTGCAGCACAGAGGCTTCTGCGGTTTAACCCGCAGCGCCACTACGTCCCTATAAGTTGCATAACCAGCTTTATAAGGTTGTGTGTGAAGAACTTTTCCTATTCTCTGCCCTCCTTCGAAGTTGGCGGGCGGGCCATGTGGCCCCCACTGAGAATGGCTGGTAGACTTAAAACGATTCCTTTTTTTGTCTGTTTCACTCTTACATTATTTACTGCTAGGATTGCAACTACTAGCCATGTTCAGATGTCACATGAAGCTGGAATACTGGTCCTTCATGACCAGTAACTTTAGCAGCTACACAAACCAGACACCTTCGCTCTGTCATTTGTTTAGTGTGATATATGAAGTTCTGAATCGAGCAGGCACTGGGTACTCTGGCTTGTGTCTGTCCCAGCAAGCCAGAGAAAGAATCTACAAAATTTCTTAGGCTTGTTTCTCTGCCTGGTTGTGAGAGAAACTAGTTAGGTAGGTAGCCAAGCTATTGCCGGGTTTAGGCATCAGGCAGCATGCACGACAAACAAGCATGGCTGGGCAGTGTGTACCAGAGGAGCCCTGGTGTGTAGAGATGTGTCAGCCAAGCCAGATCCCCCACTGCCATCCCTTCTTGAAAGATTACAAAGAGTTAAATTTAGTTTATTTGCTGGTAGCTAATCCAGCAGTGATTTCAAAGACAAAGAAAAGTCTTAAAGTTGTGAGGAGCATAGTTTTGTAATACCAGATAATTTCTCCAGTTCTCCTTGAGTGGCAGACTACACCAAATTAATTAAATGCAGCCATTTCTGTATGACTTACTGCACTGCAAGAGCAGCTCAGGTAGCTGTTCTGATTTTGAGAAAAAGCTCTAAATTACGACAAAGAAACAACGGCAAATTTTTATTATATATGGAGACTATGAAAGTTGAGTTCAGCATGTTTATGCCACAAAACAAAGATATTTCATTGTCAGGATTGTTGTTAAACAACTTCCCAAATCTATATGCAAAAAATGGATTCTGTTCTCCGAGTCAGTAATGCAGAATAAGGAATGAGCTAAATCTTCAGTGTACTGGACCTCATGATTATAAGCCTGAATTTGCAGTTCTAACATAGGGACCTAAGAAGAGCTTGGCTGGGTTAAGGTAGAGGCCTTGATGGTCCCACATTGTGTTCACACAGTGGCCAGCCAGTTGATTGTGGGAGGACGAGAGTGCGACAGCACCATCCTGCTCCTCAGCGGCTGGTATGTAAATAAATGCATGTGGCCTCTGACATTGGTAGTCATTGATAAATAGCTCCGTGCTCCATGAATTTGTCCATCCAGTTAATGAATTTAACTGGAATTTAATGCTACCCAGTGTGGAGATGTACATCTTTTTAAGCAGTTGAAGTAGAAACAAACTGTGAAAATTCTGTGCCACATGCTAGTTCCATGTACTAGTCTGTCAGGATGAATTTGATTTAAAACGAATTGATTTATATATATATATATATTGATGATTCAAATCAGTTTGATTTTTTAAAACATCATTGATTTTTATCCACCCTGGTCTGTGTCCTTGTATTACAAAATTGTCCTGTTCCTAGCCTGAGTAAGCTTTGGCAGTCATTAACCACTTGAGTACTAGGTTGCCAACTTCCAGTATACATAACAGAGAATCACATGTAGCAGATTACCGAGCGCTCAGTCCTGGGCCCGGTGCTTTTCAACATTTTTATTAATGACCTGGATCAGGAGGTGCAGAGAATGCTAATCAGATTTGCACATGACACAAAATTGGGTGGAATTGCTAATACCCTGGAAGACAGGAAAAAAATTCAAAATGATATAGATAGGCTTGAGCACTGGGCTGAAAACAACAGAAGGAAACTCAACAGGGATAAATGCAAAGTACTACACCTAGGAAAAAGAAACGAAACACACAGTTACAAGATGGGGGATACCTGGCTCAGCAAAACTACAAGTGAGAAGGATCTTGGAATCGTCATAGATCACAAGCTAAATATGAGCCAACCGTGTGATGTGGCTGCAAAAAAGGCAAATGCTATTTTAGGCTGCATTAATAGAAGTATAGTTTCCAAATCCCACAAGGTGCTAGTCCCCCCTCTATTCAGCACTGGTTAGGCCTCACCTTGAGTATATTGTGTCCAGTTCTGGACACCACACTTCAAGAAGGATGCTAACAAATTGGAACAAGTTCAGAGGAAGGCAACAAGGAGGATCAGGGGGCTGGAAACCAAGCCTGATGAGGAAAGGCTGAAAGAATTGGGCATGTTTAGCCTCGAGAAAAGAGGACTGACCAGTGATAGGATAGCACTTTTCAAATATTTGAAAGGCTGTCATACAGAGGAGGGGCAGGATCTGTTCTTGATCATCCCAGAATGCAGGACACGCAACAATGGGCTCAAGTTAAAGGAAGCCAGATTCCGGTTGAATATCAGGAAAAACTTCCTAACTGTTAGAGCAGTACGACAGTGGAACCAGTTACCTCGGGAGTTGGTGAGCGCTCCAACACTGGAGGCATTCAAGAGACATTTAAGCAACTACCTGGCAGATATCCTTTGGTTTGTATTCCTGCACTGCGCAAGGGGTTGGATTTGATGGCCTGACAGAGCCCTTCCAACTTCACAATTGTATGGCTTTATGATTCTGTGATTGCCTTTTCACCTGTGGCTGTGGGTGCCTTTCCAAGTGTGCTATGTGCCTCGCCCTGCTTAAGCCAGAAGATACCCAATGGAGTATAGTGGATAGAGTGATGGACTAGGATTCAGGAGACCTGAGTGTGAATCCCTGTTCAGCCGTGGAAAGTCACCAGGGGAATGGTCATAGTGGTAAAATCACTCCTTAAATATCTCCCTTCTCTTGAAAGCCCTCCTAGGGTCACTATAGGTCAGTTCCCACATGATAGATCCACTTTAAGCCAGGACTCTGTCATTGCTTCATAGTTCTGCAGCTCACTTCATGTGAAAGCTTGGCAGGCCTTCTAACAAGGATACAAGGCCTCTTTCCTTTTGGCTAGTTTGAGTAGGTGGGTTTCCCTGTACTTCTTAAATTTTGTTTGAATTGGTTGTGTGCGCGTTTGAGCAGTTCCTGTTTGCCCTGAAGTTCTGAGATGGGATGAACTGGAAAAATCACCTCAACGCCTTGAGGTTTGATGCCGAGTCTCAGGAAACGTTCAATAGATGTTCGGTTCTTTGCTTGGCTCGGTTCATAGTAATTTGAACTTTTTTAAAAGAAAGGCCCATAAAAATAAATCATGTATAAAGCCAAAGAAAAGAAAACCCGTAGAATTTCTCTTCTGTCTCCAGTAGTCACTGCAGAGTAAACAACATCACTTCTTTTTTTGCAGAATTATGACTGGTAGCAGCAGGGGCCCTAGTCTGATCCCATGGTTGACATCATGAGTTTTTCAGTGTTGCCGGAAGCTATAGACCCCTTCCTAAAAAGCTATAAACGCAGCAAATTCGTATAGGAAGCAGTGCCCTGTGTGTGGCATTCTGCACTTGGTTACCCTAGTCCGTGTTTGCTTTCAGAATTGTGCTGATTGTTCTGTCCCTCTGTGTCTTACGCCTGCCCATCATAGCTGAATGTTCTGTGACAGCAGCACATAAAGTCGGGTGACTAATGTCTGCTGCAAGCGACCGTGGTGTCTCGTCTTCTCTCTGGGGGATAATTCAGCACAGCAAATTGTCTGGCATCCTTTACATACAGTGAGGCTTTTTTTTTTGCATTAATGAGGGCAAGGCAGAAACACATGTGCCTGGCCTGCGATGGTTCCTGTAACTCTTGCACCAAGTTTTATCATAGGGACTTTGTCCGATAGGGATCTTACGTGATCTGCCATACGTCTCCTGCACCGGTAGCCTGGAGTTGTGGATGGTTTCTCCTCCCAAGCTCTTGGTTCCATTCTTCTTCATCACCTATAACATCCTGTTTCGTTCCAGTCACCCACTTAATGCAGGCTAGGATAACTATAGGGAATGTGTTCCTTGCAAGGTGTCATTGTAACGTAAGGGTTTAAAAAGGAGCCTTCTCTTTAAACATATGGTTGATGCTTTAAATACTGTCTTTTTTATTCCCTCCTCCCCTTTGGGTGATACGCTTGCGTAGGCTAACAGGACTAGGTAAAGGTTCCCCTTGACATTTAGTCCAGTCGTGTCTGACTCTAGGGCGCGGTGCTCATCCCCGTTTCCAAGCCATAGAGCCAGCGTTTGTCCGAAGACAGTTTCCGTGGTCACGTGGCCAGCGCGACTAGACACGGAACGCCGTTACCTTCCCACCGAGGTGGTACCTATTTATCTACTTGCATTTTTACATGCTTTCGAACGGCTAGGTTGGCAGGAGCTGGGACAAGCGACGGGAGCTCACTCCGTCGTGTGGATTCAATCTTACGACGGCTGGTCTTCTGACCTTGCAGCACAGAGGCTTCTGCGGTTTAACCCGCAGCGCCACCACACCCCCTCTTTCTAAATAATTTTCCCCCTTGATTTCAGACCCGGTCATGGTTTGCTTAGGGAACATGTTTGCACAGCTTCCTAAGACGACGACTAAGGACATGTTGCAGAAAGGTAAGGTCCCAGTGATGTTTTTGCCACGTGACTGCAAAGTTGATTGTGCTTAGTTATGGGATACGGGGTCAGAGCTTTTATGCAGTTGAATATTACCTCCCTGTGCCTTTGGAACATACACTGACTAAATGCCAAACAAATCACACTCAACCAACTTCCTTAGGATTCCAGAATATGGCTCAGCACCCGGTTTATCTTGCCATTTGCAGTAACATGTTGGAGGAATTGCAGCTAAAATCCCCTTGACTTCTATGGTTTGGTCAGATCCTGCAGCTGCGTTTCAGAACTCTTCTCCTGCAATTTTGAAAGCTTTCAACAAGCTTGGTGTGCTGTGAAATGAAAGCTGAGATGAGCAGGTTGCCTGCTTATGAGATAGTTGTCCCGAGGGGCTGAGAGAATAGATAACGGTGGCCAGCGGTCCCTTCTGTGCTCTTTGCCGTTCACTGTCGGCGTTCTCTGTCTCTCTCTAGAGGAGGATCTGAGCAGCCTGACTAGGACTTACCCATGGCAATTCCGCTCATCATGGGGGTGATGTTATTTTGATGCTGTATGCGAAGCTGGAGTGTCCTCTCCAGAGCACAAAAGGATTCCAGAAGATCTCCTGTATGGAGAATGAGTGCAGGGAAAGCGCCCCAGAGGGAGACCACAGCTGTGATACAAGGATATCTGCAAGCGGGATCTGAAGGCCTTAGGAATGGACCTCAACAGATGGGAAACTTTGACATCCGAGCGTTCAGCCTGGAGGCAGGCGGTGCATCATGGCCTCTCCCACTTTGAAGAGACCCTTGTCCAGCAGGCCAAGGCGAAGAGGCAGTCCCGAAACCAGCAAAATCAGGGAGCTGGACAGGGGACAGACTGTATTTGTCTTCATTGTGGAAGGGATGGTCACTCTCGAATTGGCCTTCTCAACCACACTAGACGCTGTTCCAAGTCCTCTATTCAGAGCACGTGACCATCGTCTCTCAAGACTGAAGGAGGCCTACATTGGGGGTGATGTCTAGTGAGACGGTTGGAAAGCAGCGCCTGTCCCAAAGAGACAGGACTGGTAGATGTACCTGTTGGCATAATGCAGTTTTGCAAGATAGGGGATGCCTTGTTTTTAAATTGCATTTCTGAGCACGTTGGCTTTCAGAACCCAGTTTACGGCCCTAGAATACCAAGTGTGTGCACCGAGGGCCCTGCTGAGAAGATAAAGATAACTTCTGAGGCCTGAAACGGCTGAAACAAATTAGCCACGTTGTGCCTGGCCCAAGGCCCCTCTTCCTCAGCAGGGAAGAGTCTGTCTTCCCCTCAGATATGCTGGTGAGGATGGCATTGACAGAGAGATGAGCCCTGTCATGCAAGACAAATGTTAGCGTATGGAGAGAAACTGCAAGATGAAATAAGGAATCATATGCAGTCAATAAGAGAGACGTTCTTGAATGAACCAGCGTGCTTTCTTCTTTCCCTCCCTTTCTTTTCCCTTCTTTACTTTTAGATATTCATACAGACAATACAGAAGTATTTATTTGTTTGTTTTAATTTATTGGATTTCTATCCCGCCCATCTAGACCAAAGGTCTACTTTACTTCCCCCACCCTACATCCTATCCCTTGCAGCAAACGGACCAGTGTTTTAAAACACCTTAGATCAGGGGTCTCAAACATGCGGCCAGCGGGCCATTTGCGGCCCGCCGGACAATAGTTTGTGGCCCCCGCCTTGCCTGCCCCCCCTGAAGCGCCCACGCGTCCTCTGCTGTCAAGAGTAAAAAAAAAAGCCTTGCCTCGCTCGCCGGCTCTCTCCCAAGACAGCGCCTCTTGCACCCTCCATCCAGAACTGCAGCCTGCCAGCCAGCCCGCCTGTCTGCCAGCTGGCAGGCTGCAGTTCCGGATGGGGGTGCAAGAGGCGCTGTCTTGGGGGAGAGCTGGCGAGTGAGGCGCGCTGCCGGCCCTTTTCCCCAAGCGCCCGAGCCACCGCCGAGCGATGCCTGAGAGCGGAGCTTGCTCCTGGCCCGTCCTCAAAGAAGAGCGCCTCCAAGCCGCCAACAGCAGCTGCCGCCTCTTCCAGGGAAGCGGCTCTCTGGCTCTCTTTCTCTCTCGGCACCCCCAGCACCAGCCTGGCCAGCGGCTGCCTCAGCACCCGGTGGTGCTTCCTCCTCCTCCTCTTCGTCCTGCTTCAGCCGCCTCGGCTCTGGAGGCTGCCTGGGCTCGCCTCGCAAAGTTTGCTCCTCTGTCGTGGTGGGGGTAGCTGCTGCTGCTGAGTGCGCATTTTTTTGATGGGGGGCCCTCAGAGGAAGGTTGCCGGACCTCCGTATGTGTGTGTGTGTTTGTGTGCGTGCGCACGCATGCACCTGTGGGGGCCCCCGCCCCGTTCTGTTTAATTTCGCGGGTACCGGTGGGGGCTTTTCTCCTTTGGCAAGGCGAATTCTGTGAGGGTTTTTTTAAAATTTTATGTCGTGCCCGCCTCCCCCCCTGCTAGGCGGTCGCCGGCGCTCCCTCCCTTCTCCGCTTCTTCGTCCTGCTGGTGGTGGTGGTGGTGGTAGTGAAGAAGGAGCCGGAGGGGGTCGTGGCTGGCGACGAGGGCTCGCGCGCCTCTCCTCCTCCTTGGAGCCCCAGCCGGGCTAAGGAAACTCCTGGGCGGCTTCCTCAGGCTCTTGCTCCGCTTGGCGGAAAATCTGATGCGGCCCAGCCTCACCAAGACTCTGCCTCCAGCGGCCCCCAGGTAAATTGAGTTTGAGACCCCTGCCTTAGATGACTTCTCATGACTTGTTTCCCCCCCCCAGATCTGGAACTCCTGGATGAAGAAATAGCCAAACTGCGGAAAGAGCTAAAAGTGAAGGTCAACCATCTGTTGGAAGCTCAAGGTATTTGCCAAAGAAGCTGGAACAGCCTGAGTGCGTTCTGGATATCATGTGGGACCTCAGAGTTCTGCAGTGGATCAGATGCGGAGCATGTGCCTTGACTTTTCGTGCCCTCTGAGAATAAGTGAGGCCAGAGCTTTATATCTGGGCATAGCGGTTTAGGAGGAGCAGCATCGTAAGCAACTCCCTCCACTGTTGGTCATTGGGCAGTAGGCTGGGTTCCTGGACCGACCAGGTGTGTCTGTCTTTAGGGTGTGCTCCTCTGTAAGGCCAGAGCAGTAGAGCAGGAAGTATAGAGAGGGCTGAGTTTGAGAATAGGAAACTCATCACACCACAGAGTTTTCCTACTGTTGGAGAGATCTATTGGACGAAACCCTTGACCCAA
Organism: Intellagama lesueurii; assembly: GCA_037013535.1. Lineage (NCBI taxonomy): Eukaryota > Metazoa > Chordata > Lepidosauria > Squamata > Agamidae > Intellagama > Intellagama lesueurii. The sequence continues at coordinate 240,601,121 of JBAJHW010000004.1, read as the reverse complement.
CTCCGGGAGGCAGTGGAAGACAGGAGGGCCTGGCATGCTCTGGTCCATGGGGTCACGAAGAGTCGGACACGACTTAACGACTAAACAACAACAATTGGACGAACCTGCTTGGTGGCCAGGTGCTCTGTCAAAGGACAGGATTATTGTAAAGTTTTTACTGAACAGAGTGGCAGAAGGTGTACAAGGGGCCATTCACACATGGTTTTGAAAAAGAAAATTAGGACATGTGAAGGAGGTAAGTTACCTTAGCACAGCAGGGAGAATGGTTGAGGTAGAGGGGGACTCTGAACTTTTGATCCTTGTTGTCCTCCTGATTCACACTGGGGGGGCCCCCACAGTGACTGTCATTTGCACTGAGAAAAAAAAGTGTCCCTTTGCACCAGAGGAAGCTTTTCCTCTCATGCAAACAGCAAATGTGGGGGGCTCACCTGGATCAAGACCATGGCAGAGTACAAAGGGTTAAAGCCCACTTCCCCACCTAAAATCTAGGGTCCAGATCCAGTTTAATGTTCCAGAGTACTGCTATTTACTTTTTAAAAAGCTGTTTATATAATTGCTGATTGTATAAATGGTGCCTCGTCTAGTTCAGGTCTCAGTGTGGTTCTCGTTTGAACATCTGGTGACACAGTCCCGGTCCTTCCTTCTCTTACCTTGAAAGATAGTATCTTTTGCTAAAATCATTGCATGCATTGTTCACCTGTGCAAGGGCTTCTAGCCATACTGCCTTGCTAGAATATTTTTTTCCCTGCATCTCAGAGTTAGACTTCAGTGAGACGGCAAGGCTGAAAGTTGATGGGAGTCCTTTCAGCTCTGCCCAAGTGCCCCCTACCCCCATCAGTCCCCCACCAAGACAGCCAAGGATCTTCCAGGGAGCCTTTTATTTAAGTTAGTCCTCCTGCCCACATGAACTCTTCCAGGCACATATCATTGCATTTGATCCGGCCCATCCTTCATCTTCCCAACTATTGGCTCATTGGAGCCAAAGATTCGTCTTCTGCTTTTGTGAATTCCTTGACGTGCCACACACACACATGCACACACTGATGGTGGCATGTTGAGACAGTGGAGCTACCCCTCACAAAAGAGAAGCACATGTATTCCCTCGTTGACACAGCGGGTGAACCCACATGTTATTGCACGGCAACTCAGCACTTCCTTCCTCTTTCCTAAGGTAAGCCGGAACTGAAAGGTTTTGATCTGAAACCCTTGAACGCTGAAGAAATGTGGTTCATGAGAAAGGTGGTGGATGGCTGAAGAGGTCTCATTCTGTGGTCTTTGCTGCTTCCTTGGATACAACCCTGACGGAGAACAGCTCCCTGTGCAAAAGGCAGCTTCACTTGCAGAAATGTGCTCCTGGAGCTGAGCATCTCTCCACTAGCATCTTTTGTGAGAGATGCCTGGGTAGCCGGTGAAATTCCTGCAACCTGGAGCAATGGGCTGAAGCATTCTGCAGCATTGTCCACCTCTGTGGAGCATGCATCAGACCTTGAGGAGCAGAGCAGCTGTAATAAGTTTACAATTTTGTCACTGCAACATTGTCTGTCGAATTCAGAGTGAAAGAAGCTTAGAACAAAATTGTAATTCTGCTCCGTGTTCTTGGCCATGAATGCATGGTTAAAACACATCTGGTTTTGTGATAATAAATTGACCACTCAAACCCAAAATGTGTGTGGTGAGTGATGGAGACTGTTCCCCTGTACAGTTTGCTTGCCTTACAATTCTTTGTCCGGAGTCAGCAATTCTCATCTGTTAAACTCTGGGCACAAAGCCCAGAAAGCCATAACTGTCCTTTTGCCTAGCAGTCTTGTCTTCCTACATTGTGTGAAGAGTATCAGAGGCTTGTGCGGGGAAAAAATCCAAATGGCACAGCTGAGAATGTTTGCCACGTCCTTCAGCTCCAGCCAAACACCTGCTGGTGCTTCTGCACAGCTGCTGCCAGCTGAGATCTGGGTCTGGAGCTGTGGATGCTGGTCATTGATTTAAATTGAGATCATCAACATCAGTGGGAATTTTGATTTTGCCAGCTCATGGTAGATCACCCTGGGAGATGCTATCAGAAAGTGTCTGTTTACATTAGTTGGGATGCAGGAGAAATCTAGAAATTAAAAAAGTCCCCACTCAAAAGATCATTGGACATTGTGAACCCAGCTGATCTCTTTCAGTCTCAGCTTTGATACTTGCCATCCTCCCTCCCCAGACGGTCTCTTCCCAGGCGCCCAACAAATCGCATGGATTTCATCTACAGGCGGCTTGCGACTTCTTCAGGTGACATTCGGTGGCACCTGTTTTTCTGAGGATCAAAATGTCTCATTTGGAGCAGCTGATAATCACACAGTCCTATCCCTGCACACATGTGGGAGAACGGCAGTCAATTCAGAGCCTGGAAGACCTTCTCCCTGGGGAATTGGGCTTTCTTGGGGTCTGGCTCGTCTCTCAGCCCTGGAAAAGGCAGGTCATGGCCTCACAAATAAATCGGCCCCTTGCAGTAGTACAGAGGCGGCTGCACTAACTTCTGTCGGAACTCCAAGGTTGTGGTTTCAGCTGGAAGAATAGTGTGTCTCCAGGGCTTCTGCAAAAGGGTGACCAGCCGAGTGTTTGCTCTCGCAATTTGTTTCAGTTTCCCTTGCCCTTTATTGGGGGAGGTAATATGTAGCCGTAGGACTGCATGCACCTTCCTCACCTGTTTACACCACCCACTCTTGCAGAAGCCTCCAGAACAGTGAGCCAACTTGAGGTCACACAGCCCTTCTGCAACGTTTAAAATGCACATGCAAATTTTTCTCAACCAGTAGTAGAATTCTGGCTATTTCATGTATTTCTTCTTCTCCCCCCCCCCCTCCAATTTTTGGCCCCTGGAAGTGCCAAAGTTGCCCATCACTGCCCAATGCCCAACTGTAGGTAGCTTTCTAAGGATGCTGGCTATGACATCTGGGGGCATTTTTGTCTTCAGCACTTGTTGCTGTTAACAGGACCACTTCCTTGGACAGAGATCTCAGCCTGGCCTCTTCTGGTGTGCCACTACTTAGGATGGCCAGGAGAGCAGATGCCATGTGGCCAAACAGGCCCTTCCTTGGCTTAGGACGTGGGATCTTGGTAAGAAGTGGGTCTCCTCCTAGTGCCCGAGGGGGCCCATCTGAAGTGCCTTGTGAATCTATCTGTCCTATGTGGGTTTCATGTGAGCAAGATAGCGTGTTAAGATACATTAATGTGAACAGTTTACCAAATTGCTTAACACTACGTCATTGGTGCTAAATATTGTTATTAAAACTTATTAATATGTCTGGTGTTCACTTAATCTTTAATGTTTTAAAGGAACTGTAAAGTTCATGGTATATAAATGTATTCAGTATTGTTTGGTTTACTATGTCTGTTTTATTCACTGCATTGTGTTTACATATCGTGGATATCCTGGCGCACAATTAAACTAACTTGCTGAGCACGCACACTGACCCCTTGAGTCCGGAGAAGCTCTAGGCCACCTTCTGTTCTGGCTGCTCTTGCTACGGCTCTAGCCGGCCATGTATCCTGAAATTTTCAAAATGACTGTGGACCTCAATATGTGTCAGAGCATTCAGAATGGCAGCTCATGATGCGTGGGACTGCTGCTGTTGGGGCCAGGTGGACCTGTGGATCAGCTTCCAGAAATATTAAGACTAACCCAACAAGCTGCCAATGTTAATTTTGACTCAGCGTCCTGGTCTTGTTCCTGCTGCACAGTTCACCATGGTACTTCCTAGTTTTGCTTGTTTGCAGAGAACGATGGGGGGGGGGGGGGGGGGAGTTGACTGTCCAAGGATCTGCTCATGCTTATCTGCCCAGACCTCAAATGAGGACTCTCTTGCCTGCCATAAAATGTTGCTGTTGTCCTAAGACATTTGTGTATTTCAGCATCATTCTTGATGCTATAGCTGTGAGCATGGAAAACGGGAAGACGGGGCACCGTTCCTTAGGACTGGTTGGAAGTCCCAGTCGCTTCTGTTCCTCCCCACCCCACGACATCACAGTGCAGCAGAAACCCACTGAGCAGGCTTCTGGGTTCTGTAAGTGAGGTGTTTAGGTTTTTTGTTTTTTTTAAATCCATGCTTACTGCAAGAGTGTGTGGGGAACGCAACCCTCTGCTGAGGCTTCCGTTGGGGTAAGAAGAGCCGCACGATTGCCGGCGCTGGCAGAACAAAAACGGTGCTGCCCCCTTTCCTCTCGCTCTCTGCTGCCACGGTCCGTTTTGGAGCAGCAGGATATCCTCTGACGGGGCCCACTACAAAGTCCGTGGTGCTCGGGCGCTCTTGCCAAGCATCTGATCTCTCCTTGCGCTTGGCCTGCTCTTTACTCCAATGATGCTCCTGAAGATCCCAGCAACTATTTCCTGAGGCAGCAAGGCTTACAAACGCGCACACACACACACATACACCTGCCCCGCGTAGCTCTGCAACAGAAAGGAAGACCCTGCCCAGGGTTTTGACTGTCTTCATGCAGCGCTCTGGGGTGAGGGTTACACTTTCTGTTGTGTCTGAAAAGCCTTGAAAAGCTGCTTCAGCTGTTTCTTCCTGTCATTGTTGTAGCCTGGAAAGACAGCAATAACAAGGAGGGTCCCGCACATAACTGGTCCAGAGCTACGCCCACTAAGACCCCCCCCCCCCGTTGTGTGGTAGGGTTGAATACCTTATTGAGGAACAGTTCTGAGGAGCTGGGCAAGGGGAGCGGCTGCAAAAGCTACAGCCTCTCGCATGTTACCACACACTCTACCCTGACAATATTCCCACCCCTGGTAGCCAGCCAGCTGATTACCTAGATGTGTGTTTGCTACAAAGCCATTCATGGGAGTATCCAGGTTGCCATCTCCTCTGCTGACAGGACCGTCGTTCCAGATAAGATCAAAGCCCCCAACACGCTTCTCCTTCCCCGTCAACCTGTAGGAACAAAACAGAAGCATCAGGAACTCACTTGCTCCATAATGGGTCATTTGTGGAAGCTTGAAGGTCAAGGAGAGCTTGTTCTAAGGGCCAATGTTTTCAGCTGGATTGCACTATGAGCCTGCATGGTCTCACTCTAAAGGGCATAATGTATGATGCTGAGGCTTGGAGATAACAAACTTAAGAGGGCTCCAAAGCTGAGTTTGTCCTCTTCCTTCCACACCCTGCTTGTCTGTTTTGCCGCTTAGCTCCCTTCTTGACCTCCTGGATGGACTTGTTTCTTCCATCTCTCTGCAACCTTGGGTACCACTCAAGGGCATGTCAGCATAACAGCTTGGGAAGACCGCTGTGGGCCAAGTATTTGTGGATTTCCTCGCTTTCTATCTACACCGCAAAAATGTGGAGAACAGGATGGCATTGCACTCAACATGACTCCAGAACTGCCGTTGGCGAGAAGAGTTTCCTTTATGTTTCAGGGGTGTGTGGCTATTTTGCATGATCCCTACACTGGCTATCCAGGGCTTTGGCACCAAACCAAGGATGCAGAAGACTGCTTTTGAAGGAAGGGCCACCGTCCAGAACAGACGGGTTCATTGGGTTTCCTGACATGTTGTGCCTTCCTGGAACGTTAACTACTGGAAACCCTCTGGTGGGAGTAGATAAGGAAGACGAAGTTAGTGTTGGTAGGAAAACGAAGAGGTCTGTGCAAGAACAGGGGCTTCCTGTGAGAGAGGCTTAGCCCCATCTTGCTCACCCCAGAGGACTGGGCGGTCACCCCCTGGAAGAAAAGAACATGGGCACAAGAGATGGGGTCCCCATCCTGCGATCTTGTGCTTTGGGTCTAGTTCACCGCCTAAGGACAGAGCTTGGAATGCACACGAGTCAAGGAACAAGGCTCCATGAGAGCCCGACAGGGAGTGTGCTTGCATGCTTTGCACATCTCCTCTGTTCATCGACGCAAGTTCCTTTTTGTACCCGATGGCAGATGGGAAACCTTAAACAGAAGGGAAAGCACGCCATGCACCCATACGGCTACGTGCCACGGTTTGCTCACCTGCCCTCCATGTCCACTATGTGGAGCGTGTCCTCCAGCAGGTGGGTCTTGAGTTCATAGTCTTCCTGGCTGCTAGCAGTGAGGGAGGGGGACGCGTTCACCTCCAGCAGCCACCTGCCCACCAAAGGAGGAACAGAACATCAGGGACAGGAAGCAACCACACTGTCCACCTGCTTAAGAAGCCTGCAGCTAAGGAGTAAGTGAGCTTGGACTTGGGGGTTTTCTCTGCCGTAATGGATCCTTACAGGGTTTGTGGTGGGGTTAGGCATGCAGCCGAGACTTCCATGGTCACTCCTGGATGTCTTCAATTACCAAAAAAGGCTAGCAGGCATTATTTGGCATCAGCTTTAATGGACGGTAGTCCACACCATCCCGTGCATAGGGTTACAGTCTGTGAAAGCTTATCCCACGTCAATTGCATTATCCTTGGAAGTGCCCCCCCCCCCAACTTTTTGCTGCTAGTCCCTGCTACTGTTATGCCATTGCGGTACAGAAGCAAAGCTGGCCCTGATAGGTTGAGCGGTGGGCCCAGAGGAGAGCCTTGCAAAAGCCCGAGCCAGTTTCATCCGTGGCCACAGCCTCTTTGGAAGGTGGTCTCCTCGGATCAGAGGGCCGAACAGTGTCCCCTCCTTTAAGGGATGCACTTGGGAGACTGGGTGGCATGCCATCCGTTCATGCCATCCGTTCCTTTGGAGCGGCAAGGTTTGCTCTTCCCCAGCAACAAACCTCTGTAACCAGATCTGGCCACAGAGAATTCGGTCCTTTCTCATCTCCACTGGACATCCCTGGATGGTTTCATGACCACATGACGGTGTAATCCCGACACAAAAGGGTATGTGGTGGGCAGAAGAAGGGCCAACGCTGCACCCCTCTCGCTCCACCCCCCAGCTCTGGGTTCCTCTGCCGTCCTCCTCTTGCCACGTGCTGAGATCTTTCAGCGGAGGAGAATTTTGTCTCCAGATCCCAACCCGCCAACCCACCCATTTCTGAATCGTCCTGCTCTGCATTTGGTTTCTTAGGCACAACAGGATGGCAGAACTCCAGGGAGTTTTACCTCTACAGGTCACAGATTCCTGCCTAGGACTTCTTTGGCAAATAACCAAGAAATAAACAAAGGAACCACATAGTGCAAGGTGCCTCTACTATGATCCAAATGGTTAGCTCTGAAGACAGCAGGCAAAAAACCCAAACAAACCTGGGCCCAGCTGCTGCTCCAGACCAGGGGCCGCTTGGCCCCTGCTTGATCAACTCCTTTTAAATGGAGTGGTCCCCCAGGCCAAGGGTGAGGGCACTGGAGCAACGCGGACAAGCCACCGAGGGTGTTAACTGAACCAGCAGCCACGGGGCCACAAGGGAGAGGGAGGGGGTGAAGAGGGGGAACGAGTGAATGAGGGAGGGTGACCCACGGGCCACCTCCCAAGGGAGCGCAGCAGGTCCCCATCTGGGGGTGCCAGAGTCCTGCGTCGAGAAGGGGCCGGCGAGGAGGCCAGAAAAGGGGCATTTCCAACCCAGCATCTCTCCGTTTGGGGGCCCTAGGACGGCATTGCCAAGAATCCAATTCATGTGAGATTTACTTCTCTCTTTATCCAGCATTTATCCCCTACTAGCAAAAGTAGGATATCAAGGGGTTCAATCTTCAGGGCACCTCCTAAAGGACCCCTGGTGAGAATGTTGTTGGGAATCCTTTTGCCTATGTATTGCCCTGTAATTTACTCTTTTCTTTCGGGGAAAGAAAAGGCAGGCAGGCAGACAACCACAACAACTAGAAACAATCTAAGGCTCTAGTCTGATGAGCATCTACTTGGAAGTAAGCCCCACTGAAATCACTGAGAGTTTGAACTTCTGAGCAGATTTTTTGAAGCTTGGACTGTGATGTTTGTAGCAAATTTGTCCCCGAAATGCTCCCTCTAGGATGTGATCTTTCATTGCGTATCTGACAGCTTACCCACACAGATCAATTGCTCTGGTAAAAATACTGGGATCTGCACTGATTTTATCAGTATGTTTCTTGCCATCCACATGGCGTAAGGCTTATCTCGCTCAGTTCAGTAACTTTCCACTGACTTTCCATAACATTCTGTAGCGGCCGAGAGGAGGTGTTATTTTTAGTTTCGCTTTGTTGGGTGGAGTTTAGCATTATGGTATTTCCTGTTGTTTTGAAATTGGTCTGGTGAGAGTTTTCCAGTCAGGAGCTTTCTGTTTAACATAAAAACAGACACGGTCCAGAAGAGGAACTCCATCAGAGAAATGAAGTCCCTTTACTATGTTTAAAACAATGTTTAAAGTTCTCCTAAGGGAAAGAGGTTTTTGGATACAAATCCTGGCAAACCTCTGTGTTCCTTTGCGACCAAGTGAGGAAAAAGGGGGTGGGATTTTCCTCCACGTAGAAGAACCCCGAGTTCACTACGTGGCCCAGGTTTCGTTCTGATCAAGTATCAACAATGCTTCTTTTCAACTCAGGTTTTGGAATTAATATTCTGTTCGCCTCCTCTTTCATTACGTCACATTTCACCAGAAGCAGCCTTTGAGGCTGGTAATGGGAACTCTTCTTGTGCAGAAAACAATGAAGTTTTGTAGCACCTTAAGTTACTGTAACTTTTAAAAACCTTTTTATCAATATTTTTTAAAAATCGGGTATTTTAAATTTGTTTTAACTACTTGAACTGATGGTATTTCTAACATTCTTTTAGTTTAAAACCTATTTTAACACTAATGTTTTGATTTATTGTGATTTTATACATGTATTTTTAATTGTTGTATGCCACCTTGTGGCTCTTTATTGGAAGAAAGGTGGGATGTAAAACAAAAGAAAACATTTCTCTCTGAAAATGTATGTGGAAATGGTTGTCTTCTCTATGAGGGCAGCACTTCTAGACATCTCTGGGGTGCGTTTTGTGTGCTTCCTAGATTTGGAAGAAACGTACTTTCCCACGACCGGATGAATGCCCTGTAGATTGCAGCATTCTCTGTGCCTGAGAAGACCAGAACTTAGCAGATTTAAAGGCATCCAAAGAGCATCTGTAGCTCGGTGGAAGAGCTGCTGGTTTCTCCAGTTCAGTCCCTGGCATCTCCAGATAAGAAGCTGAAATAGCAAAGCTAGCAAAGGTTTGAGGCCCTGGAGGGCAATCATAGAATAGTGAAGTTGGAAGGGGCCTATAAGGCCGGCAAGTCCAACCCCCTCCCCTCGAGGCAGGAATACAAATCGAAGGCTGTCTGGGCTACGGCCAGCAGCCAACGCTAGACAGAAAACTGGCCGGTTCCAGTGTATAAGACAACTTCACTGGTAACCCCTGCAGTTACCCGCTTTTGCTCCTCCTGGTGATTAGGCTGGTTCTGCCCACCCACGACACAAAAGGTGCAAGAAAGCCAAGGTCCAAAGGCCTGTTTTCCTCCCTTATTCTGCCCCCCACCCCGCCCATGTCTACCCAAAGAGTCTTGGGGGGAATTGGCTGGGGATGCTGGAGGTTATGGTACAACGCACCTGGAGGGAAGCATGGTGAGGAGGATAGGGGCCCCAGAAGCCTCTTTCTTGAGAAGCTCATATTCCCTGACCTTTGCAACCCTTCCCCTGCGTTCTGGTGACCACCCTACTTCTTCTCCACTCCCTCTGCCTCCGGTCCAGGAGGAAAGTGCAGGATTTTGTCCACCTCCACCACCACCCTGCCCCGCCCCGGTCCTCCTTCCTCCTTACGGCTTGAGGTCCTGGTCGATCAAAATGTCGTAACCGTAGAGTTCGAAGCAATGCTTGTCGCTGATGATGACTTTCTGGACACTCTGCAGGCTCTTGATGAAGATGTTGTCCATCTCGGAGAAGAGGGCCTCCACAGCTTCTGGGCCGTGCTTGGCCGTCAGGTAGAGGCGGAACTTCTGGATCATCCACTTGCACCCCTGGCCCCCCCAAAGGAGAGAGAAACAGAACCCTGGACTCCTTGAACGGCTCTCTCTCAGCCCCACCCACCTCACAGGCTCAGAGTTCTGCTCCCGTGCACATGAGGTTCGGCTGATGAAGGATGAGATGTCAACAAGATCATTGCAAGGGACGTGGGTCCAAACAACTGGGACCAGTGGCATGGGACTGGCCACCAAAGAAGGGTGCTTAGGCACTTGGGTGTCCCGGCAGCTGCTGGTACCGCATGGACGCCGGGCATTAATATGAGACACAGCATGAAACAAAAGCACCAATGCCGTCCTGCCCTTGACGAAGGGCGCCAAGGATTAGCGTGAAAAGATGGAGGGCAACAAAGACCGACAAACAAGCAGCGAGAGTGAGGGGAGGGTCGTCAAAGCAGTTCGGAAGATGCTTCTCGAAGGAAAAGTGGCTCAAAGCATGAAGAGTTCTGCCAGCAGAGGTAGAGGGAAAGACGGAGAGAGAGAGAAGGTGTGTGTGAGAGAGAGAGATGGTCAATGTGGAGGGGAGAGGCTGGAGGCCCATCCATCTGGGAGACCAGCATTTGACTCACTTTGCAGATAAAATTGAATGTACTGGCTGGGGGTGATGGGAGCCGTAGTCCAACTTCTAAGGAGGCCCCCCAGGGTGGGCAAGCCTGCACCAGTAGGTGCTAATACATGGGCAGAGCCACGTGTGACACAGGGCAGCGGCTGGGCTCCCCGGATCACGGTTGAGACATGACTTCTGTCTGGATGCCTTTGGTGTCGTGTTCCTCTCAGTCACGCCGCTTGCTGAACAAGTATTTATCCTAAGTTCTGAGCCACCTCCCAGCGTAAAATGCTGTGCTCTCTGTGGTTGCGCTGAATGTTGCAGTTTTGTGGTACAGTGATGCCTCGCAAGACGAATGCCTCGCCCGACGAAAAACTCACAAGGCGAAAGCGTTTTGCGATTGTTTTGGTGACTCGCAAGACGACTTTTTCTATGGCCGTGCTTCGCAAGACGATTTTTTTTCTCGCAAGAGCGATGCCTCGCAAGACGAAAATAATTAGTTCGTCTTGCGAGGTTTCCCATAGGAATGCATTGCAATGCATTCCTATGGGAAACCGCGCTTTCGCAAGACGAAAATTTCGCAATACGCTACTCGCGGAACGAATTACTTTCGTCTTGCGAGGCATCACTGTATTTACACTGCTTCTGATTTGATACAGTGAAATGGTTTTTATGTTTGTTTCCCATAAGCTACCCAGAGAATCTTGTGCCATCAAGTCAATTCCGACTTACAGGGTTTTTAAGGTAGAGAATATTCAGAAGTGGTTTCCCCTTCCCTTCTTCTGGGGGTGCCCCTGGGACGGTGCAGCTTGCCCAAGGCCACCCAGGCTGGCTCTTCTCTCCCAAAAGTCACAGTGGGGGAATCAAACTCCTAACCTCTGGCTCTGCAGCTGGAGACCTATCTCACTGAGCTGTTCTGTGATAGGGGACATACTAAGGCTGTTACGTGTTTGCTCACCTTCTCAGGATCGTAGTAAGGCGCCGTCTTCTGGACGGCAACATTGGTCAGGTGAACATCTGGCATGAAGAAAGAGTTAAGGACGCTGAACATGGAAAGAAACACTCTTGGCACACAGAAGATAAAGCGTGCCTGCTTCATTAAGCTTGCAGTTCATTTTTCTACCCACCCACCTAACTGGCCACCAGGCCACAGACCTTCAGGTACCGAATAGACAACAAGGAGATAAGAAGAGGAATAGTGCTCTCCTTTATCTGCATAAGAAAACAACAGCCTCAGAGAAACATACTTCTCGATATAAATGTAGGAGAGACAAGATTTAAAGTTCTAGACCGGTGGTAGAATCTTCTGAGATGAACTAATTTTAGTCTCCAGTTTTTCTGGTATGAGGGTTTGCCATGCTTCAGGACTTTGCCGGCCCCCAGCCAAACCAGAGGTGTACATACGCTTTGATCTGACGCAACAGAGAAGATACCAGGTGACTGGCAGCTCTTTGTCTCCAGCCAAGATGGGTGGGTTGCCTGGGAGAGCAGCAGTGGGGGAGTCTAGGGTCCAGGTTTCCACTCCCGGAATCCGGTGGGGCTGCTTCAGCCCTTACAGTGAGCAAATACTGAAAACAAAACAATGCTGCAAATCTGCTTCTGGTGTCCTTTCTATGTGGCACGGGGCTGGAGGGAATGGCACATGATTCTGTTCTTTTAATTGCCAGACCAGGAGGTTTCCAAGAAAGAAAAATGACATATATTGCTGGCGGGGGGTGGGGGTGTTTGGCACCTATGGCCGTAAAAATGATGATTCTGGAGAGCCACATATGGCCTCATAGGTGAGGTTCTCTCCACCCTAGAGATGGAACAACACAACCGATTATGCATTCCTTGAGTTAAAAACCCGGGACCTCAAACTGTTTCTAAAAGTTTGTGGCCACTATCTTGGGACTTTAAATGAGGAGACCCTGAAGCTTCAACATCTCCCAAGGATGATCCTCGAAATTCTCCATCTTCTTGACAGATACAGCTATTGAAGAGGTGACCTCAGAAGGCAGACCCTCCTTGACAGGAGATTTCTGATCAAAGTTTGGAGGGCCATTGGTCACGACCATTTCAGCGATGCGTTTTCTGCTTTGGGAAGGGGCTGAACCCAGGAACCTCAGGTCCCTTCCGGCTCTACTGCTGCAGGATTCCCACCCGCCACGTTCCACCTAACAAGGACTCCCACAAGACTTGAAAACTTAACTGGGTTTTGAGATTTCAGTGGTCTAATAACGATATAACCCGTTTTCACTTTCTAAGTATTCATCCCAGAGGCTTCTGACTGTACAGAGTAAGATCACACAGAGTTTGGGAAATTACTGTTGGACTACAGTTTCCAGAATACCTCTCATCAGCATGACTAGAAGATTCCAGAAGGTGTCGTCCAAAAAAAAAAAAGGAACTTTTCCGGCCTTTGTTAACAAAGAGGTGTATCTGACGTGCAGGAATCAGGAAGCAGAGACTGGTGGCAGTTAGAGAGAGTGGGGGGTTGAGGTTGGAGTATCAGGGCCTCTCCAAAGTCCTGAAGAGGTGTCAGTGTAGACAGAATGCTCAGCCAGGTGCCCTGATGCCCTGACTTGGCACAAGGCAGCTCCCCAGGCAGGGCCACATTTGACATCACATGGAGGGTGATCCTCCGTGGCCCTGAAAGGAGTCCTTGATCGGAACTGCTGCAGCCCAGATCTGCCAGTTCCATACAATGCTGTTACTTTTGACCGGCTGGACAGCTCAGCGTGAGGGAGCAGCCGTCTGAACAGCTGGCTCCCGGTGCTAAGCCCAGAGGCATCTTGTGACAAAGGTCCCTGCCTCCGGCCCCGGGAAAGGGATGTCTCCTTTGGACGCACACTAGAAGGAGTGAGAACCGGTCGGGATACAATGGTCATCGATGGTGTTCAGCGTGAAGCGCGTGTTGGAGAACCGAGCAAAGCCATCGCGATACAGCCAAGCTTTGAGTGGGAGATACTGGAAGACAGAGAAGCCAGGCAGGTGAGAGGCTGAACACACCTCCCCACAGATATAACCCATAACATCAGATGCGGGCAGGGGTGGGGGGATATCACTTTTACTCACTCACCGACATGACGAGGACGTAGACCCTCAAGTCAAACTTCCGACCTGTAAAAGAAAGCAAAGTGACTCTACGGAAGGCTGCCCCATCCCTTATGGGCCAGCCAGCAACACAGGACAATGGTCTAAGTGCTTGGGGATGAAGCCCTTTTTTTGCTCATGTAAAGGGCTATGTACATCAGGATGATGGGGATGATACAAAGAAGAAAGAACTGGAAATAGACTTCTGAAACCAGGCTAAGAAAAAGGCATAGCAGAAGAGCCCATAATCATGGTTGGTACTATGGTCACCCCTTTACTTGTGTGCCACGTGTCCCCCATAGCTTTTCCAGCAGCTCGCCACGTATTCAATGCACAGCAGCAGAGAGAATAATTTTAAATATATATATGATGGGAACAGTTTAAAATGATCTTAATGCTGCGGCTCCTTAGGGTGCCATAAGACTAGCAGGAGCGGCTGGGATATCTGGAAGGCTAGGAGAAAAGAGATTCTTAGCAGCCTTGCTGATCTCCCCAGCCCCACATCTCCCCTTTGCAGCTGTTCATCTGCTTGGGAGAGGAGAGGAAGACACAGGAAGCTCAGTAATATCTCAGCTGATGAGAAGACCCTGCAGGCTCTGAACCTGTACAGAAGCCTGCCTACAGTGGCTCTTTGGGGTTCAGCAAGGCTAGTACTAGCCATGAGGGCTAGTGCTGCTCTTTTCCTCCTCTTCTCCTCCTGCAGTTTTGTATTTATTCTGTTCTCTCTGTATTAAAGCATCTCTTTGAGGCTTTCATTGTAATGTTGAGTTTCCTCTGCGCTTACGGCATTATTTTGTTCTATTTTAACTTTGACATATTTTGCAAAATGTCATTTCCCCATCCTTCTCCTTCTGTCAATCGGGAGGCATTTTGATAAGCATGACCGCCATCTTTCAGTATTTGAAGAATTGGCACATAGAAGATGAATACATTTGTTTTCTGGGGCTCTAGAAGGTAGATCCTAAGCAACAGATTCAAATTACAAGAAGGTGGATTTACACTAAATATTAAAAACGTCCTGATAATCAGAGCTTTCTAAAACGGAACAATTGCTTTGGGAGGTGGCAGACTCTCCTTCACCAGAGGCACGTAAACACAGGTGGGATGATCATCCCCAGTCGGATGCTTGAGTTGTGGATGTCTTGCTTCCAGAATATGTCAGACTCTGTAGCCAATACCTTGTTGTTTAACATAGCAAATAGTGCTAGAGTAGACCCACTGAATCAACGGGGATTTTGCGAGCCGGCTCCTCCCTACGTTCCATTGATTCAAATGGGCCGACTCTCCCTGGGAGTTACTGTTAAAGAAAGTCATTTTTAGATTAGGCATCCTTCAGTCTCAAGAGACTCTGGTAACGTGCTCTGTATGGAGGACTTGGAACAGCATCTAGTGTGGCTGAGAAGGCCAATTTGAGAGTGACCATCCCTTCCACACTGAAGACAAATACAATCTGTCCCCTGTCCAGCTCCCTGTTTTTGCTGGTTTCGGGACTGCCTCTTTGCCTCATCCTGCTGAACAAGTGCCTCTTCAAATTGGGAGAGGCCATGCTGCACCGCCTGCCTCCAGGCTGAACGCTCAGAAGGACTCCTCAGCTACTGGCATATAGAAGTTCACTTATACTGAACACTATACTGTAGGCCATTTTAATGTCTGTTCCTCAGGTTTGGAGATATCCCTTTGGACCTCTTGTTAACTATCATAAGTTATTATGTATCATCATCATCAACAAACCCAGTCATCCCACTGTTCACTCATAACTTTTATTTATGAACAGATTAAGAAGAGCTAGTTGTAATATTGATCCTTGGGAGACCCTGCCATTTATATCTTTCTCCCTTCTACACTGAAGACAAATACAATCTGTCCCCTGTCCAGCTCCCTGGTTTTGCTGGTTTCGGGACGACCTCTTGGCCTCGGCCTGCTGGACAAGGGTCTCTTCAAATTGGGAAAGTCATAGAGTCGGCCGATTGGAATCAGTGGAACTTAGGGAGGAGCCGGTTCACGGAATCCCCGTTGATTCAGTGGGCCTGCTCTAGTGCAGTCGTCTGTGCCAAGCAACACAGTTTTTCACATACGACCCTTGAGATCTCTTCCAGCTCTGCACTTCTATGAATGCCACCATTCAGTGTTCCTTGTGAGACACACTTCGAGCCCAGCCTGCTGTGGGAAACAGTCCTGTAAGCAAAGGAGCGACCTTCCTGCCAGGGCCAATAGCGCTTCATTCTCCAAAGGCAACGTGGAGTTCTCCGCCATTCACCCATCATCCTCAGGGCACTGCTGCCCTTCCTGTTCGCGGGGAGGCAGTCTCCTCCGCAGAGGGCTAAAACCAAATTAGATGGAAGGCTTCACTGCCTGTGAGGTCCGCATCACTGTCATGTACAGCCGACAAAACAGCTGTGCCAACAGATCACAGGCACGGAGAACTTGGGAGGGAAGTCACAGAGCAAGGAGTACAAAGTTGGAAACAGTAGAAATATAACGGCTTGCCTCACTGATGGGTTGCAAATATCATTCCCCTCCAACTGGCTAGGCGCTTATCAATCGCAGGCAGTTGACAATGCAACGTGGAGTGACTCTGGGACTTTCCTGTTGTTTTCCACAGAAGAGTGAGCCACCAGTCTCCACGCAGATGAGAGGAACGGGCACCATACAATGATGTCTACGGTTTCCCCTTGCCTTTGGTGCTGTTCTGGCATCACAGCATGTGGCTTCTTCAACAGGCTTACCGGGGGCACCCCACCCTGCCCCCCTCATTGCTGCTTTCTTCACACAAGCAACAATGAAGAGAGACCTTTCTGTCTGCAGGCAGACTCTACCTGCCCGCAAGAACCCTGGAAAACAGGGGGCTCTTGGTTGCACGTAAGACCTCTGCATGAGCAAGACTCCCTTGTCTTCAGACTGCCCATTGCTCCTGTGAAGGAAACAATTAAGGTTCACTTTTGCATGTACAGCCTCAGCACGAACCTCTCCTCTTCAAATTGATTTTCCCTTGTGTAAAGAAACAGCAAAGAAGGGGGGAAGCCCAATTGCTATCTTCTGAGTACCCTGAAGAAATTGCATTCTGTAACGCTTGAGCAGGGTGACTATCACCCGAGAACTTACCTCCTATTAAATATGGGTTCTCAATATAGCGCTGAGCTACGTAGTTTTCTACTGGAATTTCATCCTTCTGGTCATCGAGGCGAACACCATCCTGTGGGGGAGAAAAAAAAATCAGGTGACTTGCTTAGATTAGGAAGAACTGAACTTGTATCTAGTTTCTCCTAAACTTTTTTCTTGCTGACCCTCAGAGTCTGGTTGACTGCTATATCGGGGATAAGGGATGTATTAGTCATTATTGCTTTATTTTATTTACATCCTGCCTTTCTCCCCAAGCAGACCTAAGGGAAGGACACATTTTATCAGCTCTGATTTAGCATTTACACTGGGCAAGATACTGCCTTTTTTCACAGCTCCTGTTGCTTGTCCATAGCATGCAAAAGAGATATTCAGAAGCATGGAAGGGATCAAAAGGCAATCGAGCTCAAACCGCACAAGTGCCTCTCACACTTCTACAGCACCATGTGCTACAATGAAAGAGTTGGTGCATCATGTGCCTCGTGATGCAGTGGTTGAATTGCAGTACTGCAGCCAAAACTCTGTTCATGATCAGGGCTCAATCCCAGGTAGCTGGCTTGAGGTTCACTCAGCCTTCAATCCTTCTGAGGTTGGTAAATTGAGTACCCAACCTGCTGTTGGTCGTGGTGCGGCAGTGTGTAGTCTGCATAATTAAATTGTAAACCACCCAGAGAGTGCTTTAAGTGCTATGGGGCAGTCTATAAGCAGCCTGCTTTTCATGGAAGTGCTACAGAATAATATGCCCTTGGACATGGAATCAACCCGAGTCTCATGATATTGTTGAAAGCAAACATAAGCAAGACAAGTTTAGATTTAGGGAGGCAAATTCTTTCCAGATGCCAGATACAGAGATCATCCATACCCTGAAGGTGAGCATCATTCCCGAATCTTCAAGGACTAACTTGCCAAAACTTGTAAGCGGCTCTAGAGGAATCATTACATTTCATTGTGACTGCTGTAAGATTCAGCCTGTCAGATGGGATTTAAACTGAACTAAGATCCTGAGTGGGGGAGCTACGCAGAGAGAGTAGCAATATGCTCAGCATCCTCTTAGCGACAATTTTCAGATTTCCCTGGCCGAAGAAGCCACAGTGCAGAATTTCCAAATACTAAGTCGTTGAGGTTTCCCAGGTAGAAGCCAAGATGTGTCATAAACGATAAAGACTTGTGGCACTTTAAGGAACAATAAGTTTATTGTGCCATCAGTTTTTGTGGTCTTCAGCACATGCACATCATATTAACTTCATGTGATGCACCTATATATGCGTGCGTATGGTTGAATGGAGGGTTGGAGGAGAACTGAAACTAATGAGGTGAGAGGAAAATGCATGTCTTCCCACGGGCCAAACATGTGTCTCGTGTTTTGCACGGCAGGTAAAAATTTCATGCACCTGACAGGTGAGCTATAGTTCATGAAAGCCCATGCTGTAATTGGTTAATCTTTAAAGGTGCCATAAGAATTTTTGTTGGTTTTGCTGCAACAGATAAGCATGGCCGCTCTTCAGCAAACATAGTACAATCGCTCGGAGCTGGAAGAAATCAAACGCTCTCAGATCCACCACTTTGCTCAAGGGTGGGATGATCCACATATACAGATTTAACTGACAGGAGCAGGGCAGGAAAAAACAGGGACCTTAGGCTCTTGCAGCTGATGCAAAGATGCTGCTCACCGGGCAAACCTTTAAGGTGGGCTGTTCCCAACTAATCCCTTCCTGAGAGGTGAGAAGAAGAAGGCATCTCACCTTCCTCCAGTCAATCACATCCTTGAGCTTCCGGAAGAGAAAAATTCCTCTTCCTTGAGATCGGGCAACCTGCGGGAGGGAGAGAAAAGAGTTACTCTTTTTCTTTTAAAAAATCTGCCTGGCTATTTCCTCTCGACTTGCAAGAAACAAGGTGCAACCAGCAACAAAAATATGACTTTTGAGGACTCTGGTCTTAATTTTAAACGCAAACACACTCGCGTGCACACACACGCATACACAGATATTGTGGCACCTTTAAGACTAGTCAACTTATTTCAGTGCGAACTTTCCTGAGCTACAATCCAGACACTGTCCCCCACCCTGACTGCTGACCAATGACAATCTGTTAATGCTCTCTCTCTTTGCTGGCTCCTAGGATACACCAGATACTGCAGTCACAAACTCCAAGTGTATCTTCACAGGTGTAATGATTAGGAACTTCACCCCAAATGGAAAGCAAAGATTTTCATCTTCACAGCCACAGAGTGCTAATTTCAAAGTACTGGGCAGCAGCTTGCTTTTGAATAGGCCATGAAGATCCATTAGCTTTTCAAAACCCTGCCTCTGATAGAGAACAAAACAACAACAACTAGATTCTTGATATGGATATGGCAGCAGCTGTACTGGTACCTCAGGCAGAGTGATGTATTCTTTATTTATTTATTTGTATCAGAGTGTCGCCCAATTTAAAATTATGGACATATATGAAATATACTAAAAACAAATTAAAGTATCAAGAGAAATAGACTATTTTTGACCAGACGGGCTACTTTAATAGCTTTATCTCACTACTAGTTTCTTGCGCCTTTTTCAAGTTCCACCACTATGAAGGTAATAGAAAGTTCATTGGATTCACTCCGAATATGCCACTGGTGTTTCATTTTGATTATGCATTGGCTGGTCTTCCCTGCCAGGAGCAGTTGGGTTGCTGTTTCTTTAGATGTATTTAGTCAGTGAAAATATTTTTATGCCACCCTTCATCATATTTAGCATTTCGGGGCACTGTGTAGCTAAACTGGGTAGAACAATAAAAGAATTAAACTAGAACTAACAAACATGCCAAGATGAATAAAAACATGGGGGAAGGCCTTTCTAATTACCTACTTGGGGCTATCTGCACGCAAAGCATCCTCCTCTACTGCAGGCCTACAGTTCATCCTACAGAACTGCTGGATAGAGCTCAGTGGTTTAGGTCTCTGGCTGCGGAGCCAGAGATCCAGAGGTTGATTCCCCCGTGGCGCCTCCTTGACGGGGGCTGGATGGACTCCATGATCCAGAGGGTCCTTTCCAGCTCAGCAGTTCTAAGGGGATCCTTTATTCAGAACCATCGAGCAAAATTGTGACCGAGGTCCAGAATCTCAGCCTCACACTTTGCGCCAGGCCAGTTTTTCTGTGGATGCACGCAATATTCCTTACTAAAATTATGATCTTTTAAATTTTTTATGTATAATGATGTTTTTATTATGTGTGTAAGCCGCCCTGAGTAGACTTTGTCTAGGGGGGCGGGGTAAAAATCTAATAAAGTAAAGTAAAGTAAGTAAGTAAAGAATCTCTGCCGCTCAAGACCTCTGTGTCCCTTTTGTATTGAACAGAGACTTTCTGAGGCTCTATGAAGTTCTGAAATGTATGTTTTAAAAACCTGGATTTGCTTTTTTATATCACACATTGCATATCGTAAAGGCCGATGGCCCTAAACAACAACGTTTTGACAGACTGACTCCATCCATGAAGGTCTTGTGAAAATCCTTCGGGTCTTGGGAATAAAGCCTAGAGAAAGGGCCCAGGTCACCTCAAAAACAGCCATCCGGAAACGTCTTAGTTGCTGCTCAGTGGAATGGCGATCTGGCTCGCCTTCTCCCTGCTGTGTTTCTAAAGCTGACGATGCTGTTTTATTTAGCGGTGTAAAAAAGAATGCTTGATGGTGTGCCATTATATAAAGGTTTTATGAGCAGAGATCTGGGAAGGCAGCATTACTCATGAGTGGAGGTGCCCTGGGTGAGTTATGCTGACCATCCTGAAGGACAGCCGGTAAAATCTTTACAGCACCGCACATTATGCTACCATTTCTCTTTTCCACATTTCGGGCAGAAGTTTCTTTGGCTCTTGCTTGCATCTATTTGGGAAAGTTTAGCAGGATTATCTCTCTCTACACGCACCCCAGTTTCTAAATCAAGATCTGCTAGAATTCCCTTTGAAGAACTGGCATGCTACAAAATGAGGCCCAGTGGAAAGACATTCTTATGAATCCCTCAGCTGATTTTTAGCCACCTCAGAATAGAGGGCAAAGCCCTGCTGGCAGAGGCCAAAAGGCCAGCGAGATTCACACCCGGTGTCCGACAGCCAGAGGACACCTCTGGGAAGCTTGCACGGTGAGAGACCAAGGCAGCAGGCTGTGTGTCCTCTGGACTCAGGTGTCTTACATTACAAGGTTTTCATACCTGGAAGGTCCATTGAGCTGTCAGGAGCGCTGGTGTGGCGCAGCGGGTAGAGCAAAAGACTACGACTCAGAAGGCCTAGGTTCAAATCCCCCTCTTGGCCATGGAAACCCTCAGCGGGCAGTGGGGAGCGATGACACTGGTAAAACCACTTCTTCTATATATCACATATCTTGAAAACCCTACCAGGGTCACCACACATTGGATGGTACTTGATAGCACATAACACACACATCATGGGTAACAGCCACTGATATACCTACTTCTCCCTCTAAGCTAGTGGACATCAGTGCACTTTGTGGCAACGGGTTCCACTGACTGTGCAACGACTGGAGAAGGTCTGCTCTTTGCTCTGTCCTAAACCTTTCACCATGTGAGGAGGAATTAAAGAACCTCTTAATGAGGGTGAAAGAGGAGAGCGCAAAAAATGGTCTGAAGCTCAACATCAAAAAAACTAAGATCATGGCCACTGGTCCCATCACCTCCTGGCAAATAGAAGGGGAAGATATGGAGGCAGTGACAGATTTTACTTTCTTGGGCTCCATGATCACTGCAGATGGTGACAGCAGCCACGAGATTAAAATACGCCTGCTTCTTGGGAGGAAAGCCATGAGAAACCTAGACAGCATCTTAAAAAGCAGAGACATCACCTTGCCGACAAAGGTCCGCATAGTCCAAGCTATGGTTTTTCCTGTAGCGATGTATGGAAGTGAGAGCTGGACCATAAAGAAGGCTGACCGCCGAAGAATTGATGCTTTTGAATTGTGGTGCTGGAGGAGGTTCTTGAGAGTCCCCTGGACTGCAAGGAGAACAAACCTATCCATTTTGAAGGAAATCAACCCTGAGTGCTCACTGGAAGGACAGATCCTGAAGCTGAGGCTCCAATACTTTGGCCATCTCATGAGAAGAGAAGACTCCCTGGAAAAGACCCTGATGTTGGGAAAGGGTGAAGGCAAGAGGAGAAGGGGACGACAGAGGACGAGATGGTTGAACAGTGTCACCGAATCGACCAACATGAATTTGACCCAAATCCGGGAGGCAGTGGAAGACAGGGGGGCCTGGCGTGCTCTGGTCCATGGGGTCACGAAGAGTCGGACACGACTTAACGACTAAACAACAACAAAACCTTTCACCATTCAGCTTCAGAGGATGGCCCAGGGCTTGAGTGACACAACTGCTCCACAGCATACGTAATTCTATATACCTCTCTCTTATCATGGAGTCATAGAATCATAGAATAGTTGAGTTGGAAGGGGCCTAGAAGGCAATCAAGTCCAACCTGCTGCTCAAGGCATGAATCCAAATCAAAGCAGATCTGACGGAGGGTTGTCCAATTTTCTCTTAAATGCCTCCAGCGCTGGAGCACTCACCACATCCCAAGATCATGGGTTCCATTGTTGTACTGCTCTAACAGTTAAGATGTTTTTCCTAATATTCAGCCAAAATCTGGCTTCCTATAGCTTGAGCCCATTCTTACGTGTCTGGCATTCTGGGATGATGGAGAACAGATCCTGCCCCTCCATCTTGAAAAATAATAAAGGTGAGGCAAACCAGCACAGGAGGTCTATGGCGGGTGGCACTCGCTTTACTCTCTCCTTTCCATGATGACAGGCATGTACCAGCAGCTGTGGAGAGCCACGGAATTAGACGACCCGTAGTTCTCAAAGTTCCTGGTCCTTTACTCACCTGCTAGGTCTCTGGGTGGTCCTACCACTGCAAACTGATTCACTGCCTCAAACACGGCGAGCACCAAACTGCCAATTGCATTCTCCACCCTTCTTTGAAGCCAGCCCTGAATTCCCGGCATCACAGGTCCCCCAGGTGATAAAGCACAGTTTCCGAGCCTTCTCGCTAGAAGTGAGATATTGGGCTGTTAAAATGTCCCTGGCTCAAGGCTCATCTATTACCTTCCCAGTTTTAAGACTCGGATATTTTTTTTCCCAGCAGAACATTTTGTAAGGCAAAGAAAGAAATATTTTTATGGCAGGCTGTTTTCGTGAGATCTGCCCACCTCCACTCCCACCCTCCCTTTAAGCGGCACTTGCTAAAAACAGCAAAGAGCTGAGCCCGGCAATCCAAGAGGACTTGCCTGCCATAACAAGGGGGCTCGGGAGAAGATCAACAGTCACCACCCCAGAAAGGAGGTCCATGCCACGGGCCACGCTGCAGCTTACTGTGCTTCACGGTACTGCTAACGTAGGGAGCAACTACACTGGCCATTCACCACGCAAAATTGCATTGGATTGGGCACACGTGAATCCAGATTAAAACCCAGTGACTACACAACATAAAGCTCAATGGGGGGAAAGCCTACTGTGGAATCGTCTTTTTTGTTCAGCCGGCAGGGGTGGTTTATATTTGTTCCAATTGGGTTGAATGCTTTTGTCTGCCTTCTGCCCAGAGTGATCCCCTGATCTGATGAAAAGGGGTGCTTGTGCCAGTTCCCCTCAACTTTGCACCCCTTCTCTCCAAATTGATTTTAAACAAATCAATTTCAGCTGAGCCCTGGAATACTTTATCACTACGGCATTTAGGAGAACCTTTTTTTTTAAAAGGAGAGGTGGGCATTGCTAATTAGCGCATTGTTAGCACATTAGGGCAGTTTCTGATGTGGGAACTCTGTCCAAACGGAGGTCTCTGCCTCTACTAACTCCTGCAAATTGTCATCTGAATGACTACAGCCATTTCAAATGGGGAAACCCAATTTCAACGGGTGCGAATCACAGAGGATCACACTGTATTTTCCCCACTGCACAGTCTCACCCTACATCAGCCTAACCTATGCAGCATTTTTATTGGGTCCCCCAGTTACCCCATATAATTATAGATTGGCAGACCACTTGGCTTGGGAACCAGATGGGTAGTGAACCAATTCCAGGAAGAAAAACGTAATGGCCACACTTCATGCCCTCTTTCATGCCCCCTAGTAGCACACCTTGCGACGGGCAGGTTGGGACGGGGGAAGGATTTGGTGGAAAACACGCTAGAAGAAGACCCAATATGAGGCTGGCTGGCTTTAAAAGGAAGCCACGCCCTACAGTTTGCAAGATCTGAGCAGGGCTATTTAGGGACAAGATCTTTTGAAGGTCACTAACTCACAAGGCTGCCCGTAAGTCAAAAGTGACTTGATGGCACAGAACTGCAATAGAAAAAAAACATAAACGTTGTGCAGCCGCAGCATATTCTGACAATAAGACAAAAGAGACCCAGAGGTTTGCTGGAAGACGAGGGGAGAAGGGTGACCCTACGTGCCCTCATTCATGGGCCCTCTTCATCCCTCATACCATCAGCCTCCAACAAGCACAAGAAGCATAAGAAACAAGGGAACAACCTGCCTCTTTCAAGTCATTTTGGGTCAAGCTATTCGTGTTTCGAGAACCAGAGCGACGAGAGAGAGACACTTAAAGGTGATGGCTGAATCTCCAGGTAGAGGATTATTGGTTGTGCAACTAGTCACCCTTTCGCTCTCTCAGGAGTGCCGACTCCACAGTTTGCATTGGATTAGGCAGTTCAAATCAAACCAAGAAGCAGTGGCTACCAGAGGCAAAACGAAGAGTGGGGAAGCCTGTCTTTTTCCTTAGCAAACCACTGCGTCTTGCTCAGCCGGCAGAGGGTGGTTCGTTGTGTTCCGATTCAGCTGGCATTGTTTTTACCTCCACTTTGAAGCTTCCATGATTGCCTATTCCGATGCAAAAGGGTGAACTCGGGGACGTGAGGTGAGCGGTTACAGCAGCTGCTCTCAACTGAGCTCCAGTGGTCTCCTCAACTCCAAACAATTTTTCCATATATTTTATTTTTTAAAACGTGCTTGTCAAAAGTAGTGCTGAATTAGAGAAACACTGTGCACAGTCAATGCCAAGGAGAGAGAGAGAGAGAGTAAGAGCGACTTAGACTGGAGATTACCACCATCAGATTGAATAGGAAATAGTAGGATTTAGCTATGGTAGAATGAACGCAAAGCTTTGATAATCCAGTGGAGAAACACCCAGCAGATGAAATGTATAAAAAAGAGGCAGGTCAAGAAGAGGATATACCTTCTCACTGAGAGGGACACCTGCTAGGGATGTGTGTGAAGGACATCACCATAGCCCAAAACAGAACACACCACCAGAATATCAAGAGACTGTGTGATAGGAAGCCAACTGCCAAAATTTACACTGAGATAGTTTATCACACCACTTTTTACTGGTTTAAAAGCAGTGTGACAAACTAGTGCTCACTGTGAGACCTTAAGTCCGAACCAACGTACATCATGTGCCTTCCAAAAAGCTCCACCAAACATTTCTCAAGGGTAAAGCACAATAAAGCTCACTCTCTCTCTTTCTCCAGGGAGGTATATTCTAGCTAAATCCTCTGTGGGCATAACACATGGAGTATCAGCTTGCAGGATTCAGGGTACAGAACATGCTTACGAGCTTCCCTTAAGCACAAGTCTAATCCTACAGCCAAGGAAGATTGAAAAATTAGCAACTTCATCTTTACCACAAGACCCTTCTACAATAATGCAGCACAAAGATGTTTTTCAACCAAATCTGCTGTATTTATTTTAATTTTTTGTAATACGCCACCTCCTTCCTTCCTTAGGAAGAGGTGGACTATAAACACCGGTGAACGAACCAGAATATGAAATACGTCCAGTTCCCACCATCGCTACCTCCAGAGCCTCCTGCAAGCTGCATCTTCCCACTTGTCGGCACAACGTTGATAATTGTAACCTTTTTAATATAGTCCCATTTAGTGTATCCTGATTTTCTCCCCAATGTTAATTGAGGATGTGGGCCCAAATCGGCTTAATGTAAGGTTTCTTGCTGGCAATTAACGGAAATTATCATTTGTAGACTTAGATAATCACTGGCTGTTATCCTCCTGGCAGTAATTCACATGCTCGTTTGCATAATTACCTCCCATCCCCCCTCAAAACCCACCCCTTATTTGCAGGCGGAAGGCAAAGCGGCTGATGCCAGCTTTTTATCTGCCCAGCAAACGACCTGTCCTGCTGTGAGCCTCACAGATGGGTGTGGAGGTAATTATGTGCCATGGAGCCATATTCATGATTTTAAATGGCTCTCATCATCTGGCAACAGCTAAGCCTTTCCTGGTTCTGATTAACATCTTACCAGCCTTCAAAAGAGGCAGAGTTGGGTGGGTTTTGTTTGTTTTTTTACTCCCTTGTTGTTGTCGTTGTTACATACCATCAGGTCACCTTCCACTTATGGTGACCCTATGAATGAGTGACCTCCCAAAGTGTCTGTCTTGTCCTCAATGGCCCCACTCAGCTTTTGCAAAATCAAGCCTGCAATTTCCTTTAAGGAGTCAATCCATCTCGTGTTTGGTCTTCCTCTTTTCCTGCTGCCTTCCACCTTTCCCAGCACTATTGTCTTTTCCAGAGAATCTTGCCTTCTCATGAGGTGCCCAAAGTAGGACAGCCTCAGTTTTGTCATTTTTGCCTCTGGAGAGATTTCAGGCTTTATTTGACCTGTTTGTCCTTCTGACGGTCCAGGGTATCTGTAAAGCTCTTCTCCAGTTGTTGTTGTTGTTTAGTCGTTAAGTCGTGTCCGACTCTTCGTGACCCCACGGACCAGAGCACGCCAGGCCCTCCTGTCTTCCACTGCCTCCCGGAGTTGGGTCAAATTCATGTTGGTCGCTTCGATGACACTGTCCAACCATCTCGTCCTCTGTCGTCCCCTTCTCCTCTTGCCTTCACACTTTCCCAACATCAGGGTCTTTTCCAGGGAGTCTTCTCTTCTCATGAGATGGCCAAAGTATTGGAGCCTCAGCTTCAGGATCTGTCCTTCCAGTGAGCACTCAGGGTTGATTTCCTTCAAAATGGATAGGTTTGTTCTCCTTGCAGTCCAGGGGACTCTCAAGAGTCTCCTCCAGCACCACAATTCAAAAGCATCAATTCTTCAGCGGTCAGCTTTCTTTATGGTCCAGCTCTCACTTCCATACATCGCTACTGGAAAAACCATAGTTTGGACTATGCGGACCTTTGTCAGCAAGGTGATGTCTCTGCTTTTTAAGATGCTGTCTAGGTTTGTCATCGCTTTCCTCCCAAGAAGCAGGCGTCTTTTAATTTCGTGGCTGCTGTCACCATCTGCAGTGATCATGGAGCCCAAGAAGGTTAAATCTGTCACTGCCTCCATATCTTCCCCTTCTATTTGCCAGGAGGTGATGGGACCGGTGGCCATGATCTTAGTTTTTCTTCTTCTTCTCCAGTACCATATTTCAAATGAATCGCTTTGTCCTATTGTTTTTGTCACTATCTCCATTTGGGTTGATGATTAAGCCAAGATATTCAAAAGCGTTAACAACTTCAATTTCTTCACTGTCAGCACTAAAGTTTCTTCTTTCACTTTTACGAAAAGTCGTTTCAAGTCGCTTACGGCTTTCTGCCAGTAAGAGGGTGCCACCTGCATCTCAGACATTACTAAAAAGCACCAGCTTCAATCCACATTCTTGTGGGGCCCCCACTTCTTCCACCTCTCCCTTATAAAGAATTTCAGAAGCAACAGACGCCCCCCCAACAAAGTTAGGGCAGGGTAAGCTGCTTTGAACGCAACCTGAGGCCGTTCATGTACACAGCACATGATGCTACACCTGAATCGTAACCCTGGCTCTGTAACTTTTCTCCTGCTGCAGGACGGTGTCGTTCCTCTTTACGCACAGTAGTTAGCAAAGGCATTTAACCCAGTTCTCTGGCCCTTCAGCTGAGGTGTGCACTTTATTTTTTGTCAAGACCATTCTTTGGCTCTCTTTCTGCTTTCTCTCAGCCAAAAGTTATCTTACCGGTTTCATGATCCAGGTGATGCCGGGGTTCTTGCGAAATTCTTCCACAAACAAGTGATACTCGGAAGGCATCTCAAAGGTTTTTGGGAAAAAGTCACACTTCATGGCCTCCAGCTTCCCGGCCTCTCGTTCCAACTGTTTCCGAAACCGCTTCAGGTTCTTCACAATGTAATTCTTCCGCGTCAGCTGCAAACACACAAAGGAGAATAAGACTAGCCTCAATACACACTCAGATCATGCTGCATCAGTGCTCATATAATCCTGTGTCACGCCAGGTGAGATGGTTTGTCTATCTAGCAAATTACTACCTGATATGACCTTGAACAGCCAGGGCTCTCCAAGGTCGCAGACAGAAAAAGAGAGCGCTTTCACAATCAACTGGTATCTGAAATACGTACCCAGAGATACTAGGAACTGAACACACAACATTTTGCCTGCAAAGGAGCGGCGCTATCATAGCATTATGCTTCTCTTCATCGACTTGCTTCTTACCAGAGAGAAAAAAAGCATGGGGTGGGGAAACCATTTGACACCAAATTCCAATTTGGGAAGAGTCTCGGGGCCACATTCCAACACCAGGGAGGGTTAAGGCCATGAGGTGGGGTCGGATATAATTCTTCTCAATTGAATAGTTTCCTCCAAGCACCAAAAGTACAGCTCATTTCTAAGTAAGTGCCAATGCAATCATTTTCCTTCCTGCAAACTACTGCTGAGGCTATTTAAAGTACCTTTTAGAACCCTCTTATCTCCAATTTGCTGATGAGAGACAGCAGTAGCAGAAGCTAGCCTGCTAGGTAGGGATCCCCACAGGTTGCATCCAGCCAATGCATACCTTTATTCAGTTATGAAGAATCTCCATAGCCCATGACCCTAATATGGCTAAAGGAAGCTCCCTACCTATTTGCCAGATGGTGAAAAGTTCCAAATCCCAGTTCTTCTAGGTCCGTAGCGGTCTTAGTGAGATTCATGCCCTCACTGAACTTTGACAGCCACATCTCTGAAAACTGCTTTCCTTGCCAGATCTTTGAAATCCTAGCTAGAAATCCATTTCTCTGCTGGAGCTTTGCTATTTCTTTGGATTAAAAATAAAAAAAAGCCAAAATGGTTTGCTAATTTAACTGCCAAGAACACTGACTATTTCACTACTGATTCCAGGGGTGGGCAACTTTGGCAAGTATGGGGGGCAGTTTTCTGACCCTGATTTCTCCCAGGGGCCACCGAGAATGACAAAAATGGAGAGGAAATTATGCCAGAAGTGACTAGAAGTCCACGTCTGGTTTTGAAAAATGGGAATTTTTGGGATGGGCTAACCTGTGACTAATATAAATGGTAAATCATTGCCCCTAGATGCTTCCAGAACCAACAATTCACCTTTGTTTTTGGCTTGGAAAAGCTTTTTTTTTTTAAATCTGTGGGGGGCACAGGAGTCTAATGGGGTAGGTAAAGGTTCCCCTTGACATTTAGTCCAGTCATGTCCGACTCTAGGGCACAGTGCTCATCCCCGTTTTCAAGCCGTAGAGCCAGCGTTTTGTCCGTGGACAGTTTTCCGTGGTCA
This sequence comes from Intellagama lesueurii, assembly GCA_037013535.1. NCBI lineage: Eukaryota > Metazoa > Chordata > Lepidosauria > Squamata > Agamidae > Intellagama > Intellagama lesueurii. Next base: position 240,572,009 of record JBAJHW010000004.1, on the reverse strand, counting down.
CGTGGCCAGCATGACTAGACACGGAACGCCGTGACCTTCTCACCAAGGTGGTACCTATTTATCTACTCGCATTTACATGCTTTCGAACGGCTAGGTTGGCAGGAGCTGGGACAAGCGATGGGAGCTCACTCCGTCGCGTGGATTCGATCTTACGACGGCTGGTCTTCTGACCTTGCAGCACAGAGGCTTCTGCGGTTTAACCCGCAGCGCCACCATGTCACCTCTAATGGGGTAAGGGGGTGCCAAAAACAGCAATGTGAGTCACATGTGCCCAAGGCCATTTTGCCCACTCCTGATATATTGAAATCATTTTTTATTCCCTCCTTCAATTCACAAGGTGGTTTATAAACATTAAAATTTCAAAAACAGATCAGAAAGTCTAGATTTAATATATCTGTGAAGATTCTCAGTCCTCCAGGTGAGGTTATCTGGAAACTGAGTCATGGCAACTGGACTTCTTTCCCATTAGGTTGAAACGTTTCGCTACTCCCGCAAGTAGCTTCTTCAGTCTAGATTTAATAGTATTTACTAAAACCAGATGAATAGTCATTGAGCAAGTCTCTGCCAAAGCAGAAAACCCACAACTAAAGCCTCCCGGACAGGTGGCCATCTGACCTCTGCTTTAAAAACCTCCAACACCTCTGAGGTTGTCCATTCCACTGTCAAACATCTCTTATTGTCAAGAGGTTCTTTGTAATGTTGAGTGAAACCTCTTTTCTCACAACATGAATAAAACAAACCAGATATAGCCAGTGGGCAGGGGAAGCTAATTGACCCCATTCTTCTCTTTCTGTAGGAGAACTTTCCCTGGAACAAAGGTCAAAATCCTGCTGAGGAAAACCCTGCAGACCTAAAGGCAATCATACAAGTGGTCCCCTGCTCTTCCTTTCAATCCGTGGCACAGCTCGGTATGAGACTGGACGCACCATCGTTTGCTTTATCAGTAGATACAGTAAGGGCAAAAGTGATGGACGGCTTGCTACTAAGGTCAGTTCACTCATTTATTTGCCCTTATATCACTGTGTAGGGTGACAGGATTCTGGGCACTGTGGCTTTAATGTGCTTTTAGAAAATCATAAATAATAATTAGAGATGGGCATGAACTACTGGTTTGGCAGTTTGTGCTGGTTCATCTTTTGGACTAACAGGTGTTTGGCACTGCGAAGTCCTGCCTCCACCAGCAGGTGCCCACTCAGAGGCAGTGCCCAGGTTTCCCTGCCCCGCCTCCTCCGAGCGTTGCCTCTGAGTGGGCAGCCTTCAAAGGAGGCGGGGCTGGGAAGCGCTGAACACCTGTTTGGCCAGAGGACGAACTGACACGAACCACCGGTTTGGCAGTCCATGCCCATCTCTAGAACAGAATAAAGACTTTTCCATGCCTACAGAAATTTATTCTATGAGGAGTTTGTGACAGAACCCTCTCCAAATCTATCTGGCCATATCAGAAAGGAGCTTATTGGATGAGAGAAGGCAGGAGGTGAACCAATTGAGAAGAAAAAGAAGGAAAGGGTTAGCTTGTTTTCCCAGACAGGGAGATTAGAATTTAGAGTGGGCTATATAAAGAGAAATATTTTGTATCTGGGAGAGTAAGGTCTGTTGTGGGAAAGCTGGCATGTATGATTAATATAACCTCAAGCTAAAGCCTGTGCAGTTTAACAGTTGTTAAACTTGAATAAAGATCTTATTTTTATGTTTAAATTTTAAAACCGCTTGGGCTCTTATGATTTGGGCTTAAGGGAAGTCTGGCCAAAGTCAAGGGCAGTTTAAAGGTGATTAGCCAGGTTAGGGCTGGTCACAGTGTTTAATACTTAAATAAGTAAAAGTGATATTTTCATGTCGCACATTATTAAGATGCACAGTTCACATGAGTAAGGTTTAATCCACACTAACAACATGCCCTGTCTTCCAGACCCACAAGGGCCAGACACGTGTTTTTTTAAAATAAAAGGAGGAAAGGAAGGATTCTGATGAATGACAATTAGCTTTAAGGAAGAATTTGTACACTGCTCCAAATATGTTAATTTCATGAGGAACAATATTGTACAAAATCTACATAGACTCTTGTGGCATCTTTTGGGTCTAACAAGTTTCAGGCAACATAATCCTTCATGGGCCGTAGCCCACTTTGTTGGATACAAACGCTGAGATCCACAAGTATAGGCTAAACCAAATTTTTACAAAGCCCCACCCCAAAAATATTAAACAAGTCAATTTCTTGTATTGCAATCCCTTGTTCTCTCACCTGGTTCCCTGTCTCACCTCATAGTGATTCCGGAAGTGGCTGATACGCACATGCTCATCCATGTAGGTGTGGTCAAAGTTTTCCTGGAGCCACCGAACGTCACACCAGTAAAAGTCCCACTCGCCTTCCCTGCGGAGAAAAATCAGGCGGCATTCCCGACTGTACGCTAACACAGCACCTGAAGTCTTCCTTCCCACTGCCCTTTGAAAATTAAGGTTATGCAATAATCAAAGGAGATAATTGTCAGATAACATGGCATTTTCCACCCATTGTTATGTTTCAAGGGTTAGCAGAACCAGGATTTTTCAGGCATGAAAAGCGGGCAGCTCCCGTTTTTCGTTACTGATGCTTAAAAAAACCCTTAAAGGACATTTTAAGCACCTCAATAATCTACCTTTTGCAGAATTTCCTATGGAGGCGATGAGAGTGACAAATAATTCAGGGAATGCTCCTGGAGTGGGATGGTCTGATTCATATTGTTTCCCACTGACTACATGATGTACAAATCAACGTGAATGCCCATATTTTATTCCTCCACTGCTGCCTTCCTGTTTAGGCAGGCTTTCTAAACCATGTAATCTTCAAAAGCTCCACTGTGAATGTGAATGTATGTTTAACATCTACATCCACCTACCTGATTTTAAATGAATCTTAAATTTGCTGTTTAACTTGAATGGTATGTTTATAGTGCTTAATTGTTGTACACTGCTCAGAGTGACCATTGGTTAGATAGGCAGTTAAAAAGTTGAACGAATGAACGAACAAACAAACAAACAAACAAACGAATAAATGACATTATTCAGTGACTTTTGAATATATCTGAATCCAAATGCACATCCCTAGTTAAAACAGGTCAGCAAAATAGCCTAGCAAGCTTTGGAGCGGCACAGAACTCTTCTGTGGCAGGAAAACTGAAGACATTTTCAATGCAACTTAGAAATTTGATATCACGTCAGCACGATAAAAACATCACGCCTACTATAGACCCTACTTGAATCTTTACATAGATTCCACATTTACAGTGTTTAATTTTGGAAAGCACTCTCCCGTCAATTACTGTATACTTAATTTCCTTTCCTTTTCTTTTTTTTTTTAATCATCTAGCCTGATAAAAAGTTCTGAAGAACTCAAAGGCTTGTACATATTGTGAATTTATACTTGATCCTAATGAAAATTAGGATTAAAGCTATGGTTTTTCCAGTAGCGATGTATGGAAGTGAGAGCTGAACCATAAAGAAGGCTGATCGCCGAAGAATTGATGCTTTTGAATTGGGGTGCTGGAGGAGACACCTGAGAGTCCCCTGGACTGCAGGGAGATCTAACCTATTTGAAGGAAATCAACCCTGAGTGCTCACTGGAAGGACAGATGCTGAAGCTGAGGCTCCAATACTTTGGCCATCTCATAAACGGCTTGGGCCCTGGATACCTGAAGGACCGCCTCCTTCCATATGAACCTACTCGGCAGTTAAGATCTAGCCAGGGGGCCCTTCTGAAAGAGCCGTCCCTCAAGGAGGTAAGAGGGATGGCTTGTAGACAAAGGGCCTTTTCGGCAGCTGCCCCCAGACTATGGAATGCCCTCCCGACTGAGATTCGTCTGGCGCCGACGCTGATGACATTTCGGCGCCAGGTCAAAACCTTCCTGTTCCAGAAGGCTTTTAATTGAAATAATATCAGCTGTGGGTCCTGATAGCAATTTTTAGAGTATATATTTTAATTGCATTTTAATTGTTTTGTCCTTTTATTGTATTTTAAATGTTGTAAGCCGCCCAGAGACCTTTGGGTAGTGTGGGCAGCATATAAGTTAAATAAATAAATAAATAAATAAATAAATAAATAAATAAATAAATAAATAAATAAATAATAATAATAATAATAATAATAATAATAATAATAATAATAATAATAATAATAATAATAATAATAATAATAATAATAATAATAATGAGAAGAGAAGACTCCCTGGAAAAGACCCTGATGTTGGGAAAGTGTGAAGGCAGGAGGAGAAGGGGACGACAGAGGATGAGATGGTTGGACAGTGTCACCGAAGCGACCCACATGAATTTGACCAAACTCAGGGAGGCAGTGGAAGACAGGAGGGCCCGGCGTGCTCTGGTCCATGGGGTCACGAAGAGTCGCACACGACTAAACGACTAAACAACAACAACAAAATGAAAATATTGCCCACCTGTGGATTTTGGGTGCTGTTTTATCCCCACCCTACCCCTGCTTCTCCACTTGTGCTTTGAACAGAAACTCTTCTCCTCTTTCTGCATGTTAGAAGGCAAGCGGCTCTGCCAATGTCATTTCTGTCCTCTTCAACAGGCTGCAGTGTGGCTGTACATTATTTAATGGCTCTTTGAAGACAGCTCTTAAAGGACTTCACACTGGCAGTAGCAATTTGTGTTAGCAAAAGCCTGCCAACTCCCATCTCATTCCCAGAGACAGGGGATCAACCCCGAGAACAGCACCAGAATTTGTCAAGAATGAATGAAAGGGATGGAGGATTGCACCCTGAGGCCTCAAATGAGTCTTATCTCAGTGGCCTGGAGAAAAGGCAATGGTCCCCTGCAACCGCGGGGCCTCCATCTTGGACAGGAAGGAAGAAACATTGACCCAAACCTACGAACTGGAACCCCAGAAGTGTAGAACTCCAGAACACAAACCCCTTCACCTCTAGGGATTCTCTGATATCTAAGTGGCACAGGACAAGGGTGAGAGTTTCACTGTGGACCACTTTTTTTGCATTCAAAATTACCATGGCCCAGAGCTGCTTCACCGTGCGCATGCAGGTGAAGGAACATGGGGTGCCCATATTTACTTGCAATAGTTTGGGGGGGATGACAATGCATTTGCTTGTGCATGAGGTGGGGCGGCAAGAAGAAGAGGAAGAGATAGTAACAGTAAATAATCACCGTCACAAAATCAGTGTAGGGAAAGGTGCAGAAAAAGTGCCAGATACCCCCGTTTGACACGCCTTTACACCCCTTGCCTGATTTTTTTAAAGGAAGAATCATCAGTCTCCCTGCCTCACATGTGGCTTGGACCTAAATTCATTGGTCATGAGATCTCACGGGAGAGAGAAAGGGGAGTACAGTCATCGTTCCAACACTCCTTTCTGGAAATGTGAGTTTCCAATTAAGGACGTCTCTTTCCGGGTCCCTCCAACCCTCAGCCGTCCATTTGCCTGTAACTCAGGAGGGGAAGCATCTGGCTAGGGGCGGATGACCTCCCATCTGACTAAATTCCAGGCACTTCTCATCTTAAAAACTGGATGCTCTGGGCTTAACAGGGTTCTGAAAAGCATGTGGAGGAGATGGGGTGGAGAGGGCGGGGATGACTTCTAGAGAGGGGGTCGAGAAGAGAATAAATAGCGACAGGACTGCTGGGGAGGGAGCAAAAGGGATCGGGGGAGAAAAGGGGAAGAGCGTTGGAGGAAAGGATAGCTATATAAACGGTTGTTTAGAGAGGTCCCAGAGCTGCGAGCTTAAAGGATATGGTGTACCTGAGGGATCCTACGCTACCAAAAAAAAAAAAAAAAAAGGGGGGGTTCAGGGAAAGATGCCAAGGCTAAGAAGGCTTGCAAGGGAAGGGGAGGAAATGGCCTGTTGGCTGTGGGCAAAAGGAAAGCCCTGCCTCCCCACCCCACCCTTTTTTCTAATTCTTCTTCTTTTTTTGCAATGGCTCTTTTTGCTCTTGCTGAGAGAAAAAAACCGTAAGGCCCCTGCCCATTGAGGATCCCCTTCTGCAAGGACGGGATGAAGTCTAGAGGTATGGAAGTCATGCAAGCCCACCGCTGGAGCTGTGGGGGGGGGGGGACATCTATTCCTCCCATCCCGCCCAAATATTCTTCTTAAATGTTTGTTTCCTTCAAAAAGTTCCCTCCTGCCCTCTAGCGGCTTCAGGGAGCAAATTCACTCCTCCTTCCCCCCCCTACCCCGCCTCAAAGTGCAATCAGAGGGTTGCAAAGGAACCCACCCCATGCCACCAGAAAGAGTTACTTTAACTGGAACAATCTCCCTGGAAAGGACCCTTCTGTTTGCCAGGGAAACTGCTCCAGCTGGGCTCCAAAAGGCAGAAGCCCTACAGCTGAACCGAAAAAGGCCCAGCTTGGGCCTGGATTGGACCCAGGTTGGAGTGCCATTTCCCCCTGTGGCATGTGATCGCTGGGAAACAGATCTCACTGGAGTGCTCCACAAATGACAATATCTTTCCTTGTTCATTTGTTTGTTTGTTTGTTTGCTTGCTTGTTTGTTGTTACCTCACCTTTTTCTTTAAAAAGAACCCAAAGCAGCTTACATCGGTAGAAGACAATATTTAAAAGCTAGAAACAGCAAGTATACAAGTATTACAAAAGAATCAAACCAATGTCACACTAAAACAGTAAACAAAATCAACACCCAAAACACATACAAAAGCAACAAGGCACAACAATCCTTTAAAAACCCCTCCCAGATAGCCTATCGCTCAGGGAAAGCCTGCCTGAAGAGAAAAGTCTTTGCCTGCTTGCAGAAGGGCAGCCAAGATGGGGCCAGGCTGGCCTCCTGTGGGAGGGAGTTCCACAGTCTGGGAGCAGCCACAGAGAAGGCCCTCTCCCAGTGTCCCCAGCAAAGGCACATGGGAAGGTGGCGAGACGGAGAGAAAGGCCTCCCCTGATGATCTTTACGCTTGGACAGGCTCATAAAGAGATATACGGTCTTTGAGATCGCTTGGACCCAGTTTGTTTAGGGCTTTATAGGTCAAAACCAGCACTTTGAATTGAGTCCAGAAATGGACTGGCAGCCAGCGGAGCTGCTGTAACAGGGCTGGGTGGGGGTGGGTTATGTGATCCCTTTTACCAGCCTCAGTTAGTAAACTGGCTGTTACATTTTGGACCTGCTGAAGTTTCCTGATCCTTTCCAAAGGCAGCCCCACATGAGAGTGCATGACAGTCATCCAGCCAGGGTGTAACTAAGGCATGTGTCACCGTGGCCGGATCAGACCTCTCCAGGAACAAGCACAGCTGGCACACTGGTTTTAATGGTGCCAATGCACTCCTGGCTATCACCGAACCCTATGTGATCACACCGTTTTTGGGTCTGTTTCAATGAGAACGGCAAAAACAAAAGTACTGTAGCAATTTTAGGACTATTTGTTTCAGCGTGAATGTTCATGGATATAATCCACTTCTTTATGGCCGGTGGGGTGGGGGGGGGGATTGCTCCTAAGCTGTCCGAAGTTATGTCTGATTTGGCGGGGGGGAGGAGCCTGCCTCACCCCCAAACCATGGAGGGAAGATCCAAAACATGGCAAAAACTGCCCCCTAGCCTCCCTGGAGGCACAAAGGGATTTTCTGACTGAAACGAATGGTTCTGAATTTCTAGAATAACTGGTGTGTGTGTGTGTGGTGCTGGGGCATATTCGCTCGCATGCCATACTTGGTCCATCCCTGCTCTATTGCCATTGTGAACGGGATTTGCCATGCCACTCAGCCTCTGGTCTGCACCCCTCAGGCAGACACCACAGTCTCTGGGCCCACCGGCCGCCCTAAGCTTGCACACCAGGACCATTGCAAGCAAGGATGGTCACTTCACCTGTAGTAACAAGCAAACAAAAAGCCCCCTCCCTCCCAAAAAACTGTTGCTTCCCTAGGAATTGCCATTCACCTATTCAACAGGTCACCATTTCTCCCTACCATTAAACATTTCCAAATACCCATTTTTTTTTCAAAACTGGAACTGGACTTCCATCCACTTCTGGTTTCATTCTTGTATCTTCCTGCATTCTGGATGGTTGATGTTAATTGGTCCCTAGGACCACCGAAGTGGCCTGTCTCTACTCTACCGTATGGCTGAGCTACCTCTGCCCTCCAGTAGTTCCTCGACTCACCTGCCATCCATGCATCCATCCATCCATCCATCCATCCATCCATCCATCCTTCCTTCCTTCCTTCCTTCCTTCCTTCCATCATCAGCTCCTTCCTTCCTTCCTTCCTTCTATCCATCATCAGCTCCTTCCTTCCTTCCTTCCTTCCTTCCTTCCTTCCTTCCTTCCTTCCTTCCTTCCTTCCTTCCTTCCTTCCTTCCTTCCTTCCAAATATTATGTACCCCATCTTTCTCCTTAAAAGGACCCAAGGTGGCTTACATCATTAAAAGACAGCATTTAAAGCGAACAACAGTGAGTATACAAATACTTAAAAAGGTCAAACAAATACCACACAAAAAACATAAGCAACACCAAAACACATTCAAAGGAGTAAGGTCCAACACACCATTAAAAAACCCTACTTAGGCAGCCAGTCTCTCCTCCAAGAAGGACTGGGGCCACCCCACAGAACAGTGCCTCAAAGTCCCATCTCAGAGAGACGGGCTCTTACTACTGACTATTGACTATGCCAGATTTTGGGGGGGGGGGGGGCGCTAAGGGAACCTGCTGTCCCTGCTGTCAACAAAGACCTGGAGGGGCCACATGTGTATTTCTGCCATGACACACATTAAAACAGGAATGGTTAGTCCTGACACCCCCACCCCACCCCCAAAATTTGTCACAACTGTATTAAGAAGACACGTCTTACTCTTTCACTTCGATCCATCCTGGCCGTTGTCGAAGGACATCTAAAATTGTGTTTGTGAGGGCACACTTAAATCGGATGCAAGCACGGGGTTCTCTGCAAAAAAAGAAAAATTAGTCCAAATGTATCCTGGGTGGTGAATCTCCAAGGGAAACAGTCCATTCATTGGTTTTCCCAATAACCTTGCAAATTAGAACATTTATTTTATTTTTACAAGTTCGATATCTTCCCTTTCTGCCGGACAGCTAGCCTTCCTGGTGTCTGATAATGAGAGAAAATAAAAATAATGAGAAATTCTGAAAGGTTGATGACGGGGAATGATGAAGTCTCTGCAGAAATGAAGATATAAGATGGCTCTGGCCCTCAAAGACTCCTGCTGATCCTGTGGCTGTTCTCAGTCCTGCCCTTCAGGGTTCTTCACGTGCCATCAAGTCAATTCTGATTTATAGCAACCCAGTTCAGGGTTTTCCAGGTAGAGAGTAATCAGGAAGGGTTTGCCATTCCCATCTTCTGGGGGTAGCCCTGGGACTGTGTGCAGCTTGCCCACCTAGGCTGGCTCTTCTCCCAGGAGGCACAGTAGGGAATCAAACTCCCAACCTCTGGCTCTGCAACCAGATATCTAAACCACTGAGCTCTTAGGAAAGAGAAATGTGGGCAGCATCTCCACTATAAACCTAGAGCCGTTTAAATGTTGCAGCTTCTCCCAAAGAATTCGGAGACTCCTATGAAAGCCTGGTAAATATCTCTATCACATGCTTGGTCATGTTTCTGACCGCGTGAGATGCACCCAAGCATCTCATCTATGAGGTGTAATTATCCACATCAGTTCTATGAATGCCAGGAAGATACAATATTTTTGAACCCAGGCTTTCCAAACTTCACATCCTTCCTTCACAGGAACGCAATGGCTGACTTCTGTTGCTTAGTGTAAGAAAATTAGCAGTTGTGCCCATTCATCACCAGGAAATAAAGAATCCCCCGCCACAGTTCTTGGGAGGTTCATGCACACGCTGGCTTGGTGCATTCTTGCGCACCTCCCAAAATGGCAGTGGAGACTTTTTATTTCCCTACAACAACCAGCGGACTGAGTTACAGATTTCTTTATGCTAAGTAATAGGATTTCAACGGTTGAATGTCGCAACCCTCCCTTGACCAGGAATTGTCAGTGTACAGATTAGGATCAGAATGAGGCGGAAATGCGCTATTTGCCCCAAATGGTCTGTGTGATCTAGGGCAGCCATTCTCAATGGGGGCCATATGGCCCCTTGGGGCCACTGGCACAAATGAAGGGGATCACAGATTCATCTGTTTGTGTTGTTTCCTTGAAAGCCAATGGCTTTCCTTGTTTTGACAGGGGCCCCTGGAACCCGAGAAGACCTCATAAAAGGGCCCTGGCCAAAAAAAGGTTGAGAATGGCTGAGCGTATAACCAAGACACAAAGCACACAGACTTCCGGGGGGGGTGTGTGTGTGTGACGGGCAACACATCTTTCCCACAACCTGCTGATCACAGCCAGCTTCTGAAGTGCTTCCCAGTTTCAACAGAGATGTGGCATGAACCATCGAAGAGGAGATAAAATGTCCAAAATTCCCATGGGCACATGGAAGCAACGGCGTCATTCTTTGGCTCTAGGCACATTCTTCTTATGATAAGGAAACTCTTTTAACTTGCTCGACCATAGCTTCCTTCTGAACATGAAAAATATTTCTTTCACAATCACTTTCGAAATGCTGGGCGTTGACTGATAAGAGGAAGAGGTGCAGTGGTCACAACTCTTGTTATCCACTGCCGTACAGTACAGACAAAGCTACCCAGATTTGGGAGCATGAACTGTTATTCTGCCCGGCAGGTCTAGGTCATTTTTGGGGAAATCCACTGAATAACTGGTCAAACAGGAATGTGAGCTCAGTCTCGCATGGATTCTTCTGAAGTAGCCGTTCCTGGACTTCAGACTGTAATTATGTCTGTTCACTTTCTCCTGCTTTGTTCCACTTGCTTTGTTCCTCCTTCAGTCTGTTTACCTAGTGTTTTATGTTCCTTTATTGTTTATCACCAATGGAAACAAAGGAGAAGCCACGAGCAGAACAAAAAAGCAAAACTGAAGCAAATCCTGAAGTTGGGAGAGGGTCAAACACACAACGTACACTGTAGCACACCATATCATATGCTCAAGGCTCTTTCATGTTCAAGTCTTCCACAGACGTAAGAGAGCCTCATCTTAACTCATGTCATTGCTGTGTTGTAGCAGAGTTCACTTAAGAGTGTGTTGCAGAAGGATAAGCGCCTTATCCACACAAAGCCCTAAACAGTTTGATGCCTCGATACCTGACAGAATGACTCCATCCAATGAGATCTGCCCATCCATCCTACATGATCTTCCCAGGCCGGGTGGTTGCGAATATTGACCCTGAGAGAGGCCCAGAAAGAGAAGACCAAAAACTGGACCCTCTCGGCGGTCAGTCCTGGAATAATCTCCCACCTGAAATCCACTGGGAATTTTTAAAAGGATCACTGAAAACACGACTTTTCAGACAGGCCTTCTCGGACCTTAGAACACTGTAACACAGTGGTTGTTTCAGCATTTATATTATCAGTTCCACCACCTTGCCTTTAAACTACTTTAAATTATTTTTGGTTAATTTTATGTTGTTCTGTATATGTGTTTAATTTTGATTTTCTTTATAGCTGTTATGCTTACCGTTTTTAACTTGCTGTTTATTATGTTATAATGTTGCAAACGGCCCAGAGTGCACTTGGCAGCCGGATGGGTGGTATAAAAGTCAAATAAATACATAACAAATAATTTATTTGTTTATTTATTAATTTTTGCTCCAGGCCAGGGACCAACCCTGGGATTGGGCAGCCCTCACCCATCAGCATCCCCAAGTGACTGCACTGTTACTAATACAATATGGCATCTCTTTAGCGCCAAGAGTACGTTTGGTGGAGTTTAGCAGGGAGTGACAACTGCTGTAATCTATACAAAGGACAAAATGGACGGATGACACAACTGGCTTAAAGTAGTGTAAGGCTAATAGCCAAAGAAGTAGCAGCCACATCAGTCAATTGCAGAAGGAAAAAAAAAAAGAGTCCTCTAGTGCTTTAAAGATGAACTAACCTGAGGTGTTTAAAGCTGCTACAAGCCTCTTCATCGACTAAACAACAACAAGGCAGGGATGGGCAATTTCCAGAGTTCAGGGACCCACATGTACTCATCCTGGACCTTGGAGGGCTACACCCATTTGACCGCACCCCTGCTCAAAACTAGTTTTTTTTTTTTAAAAAAAAATAGCATCCTGCTTGCATTTTCTAGTAGCAAATTTTTAAATTAAGAAATTGGGGGGGGGGGGGGGTGCTAGGATGCTGGAGTATCTGTAATATGGCAAGATTTTCCCCAATATCTCCTAGATGGCACAAAGGTACTTTGAAAGCCAAAGGATAAAGTGTTATTGCGGGGTGGGGGTTGTAATTAGGCCCCAAAGGGCTGCACGTGGGCCCACAGCCCCCACCTCTGGACTGAGCTTATTAAGGGACAGTTGGAACGAAGACGGAGATGCCCAGGAGACTCTCAGGAAGCGAGAACCTCTCACTATGAGTGTCAGGGATATGGAAAGTGTTAGAAGAGGTGTCCGTGTTAGTCTGGGCTAGTATAACAAGCAAAAACAAAAGAAATATTAAAAAAAATTAAGAAGACAAAAATGTTGTGGCACCTTAAAGACTCATGGCTGTATTTTAATGTGATCCACAAAAGCTACTTCCTCAGACATCTCAGAGAGATGGGAAGTTCCCTTTTTTTTTTTTTAACGACCACTGAACTATTCTGGGAGATCAGACCAAAAAAAAACCAAAAAAACACCCCTCCCGTCTCTCTGTTGTACGTCTTCTTTACTTTTTCACTAGTTCCCTGTCAGGAAAGCACCACAGGCCATGACAGAGCAGGAGTGGATGGTTTTTGCAGACTGGGGTGCAAAGCACTCCTGTGGGAAACTCTGGCAATGCTGGTAGTTAAGTCAATGTGCAGATGATAGTGAACAAGACAGACCAATGCTCTGGCTGGGGATGAGACAGCTGCCTCTGCTTCGCTCATCACCAAACGTCACCCTTCCCCAGCATTTGCATGGTGAATTCGATAACTAATGCAGCTCTCGGTAGTTCCTCCCCAGGTTCGTACGTTGCTATGCATCTCCTCACCGTTTGATAGCTACAGGATAATCTTCACTTCTTCTGCATGAAGTTCATACAGATTTCTGCTTCTGCCTGGAAAACTGCTCCCCGCCCTCTACAAACTTAGACATTCTTTGTAAATGGCCCATAAAAGTACATACCTCCTTATCTCTCTCTTCATACAGGAAACAGGAGGGATCTTAAATTATTTGATGGGGAAGGAGGAAGGGGTACAGACAACACTCACCGTTCTTTCAGTTTTGGGTAACCATAGGGCCCTTTGTAGTTCACATTCTGCAATGAGACAATTGGAGAAGCAGATGAACCAGGAAGTTTAAATTAAAAACACACCCCAAAACTACTTCTTCCTCTATAGCGGCTGAAAAAAGACCCAGACGCCCTGAAGGGCAATGTGAAAAACAAAGTATGAGAAATATGTTTTCTATATGGGACTGGTAACAAAAAAATGTATCGGCAGCTGCTAAAAAATGGAGTACGATACCCAGAAATGTGAAATTTTCTATTTAATTCTGATTTCTTCAGTCACTCACTCTATAAAATAAAGCACAGCTTGTAAATCTTTTATTACAAATGATGGCATAACAGCATCTCTTTTGTGATATGAGGGTATAACAATATTTCTTTTGCAACTTATGAATTGCTTCCAAAACTATGGTTTTGGGAGGTCATTTGCAAGAATTTTTGGTCATTTTTCTACTTTGTATTAAAATACATAAAATCCATTTAAAAGTAAATTGTTAGTAATGTGTAACTCTTAAAGTAACACGCAAGTAGCATTTTTCTTTTTAAAAACCAATCCTAATATTTTGCTATATATGTATCTTTAACTGGTAAATTTATCAATTGGTTGAAAGTTAGACCGTTAATTGGCTGAAAATCTCTGTACTCTGATGGCAGGATAATTTTTCATTCAACTATCTATGTAAATAAAATATATATAAAGGAAAAAAAGGAACCCCCATCATCTTATCAGCTTGCATCCTGCCCTTCACACAGAGACACACAAAATTTGCTCACGACCGTATTTCATCTTTAAGACATGAGATATTGCACAAGACTAAATATTTCCATTGCAGGAACTGCTGGGGGGCATCAGTGCTGGTCCTTCTGCTTGACCGCAGTTCTGCACAGTAAGAACAGAGAGTATTTCCCTTGTCCCTAAGCACTAGCTCAGACTACTGAAATTCTACTGCGGAGCCAAATGTGTCTGGTAGCAAAATATTATACATCCCACAGGCTAAGGGTGGGCAACAGCTGGCGTTTGAGAATCACCTACACCTACAGCAGGGCCATGCAGAGCCACCTCTGTGTCCAAAACATTTAATGCCTTTTTTTAACTGGAAAAAAAATCTCACTCATGCCTTCTACTGCAGGGGAGTTTGAGGGGGCCTTCTGTACACTGAGGACAAGAGACATGGCCAGGGAAGGGGCATTCCCAAGAACCCGAAACACTTGTGCAATGTTCATTTTCCTGCTTGACATTGCAGGAGATCACATCTGCCACAAGCATGGCTGCTAGAACAGAACAGCTTGCGGCCTCCTGCTCTATACTTTGTCTCGTCAGAGAAAATTTCTTGACAGGATAGAGAAGACTCCCCTGGACATGCTGAATAGCATGTGCAGAGGGCTTGTGACTAGAGAAGAAGGGCCATCAGGAGCCATGCTGTGTCTTCGGAACTGCAGAACTGGTATTGCAATGGACGGTTGTGCCTTACTGCTTTGAATGTGTTTTTGGTGTTGCTTTTCTTTACTGTCTTTTAGTGTGGTGTTTGTTCCTCTTTAGTATTTGTATACTTAATTGTTTTTAGCTTTATATATTGCCTTTCAATGACATAAGCCGCCTTGGGTTCTCTTTAAGGAGAAAAGCAGGGTAAAAATATTTTAAATAAACATCAGACCCTCCCCATGGGCAGCAATTCTGAACTGCCGGAACAAGGTCAGCAGAGAGCCGGGAAGTGGCCACAGAGGGTCCTCTAAGATGGAAGGATTTGTGCCAGGATTTATACCCAAAAGAGGAGGAGGAAGAAGACTTAATGCTGAAGGGGACGCAGGACCTGATGCAGAGCACCTCATGAAGTTGGCATATTTCTGTACGCTACCCCCAGCAAGTATATACTGCCTCCCTGGAGCAAAGATCCAGGACATGACTTGCCAAGAATCATCAAAGCTGTTGATCATCATCCCTTCCTCCTGATCTGTGTGGGAACCAATGATTCTGCCAGACCTATCTTTCAGTGCATTACAAGTGAGTACAAAGCTCTGGGTAAGGATCAGAAAGACCTTGAGGTAGAAGTGTGTGTTTTTGTGTGTGTTTTTTTTTCATTACTCCTTCCTGTCCTGTATCTTGGTCTGGAAGAGAGACGCGAATACGAGAAACCAAGAAGCAGTTGGGCAGGTGCTGTCATCATCCGGCTTGGCTTCTTAGACCACGGTCTGCGCTGAGATGAAGAAGGTCTCCTGGCAAGCAACAGGCTGCACCTCAATGGGGGGGAAGCAGGAAGAACGTACTTGCTAAAGGTCTTGCTAAGCCGATCAAGAGGGCTTTAAACTGACCTCTGCCAAGGAGGGGGAGGATATTCCAGAGAGGAAAGAGGCATGTCTAGCCTAGAGAAAAGAAGACTCAGACGGGACATGATAGCGTTTTTCAAATATTTGAAGAGCCATCGCGTGGAAGAGGGAGCAAGCTGGCCTTCTCCAGATCCAGAGGGAAGGACTCTTGATGGATCCAAATGGCAAGGAAGGGCATTTCGACTCAGCCTGAGGCAGAATTTCTTTACAGGAAGAACTGGAGCTGGTCATCCGCAGAACAAACGGCCTCGAGAGATGGTGGACGCTTGCTTCTTCATGGGACATTTTAAAGCAGAGGCTGGACGACCACCGACCGGTCAGGGACACTTTAGCCGGGGGGGGGGGGGGGGAGGAAGGGTCCTGCTCCTTGCAGGGGGCCTAGGCTCCATGACCTTCGGGGTCCCTTGCAGTCCCATATTCACAGTTATGGGATTCTAGAGTGACCAACAACAACAACAACAACGGGGGGGGGGCTTGGGGCACCAGGGCTGCAGCTTGGGGGGGGGGCGGCCTTCGTGGCCAAATTGATTTCCCAAAGCGGCCATACCGACTTGGGGGGGGGGGCTTTTGGGAGGTGTAGTCCAAAAAAGTAACTTTAGGAGCCCCCCCCCCGCACCCATACACCACACTCTACCCCACCCCCGCGGCGGCCCCCCTTTTCTCAGCCGTATTTGGAGAAACCACATATTTTTGTGGGGGTGCAGTGGGGGGGTGCAATGTTATGAAGGGGACCCCCCACCCCCCCCGTCCTCCCACAGCCTCTCTAGGGAGCCCGGGTGGGGGAGGGAGCAAGGCTGGTGCCCTCTCAGCCCCTTCCCCACACGTGCCAGCCCCCCCCCCCCTCCGACCCGTCCTTCCGCCCCCCACCCCACCCCACCTTGTTCTTGGCCATGGGGCTCCCTCCCCAGGACGGCCGCCGTCGCCACCCAGCGCGTCCCGTTTCCACGGCAACCGGAGCAGGCCTCAGGGCGGTGGGCGGGGCCTTGGCGGCGGCGGCGGCGGGCGGAGCTCCAGGAGCCACGTGTTTCCCTTCACTCAGCCTCCCAAGGCGACCTTTTGCTGGACTACAACTCCCAGAATCCCCTTTATAAGGGGATGGGGCTGGGGATTCTGGGAGTTGTAGTCCAGCGACAGCAACGTTTCCAAGCGCTGGTTTTCAAGGCGGGGGGGGGGGGCATTTGCTGAATTAGAACTTCAGGTAGAGGTGCAACGTTTTAGGAAAAGAAGGGGAAGCCAGCTTTAAGATTTGCCTGCTTTTCCCAGTTTCTAGTGAAGAAGAAAAAAACCACAAAAAACGTGGGAGGCTGACTCGCAGCAAGAAGTCCGCTCTGCATAGCATTCTTTTTGTTTTGTTTTGTTTAAAACATTTCTACCCCGCCTTTCTCCTTAAGAAGGACCTAAGACGGCTTACAGCATTCAAAGGCGATAGCTAAAGCATAATAATAATAATAATAATAATAATAATAATAATAATAATAATAAAGTATGCAAGTACTAAAAGGGATGAAACAAATACCCCCCCACTCAAAGAGCAAACGAAGGCAACCCCAAAAACATACGTATTTAAAAGCAAAAAGGCACAACACTCCTTTTTTTTTAAAACCCTTTCAGACAAGCCAGTCCCTGAGGGAAAGCTTGCCTAAAGATAAAGGTCTCCCTCTGCTTGCTGAAGGATAGCAAAAATGGGGCCATTTGGAAATAAATAAATATTATTTATTTATTTTTATATACTTGTGGGGGGGCATGTTTGCGACCAGCAGGAATCCACCTGAATATTAAGACAAAAATAATGATTACAGAATCACTATTACGTTGGTAATAAAGAAAACCATATTGTTCAGGATTTTCTCTAGTTCAGCTCAATCCATCCGAATGGAGACTGCAGCTGAAAAATCAGAAGGCTGAGACTTAGAACCATGTGTGCCACTGCAGACCGTGAGGATGATGATGATGACCAAGGTCCACCATACCATACTACTGTATGGTATTCCTCTAGGGCGAGGATTTCTATGACATGTCACATTTTTCTCTGCAACCTACATTTGAACCCATATAAGCAAATTCAAACATGTTTATGGGTCATCTGGCCTTTCTCACCAGATGACTCATGAACATGTTCAAACCCACCCAGAAGCTCAAACGTAAGTTGCAAGGGGGGGGGGGGGATGGCATGTCATAGAAATCCTTCCCCTACAATTACTATATACAGATGTGAACATCGGGTTCTTCTTAAGGAGAAAGGAGGGATAAAAACATTTTCAATAAATAAATACATTGGGCAATGAAGAAAGTTGGGAAGGGAGAAAAATCCTGGAGATAAAGTTCAGCACCCTGGAGATCTCCTGTAAAGTTCGGACTAAAAACTGGGACAGATTCACAGACCCGCGGTCATTGGAGCCACCAGCCTTAACTGACACTTCCCCCCATGACCGCTAAAGTCCAGGGATTGAAATGGCTTATTTTGGCTCCTCTGGATATCGGTCCCAAATGCTTGTTTTCTAGCACTAAGAACTGAGAGGTGGTTAGGCCACTATAGGGAATCAAATACTGTACCCCCAATAAGCAGGCTGATGAGTCTTAGCCCGTCACTCCGCCTGCCATCCAGCACCAAGGCCAGCGGCTCTTCTGCTTTCTCCGACCTCACCCCACTTTTATTTGAAGGGGAAGCATCATGGTGCTGCATCTCTCGTTTTGGAGGCCGGCACTAAGATGGTGTCTTTCCGGCCAAGCCTCTTTGCAAGTCCCGCCGGGTTGTATGTTTTGCTCAGAAGAAATTAACTCAACGACAGTTATTGGATTTTCCACTGTGAAATGGATCCCAGGGACCCACGAGGGCTCCCGAGCTGCCTTCTTGCCCAGCTGACCCTGGCAGCCTTGTGACTGCAGATTCTATTTTTGCCCAGGGTCATTCCGGGGGGGGGGGGGGGGGGTAACTAGATCTGCAATCGTAGCAGCAGCAGCAGCAGCAGGCCCTTTTGCCTGCACATTCTCCTCTCTGGGAACATGGTGTGCCATCCGCTTCCCACTCTCTCTCCTGCTGCACAGTGGCTGGGGAGGGCTGGGGTGGGGGGAAAATCACCGATTTCCACCCCAGAGAACTCTTCCCCTGCCCTGCCTTCCCCCTGTAGACATCCCACGAGAGGCCTGGCGCGGCCACCCTGTTATCGTGGGATGCAGAGTGGGATCTGCAAGGGAGGGGGGGGAGAGAGGTGGGTTGTTCCAGGGAATGACGCAGCTGCTGAGCTGAACCGTGGCAGGCGGCATGTGATGCCGTGCCCGCCGCTTCGCCAAGAAGCAGAGGCAGGAAGGCAGAACATGGCTTGACCACCCCTCCTGGTCACCCGGGCCAGGAAGACAAAAGCTTTTGTTCCCTCCACACTGGAGCTTTGTGGTGGCGCAGCAAGAGCCGCCGCGGTGGCCTGGCCTGGCCTTCCTGGCACACACACTCACACTGACGAAAGAGGTGGGGTTTTTTCCCCTCTCCTGTCAATGTGCCAGCCGCAGAAGGCGACCAAGAAAAGACCTTTCTAGGACCGGCATCTGTGCCATATGAAAGGAAGGAGGAGGAGGAGGGGATAACCCTGACAGTGACAGACGGGGGGGGGGGGGGAAGATTTATCCCTTGCCACAAGAAACGCAGCTGCCATTCCAGGGATTTCTTCTGGGGCCAGCCCAGAGAGGCGCAAGAAGGCTGGGGGAAAGACAGTGCGGGGCCCAGAGGTACGAAGCGGCCTTCGCACCCCGCACTAGCCCCGGGTGTTTGGATGAAGAGGGAAGCAAGACCCACCGGAGACGTCACCTGCTCTCCTCCTTTCTGCTTCGCCTGCTTCCCACCATGGGCAATGGCATGAACAAGGTAGGGTGCAATGGGGGAACATGGTGTGTCGGTGCTGCCGTGAGTCAATGTTTTCCCACTGTCCAGGGCATTTCCTTGAAAGCCCTCCAAACAGTCGGTCAACTTTGCAAAGTTTTGCAAGACCAGGTGCCTCTGGTTTAGAGGGGCATCCCCCCCACCCCCGGGCTAACACACCGCAACCCGTCTCGGGTGCCGAAAAGTATCAGCCCCCTCCTTGCCGATTGAGGGATGAATGAGTTTTTCCAGACAATGTTTGCAGTCATTTCCCGGGCGCAGAATCCGGTAATTGAACCAGGACAGAGAGACACGGTCCGTCCGGCACAGCAGTGGTGGGTGCCTCTGTGTTTCTGCCTAATTTTTGCTGAGGGTGTTAAGTCATCTGCAGTGGCAAACGCTGAGTTCCAGAAATGGGAAACACTGCTTTTTTGGATGTCAGAGCCCCTAGTGAACAAGGCAGGGTGGCCACCCCAGAAAAATGTCTCTGCCAAATACTTTGTTGGGAACCAAGCACAAAACTTTCCTGTTGTGCAGATGACAACAGAGGGATCTTAGCCAGAAAGGAAAGCTTACAACCAGGTCATGAATTTGCAACTAGTAAAAGATGTTCCTGGCCACAGCCACCTAGAAATCCAGTGGCAAGTAGGTCCCATGGCCATAATCAAGGTGCGCATCAATTCTGTGGGTTATTGTTATGCTCTGTCAAGTAGCTTCCAGCTTATGGTGATCCTACAAATGAATGGCTGAAATATCATTCTGTCCCTGTCTAGTAAACAAAGCACTCTTAACATAATTTTTTGGGGTAGGCACATTCCTACACCAAGACAACACACACATGTGTCTCTGAGCAGTGCTTTGCTTATCAGGGAGAAATGGACCTACAGTATGAATCGGATTTCAGCAATGACTTCCCAAAAATTCTGCCATCAGCAGGCCTGCTCAGGTCTTGCAAACTCAAGGTTGTGGCTTCCTTTATTGAGTTCATCTATCTCATATTCAGTCTTCTTCTTTTCCCACTGCCTTCGACTTTTCCTACCATTATTATCATTTCCAGTGAGTCTTGTCACATATGATTGTCTCAGTTCAGCCCCCACTTTTTTTCTCCTTCTAGAGAGAATCTAGGTTTGATCTTATTTGGGACACAGCAATTTGTCTTTCTGGCAGTCCACAACATCTGTAAAGCTCTTCTCTGACACTTCATTTCTTTTCTTGTCAACTTATTTCACTGTCCAGCCTTCACATCCATACATAGTAACTGGGAGGCCTATATAGTAGGATGAGGTTCACCTTGGTTTCTACCAACACTTCCTTACATTTCAAGATATTTCCTGGTTCCTTCATGGCTGCCCTTCCCAGGTCTCAGTCTTCTTCCGATTTCCTGTCTACAGTCTCCGTTTGGACTGATGATTGAACCAGTGTATCAAAAATACTGTTTTTTTCATTATCAGCATTAAAGCTGTCTCGTTCTTCTGTAGCCATTATTGTTGTTTTCTTAATGCTCAACTGTAATCCTGCTTTTGCATTTTCTTCTTAGAGCCTTTAACTCCAAATCACTCAGGCTGCTAACTACTGTCACTGTCTTCCTGAATTCTAAGGCATGTTAGCAGCCACGGTGCCACGGTTCAGGTGCTGAACTATTTATTTATTTATTTCATTTATACCCCGCCTATCTGGTCAATTGTGACCACTAGAACATGGGAGACCCGGGTTCAAATTCTCCATTGGTTCCAACATTGGATAGCTTAGGCCAGACACACTGTCTCAACCTGTCCTTCCTCACAGGGTTGTTGTGAAGATAAAAGTGGGGAGGAAGAGAGCCAGGGACACTGTCAAGAGAAGACTGGAAGAAAGAGGAGATTAAAAAAAAAACATAAGCAAGCTAACAGTGTTCTGCAGAACTCAAATCTCTCCGGGAAACTGTCATCCAGTTGTGAGGCTCTTGCAAGACTCCTAAAGGAGAATCCACAGTCGATTCAGTAAAGAATAATTCCCAGAAAGCCCAAGACTGGAGCTGAGTGTTAATGCAAAGCTCCCCTGTCTGCAAGGACTGCCAAAGTGGGCTTTTCCTGCATTTGAGCAAATGCTTCAGCGACAACCAAAATCGTGTCTGCCCACAGAATTACTTGGCCACTGTATTGCGAGGCCAGAGCGGTGGCCCCGAAATGGAACTTCTTCAAGCTCTGTTTCGACCTCCCTTCTCGGCTCCCGTGCAGAAATTTGCAGAGGTGGGGCAGCAACTCAAACCTCAAGCACTGGTGGGAGGTGGCCACATGCAAACCAGGACAAGGCTCCCAGACCTTTCCTATCTATATGCAAGAAGGATAGCTACAGGCAAGCTCTATATGCTGAAAGGTACCGGAGCCCTGTCCTTTGGGTGAGGTGGCCACCCTGCAAAGTCCCGGCAAGATAAAGCAATCATGCTTTTTTAAAATCAACACCACTCTTGCATTACAACTGAAGTCTGTTGCCTTGCCCTGCCTTGTGGTACGGCTAGCCCCGCTGGATTGAGAAGGTGCTGCTCAATGTCACGTGTGAATGCAGCAGTTCTTTGACTCTTCCTCGGTGCTTTTGACTTTAAGCATGGCCCCTCGGGGATCCAGAAACGCTGGCCCGTGATGGATCAGAATGGGGGAGGGGAGGGGAGCATGGCGTGGCGGCCCTAACTTGAGCAAACGGCACAGATATGAAAGAAGAGCAGGAAGGGGACTTTGGAGAGACCCCCTCCAGCCTTCCGTGGCCAAGGGAAGCAGTTCAGCGTTGGCCGAGAGGATCTGTGCCATAGGGTTCATGAGCTCCTTTTGGTGTCGCCAATGTCTGTGGGCTGCTTTCCAGCGCAGTGTAGTGGACAGAGTGTCGGATCAGAACTTACAAGGCCTGTGTTCAAAATCCTTAAGGAAATGCACTGGAGGGGGATGAGGATAAACCCTTCCGTGAACATCTCGCCTACCTCCGAAACCCCGATTAGAGTTACCCATGAAGTGGGTGCAACTGGAAAGCGCATAACAACAGACTAATTTCCAAGGAAAAAGGCCTGTTAAAAAGTAAATGAGGAAGAAAAGAAGAGTGGCTTTTGCGAAGGGGGCAGCCGGGGTGAGAGAGGTTTGAGATTAACTTGAGAAAGCTATTTCTTTGACTACGATTCCCAAGGGTCACTAGCCAGCAGGGGCACTGGGCTTGCGTGGTTGGAGGAGGCGGGAATGTGGCCGGGGTTAGGGGAGGTGTAGGAGTTAGCCCATGGAGTTGAGGGGAGTGGGTGGGAAAAGAGACCGACCCTTTAAGGCTAGAATCCTTCCTAAGACCCAGTGAGTTCTGCTAACAAGAATATTCTCTCTCTCTCTCTTTTTTTAATCTCACAGGTTCTCCCCGGATTATTCCTTGGCAACTTCATAGGTCAGTAAGCAGCAGAAATGCCACCTAAGCTGTTGAGATCACTCCAGAAGACCTGTGTCTGTTTCCGGGTCCTGTTGCAAGCTTGGCACCTTTGACCTTTTTGCCGGGCTCCTTCTGGTGCTTTGGACCAAGGCATAGTGGTCAGAAGAAGGGTGCCAGGGATAGCTTCGCTCCCCACCTCCTCCCAGGAAGAAGGGAGGCCTTCCTCCTCTTTTGCAGGAATAGGGCAACACAGAAAGTTGCCCTCTGCTGAGCCTGAGCCTGGGTGAGCCAGCCCATCTTACAAACTCTGACCAGCATCAGCATCAGCAGTTTTCCAGCGTGGGAAGGTGGGATGGCTGCCTAGCCTTAGCTGGAGATCCCAGGTCTTTCCTGGTGGTCTTCCGTTCAAATATTCCCCAGGCCTAATCCTGGCTTAGCATTCAAACGCTGTTAAAATCAGTGTGTTTGGGACCATTTGATGGTCCCAAAATTCTGTTGGCTATGGGTGATGGGGGTGACAGCATTGCAACCATGCAGTGGGAGAGCAGAACAGAGGAGGAGCGATAATAACAATAAGAGCATCAACAATAATCATCTTAGAACTGCAGATCTGGGCAAGGGTTGCTGCTGAATCAGTGCTACCCAGAAGTAGAAGGAACAGCCATTGTTTCCTGCTGGGCCTGGTCTCACGCTTACGGTTTGTTTTGGAAAAAAATGTTGTATATGTATATATAGCCTAGAGGTGGGACCAGCTTAGCTGAACGCCTGTGCCCGAAATAAGACCTGGGCCTTTCGCCATCTCGTCTTCTAAGAATATTGCCGTGTCTCGCTGGCATTCTGAAAGTGTGTGCAATGGAAACAGACAGAAATGCTGGATCAGCTGGATGGTCACCAAACCCTGATGCATCTGCACAGAGAGGTTTCAGACCCTGGGTGTGTTAATTTATTTGCCCAATACCCATGAACCCCAACATGCAAATAAATAAAAATCACACGCTAAGGTGGGGAAGCCGCTTGGGGGCCTGCTGGACCAGATCTCCCCCTACTTACCCTGTCTGCATGGGTCGTAGGATGTCCAAGGCATGGCCAAGCCCCATAATGTCACGGAAGTGCAGGTTAGGGAAGGTGTGGGAAAGGGAGAAACACGGAACTTCATCAGGTCTCTACGGAGACCACATGGGGCTCCTGACCATGGATTCCCCTTTCCTGTCAAGTATTGGATGTGATGGTAGACACAGCTGTGCATCTCATGAGGATGTTAGATCGCTGAAGAACCCATAGCTTTAATACATCCTGGTGGATGACAATAGTGACCCCTTCTAGTGATCTTTTAACGGAAGAACCTCTCGTAGGTTCTACAAAAGGTTCTTGCATTAAAAGATCGGTAGAAGTGGACAAAGCATAATAATGGAGATAGACTGCAACTTTCAGCAGAGCTTGGAAAAATTATTTAGGGGTGGGTGGGGCTGCAATTCCCAAAATCACAGACAACACTGAAAAGTAATTTCTCCAAGCTGTGCAGTGTATAACACTTGGTCTTTAAAATGCCACTACGTTTTATTTTTAATTTCTGTTTCCTGTTTATTTTTGTCTTCTTGTCCTTTGCTAGAATTCCCCCTTTTTGGAATGTTTTTGGTTTCCCCTTAGCCAGCTCACTTAGGCCTACAAAATTATTTACTACTTGGATTGAATGTGTGGGAGTGATGATGGAGGAAGGCTTGGGTGGGGTCTCTTGTGACTGAATTTGGGCCCTGCCCACACATATTTTCAGCATGTGATTCCCCACGCTCCAATTTCTCAGCAGATCAGGACCCCATGTTGTCCATTGTCCTCAAAACACAGCCAGGAATGGGGGAAATATTAATGTGTTCCTCCCGCGCTTTGCTTCTAGATGCCAAGGACTTGGATCAGCTGAGCCGACACAATATCACCCACATCATTTCCATCCATGACTCTGCGCAGCCGTATATTCCGGTAAGGTTCACTACCCATGGAAGCTCTACTGTGAGAAAGTGTGAGGCTATGGTCTGGAGTGGGGCAAATTTTAACGATCAATGCAGGGGTGCAGCAAAAAAGTGTACCAGAAGCCTAAGATGATCATTGGTTATGATTTATCATTGATCATGTTATGGAAATATCCACCTATAGTAGAAATAAATCTACAAAGCTGGGGTGAAAGTGAAAAGGAGTTCTTTATTGTAACGCAGTTGCAACAGCGGAGAGCAAGAGAGAGTAATCAAGAAATCAATCACAGTCTCTCACTCTGCCGAAAAAGTGTTGTGCATAAGATTATATACCTGTAACACCCCCAGTAACACCCCAATTTTCTTACCTGTCTCATAGGCCGATTGGTCTGATGAGCTCACAGTCTGTCTAAAATCTCCCCTCCCATTCCCCTCCTCTCTATGTGATTTTGGATAGCATTTTAATTTTTTTCTACAAGACTACTTTAGCAAGACAAGCTAACTATCTCTTATCTTCAGTGCCTGGTACCATCCCATACCAGAAATTCCTCAGAGGTTACATAGCAAAGGCAGAGAGTAACATAAGCATATATGATGGGCAAAGATTGCTGAAAAGCAGAACCTGATATATATATATAAGCAAAACTTGTTCAATGTGGATATCTTTTCTATATCAATTCTATATCAATCAGATGGTTATTATTAAGTATTAATATCTTTATTATTGGAACCTACAGCAACAGCTGCATTGTGTTATCATGATGCCCTCTGTCCATCAGAATTAGACTCACATATGCTAACTCTGTAGCTTCACCTGCAACCCCACCCCTGGGAAAAATTGCTTTTTTTAAAATCTTTCAGGCATGACCCACTGGGAGGTTCTCCTGTCCATGCTTTGTTTGAATGATTAGATGCTTTGTGGGAGCTGTTCATACTTGTACGGGTTGATGGATTGTTTACGGATTTACCTAATCTGTCAGGGAAACTGCATTTTACATAGCAGGAGAGGACAGGTCCCTGCCCCAAGGAGTTTACTATCTGACATTTGTCACAAAGAAAGGAGAAAGTTTGGTCTTCTATTATGTTTTATTACCCTATCTGTATTTTATATTATTGTTGATGTTCTGGACTATTGTGCAAGGTTTGCTTATTGTTTACTGTTTTATGTTGTGAACTACCCAGAGGGCAAATAAATAAATAAAGAGAGGCCGGGCAGAACAGGGAAGGGGTATGCAGCCCTTTCAGTAGTATAAGCTTGGCTTTAATTAGGGGGCAGGGGAGTGGTGGGGAGTCAAGGGGCTGAAGCCGTTTTCAAGAAGACCTCTCTCTTTTTTTGCAAAAAACAAAACAAAACAAAACACAAAACCGGGGGGAAAAGAGCCTGCAGGGAAAAATATTTGTCCATAAAACAAATCCCATGCCTTCCTCAAGTTCTTCTAGCAAAACAACCATTCCCCCTCCCCAATTTCATAGTGGGATAAGCTAATATACCCTATGGCAGAACTGTAACAATCGTATGCCATCAAGTCAATTCTGACTTATGGTGACCCTTTCCAGTGTTTTCTAGAGAGTAACGTAGACGTGGTTTCCCCTTCCCTGCTTCCTGGGGCGCCCTGGGACTGTGCAGCTTGCCCAAGGCTACCCAGGCTGGCTCTTCTCCCAGGAGGCCCTGTGGGGAATTAAATTTGCAACCTCTGGCTCTGCAGCCAGAGACCTAAACCACTGAGCTATCCAGCCAGCTCATGGCAGAACTATAGGTGATGGGAAATGTTCCCCCCTCCAAAGCAGCCCACCTCTCTGGTAGGGGGTAGGAACTAGAGTGCTTGCCGAGGTTTCATTAAAAAGGTAGGTTTTGTAGAAGACTTTGAGGGAAGTCAAGGAGATGGCCCTGATCGTTTGCAAAGAAATCTGAATAGCCTTGCAAAATGTGTACAACGTCCAGAGCCCCTTGGAAATTGCCAGCACAATTTTTACAGTTCATTGCATGGATATCCTGCTTTCCCTCCAGTGAGCTCAAGCCAGCTTGGCCTGGCTCTCCGTCTTCCTACTTTGAGCTCACAACACCCCTGTGAGGAAGGTCAGGCTGAGCAAGTAGGGCAGGTCCACCGTTACACAAGGAAGTGGGCCAGCCGCATTGCCTCAGCCTCACAACCCCGTTCGATCGGTTTCAGGGCAATCAGCGTTGGTTGTGTAGGCACGGCCTGGCATCACTCATGGTGCCAATCGCTTCTGCAGCCGAAATATTCCCAGATTGTGTGGAGAGAAGCGACTCATCTCAGTGGCTCCTCTTTTCCACCCCCAGGGAATCACTTACCTCCGCGTTGGACTGCCAGACACACCAGATGCCGACATGTAAGTAACTATCATTTTAAAAAACCTTTGTAGCCGTTGTGTACCATCAAGTCACTTCTAACCTAATGCCATCTGACGAATCAGTGTCCTCCAAAAGACTCGGTCACGAACATCCCTGCTCAGGTCTGGCAAAGTCAAGGCTGTGAATTTCTTTACCGAATCAATCCATCCCATGTTTGAGCTTCCTCTTTTCCTACTGCCTTCCACTTTTCCTGCATTGTTGTATTTTCCAGGGAGTCATGTCTTCTTATGATGTGCCCAAAGAAGGACATGACTAGTTCTGTCACTTTTCCTTCTAGTAAGAGTTGAGGCTTGATCTTGAACTCTCTTATTTCTCTTCCTGGCAGTCCATGAGTTCTGTAAAGCTCTCCTCCAGCACTACCTTTGGAATGGCTCTAATTCCACCACCACACTTCCAGCTTTCTTCGTTGTCCAGCTTGCACATCTGTGTGTAATAATTAGGGATCCCATAGTCTGGATGGATCTCTGACACTCTTTCCCTAGATGTCGAGCTGGATAAACGCATTGGCAAAGCAGCTACAGTACCATGTTCTCTAGACTCACAAAGAGAGTATGGCTTAATAAGAAGCTGACGGCATAGACCAAGATCCAGGTCTATAGAGCCTGTGTCCTGAGCACACTCCTGTACTGCAGTGAGTCCTGGACCCTTTGTGCACGGCAGGAGAGGAAGCTGAACACCTTCCATATGCCTTGTCTCCGATGCATTTTTGGGATCACCTGGCAGGACAAAGTTCCAAATAGAGTAGTCCTAGAACGAGCTGGAATTTTTAGCATGTATACATTACTGAAACAGCGACATCTACGTTGGCTTGGGCATGTCGTGAGAATGGCTGATGGTCGGATTCCAAAAGATCTCCTGTATGGAGAATTAGTGCAGGGAAAGCGCCCCAGAGGGAGACCCCAGCTGCGATACAAGGATCTCTGCAAGCGGGATCTGAAGGCCTTAGGAATGGACCTCCACAGATGGGAAACCTTGACCTCTGAGCGTTCAGCCTGGAGGCAGGCGGTGCAGCATGGCCTCTCCCATTTTGAAGAGACCCTTGTCCAGCAGGCCGAGGCAAAGAGGCAGTCCTGAAACCAGCCAAACCAGGGAGCTGGACAGGGGACAGATTGTATTTGTCTTCTGTGTGGAAGGGACGGTAACTCTCGAATTGGCCTTCTCAGCCACACAAGACGCTGTTCCAAGTCCTCCATAAAGAGCACGTTACCATCGTCTCTCGAGACTGAAGGATGCCTAATCTAAAGTCTGGATGGCCTTACCTTTGGTCTCCAGTGAGTCATGCTTGCACGTAAGGATCTTCTCCAGCTCCATCACAGCTTCCCTTCAAGTCTCAAAATACTGGAGGGATCACAGTGATGTGATGAAGGCGTGGGCAGATAAGACACTGGCAAGCTGATTCTGCACCCCTTGCAGTTGTTATGAAGATATTTTAAAGGCAGATTTGTGGGGGCAGTCCTGCATTCATCTGGCCACGAAGGCAGGCAAGGGAGGAAGGGAAAACGCATGGCCCATCTAGACATTCCTGCAACTCCCATGCGCCCTTGGCAAGGAGAGACCATGGTGAGGAATGCCAGGGACTGTAGCCCAAACACCCACAGCAATTTGACTGCCTGTGCACTAAGGCGTAAGTAACTGGAACCAAGCCTCATCTTTCTAGCAAAGGCAGCTGGCCAAAAGCACTCCTGACCAGCACAGATCCACCTGTGCAATGGGATCGGGGTAGCCTCGTGACAGGTCCCTAAGGCAGTGACAGGTCTCTCCTGTCAACAGCAGCTTGCATAGATTTTTTTTTTTCTGAATCATCAGCATCTTTTATCATCAGGACGTCATGGAATTATAGAATCATGAAGTTGAGAGAGTCCTCTAAGGCAGGGGTCCCCAACCTTTTTCACCCTGTGGACCGGCTGGGGAAGGCGGGGCACCCCCCGCGCTCGTGCGCATGGGCGAACGAGCGCCCGCGCACTCGCGCTCTCTCTCGTGTGCATGTGCAAACGGTAGCGCGGCACTCACGCGGGCTTGTGAGCATGAGCAAACGGCGGTGCAGTGCTCACACGGGCGCGCTGGAGCTCATACGCAAATCAGCTCAGGCCACGGACCGGCACCGGGCCGCGGACCGGGGGTTGGGGACCTCTGCTCTAAGGCCATCGGGTCCAATCCCCTGCTCAAGGCAGGAGTACTAATCAAAGCAGATCTGATAGATGGTTGTCCAATTTTCCCTGGAATGCCGCCATCGTTGGAGTGATCATCACCTCCCAAGATAATTGGTTCTATTGTTGTACTCCTCTAACATTTAGGAAGATTTTCCTGATATTCAACCGAAATCTGGCTTCCTGTAACTGGAGCCCGTCATTACATGTCCTGCACTCTGGGATGATCAAGAACAGATCCTGCCCCTCCTCTGTAGGACAGCTTTTCAAGTATTTGAAAAGTGCTTTCACATCTCCCCTCAGTCTTTACTCATGGCCCAGTTCTTTCATTCTTTCCTCACTGGGTTTGGTTTCCAGCCTCCTGATCATCCTTGTCGTCCTCCTCTGAACTTGCTCCAGTTTGTCAGCCTCCTCCCTGAAGTGCGGTCTCCAGAACTAGACGCCGTACTCAACCAGTGCCGAATAGAGGGGAACTAGTACTTAATGGGATTTGAAGACTCTACTTCTGCTAATACATCCTAAAATAGCATTTACCCTTTTTGCCGCCGCATCACACTTTTGGCTCAAATTCAGCTTGTGATCTACAACAATTCCAAGATCCTTCTTGCTTGTAGAATAACTGAGCCCTGTTTGTTCCCCCCCCCCCCAGTGTAGAACTTTCCAGTTCTCCTGTTAAATTTTCTTCTGTTTTTTTTTTCAGCCCAGTGCTCAAGCCTATCAAGAACTTTTTACAAATCTGATAAACCAATTTAGTTTAGAAATCTAGTTTCTAACCCTTTGTATTCCCTTCCTGTCCATGAATCTCAGAAGATTTGTAGAAAATATAAGAGTTCTAATGTCCTAAAGCGCTTTCCTGATCCCTTCTTACAAGTGAGTAATAATTATGTGCCATCAAGTTGATTTTTAAAGGAGAGAATTAGGTATAAAACACTTTCAAATGGTTTACTGGTCCTTCTTTCTGGGGCCACTTTGGGATCATGCCTCTCGCTCAAGATTGCACTGGCAAGAGAACACGACACCCCATGAGGCACAAACACACTTCAGTTGATCTGGGATGGCCCCTCTCTTTGGGGGGGGGGGGTTTACAGTGAAGTTTTGAATTCCTAGCCGCTAGCTCTGTAGTCAGGTGCTCCAACCCACTGAGCTAAAAGGACAGCTACTTGTTTGGAAAAGATGGTGAGGAAATGGAAGTCTGAGATGGTTTCTGTGCGTGTGGAGGGAAGAGGCTAGCATTACGAACTGACCCGAGTTGGGCAAATAAGGAATTCCAGCCTGGCTACTAATTAACAGCGGCCCCGTATGCCAAAGTTGGCAGGTAAAGCTTTTTACAGCCTGGTGGAAGACTGGAACCCCTGTTCCTGCCTACACGTTGGACTTCTCTTAAGATGCAGCCCTTTGGAGACACTTCTAAGCTCCGTTATCCCTTCTTTATGGGGAATGTCAGGTGACATCAAAAACAGAAATTATAATTATTCGGCTGAATATCAGGAAAAACTTCCTAACTGTTAGAGCAGTACGACAATGGAGCCCATGACCTTGGGAGGTGGTGGTGAGCGCTCCAACGCTGGAGGCCTTCAAGAGAAATTTAGACCACCACCTGGCAGATCTCCTTTGACTTGGATTCCTGCCTTGAGCAGGGGGTTGGACTTGATGACCTTAGAGGCCCCTCCCGACACCATGGTTTTATGATTCTCTTTCTGTACCCACATGTTCTGGAGGGTTCTGAGGGAGGCAGTTCTTCTTTCTGCCCTCGCAGCATTTACACCCTGGGGAAAACTGCATCTACTTGTTTTGTGCCACTCCGGCAGCCTCAAAAAGGAGAGCAACCCCCTGGACCTGATGCCTGCCCTCCATCAAAGATTCTTTGCCTGCCCACCTTGTGAGATAATGGAAGGTAGCAGGAAACAGTGGTGGTGCTGGGGGTTAAACCGCAGAAGCCTCTGTGCTGCAAGGTCAGACCAGCAGTCGTAAGATCGAATCCACGCGAGGGAGTGAGCTCCCGTCGCTTGTCCCAGCTCCTGCCAACCTAGCAGTTCGAAAGCATGCAAATGCAAGTAGTTAAATAGGCACCACCTCGGTGGGAAGGTAACGGCGTTCCGTGTCTAGTCGCGCTGGCCACGTGACCATGGAAACTGTCTTCGGACAAACACTGGCTCTATGGCTTGGAAACGGGGATGAGCAACGCGCCCTAAAGTCGGACACGACTGGACTAAAGGTCAAGGGGAACCTTGACCTTTACCTAGCAGGAATCAAAGGTTGTTGTAACTCATGTGACCACTGACTTTTGGGAGATGAACGATGGGTGTGAATCGGAAAGCAGATTCGCAGTCTTAAACCTTTGGGGAATTTAGAGGGAGGGCCATGATATTCTATGGGAGATCTTCTGTGTCAGCATTCATGGCAGAAACTCAAGCGTCCATTGTAGAGAGATGTAGTAACTTGGAAATAAAGCTCTTTTTCCTCCTCTCTCTACCACCTTGCAAAAATGGAAACAGAGCACTAGGAAATCTGTGCAATGCAGTAGTGCTCTCCCAGAGGCCAAATCCTGGTAAACAAGATAACCTTACATAACAATCCGGTAACTGGGAGCAATAGCTCAACGCTATCAATTTACTCCCATTTTGCAACTTTGTTCAGGTCTGTGCAAAAGCTAGTCAAAAACAAGTCAAGTGTGACAGCTCCTGTTCTTGGAAATGCATCAGCTCCGGGAGAAACCCAGGTCCAAAGCTGGGTGGAAAGTCTCCCGTTTCAAACTATTTGGGTGCTTTTGTGTTGCAAACCCAGATGGTTCACTCTCGGTTAGTTTTGCAAACACAGATTGTTCTTGGGGACCGTTTTCCAAAGAGATCACCACGTTAGCCTGTTTCAGAATGTGCCGGAAACAAAAAATATTGTCGCCTATTAAATTTTTTTTAAAATGTATTGCAATGTGAACTTCCGTGGATTGCACTCCACTTCCTCGAACACAAACTGGCATTTTTGCAGACAGATGGGGAACCCAAACAACGCTATGAATCTCATTTTGACCTATTTTATTTATTTATTTATTTATTTACTTATTTATTTAAATTTAAACTATTTTCACCCCGGACCCAAGACCTCTGCTATCGCTTTTGCTGAACATTGCACCCAAGGCAGATTTGTTCCAAAACGGAGTTCCAGGTTTGCATCCGTGGCTCTCCCTTCTCCATTTCTGTTGGTTTCAGCTGTCGTTTCTGGGCCCCCAGAGAAATTTGTTGCTTGGGGGGCAGATTTGTCATTTACTGCCTCATCGCCAAAAAATTTTTTTGTAATATATATTTTTTTGCCACTAGAGGGCAAAAGGGAACTTTTCTGTTTAACAAAAAGAAGAAGAGGAGGAGGAGGAGGATATTTGGGGGTGGGTGGTGGATCATGGGAATGGTCGCAGCACACAGTGTTCAGGTGTGGGTTTATGTGGCCCTCAGACCCTGAGATGTTGCTCAGTCATGACTTAGGTGGAACAGCTTCTGTAGGGCTAAGGAAGAGAAAACTGCTACACCTCCTTTACAGCTGAGGGGAAGGAACATGAGGGAGTCCTAGCAGATCATCAGAGGTTGGAAATGATGAGTTACATGGAACTAGTTACTGTTTTGGGGATATCAAAGGCCCAATAATGTTACCGTGCAAAAGCAACAGAAGGGATAGGAATGAAGCTGCTTTCTTGAGGGAAGGGGTAAATAATGTGTTCTAGTTACCTTGAGATATTACCTTAAAAATGGTGTTTTAAGGCATTTTGGCTGGATTTTCCCCCCCCCCCCCAAGTTTGTGGCCTTCCCTTATGAATCATAAATCCACCCCTAAACTAATGAAAAAAATAAACAAGCAGTGCCATATGTCTTACACAAATAAATAAATAAATAAATAAATAAATAAATAAATAAATATGCAAAGCTAATGAGTTGCATATTTAAATTGTAATGAGTAAAGACAACAGGTTTACCTTGCAAAACACTGTAGCCAGAATCTTTTTAGATTTGTGCAGTGGAGGGAAACAATCATGTAAGTGAGCCAGCCTGCTTCTCCTGTTCTTCATCCGTTGTTGGGCTCTTCTGCTTCCTTGGGTTGAGAAAATAGCCTCGCGCCTGGCCATGCACTGGTCCAGAAAGATGGAAAGCAAGGCAAGTGGCGGGGGGCGCGCACACGCGCAAAATACCCATGATGTGCTTCCCTTTACATGCGCATTTTCCCCACTAGGACTTTGGCCATAAATTATACCAGGAATGATTTGCATTTAAAATCGTCACCATCTTCATGTGCTGCCAATCAATTCTACTTATGGTGACCCTTTTCCGAGTTTTTCCAGGTAGAGAAGACTCAGCAGTGGTTTCCCCTTGCCTTCTTCCTGGGGTGCCCTGGGACTTTGTGCAGCTGGCCCAAGGCTACACGGGCTAGCTCTTCTCTCAGGAGTCACAGTGGGGGAATCGAACTCCCAACCTCTGGCTCTGCAGCCAGAGACCTAAACCACTGAGTTTCTGAAAAGGAGCTTTTAACGAAGTTCTGTCCACAGTCCTGTTTGGAACTTTAGCACCCTGGATCTGTCTTGAGTGTGTTGTTCTACTTCTCCCCACCACCCCCCTCTAGTAAGAAGCACTTCAAAGAATGCATTCATTTCATCCACTCCTGCCGCCTGCGTGGAGGAAGCTGCCTCGTCCACTGGTATGTTAACATGGGCCTTAGAGTTGACGGGGGGGGGGGGGGAGAGGTAGGTGTGATGTTTGGCTGGGAATCCCAGAAGGTCAGGTGACCCCTGGAGGCTGATTTATACAGAGTCAGCCATTTGGTTCTCGTTCCTCCAAAATGTGCACACTCGTCTTCCACCACCTGCTGCCCTTCGGGTGTATTAGATTATAACCCCCATCATCCCCAGCCAGCATTTGGCATGAACGGACACAACAGAGCTTGTGCCTGTCGGCTCTCCACACCGTCACCCCAGTCACTCCAAGCGGTAGACGCATATCTGTACTTCTTTCTTAGGTTTCTGTCCCACCTTTTCTCCAAAGGCTTACTACATTCTTTGCCCGTTTTATCTGCACAACAACCCTGGGAGGTAGATGAGGCCAAGACAGAGGGTAACTACCGTATTTTTTTTTCCGTGTATAAGACACCCCCATGTATAAGACGTCCCCCACTTTTCTAACCCAAAATTTCTTTCTTTGCAAAAAGCTGCTTTCCCCCTCCACTTTCTTTGCAAAAAGTGGAGAGGGAAAGCAGAGATCAAAGCGCTTTGATCTCTCCCCCCTCCTTACTTCCATGTATAAAACGAGCCTCAATTTTTCCTCTAATTATTTTAGGAAAAAGTGTTGTTTTATACACGGAAAAATACGGTAATTAGCCTGAGGCCACCCAGTAAGCTTTGTGGCCAAGTGCGGATCTGAACCCAGATCTCCCTGGCCGAGCTTTCGAACCCAGCTCTCTCCAAGCAGGTACTAGAATATCTGCCCGTATCCCACAGCCAGCAGGGGAATTACAAGAATTGACATCCCACGCCTTAAATGGGCCCAGGCTGGGGAATGCTGCTCTCTGGAACCTCATCTAAGCCCCAGTGGCTCAGTAGGTGGAATTCATCCTGAAGCCTGGGTCGCCTGTGGAGTATGCTCTCCTGAGCATGTGCAGAGTGTTTCAGCCATGCTGAGCCACCCAAGCCGATCCTCATTCATTTCGGTGTGAGTGACACACAGGACTCGTCCGCTTAGCAGTTCGGTCCTGCTCCATGATCACCCCTCCCGGAAGACTCGGGGCGGTCCTTGCGCTGCTTGTAAGAAAGCAGGGAGGGAGAGGCAGGCGTAGCATAAGGACAGGGGGAAGTGGGCCCTGACTGCTTTCTCCTTCTGGCCGCAGCCTGGCGGGTATCTCCCGCAGCACCACCATCGTCCTCGCCTACGTCATGGCAGTGACGCAGCTGGGCTGGCACGAAGCGCTGGAGGCTGTCAAGGTGGTGCGCCCCGTCGCCAACCCCAACTCAGGTTTCCGCCAGCAGCTGGAGGAGTACGAGTCCAGCCGGTCTGCACAGAAGGTGAGACCCCGAAGCCCTGGGGGGGGGGGAGTGGAAGGTGGAGAGAGAGAGAGAGAGAGAGAGATGAGTGTGTGTGGCTCCTGAAGCTTAAACTGGGGGCAGAATGGGGGGAGCGGAGCTCATGAGACACCCAAGAACACGTTGGTATCTGAGCATCTCCTGCAGGATGTAGGAAGCGGCCACACGCCCTAGTCGGGCCCACCGTGGCCTCTCCAGTTCAGTGTTGCCTCTTGGCAGCCCTGAGCAAGCTTTGGCCCTCCAGATGTCTGGACTACATCTCCCACAAGGCCTTGCTGGCCGGGGGACTTCTGGGAGCTAAAAACCCAAAACATCTGGAGGGCCATGGTTTTCCCATCCACAACGCCCTTGCCTTCTTCCCATTTCCTTCGCTTTGCCCACCCAGTTCCCAGGGATTGACCACCCCGTATGCCACTGTTTCAGATCCACCGGAGACTGGAGCGCAAGTACGGAGCATCCCCTTTTAATGACGAGGAGGAGATTAGAGCCCTGCTCCCCTCTGGCAAGAGGCGGGAGCCCTCCAGGGCAGACGTGGCTACCCCACGGAGGGTGGCAGCGGGGGACAAGAGCACGAAGCACACAGACCCCTTGATCCTGCGTGTGAAGCAGACCTTCTCCTGCCTCCCCGGGTGTTTGAAATGAGACCTTCGGCAGCGTCCTGAGTCAGCGCGGAAGCTTACCGTGGTGGACTGGCCAAGCCCCGAACCCAGCAGGAGATTCTCTGTCCTCCTGACACCAGGGGAGAGGAACAGACGCAACTGTGGATGCCGGTGGGGGGGGGGGGGAGAGATGAGATGGCACAACCACCTCGGGACACCTGCGTCATTGGTGTCAGCGCCTTCCACCTGTTGGAACATAAGCCATTTTTGGGGAGAGCTGACCCTGTGACCCCTGTGGAGACCCTGAAGGCCATGGGGTGCATTCACCCCTCTAGGAAAGACCGAGAACCACGCTCCCTGCATCAGGGCCATGCCTGGGACCCCGAGTCATCGGCGGGTTGGAGTCTTCTCAGAAGCAGGTCCTTTGGTAGGAACGGGCTAGTGGAGCAAAAATAATAATAATAATAATAGTAGTCCATCACTAATTGCAAATTAGGGTGGAGGAGTTAAAACATGGGTGCAGAAAGAAAGGCCAGCCAAGAGGGTCTTCACACAGTAAAAGAGCTTCCCTGGCCAGCAGGTGCACCAGGAAGGTTTGTTTAGATGTAAGTCCGTCGATGTGGGGTAGAGAGAGGGGAGACCAGCAGGCACGAGTGGCATGGGACGGGCCGTGGCAGGCCGGTCCACCAGACTCAACGTGGGCCGTGGAAAGGAGGATTTTGGCCAGTTGTCACCTTCCTTCCTTCTAACCAGCTAGAAACAGAGAACTGCCCAAAATTCTCTTAACTACCCACCGCAATGGAAGACAGGAGGGCCTGGCGTGCTCTGGTCCATGGGGTCACGAAGAGTTGGACACGACTTAACGACTAAACAACAACCCACCTAATCAGGGGTGGGGGCCTAAGGGGGCTTGTTTACTAAGCTGGTCTTCTTTACCTGTTGTAATAAAGAAGCGTTTTGCCACCGTGGCTTGCATGTGGGCAGCACGGGCATAATCCAGCCACTCACGCGGCGGTGGCCTTCCTCTGCCCTCTGGTCGGCTGTTAGAACCAGGAGAATTCTGAGCCGAGC
This sequence comes from Intellagama lesueurii, assembly GCA_037013535.1. Taxonomy (NCBI): domain Eukaryota; kingdom Metazoa; phylum Chordata; class Lepidosauria; order Squamata; family Agamidae; genus Intellagama; species Intellagama lesueurii. The sequence goes on along the minus strand of JBAJHW010000004.1, from coordinate 240,535,038 downwards.
CCAGTCTGTGAGCACGGGTTTCCGTTTCCCAGCCCAGAGAGGGACAGCAGGCAAACCGACAGGGCTCCGGCTGTTTTCAACTCAGCTGATACCAGTGAGCTTTGGGAAAGCAAAGAGAGGAAAGTGGCGGTGTGTCCCACCAGCCAAAACAACAACTGGGTTGCCTAACCCTGTTACTAGGTCACCAAAAGCTTACAAACAACACAAGGTTCAGAGTTCTCCAGGACTATGTTTCAGGCTGGGGGATTAGAGGGCGGGGGGGGGGGGGGGAACAAACACTGTGTAAAAATCTGGCCAGATCTGTAACAGCTGTTGTTCTCGAAAGCAAACTGCTTGCCGGATCAAGGCTGAAATCCTGTTGCTCCACAACTAGAGTAGGCCCATCCAATCAGTGGGGATTTGGTTGAGTCAACTCCGCCACAAGTTTCATTGATTCAGACGGGTCTACTCCAGTTGCCACTTACTTTAGCACAGCCCCCACCAATTCAATGGGCCTACTCTAGTGCAACTCACCATGTTGAGCAACAGGGTGAACCAAAGATATCCTTGTAGGCATCCTTCAGTCTCGGAGGGACTCTGGTCACATGCTCTGTATGGAGGACTTGGAACAGCGTCTAGTGTGGCTGAGAAGGCCAATTCGAGAGTGACCATCCCTTCCACACTGAAGACAAAGACAATCTGTCCCCTGTCCAGCTCCCTGATTTGGCTGCTTTCGTGACTGCCTCTTCGCCTCAGCCTGCTGGACAAGGGTCTCTTCAAATTGGGAGAGGCCATGCTGCAAAGGTATCAAGGTACCAGCTTATATTTTCTCCCTCCTCTGTAGAGAGGAGCTTGACTGGGGGGCCCCTAACCCATCTGTCAAGGGCTTGGTGTGTGTGTGTACAGATTCCTTACGCTGCCTTAGAGCAGAAGAATGGAGAGCAGCTTGGTGTCTTTCTGCCAGCAAAACAGGAGAGGCTTATATTACATAAATATATTGCCTTCACTGGGGGAACCTAAGCTTGTAAGACATCCTTGTAGAACATCCTCCCGCTTCACGGAAGACATAAGCAGCCCCTGGCTCCCCCGTGGGGCACCTGCCAGCTGCTTTTCCGAGGTATTCAGCCGCCCAAATCACGGCTCTCGAGGGAGCAATCATAACAGATGTATGATGCAAAGGCTCAAGATTAAAAAAAAGGAGGAGGAAGAGGACGAGATGCATCCGGTGCAACCTTTCTGGGCCCCTTCTGCTTCCAAGCCCCAACTTCCCTGCGCTGGCCTTGCACCCACAGCTGGTTTCCTGTGTATTCTTCTTCCCCTCCACGGAACTGGCAGTGAAAGCAGCTGCCCACCTAAGCCTGGAGGTGGGTTTCCACTCCTCGTGTCTCGAGAACCTGGTGGCTCATTGGAATTTCCACGGCTGAAGCAGGCCAGCAGGAAGGCGATGGGTACGTGTGAGGGTCGGTGTCTGTCGTTCCACCCAAAGGGTCACAAACGGAAAGGAAGTTCAGGGCAAAGGAGCGCCGGACGGTGGTTCGGAAATCATTTGCCGTGTGGCTTCCCCTACTCAATGTGTGCCTTGTGGCTCCCATAAGCCTCTCATATCTCGGTAAGCGCAATGCCTATGGAGGAGAGGGCTGACAAACATTACTTTTTGGACTACAACTCCCAGAATGCCCTAGGCTGGGAACTCTAGGGGGTTGTAGTCCATAAAAGTAACATTTCTGGGCTCTGACATCAAATGCAAAGGTCTTTTTTTTTCCTCCTTAGATATTTTGCAACCTGGACACCAGTTCAATAATGGCCTCAGGGGAGGGGAGGGTTATTGAACCAGTCCAGAAACGTTGAGGCACTGATCCAGTCAGCTACTGGTATATCCTGTCGTTATTCAGCACATGTTCGGCTTTAAAGCCCCAATTTGTAGGAGAGCCGTTAATACAGGGGAGATCCAAAATTCTCTGTCAGGCAACATCTTTAATAAGAAGACCCACCAACATATCACAGACTGTTGAGGAAGCTTTCAGTTCTCCTTCTGAGAGTCAGAGAATGGAGTCTTGACTGACAGGGTCAAAAGTTCCTTTGATTTCTCCTTTGAAGGCTGATGTCAGGATCCTGGTGCCAGAAATCCTGAGATAATGTTTACTGAAAGCACTCAGGGTTGGGACAAGCATAACAGCACCGTGTTTTTGTAATACAGAAATATTTTGAATATGCCTTACAAAATTGTATGCTAATTCCCTGGAAATACATGGCAAAATGCTCCCCTTTCTGGAGGACTGTCATTCCATTACTTTCTTTAAAGCAAGCCTGTTTTTTTGACTCTTCAAAGAAAAATGGTATTTTGACTGTTTTTCTGACCTTTAATTGCTCTTCCATTAAGCTGCAATAATGTATCTGCTTCTGAACATTCTTGCTAGTAAGCCTGTTCTACACATGCTCAGTCTTATAACAAAGTGGTTGTTTTTCTCTTTTGAAAGACCTTTTTTAAGGATCAGTATTTCAGCCCCTGCAGCTGCATTTTTTCAAAATTAAAAAAAAAGCAGGTGGGACCAACCATTCTCTTTCAAGATAAGCAAGATTTGTCCTTTCCAGTTATTTGATCTGTTTTAAATCCAGGGGTGTTTAGGGTAAGTTTTTTCTGCATGGTGTGTGTAAAAACAGTGTTGCATTTTAAAACTCCTAACTTGAAGATCCTTTGCCCAAACTTTCCTAAATTTGGCACAGCTGAAGAACAGACTGTCTGCTATGCCAGTGCCAAATTTGGTGCTGATCTAAAGTCTAGTTTCAAAGTTATAATTTTTTAATTAGGCCTGCTTGCATTTTTAGAATTGCCTTGTGGAATGTTCATTTGCTCTGTGCAGTTATAATTTTAGGTAACATTTAGGAGCATGGGAAGACAGAAATGCACAATTGCTAACTGTATGTTTCAAATGTAACACCCAGCAGTTACTCCAATACACAGGATTTGGGAAGACTGAATAGCTGCTGTTTTCATTTGTACTGAGTCAGAAGCTTAGAGAATTTAACATCAATCCCCCTCTGTTATGTTACTAAGCAGCACATCTGATGAAGAGTTCTAGAAAATTTGAAAATTCCCTGAGGATTCTGTGAGATTTCAGTCGAACTGACCACAAGACCTTTGTGGATTTTGGAATTTCCCCCGTTGGCCAACACGGCTTTCTTTCCTTTCTGGTTAGAAAGGAGAGAGAGAGAGATGCTAATCAAAGATGCAAAAATAAGTTAGTTAGTCTTTAAAGTGCCAGGGGACTCTTGGTTGGCTTTCATTACAAAACAGTACATTAAAGAGGCTGAGTATTCTGTTCTTAGCATTTATCCCAGGGATAGCTGACATTATGGCTGTTCTTTCTGTTTTAAAAAAATGCAGTTACATTAAAAAAGGCTAAATGCAATAAAAAAGAATGTTTATCTTTTAATTATGTGAAAAGGAAAGGTGGCCTGCTGCTTAAGGAGAAAAGTGTGTGCGTGAGAGGGGGGGGGGGAGAGGGAGAGACTGCACCAAGAATTGTTTTTATTAATAAGAATATCTGGTGGTTGTTGTGGGTTTTCCAGGCTGTTTGGCCGTGTTCTGAAGGTTTTTCTTCCTAACGTTTCGCCAGTCTCTGTGGCCAGCATCTTCAGAGGACAGGAGTCAGAACTCTGTCTGTGCTCTGGTGCAGTTTGCTTGGATAGTTGAGTATTTATAGCTGTGGGATCAGCTTTTGTCCTTTTCAGGAGATTGGGTGATTATGGTGATCAGCGTGTTTTTTGTTGTGGGTGTATTGTTGTGATAAGGGGGAGAGATGATCTGTCACTGTGATTGATGGGTGTTGTTAGGTGGTCTTTTGTGTGCAGTGATCACCGGTCCTTGTGGATTCTACCTCCCAGAATATCTGGGTTGAGATATTCTGGGAGGTAGAATTCAAACAAAATGAGAAAGTTTTCCCATCTCTGCATATGCATATTCGGGATCAAGAGGTCTTTACTCCAAAGAAATAAGGACGCATGGACACACCCATGTCTTTTAATGGGAAACATAAAAAGCAACAGGAACAAAAAATATTATTTAAAGCAAACAATACAGCAAGTGCACCTCCGGTCCTCGTTAAACCCCACACAAGGTCCTGTTTAGCTTCCTGGGTGATTGTACAATGTTTTAACCATAGCCATGTAAAAGGAAATCTTTTGACTTGGTCAATATTTGTCGTTCAGTAGACGTATTCCACCTCCAAAAATACGGGAGGCCGTTGCTGGCTAATGCAAACATCGTCCACCAAACCTCCACCTCTGGAGCCCGCATCACGATGGAAAGTTGATGTTTCCAGCCGTAAGTTGGTGCAGCTGTGACTGTGCCCCGGCATCCTCCAACAACATCCGCTAAACCCACACCCACCACCCTACAGCCACAAAGGCTTCCTACCATGTCATGGCAAAGCATGGCCGGGAGGCATGGAGGAGCATGAAGCCGTTCCATGCCTGTTTCTCAGCAAGCCCCCAAACTCAAGCTGCCCCCCCCCGCGTCTCTTCCACCCCGCTCATGGACTGCTTCAGTCCGGGGCGAGAGGTCCTGGCGGGCGTTTTCTGCTCCACTCGTATCCTTACATAAGAACATAAGAACATGAGCCCTGCTGGGTCAGGCCAAAGGCCCATCCGGTCGAGCTCCCTGGATCTCACAGTGGCCCCACCAGATGCCTCTGGGAGCCCACGAGAGACCACTAGAGACCTGTCTCCTGATCCCCCTCCCCGGCATCTGGCCTTTGGAGGTCCCTTCCTTTGAAGCCTGGAGATTATACATCCCCATCATGGCTTGTCACCTGCGATGGACTTTTCCTCCAGGAATTTGTCCCATCCCCTTTTCAAGGCCTCTAGATGCCAGAGGCCATCACCACATCCTGCGGCAAGGAGTTCCACAGAGTAACAACGATCCTTCCATGGCCATGGTTTGAAGAGGGGTCTCGGGTACGCTGGAACCCAGCACCCACCCTCTCACTGTCCGCAGCATCCATCAGCTACCCTGAAGGAACTGCATGAGAAAAATGTTCTCTCTCTCTCTCTCTCTCTCTCTCTCTCTTTCGGACTGCAGTTCCCAGAAGTCCACAGCCTGCATGGCTAATGGCGATTTGGAGCTACAGTCTAGTATTTTTTCCCCCATCTCTCATTTCCTCTCTCTTTAATTCCACACAAACCGTCGTGCTGACCACAAATTCCAAAATCCACACTAACACATGTGCTCCCCCCCCTGCTGATATTAACCCCTGGAGAGAGTTATGAGCGCCAGTCTGCTGCAGTGAACAGAGTGTCAGAGGAGGATGCATGGAGGCCTGAGTTCAAATCCTGATCAGCCAAGAAAACTCACTGGGCGTGGTAAACGGTCCCCTGAACCTCTCACATTTCTCAAAAAACCTGTTAAGGTCCCCATAAGTCAGGAGTGACTGAATGACACGGAATAACACGAATAAGGATGTCATGGAATGTATGTGCATTTTTTGCAGCCCCAGGAAAAGGAATTCTGATAGAAGCCTCTTGGCCGTGGTGCAACTGTGAAGAGGAGGCTAAGGTTGCGGTGAAGCCTAGAAGTGAGCCGTCCCCTCGATCGTCTGGGGTAGAAGGAGTCAGCACCCTTACGTCCACCTTGCCTATGAGGATGGAGGACATAACTATAGGAGGACGAGTGACTGAAGTGGGGGGGGGGGGGGAGGAGAAAAGGCAGGAAAAAGATAGGAGGGGACAGAAGGTTTCTTGACGAGGGAGGAGGAGGAAGGGGAGAGAAGGAAAAGTTGGAGTTTGGAAGAGTGGATTAGTCTGGAGAGAGAGGAAAAAGAGGAGAACACCGTAAAAAGTCAAGGGGAGGAAGAACTCGATGTTTTCCCAGTCCCGGGAAGGGAGGAAGCAGAAAGAGAGAGAGGAGGTGGCTATGTTCAGAGACGAGGAGGTCTAGAAATACAACTGGGAGAATCGGATCCCTTAGAATGGACCGTCTTGGTATACCCTTGAGAGAAGGGTCCCTGGAGGAAGGTGGTCCGGCCAGACCCTATTCCAGCAGCTCAGACCCCACGCGAGGGAGACTCGGCTCGACACCCGTGTTGTGGAACTCTCTCTGTGCGGTGAGGAGCAACCCTATGAGAAAGCCGACGGACGGGGAGAGATTGGGAGCGTCTCCGCGTGCAGAGACAATGAACTGGTTAATGGCCTGCCAATGTTATGGCCTGAATCTTCGTTGTTGACCGGTCCTGTTGGACCTACAGAAGTTGTAGTTGGTTTCTGGCCCCCCCCTTCTTTTGAAAGTAAACGTTTGGTTGATAAAACTACATCTCTTGTGGTTAATTCTGCCAAAGAAGAGGAACTGCTTAGTTTTGTATCAGAACCCAATCATAGCAACCCTAAAGCTTTTCCTCTTTCTGTATTATTGTTGTTGTTGTTTCTACTTATAGGATACCCCATAGTGCTCTGGGCGATTTACAACATAATTAACCAAAGGACATCCCCCCCCCCCCCCCGAGCTGAGTACTCAGTTTACCAACCTTGGAAAGATGGAAGGTTGAGTCAACCTCGATCCGGCTACCTGATCCTGTTGGGATCAAACTCAGGTCATGAGCAGAGTCTTTGGTGCAGTACTGCAGTTTAACCACTGCATCACAAGGCTCCTAAATAAGTTATATCCTGGTGTGTACTTAAAAGCCTTTTTTAAAAAGGGCATTACTAAAAGCCTGCAAAGAATGGGTGCTGCCTTATATGATGATGGATCATCTGGCAGTCCTTCGCTGGTTGAGAAGGTATCTTAGCACCTCTTGGATGAAAATACAAGGCATGACAGTGAAAACACAGCCCACGTCAGGGGACTGGACACCCAGGTGCCATCTCTTGCTGAGAAAGGAATCCTCTCTATTGCAGGCTGCTGGGGGATGATGGGATGAATAGTCTAGTCTAACCCATCCATCCAGTGCCAGGGTAGAGATTTCAAGAACTTTGACAATTACATTGGCAAGAAAACAGATCCATTAATACACGAGGCCATGTTCAGAGGTCCCCCTTTTGCTTCTTACAAATCGAGGCTCAAAGCATTTGCATTCAAAAGTCATCATTGGAAAAAAAAAGTGTTCCGTTATTCATTCTGGCTAATTGCTGTGCTCAGAGCCTTGAAACACCTAAATGGTTTGCACGTTGATCAACTCATCAGCCCTAAGAGAGCCATTAGATGAGAGCATCCGTTCAACTAGGCCATCTTATAGGTCTTATATCCTGCCTCCAATGATCATCTGCCTTCCAGCAGCTGAGCTTCGACCTCTGATATCCAGGACATGAGCCAAGCCCTGCTTTTAACTGTGTTCTCTCTCCCCCCGCCTAACCTCCAAAATACTGCCAGCCTCATCTAGAAACATGACAAGGAGCTATCATGCTTACCGCTTTATTTTATTTATTAGTGGTATTTATATTCCACCTTTCCTGTTAATGGCGGGACCTTCTCATGCATAAAGTCATTGTAAGTCACAAAGAATATGATGGCAAAGAAAAGCATCTTTTCCTTCTGGGATCTTAAGGCCATCTACACGGCTTCCTTCCTTCCCCCTTTATCCTCACAACAGTCCTGGGCGGGTAGGTCAGGCTGGAAGAGAGTGCACTCACGGTTCCATCAGCCAAAGGCAATGGACAGTTCCAATGGTGATGGGTGTGTGTGTGTGTGTGTGTGTGGAAAAAGTCCTGGATAGCAACTGGTGGGTAACAGCCGTGGTGGAAGGGGACACGGGAAAAGGATCCTTCACAGACAATGGCGCTGGCATGCAAGCGAACACCTTGTGCAAAATGAAGCACTGGTAAAAATGCTTTACACTTCAAAAGCCCTATGGTGAAACCATCAAAAATGAAATAAAAGATAGTGCTGGAAGACAAGACTCCCAGGTCACAAGGGACTGGGGAAGAACAAAGAGCATATATATGAATAATACTGTAATTAATGAAAAAACTAGATGAGAGCTAAAATAATGGGTACTTGCCAACATGCACAGAGGCAAAAGGAAAGCCCAGTGATGCACAACACATAAAATCCAAACGTGGAATGTGTAAAGTATAAATCAAAGTTAGCTTGATATTATAAATCAAGACATAGACCTTTTAAACATCATAATTCTTGGGGTTTGTAAACTAAAGTGGACTAGAATAAGACATTTTTTAACCAAATACTTACAAAGGATTTTATTTTGAAAATGAAAAAGCAACAGGGAGGCAAGATATAGCAGAAGCCGTTACGGGCCATAATGCAAAATTTGATTGAAAAATATAAATTTATTTATTTATTTATTCGTTCGATTTCTATACCACCCCCATCCGGCCGACGGTCACCCGGAAATCAATCAGATTTCATGGACAGCCTATTCACGTAACCATCATTTTAAGTCTATGCTTCAGTTACAGTGGCTGAAGGAAAAGAAAATGAAAGCTTTAACGCAAGTGGGTAGGAAGAAACAGACTGCACTTCAAAACAGGATGGGCAGATAATTAGGAGTGACTGAAATGAAAAAGTAGGAAACCAGAAACTAAACACAGCTGGAGAATTTGGCCTGGGAGATATAAATAAAACTGGGGACGGACTGACAGATTTTTGTAGAGCCAATTATTTTTTCCTTGCAAATACATGTTTCAGGCAACCAAACATGATTGTGTATATTGGCATCATAGAATCATGGAGTTGGAAGGGGCCTCGAAGGCCATCAAGTCCAACCCCCCCTGTTCAAGGCAGGAATCCAAGTCAAAGCAGATCCGACATGTGGTTGTCCAATTTTCTCTTGAAGGCCTCCCGCGTTGGAGCGCTCACCACCTCTCGAAGTCATGGGTTCCGTTGTCATACTGCTCTAACAGTTAGGAAGTAACTTGAGCCCATTATTACGTGTCCTGCACTCTGGGATGACCGAGAACAGATCCTGCCTCTCTTCTATAGGACTACCTTCCAAGTCTTTGAAAAGTGCTCTCCTATCTCCCGTCAGTCTTCTTTTCTCAAGGCTAAACACGTCCAGTTCCTTCCATCTTTCCTCATAAAGCTTGGATTCCAGTCCCCTGATCATCCTTGTTGACCTTCTCTGGTTTGTTGGCAACCTTCTTATTGTGTGGAGTCCAGAACTAACAAGTGTCGAACAAAGAGGAACTAGCACTTCATGGGATTCGGAGACTATACTTCTGTGAATGAGGCCTAAAATAGCATTTGCCTTTTTTGCAGCCGTGTCACACTGCCAGCTCATACGCAACTTGTGGTCTACAATAATTTCAAGATCCTTCTCGCAGATAGTAGTACTAAGTCAAGTATTCCTGTCCTCAACAGCCCTTCTTAGGTCTTGCAAACTCAAGCCTGTGGTTTCCTTTAGAGAGTCAATCCATCTCGTATCTGGCCTTCCTCTTTTCCTGCTGCCTTCTACCTTTCCCAGCATTGTCGTCTTTTCCAGAGAATCCAGACTTCTCAGGATGTACCCAAAGGAGGACGGCTTCAGTTTCAACATTTTTGCCTCCAGAGATAGACTTGATTTGATCTAGGACCCGCTCGTTCGTCTTTCTGGCAGTCCAGGGGATCCGCAAAGCTCTTCTCCAGCACGACATTTCAAACAAATCATTTTTTCCTGTCAGCTTTTTAAAAAAAAAAACCATCCAGCTGTCACACCCATACGTGGTGATCACAAACACAAGAGTGTGGATGGTCTTGGTCTCCAATGACATATACTAGATGACCTTTTCTAATTCCATCATTGCCGTCCTTCTGGCTCGCTCTCTCTGTCTGATATCTTGGTCACAATCTCCATTTGGTGACTGATTCGGTGGTTGAGCCAAGGTATACAAAGTCTTTCACTGTTTAAATTTCTTCCCTGTTGACATTAAACCTGTTTAGGTCTTCTGCAGTCCTGATTTTAGTTTTGTTCATGTACAGCTGCAGTCCTGCTGTAGCACTTTCTTCTTTCGCTTTCCCTAACCGTCGTTCCAAGTCCATGCTGCTTTCTGATAGTAAGATGGCATCATCTGCATATCTTAAACGGCGGATGCTTCTTCCACCCGTTTTCACTTGTCCTTCATCTGAATCTAGTCTGGCTTTCCATACAATATGTTCTGTGTACAGATTGAACAGACAAGGGGATAAGATGCACCCTTGTCTGACTCCTTTGCCTAGAGGAAACCCTTCTGTCTCTCCATATTCTGTTCTAACAGTAGCTTCTTGTCCACAACACAGGCTATTCATTAGGAAAAACAATTTTTTTGTCATCCACAAATTTGATCAGCATTCCTGCACCTCCTCATCCGAGTCATTAATAAAAGTGGGCCAAAACATTACTGGACGTCCAATATAAAAATCAAATTGACTACCCAATTGGAAGCAGAAGATGGAGCGAACCGCATTCTTAAAATAAATAAACCTTAGAACTGCAGAGCTGGAAGGGACCCCATCAAGGTTCCCTCTAAGGGGAGTGGCTGCACAGGTGCAGGCGACTCGGTCCCCATCCGCACAGCTTTCTTCCTCCTCCATGCACCAATCCAGCCCCTTTGGTTCTGGTTGTGTGGAACCCCGTGGGGGGGGGGGGCAGTCACACGGGGGGGAGGAATTGTGCAGGGGGTGGAGTTGCTTGTGTGAGGGGCGAAGCCCTGCCCAGTGGGGCTGAAAATTAGAGGACCCTCTGGATCATCCAGCCCAGCCCGTGTCAAGGAGGCCCAGTGGGGAATTGAACTCCCAACCTCTGGTTCTGCAGCCAGAGAAATAAACCAGAGCTCTCACTAATATAATCTTAGAACGGCAGAGGCTGGAAGGGACCCTCTGGATCATCCAGTCCAGCCCCCGTCAAAGAGGCCCAGTGGGGGATCGAACTCCCAACCTCTGCCTAAACCCCCTGAGCTATCCAGGACTTCTGTCTGCCAAAACAAAGCCATCAGCAGACTGCGATACAGACCATGGACCGCCAATATGAAAAAACCAGAGTAAAGCCGAAGACAAAAACTGAAACCACCCCACTGACAAAATGCAATTCAAATCAAACTCTTGAAGAATTCAAAGACCATGCCAAGAAGAGATGTATATGACTAAACTCCGTTGACCCCTACCCCCCGAACCAGAGGAATAGTGGATTGAAACCAGAGATGATGCCTAAAATCATGTTGTGCCACAGGACTGACCTCTTAGTCAGTGGCGACTAGCCATGGCCAATTTCAGGGTGCCTGCGCCTTCCCTGCCTTGCCTCTTGAGTTGCCTGCACCCTAAAAACCCACCCGAGGGAAACCTTGAGTCGGGGGTGCTTCGCTGAGAAGCGTGACATCCTTCGCCCTTCCTTCCACGTGCCAAGCCGCACATCAGGATGTCACCACTCTCAGAAAGACGCTTCTGGGGGGGGGGGGGGAACCAGCCGCCCTAAAGGGCTGGCGCAGATTTGGAAAGGGGGAAGAAGAAATCGGGGGTGGGGGTGGGGGGGCAGGGCAGAGGTCCCAGGGCCAAAGGCCGGCGGGCCGCCCTCCTGCTCCCCCGCGGGGCGGCCGCGCGGGAGGCGGGAGCGAAAGTGAAAGCGCCCCGATCGGTTTCGGTTTCGCCTTTTGCGCTCCATCTCGGCGCTCGCCACTCGCCACTCGCCACCGCCGCGAGGGAAGGGAGCCAGCCCGCCGCGGCCAGCCCCAAGCTCGCCTGCCGCCGGAGCCGCGAGCGCGGCGCCTTGCGCTCCTTCTGCGCGGGATCCTGTCGTCTCTCTCTCTCTCTCTCTCTCTCTCTCCCCCCCCCCTCCTTGGAAAGAGCGGCTCGGGAAGGAGCGGATCGCCAGAAGCGGTCCGGAGGGGCGCCCGGCTGCCTAACCCCCCCCCTTTGTCCCCCCCCGCCGGCCCGGGGGCCGATGGCGGCGGAGCCCCCGCTGCGGCTGAAGGACTGGCTGGTGGCGCAGGTGGAGAGCGGCCGGTACCCGGGGCTGCGCTGGGAGGACCGCGAGCGGAAACTCTTCCGCATCCCCTGGAAGCACGCGGCCAAGCAGGACTACCAGCAGCAGCAGGATGCGGCCCTCTTCAAGGTACCCCGGGGTGGGGGTGGGGGTGGGGGAACCCCTTCTGCTTTCCCTTGTCCCGGGGGGCCCCTCGCCCTCGGGGGGGTCCCCCTCCAGCGCGCCCCCCTCCGGCCACTCCCGGCAGCCTGGCACGCTTCTCTTTTGCGCACCGAGCTGCCGAGCGCCGTCGGGGGTGCGCGGCGCCAGGGGGCGCTCCCGAGCCCCCCGAGCCCGGCGTGGGGGTGGCGGCGGTGGGGAACTCGCCCGGGTCCCCCCCCCCCGGACAGGAGGACCAGGGAGATGCTTTTCCTCGGCCGTGAAGGAGAGAAGAACCAAAACACAGCACGCCAAAAGCAAACGGAGAGCTTGCGAGGATGAACCATCTCCTTCCAGGCGGCTGTGCCTCAAGGGCTGGGGGGCACAACCCCCCCCCCTTCTAGGCTGTGATGCATGTCCCAGATCCACAGGGGAATAGGATGATGTTGAATGTCAATGTTATTCAGAGCTTGGAAAGTTACACCTGGTGGTGGGGACGACGGCAGCTTTCCAGGTGGGGCTGGTGGGACTTGAAGAACTTTGCCAGGTTCAGGTTTCAGGTTGCTCCTTCCATCACCACCGGAACCGCCCTTTTCTTTTGCAGGCCTGGGCCGTCTATAAAGGCAAGTACGAGGCAGGGCAGAACAAGCCCTCGGTCTGGAAGACCCGCCTGCGCTGCGCCTTGAACAAAAGCAGTGACTTCAAGGAGGTCCCCGAACGGAGCCACCTGGACACCTCCGAGCCCTACAAAGTCTACCGGATTGTCTCCGAGCATCCTTCCTCGCCGGAAACGGGTACGCTCTCTGGCCCTTGGGGGTCCCAGGTTGGGGGGTGGGCGGGGAGGAGAGGTTCTCGCTCTTGGGACAAAACGCAGCTTCCCTCTCTCACACACACGCACACTTCTCGCTAGTTCTCCCACCAAATCATCTGTGCATACGTGGCCCCCAACAGCCATGTATTCTGTGGAAGCCACGGAGAAAGCAGGGCTGCCCCCTACAGACTCCTTTTTAATATATAAATAAAAAGACAAAAATGTGGTGGCACCTTAAAGACTTTTATATTCCTTAATGTGAGCTTACCTGGACAAATCCACTTCATCAGACGTAATCCGATGTCTGATGATGTCATCCACGAAATCTCACATTGAAAAAATATAAAAGCTAGTCTCTAAGGTGCCACCGTGTTTTTGTCTTTTCTTGCTTTTTATTTTGTTTTTGTCTATAACGCTTGCACAGACCAACACAGCTTGGCACCTGGCAAAGTGTACCCATGCCTGCAAGCTGGTCTGTTTCCAGTTGGCAAAGCTGTGTTTAAGTCTGTTGCAGCGACACAGCAAAAAGTTGTGCAGCGCCTCTGAGGTTAACACAGTTGTTAACGGTGTGAGGTTTTTGTGAGGGTACTTCTTGCTTCTTCCAATACATCGAACATACGGTGCACAGGTTTGGGGTATGTATGCCATGGACGTACTTGGGAACAGGATGTCGACTGTGGGGGGGAAAGGGATTTAAATGCATGATATTTGGCAGTAGCCGCTACTTTAAAGCAGCCATATGTCCCCCTGGGGGGACCCTGGCACCTTTGAAGGGGGCCACAGACTGGAAAAAGGTTCATTATGTGACTTATACAGCCCTGATTCGGCTTGTATTTCCTTCATACGTGTTTAGGGCCGTGGCCAAAAAAAAGGTTAAGAATGGCTGCTTTAAAGGACCCATTCTGGCATTGGGTGGTCTGATTGGATTCTTTGTTCAGATGTGGATTCTACTGCTATGATGGGAGCATCCTGGCAAGGCAGTTTCTCCCCCTGTTGTCCCCTTTCAGAGTTCCTCCCACTCTATCTGTCCGTTTATCTAAAGCTGGGAGGGAACAGAACTCCTTCCATCTAAGCATACTGTTTGCTCTGGTCTGTCCAGAGAAGAGAAGATTTGAGGGGTGATGCAATGGGCCATCTTCCCATGCTTGAAGGGCTGTCGTGTAGAACAGTGGTCCCCCAACCTTGGGCCTCCAGATGTTCTTGGACTTCAACTCCCAGAAATCGTGGCCAGCAGAGGTGGTGGTGAAGGCTTCTGGGAGTTGTAGTCCAAGAACATCTGGAGGCCGAAGCTTGGGGACCACTGACTTAGATGGAGCCAGCTAGTCTTCTTTGGTTGCTGTAGAGCCCAAAGTCATGGATTCGATTTGTAAGAAAGGAGATTGTGACCAAACAGTAGGAAGAATTTCCAGGTAGCAGGAGCTCTCTAGCAGTAAGTCCAAGAGCTTCGGGGTGTGTGTGTGTGTGTGTGTGTGTGTGTGTGTGTGTGTGTGTGATCTCTCTGCCATTAAATAGGGATGGGTGGCCTGTCATGGATGCGTCAGGCATGGCTTTCCTGCTTCTGGAGGGAGCTGAGCTCGGTGACCTTGGGCCAGCTTCCATCCTTTCATTTTTATGATCCTGATATCCTTGGCTCCCAGACATGGAAGTCTTTGCCCAGAAAGAGAACTCTGCTCTGCCACTCTGTACCTTTTTATCCTTGAGATATCTGAGGCAGTATGAAGAAAGGGAGGGGTAGGAGTGTATAAATGGAAATATCCAGGATCTCCTTCGCTGTTTCACTTTGGTTCCACGATTCACCACTTTGCATAAAGAAAGTCCCAGAGCTCAGAACAGTTACTTTAAAAAAAAAAAAATCCGCTCCCGGAATCCCCCAGCCAGCAGGGTCTCTAGCTGGAGATAGTTTTAAAAAGTAACTTTTCTAGGATCTGATCACAGGTTCAATCTCTGGCTTTTCCAGCTTACAAGGACACGGCACTGAGTGCTAGGAACGAGTCAATGTCACCTACAGTCACAGAAAGCGATTATAAATTGGCGGTCAATTCCAGCTGAACCCTTGATTCCGCCCAGGTGCTCAGCCCGAAGGCACGTGTTTTGGCTGGCTTTTATAACCCTTTACTGCGCTTACAGTGCCAGGTTCTTCCGTTTGCAAAGGAAAACTAGCTCAGTGACACACTGACCCATGGTCAGGAAACCTCGGTCAAAGTGAAACACTAAAAGAGCAGAAGCATTTGGAAAAAAAAGTTACAGTAATCAAACTCACTTTGAAAAGAAGCGTTCGTGGAACAGGTTATAGGGACAGATCGTAGTCAGAAGGAGCATAAATGAAGACAGTGAAAAAACGGACCATTAGAGAGTCTGATGCTTAAGAACTATGGTTATGTAGCTGATTCTGAAAAAGAATGGCAGAAATCCTTCATCGTATATTTAAAAAGGTATATGTGTTTCCTCTTATAAATCCCGTAATAGTAACTTCCAAATTAGGTGCAAGGGTGCTCTTCTTTACTTCTTAAGAGTAAAGCTGGTTGAGGGACTTACAATTTGAATTTAAAAATAAAGCAGGGCCCCTTTATCTGGAGGATCGATATTCATGGTTTCACTTATCCATGGTTTGCCATAGCCCTATATACAGCATCCACCTTCACGGATTGCTGCCTTGTCGTGGCGAAGGGGCTTGAGTAATTCAGAGAAGCTATGGGCTATGCCGTGCAGGGACACCCAAGACGGACAGGTCATAGTGGAGAGTTCTGACTAAACGCGATCCACCTGGAGCAGGAACTGGCAAGCCACTCCAGTATCTTTGCCAAGAAAACTCCATGGACAGAAACAAAAGGCTAAAAGATATGACGCTGGAAGATGAGCCCCTCAGGTCGGAAGGCGTCCAACATGCTACTGAGGAAGAGCGGAGGACAAGTACAAGTAGCTCCAGAGCTAATGAAGTGGTTGGGCCAGAGCCGAAAGGACGCTCAGCTGTGGACGTGCCTGGACAGGAGGGCCTGGCGTGCTCTGGTCCATGGGGTCACGAAGAGTCGGACACGACTTAACGACTAAACAACAACATATACAGCATAAAAGGGTGCCCCCTTGTGGCTTTTGTCCTGCCCCCTTCTAGGTTATATATAGGGTTCCCTCATATCCGTGGTTTCAGGCATCCATAGTAGATCATGGAACTGATCCCCCACGGATGTGGGAGTCGTGCGGTATGGGGGACACTAGAGCAGTCGGAGAGCAAGGCATTGGAAAAAGGGTGGAGCTCCAGAGAGAGGGAGGTGTTGTGCCATTTCTGCAATCTGGTTACAGTGGCTAAAGGTGTGATGGTGCTCAGGGGGAGGCTACTTAGTTATAAAGGGCAGGGGGTGGGGGTTGCCCCCAAATGGCACATTTGGCTCCGAGAAGCTTCCAAGGCGTGCATTTAAAGGCAACTCTGGATCTGTTCTAGGTTCAAAAGAGTCTCTTTTTAAAAATGGGGTTGGGGAGTAGGTATGATTTAAGAGCCTCATGGTGCAGTCGTTGAACTGCAGTACTGCAGCCAAAACTCTGCTCATGGCCTGGGTTAAATCCCAAGGAGCTGGCTCGAGGTTCACTCAGCCTGTCATCCTTCCGAAGTTGGTCCCTTGAGTACCCAGCTGGCTGGGGAGGGGGGGAGTGATGTATAGCTTGCATAAATAAATTGCAAACCGCCCAGGGAGTGCTTTACGCACTATGGGGCAGTATAGAAGCAGCAGCCTTTGCTTTTGCTTTGCTTTGCTTTGTTCTGCTTTGCTTGCCAAGGATGGGGAGCTGAAGGCTGGGTAGGTAGACACCCACAGCGAGTGTCTCTCTACCTCTGTTGTGAAGGTTGTTTCGCCATTTCTGTTTTCAGATAAGGAAAACACCAAAGAGCCCCAGGGGGAGTCCAACCGACCGTCAACATCTGCACCTCAAGAGAAGACAGCTGAGGGCAAAGCGGAGACGGTAAGGGCCCGGGTCATGCACACAAGCTGGAGCAGCCCGGTGGTTGGAGCGCTCGGCCGAAGAGCCAGGGGCCAGGAGTTGGTACCCAAGCCAACCCCTGAGCCACCGCTTCCCTGGACTTGGCCAAGGTAGAGGTTTCGGCTCCTTTATAGCCGTCGGCTCAGGCTGCTAAAAGAGAGCCAGGAGGCGCGAGGGAGATCCTGATGATTGATTTTTTTTTTTATGCTGAGATAAAGATCAGGCTTTCTAGAAAGGGTTGAATCGGTTTCCGTCCTGCACATCAGGATGTGGTTAAGGGTTTGGAAGGTTTCTGCTGGCTCTTCCAGTAAACCTTGTGAGACGTTTTATGAATGGAGAATTCTGAGAGTTGGTCTCCTAAAAACACAAATCAGCGCACCTCTGCCTTGAAACATATAAATTGCAATTCTGTGTCTCTGGGAGTAAACCCCATTCAACTCACTCAGCTGGTTATTAGAGATATCTAGATCACGATTAATCATACAAGTGGCCCTAATTAAGTGCAATAAAGTGTTTAGTGACGCGTTTAAGACTTAAACATTTTATTTGGCATTCATGATGTTTTCCTCTTCCCTTTATATGCATGGTTTTGAAGAAACAAGACTAAGTCGTTGTTAGAAAACTCATATTTATAGATATAGATGGGAATAAAAACGACTGCATTATCTTAAAAGTGATATCCCCAGTTCAGGTCTCAGGTGGGAGAGGAAGCCTCTTCTAAAGAGTAACCTCGAAATGACACAAACACGTGTGATCTAAAGCACAGATTTTTTTTCTTTGAAAAATATTGTTTGTTTATCCTTATACAGCTGCTTTCAAATTTAGCCGACAGGTGAATCGATTGGTCAGTTGAAACTCCCGTAATTAATCAATTACGATATCGTTCAAGAAGTTCAAGCCCTACGGATTCCGATGAGCCACAGTGGATGTGATTAGGGTGTGAATGCAATTAACTTGCATGGATTGAACCATGAAATTAATACAAGCAAGCGGGTGGGGTGGGGGGTTGCAGCTGTGTCACCATGGGACCGGGGAGGGGGGGGATTATTTAACCCTTCTTTCTGCTGAAGTTTCTCAGAAGCTTATTTTTATTTATTTATTTATTTAAAATATCTTTACCCCTCCTTTCTCCCCCAAGGGACCCGAAGCAGCTGCTCTTTGTGCCAGGAAGTGAGCTACCATCATAGTTCTTCTCAGAAACAATGACCACCCCATGAAAACAGCAGCCTGTGGGGGGCAGTTGGGAATCACCGTCAGGAGGGGCACGCTCATATTCCGTCTTTACTATTTATTTTTTAAATTGTGCATGTTAGTTATGTCATTTAGGGTTGTGCAGTGAGCGTTAAGGCCTGGTTTCTTTCTTGGCTAGCATTAGCTTAGAAAAATGCTCCGATCATATGGGTTGTGGGAATGTGGGACTTAATCAACTGAAAAGGGACGTTGCCTGAGTCCAAGAATGGCAGTCTCTCCCTACAGTCTTTTTCCTGAGCAAAGGCTGAAGCTGATAGCATCATCCATTTCCAGTCCTGGGTAACAGGGCGCTTCGTTCCTTCCGGATCTTATTCGCTGTCTTTTTTTTTTTTTTTTTTTTTTGCAGGCTGAGCAGCCCTCAGCTTCAGGCCGGGAAAGCAAGGAGGAGCCAGTGGGAATCTCCCCGGTGTCTTCTACGTTGGGGTCTCAAGCCTCTCAGATGCCAAACCATGCTGAGCACCAAGGTGAGGAGGAAGGGAGCCAGGTGAGTGAGGGGTTCTCTGCCCTTGTAGCTGAAAAATGCTCCGTGCGGGCCTGAACAGGGCCTAGCAGAGTGGCTTTTTCGACTGCAAGTCTCAGTGTTCCCCTAGCCAGTGTCTCTCTCTCTTTCTGTGTGTGTGTGTGTGTGTGTGTGAGAGAGAGAGAGAGAGAGAGAGAGAGAAAGAGATTTCTAGACCACCTTTCTCCTGGGGAGGGGTGCAAGGTGGCGCACAATGAATAAGAAAAGTTAGGATAAAAATACAATGGGTGAAATTATAGAATAATGGAGTTGGAAGGGGCCTCTAAGGCCATCGAGTCCAACCCCCTGCTCAGTGCAGGAACAAATCAATGGATATCTGCCAGGTGGTTGTCCAATTTTCTCTTGAATGCCTCCAGTGTCGGAGCACTCACCACCTCACCTTGAGGTCATCTGTTCTGTGGTTGTACTGCTCTAACAATTAGGAAGTTTCTCCTGATATTCAACTGAAATCTGGCTTCCTGTAACTTGAGCCCATCTAGATAGGCCTGAGCACTGGGCTGAAAACAACAGAATGAAATTCAACAGGCATAAGTGTAAAGTACTGCACCTCGGAAAAAGAAACCAAACACACAGTTACAAGATGGGGGATGCCTGGCTCAGCAATACTACAAGTGAGAAGGATCCTGGAATCATCAGAGATCACAAGCTAAATATGAGCCAACAGTGTGAAGGGGCTGCAAAAAAGGCCAATGCGATTTTAGGCTGCATTAACAGAAGTAGAGTTTCCAAATCCCATGAGGTGCTAATTCCCCTCTATTCAGCACTGGTTAGACCTCACCTTGAGTCCTGTGTCCAGCTCTGGACACCACACTTCAAGAAAGATGCTGACAAATTGGAACAAGTTCAGAGGAGGGCAACAAGGAGGATCAGGGGGCTGGAAACCAAGCCTTATGAGGAAAGACTGAAATCCTGTTGTTTAGCGCAGCGATCCCCAACCCCTGGTCCCCGGCCCGGTGCCGGTCCCTGGCCTGGGCCAGACCGGGCCGGCGAGAGACCTCCCCGCGCACACTCACCCCCGCGCAGCCCGTTTGCGCCTGCATGCGCACTCCAGAATGCCCGCACGAGCGCCGGGCCGCCATTTGCGCATGCGCGCGCGGGGCCACACGAGCACGCACTGTCATTTGCGCATGCGTGCATGGCCGTGCGAGGGGCGCACGCACTTGTTCGCGCATGCGCGCGCGGGGGGGTGCCCCGCCTTCCCCAGCCGGTCCGCAGACCGGAAAAGGTTGGGAAACAGTGGTTTAGCATACAGAGTAAGGTGCACTAAAGTAGGCCCCTTGAATCAATGGGGATTTGGTGAGTCAGCTCCTCTGCAAGGTCCACTGATTCAAGTGGGCCTACTCTAGTGTGATTTACTACACTAAGCAACGGGTTTTCAACACCTGAATTACAAGGTTTTAAAACGACTAAACGTACAGAAGTAATTAAAAAGGTTATCTAAATATTTAAAAACTCTGAAAATGCACTTAAAAGATAGAGACGCCCATAGATCAAAAAGGTTAGTTTTGTAGGACTAAACCTCCCAGCATGTCCCGCATCAGGGCCATGGCGCGCCCTGGCTGGGAGATTCTGGGGAATTGTAGTGCCACAGAAGTAACTTTTCCAAGCTCCAGCTGAGAGGCAGCTCAGAGCAACACATAGGCATGTCGAAAATTTGAACACACAAAGAATGGTGGGGCTGAGGGAGGTGTGCCTGTCAGCAAGTTACTTTACAGAATGATGAAGTTACCAGAAGTCCTGCTAAAACCCCTGTGTGTTGTCCTGCCTTTTCCAGGCTACGAGGTGAAGGGTTTTTTCTACGTCTGGAACCCAGCACAATTTCCTCACTTCGTGGGTCCCAGCTCCCAGTACACGGATGCCGAAAATATTATGTCAGGTAGGGGAGGAAGTGCTTCTGTTGATCTAGGGTTTGGAATAAGTTACTTGTTTCATATTATAACTCATTAAAATAGTAGTTCATAGCAAGCTGCTTTTCAAGCAAGGGAGATTCAACAAAGCTATATTTCAAAAGTAGCAATTATGTCACTTTAGCGATGTAGCGCGACCTGTTTTCTATTTACTTTCAAAAGTTTCATTTTAAGAGCACTTCAAAGAACGTTGACAGGGCTTTTTGGAGTTGTATATTGTCCTTTAGCAGGCCAAAGCGACCCCCTCTCTCAAGTAATGGAAAGCAATGAGAAAGTAAATAACTCAAATAACTCAATGAGGGTGAAAGAGGAGAGCGCAAAAAATGGTCTGAAGCTCAACATCAAAAAAACTAAGATCATGGCCACTGGTCCCATCACCTCCTGGCAAATAGAAGGGGAAGATATGGAGGCAGTGACAGATTTTACTTTCTTGGGCTCCATGATCACTGCAGATGGGGACAGCAGCCACGAAATTAAAAGACGCCTGCTTCTTGGGAGGAAAGCGATGACAAACCTAGACAGCATCTTAAAAAGCAGAGACATCACCTTGCCGAAAAGGTCCGCATAGTCAAAGCTATGGTTTTTCCAGTAGTGATGTATGGAAGTGAGAGCTGGACCATAAAGAAGGCTGACCGCCAAAGAATTTATGCTTTTGAATTGTGGTGCTGGAGGAGACTCTTGAGAGTCCCCTGGACTGCAAGGAGAACAAACCTATCCATTCTGAAGGAAATCAACCCTGAGTGCTCACTGGAAGGACAGATCCTGAAGCTGAGGCTCCAATACTTTGGCCATCTCATGAGAAGAGAAGACTCCCTGGAAAAGACCCTGATGTTGGGAAAGTGTGAAGGCAAGAGGAGAAGGGGACGACAGAGGACGAGAGGGTTGGACAGTGTCATCGAAGCGACCAACATGAATCTGACCCAACTCCGGGAAGCAGTGGAAGACAGGAGGGCCTGGCGGGCTCTGGTCCATGGGGTCACAAAGAGTCGGACACGACTAAACAACAACAACAAGGGGAGGAAAAAAGGAGCTGTTTCCCCAGGAGAAAGTACTGGCCACCCCGTTGCTGGTCTTGGGGTGGGGTTGCAGGACAAAGTAGTGAAAAGTTGTTTTGGGTACCACAGGCCACATGATCATCCACTGGAATAGGGTGGCAGGGGGATTCCATCAGATTGAGGGTCCAGGGGGGATGCTAAAAAAAAAATCTGTGGTCTCTGTGTGAACACCTGATCTTGCCAGCGTAATTGCAGCCTAAGACGGCTGCTCTTCACTTGTTAAAACTAGGCAGAATCAGGATTTTTTTAGGAGATCCATGAATTTTACAGTAGGACCCCTTATCTGTGGGATCAGTATCCACTGATTCACTTATCCATGGTCTGAAAATATAAAAAGAAAAATCTCTCCCAAATATATATTTTAAATGGTGACGTTACCAGAAGGAGCCACTAGAGGGAGCCAATGCTATGTAATTTCCACTCTGTCATTACCAACGCTGCCACTAGATGGAGCCAGAGATCATGCTGTTTACAGCATTCACTATTAAAATAGTGTTCTGCTTTTTTCAGCACCCATGGGGGGCTTGGAACCGATTCTCCTCAGAGATGGGGCTCCTGCGGTACATCTGGGTGCCCCATAGTTGGCAGAACACTTACATCCTCATTCTTCCTTCCCTTCCTCCTCATCTGCAGATTGCTGGCTGCATATCCGCCTGTTTTACTGCGATGTGCTGGTGAAGGAGGTGACCACCAGCACGGCAGAGGGCTGCAGGATCACCTCGTCTCTGGTGCACACGGATAACGCCCGCCTTTACGGCCCAAGCGGTGTGGAGCAGATCCAGTTGCCCTCTCCAGGCATCCTGGCTGGGAACAGCCAAGGGAGAGGCGCCGTCCACATCTTGGAGCAGCTGCTGCCTCACTTGCACCAGGGGGTGCTCCTTTGGGTGGCCCCGGAAGGGGTCTTCGTGAAGCGGCAGTGCCAAGGCAGGGTCTACTGGAAGGGACCCCTCGCACCGCACAGCGACCAGCCCAACAAACTGGAGAGGGAGAAGACCTACAAGCTGTTGGACACCCAGCAGTTCCTCCAGCGTGAGTCTCTCCTTTCACTCTCTCTCTCTCTGCTTGGTCTGTTATTCTTGGGCCCCAAGAAGACCTTAAATTAGACACAGTCACACTCAACCTGTTCTCCATTTGTTCTCCGGACAGATTTTGTGCCTCCGAGCCTCTTAGCAGCCATGATTGGCCAAATGTTATCTGCTGTTTTCCTGGTCTCGCCATGCTAAGACTTTCCACTGAGATTGCCCCAAAGGGCAGGCTGCGTGTCTTGTCCCTCCTCTCATTTTTCATTGCTATTCTGCATGGAAAGTTACCAGATTCTGCTCAGCAACTTCAGGCCTCATCACACCTGCCAAAAGAACCCCAGTTATACTGATTCTTTCCACACCTCTGTTGTACCGATACATTTATTTCCGCAGGGGGAGCGTTCAGATTGTTTTTAACTGCAGGGATTCATTCCTTTCTATCTGAACGGTTATAGCAGGCTACGCCGCTCTCTAATTTTGCATGGATTCATTTTCTGTATTGTATCTTGTCCTTTAAAAAAAAAAATTACTAAAGCTGGTATATCGTTACAGAAATACAGCAGCACGAGGCTTCTTTCCTCCTCCCCTTTTCCCTTCCCTCCTCCCTGGTTTTTGAAAGACTTGCAAAGTATTGTGAAGAGCCGGGTTAAATAAATGCAACACTCCTTTCTTTACAATTCAAAGCAGGAAATCTGACGCCCTCTTTCACCCGCAAGGGAGGGGGGAAGGCTGTCTCCTTCTGAGCAATATATTCATGGGTTGTTTTTTTTTCTGGCGGCAGTGCCAGTGCCAGTGGATCCTAATACCGATTCGTTGATATACCTTTTAAATAATAACAATAAGTTTTTAAAAGTGCAAGCGCAGTGGCCATGAAGTGGCCCCAGCGCCCAGAAACCAACCTCTTTGCCAAAGGGAATAAATCAATAGCAACATGCACACCGACTGAAACTATAAGGAATGAAGCAATTCATCACTGGTACAAAATAAAACAACCTTCCTGGTGAAGGGGCAGGGGGAATTAGCCAATCTTGGCCATGTGTTGTGTGTTCAGAAATTTATGGAACGACCTAAAAAAGTTAAGTAGCTCCCCCCACCCCAGCCATCAAAATCTTTTCATGACCTAGAGGAGGTGGTTCCGTAAGGTGGCAGTATAATTTGGGTAAAGATATTCCTGTTTCTCCAGGCCATAAATATAAGCAAAGTGCATCTCTGTGTGTTTTGTCTTCTGCTCTTTTCTCTGTCAACAGAACTATCTTTATGAGGACGATCTTTTCAAGGTGAAGCAATAAGCGTCCCTGGGCCTTTGTTTCCCAAATAGAACCATAGACTCAGTGGGTGCTCTTAGGGAAGAGGGGGTATGGCGTGCTTTCTGTTCGTTCAGGCTGTCAGTGCTCCTCCTTTCGAATGCTCAGTTCTTCCACTTTATGGAGACGTGTCAGGCTTTGTGAAAGATTATCTCTTATTGAGCTGATGAGTTCATTTTCTGCCTGGAAATGCAAACGGCTTGAACTCCCTGCCAAAGATTATAGAAAAAAAATTCTCAATTTTTTTTTGGGGGGGGGGGACTACGTCTCCTGGGGGATTCCGGGAGATGCCGTCCAAAAGTAAAAAAAAAAAAAGAGAGAGAACATGTCTAGATTGCACACACCACACAGAGAGAGGTGCTAATCCTAACTGACATTTCTTGTCTGCCACTCAGAGTTACGAGGTTACCTGAGCCATGGAGAGCCGCCACCCCAGTATCAGATCCATCTGTGTTTTGGAGAGGAATATCCTCCAACACCCAAGCAGAAACTGCACAAATTCATCATGGCCCATGTAAGTAATCTGGGGAGAAGACGGGCTCAGTGCTCATGGCATGGTCCACATGATGCATGGTGCTTTTATATATATATATAATGCATCATGAATCTATATATATACCATTTATATTTATATAAAATTTATATATATACCATGCATCACACACACACACATATCTGTGTTATCTGCGGGATCAGTATTCACTGATTCACTTATCCATGGTCTAAAAATATTTAAAATATTTCTTTAAAATTCCATATATATATATATATATATATATATATATAAATAACAATGGAATTACCAGAACTGGCTGCTAGAGGGATTCAGGGACCATGCTATGTGCAGGCATACCTCGGTTTACGAACGCCTCAGTTAACGTAATTTTCAGTTTACGAAGGAAAATTCATTGAAAATAATGCCTCGGTTAGCGAATTTTTTTCGCAGTACAAAGCAGGTTTCCCCAGGATGCATTGTGCCTGGGAGGTTTATAGCGCCGCCCACATGCATGCGTTCCTATGGGAAACCGCGTTTCGGTTTACGAATTTTTCGCAATACGAAATGTCCCGGAGAATGCATTAAATTCGTAAACTGAGGTACCACTGTATATCATTTGCTATTATAATCTCACTGAGCTGTCTAGCCAACTGTGGATCCTTGGCAAGGCAAGCCGTTAGCCTTAGTGATGACTGTTCATGCAGACGAGACACAGCCTTCTTCGAATTTTTGCCTTGGCCTCGTGTGGCATTTCACGATTGCGCCTAGTCCATGTTTTCATGCTGCGTCTCATGTGGCCCTTAGAACGTGGACATCACAAGAGGGCCTTCTGCTTTGCTTGATCTCTTCCTGAGACAGAGAACTTAAGGTTGTATGGAAGAGAACTTAAAACAAATGAAGGTTAAGAGAACCTAAGGTTGAAGTACATGGTTGTTTTTTCCCCTGACTAGATAGTCACAGGAGAAACTTCTCTTCTGTGCAAAGCTCAAAACTCATAGCTTCAAAAAGCGGTTTTCTGGACTACAGTTCCCAGAAGGCCCTAGTCAGGATGACTAGTGGTCATGCCCGCTAGGGGATTCTTTTGAGTTGCAAGACAGGATCTCATCTGATCCACCCAGAAAGAATTGCTTTGCTGGGCATGCTCTCCCTTCAAGTGAATCTTCCGTCTAGGCAGGGATCTCTCCAGCCCGCCCCCGCCCCAAGAGGTCATCATAGAATCGTCGTAGGGTTGGAAGGGGACCTTGGGAGGTCTTCTAGTCCAACCCCCTGCCCAAGGCAGGAGATCTCAGACCTGGACAGAGGGCTGTCCAATCCTTTCTTGAAAACCTCCAGCGATGGGGCACCCACCCCATCGGGAGGCAAGCTGTTCCACTGCTTCATGGTTCTTACCATCAGGAAATGCCTCCTTATTTCCAGGTTGGATCTCCCTCTGATGAGTTTCCACCCATTGGTTCTTGTCCTACCCTCAGGCGCCAGGAAGAAGCCCTGCTGCTAGACAAAAAAAATGCAGTGTAGGCATGGATCCGGGTCACGCTGTGTGCTCTGATTGCCAGGAAATAGCTTAGAATCCT
This sequence comes from Intellagama lesueurii, assembly GCA_037013535.1. Taxonomy (NCBI): domain Eukaryota; kingdom Metazoa; phylum Chordata; class Lepidosauria; order Squamata; family Agamidae; genus Intellagama; species Intellagama lesueurii. The sequence goes on along the minus strand of JBAJHW010000004.1, from coordinate 240,509,136 downwards.
AGAGTCATGGAGTGGGAAGGGGCCTAGAAGGCCATCAAGTCTGACCCCTTGCTCAAGGCAGGAAAATAAACCAAAAGATATCTGCCAGAGGGTTGTCTAAATTTCTCTTGAATGCCTCCAGCGTTGGGAGTGCTCACTACCTCCCGAGGTCATGGGTTCCATCATCGTACTGCTCTAACCGTTAAGAAGTTTTTTTTCCTGATATTCAGCCTAAATCTGGCTTCCTGTCGCTTGAGCCCGTGGTTACCTGCCCTGCGCTCTCAGATGATGGAGAACAGATCCTGCCCCTCCTGTGTAGGACTGCCTTTCCGTTGCCCTGGGATTACACCGCAAGGGGTTCAAAATGCAAGCTGTTCCCACACCCTCCATGAGAACAGGTCTGCCCCTCTGGTCCCCCTTGCTAGGCAATTAACCTGCCCTTTCTTGCTGCCCAGGTGGAACCGGTCTTTGCCCGCGATCTTTTCCTCCATGCCCAGCAGTTGGGGCCTCGCTCGCTCCAGGACTCACAGGTGTGGAGTTCGGATGCTCCCAGGAATATCATCCGGATCCTGAAGCAGCTGTGCTCACCCTGATTCAGCTGGAAAGGAAGCAGAAATGCCTGTCTCCCACATTTTAAAGGACTTCCAAGTGGTGGAATTAAATCTGGACGAGAAGACTTGGGTGCCATGATGGTCACCATCTCTGCCCCACAGTGGGTGCCTCTCTTGAGGGCTGAGCGCACACCTCTGATGACTCAGGCCTCCACACGGCCTGACCTGGCTAAACCGTTGGGGTGCCTCTCCAATCTTCACTGAAATCTTGCCCGTTTGCAGGATCTCTGCTTTGCCTTATTTTCACCAGCACCCGATGACATTTCCGGGCTACTCGCGTCAGGCTTCAGGTGAGACTGGCCTCCGCGTCTCGGTGTCAAAAGCAACAACGGGTTGATAGGGGACCAGTGGCCAAGAAGGAGGAAGATGTTAGTCTGGCCGCCTTCTCAGGGTCTCCATCGTGCCTTCCATTGGCAAGGAGGGAAGGTGAGAGGGGCGTTGTGTCAGGGGAGCCTTCCCGTGCCCTCGGAAGGGGCACCGCCCAGAGGCCAGCTGGCTACCCCGTCGGCTGACTGTGAAAACCAGGCTGGTGTTCAGAGGACCATATTGGGCTGAATCTGGTCTAAGCACCTGTGGTACCTGGGAAAGAAATAGGTGTGTCTCGAGGGAGGGAGAGAGTGTGTGCCTGGTCGTGCTGGAGCCCAGCACCGTGCTGGCTGAATGATTCCAGAGGCCTTCGTCCAAAAAATTTAATAACTTGAGCCAGCAGAGGTATCAATATTTTTCCCCCATGGGAGGCATTCCATCCTTCACATCCCCACCTACAGTCTGACATGGTCTCATCCAGACACAAATATACCATACCTGTGAGGCCTTTCCTCACACACACACACACACGCACCCATGGTGCTGTGAGCGTGCCACCAGCGTTCTGGATTAGGTCCTCCTCCTGTACGGAGCAGGGAAAGATCCAACATGGCATTAGAGTTCGTGTCTTACTTTTGCCACAAGGGGGAGACAGGGATCCGTTTAGCGTGCTTCGCAATGGGCTGTTGTCTTAAAGGTTTCTGTGTTTTGTTTTAAATCGTTAAATGTTCAGTTCAGGCCCGTGGCACAGTCTGTCATCCCCACATACAAGCAGAGGAGTCAAGAAAGAAAGGTCCATCGCCTGAAACCCTTTTCACCTTCGTTCTGTCCAAGAGGCATTTGTAATGCAAATGAGCAGCCTGGATTGTACACTTTTTAAAGACCTGTAGACAGTCCATGGGAAAGCATGTAAAGCGAACAGGCAGCTATTCTGCATCTCGTTCCTCCTTCAAGACTGCTTGACCCTTTCACTCTTTGCATACATATAAAGCCCCCCCCCCCCCCGCCTGGGTATCATGGGATGAAGTCCAGCTGCTGTGATTTCATCCTTGAGGTCACTGGGCAGACGCCGTGGGCGTAGAAACCTTATACTTCCTGTTTGTAAGCGGGATATTGCCTGGAGAAGCTCTTTTTTTGGGATGGCAGCTTCTAGAATCTTCCATCCACCCAGCCTTCACAAGAAGTGACTTTCTCGGTCTTTAGAGAGACCCCCGAACATTGTGCGTCTACCAAGCTCCAGTTGGTCTCAGACTTCTAGGATCATGAAGTCGGAAGGGGCCTCGAAGGCCATCAAGTCCAACCCCCCCTTGCTCAGGGCAGGACTTGAGAATAAACTCGCCTTAAACCAGGTCAGAGAAAGCTGTGGAGCCATCACTGCCTCTGTCTCTTACGCCAATGGGTTCCCTTTACATCCAAACGTGCCTGTGGGGAGACCCTTGGTGATTTGTTGACGTGCGACCGCTCTTGGCAACCGACAGGTACTTACAAGTCTTCGGCCACAGAGTTAAGGGTGTGTGTGTTTTCCCATCATGGTTTTGAGGTTTTACTTTTGGACTTCCAAGTTTTTGAATTACTCCTACATAATAGTTCAGGGTGTGTGTGTTCCCCCCCCCCCCCCCCACTTATCCTTAGTGTGGTTCATTTTCCTTCCTTGGCCTGGCGTCCCAGACAGAGGAGACCCATGGAATCAGCTGCTGAATGTTTGTCAACACTTCTGCAAACCCCATAGTTTCAGTAGGTTTACTCTAATGGCACTTCCCAACCCGATGCAGCCCTTTTTTTTGACTTGGTTCGGTTTGGTTTCTTTCGTTGTGTTTTCATTGCCGTTGCTCTCATGTTGCTGTAAAGTGTGACTGAAAAAGCACAGCAAGCTGGCCGTGGAAAAGGGACAGCGTTTTACCTTGCTCCTGTGTGCTGCTTCCTTTACAAGGGTACATATTTTGCAGCTGCATCTCTGGTTGACGGGCAGGAGATGAGGCCGTTTCACCTCTACAGTGGTTTAAAAACAAACTAAAACAAGCGCATATGTTTTAAATGACTTTTTAAAAATAAAGCCTTTTAAAAACTCCCAACCTTGGTGCAGCTCAGTGCTTCTGGGGCAGACGATGTGGGTGACCTTCTCTCCCCCCCCCCCCCATCGACCAACCCCCAACTCCACCCCATTCCCAGGAGGTTTCTGCATGAAGACGAACGGGCGTCCCTCGTTAGCAGTTGGAGATAGGATCACGCCGCTTGCCACAGGCATCACCCTCTGAGGCACATTATTATATCATCCTCCTATCGGCAGCTGGAAGGGCCCTTCAAATGGCTTGCCCACCCATTTCGTAAAATCCCGAGCCATAAGCTTACAATCCTGAAAGGTGCAGCATGAAAGGAAAGCAGGAGGAGGAGGGAAGAGGAAGACCGGAATACTTGGGTACAACTTTAAAAGGCTCCACAACCCTGTTTGAACAGCTCTTGGATGTCCCAGAGAGGCAGAGCCCCTCGGAGCTGGCAAGCCCAGCCTGGGTGGAGGTGTGGAGCCAATGGGGGTGGGGGTCATCTCTGGGACCTGGGAGCTTTGCCCATCCTTACACCGGAGTCTAGCAGAGGGATGCTGAGTTGAAAGGGTAAGAAACAGCCAGTTAGGTGGGTTGCAAGCCGAGGCCCACACGCGTGGGACGAAACCCTGCCAAATTCCACCGAGCGCAGAGGGACTTGCTCCTGAGTAAATATATTAACAATTGCACCTCGTTTGCAAAACGTTGACCACCACAGAGGTCTTGTTCGGATGTTCTGTGTCAGGCTGCAAACGCCTTCAGCTGCAAGCGAAACGGAAGAGTGTAAAACCTCTGAGCAGACGTCAAGGCATTTAAAAATGTGGAAACCGTAACATGGCGTAGACCTGGCTAGGCAGGAAGTCCACATCAGAAGGGTTTCCGGAGGGTCGCTGATCACAAACTAGGGATGTCGGCGATCTGGAAGGCATGCGAAAAAGGCAAAAGACCATTTTGGGCTGCGTTTCTAGGAACTCGGTTTCCTAGTCAAACCAAGATCATCCGCACTCTCGTCTTTCCAGTCACCATTTATGGCTGTGAAAGCCAGACAGTCGAAGAAAGCCGACGGGGGAAAAATTTGATTCGTTTGAAATGTGATGCTGAAGGAGAACTTTGCGGATCGCCTGGACTGCCAGAAAGACGTACAAGTGGATCGTAGAGCAAATCAAACCTGAACTGTCTGTGGGGGCAAAAAGGATGAAACTGAGGCTGCCCTACTTTGGGCACCTCATGAGAAGGCAGGATTCTCTGGACAAGACAATGATGCTGGGAAAAGTGGAAGGTGGCAGGAAAAGAGGAAGACCCAATACAAGATGGACTCACTCCCTAAAGGAAGCTACAGGCTTGAGTTTGCAAGAGTAGAGCTGGGCTGTTGAGGACTGGACATTTTGGAGATCGCTCCTTCATAGGGTTGCCGTACGTCAGAGGCGACTTGACAGGACATAACAACAAAGTTTATGCTTGTCGTCACCTTCACGTCTATTTTGTGTCCTATTTTCCAAAAGACTCCCAAGTCACAGGGAAAGGCGTATTCAGAGCAACGTTTGGGAAAGTTACTTTTAAGGGTGATAACTCCTCAGAAATTCTGGGAGTTGTAGACTAAGAAAGTAACTTTACAAGCGGGCTCCGGGGCACAGGGCAAGCCATGTATCTGCCACGCGTCTGGCCAGCCACCTCCAGATGCACTCTTTTGCATCCAGGTCTGGAACCAGACGGGAGCTGAATCAGAGCCGTGGTGGTCCGCCCAAGACCTTGGTGATGGGGATTCAGCTTTTCCAGGCTGGTCCGTGTGGCTGTTTTTCCCCCTTTGTATCTTCCCGGCGGCATGACTTGTGCATCATCTCTACGTTCTCCATTCGCTGTTCTTTTCCTCTCCTCCCCGCCGCCACCCAGCTGTGTCTGGGAAGGATTCTGCCCTGCTGGCCGGGACGTTTCCTGCTCGGAGAGATTCTTGGGTTTCTTTTTGCTCTGGGGGCTTGGAAAGGCTTGAGATTCTCCAGGAACTGTGGCTGGAGCTGCTCCTTGCTCCCCCTTCCCTCCCTCCCGGGGTCATGGCCGTGGGCAGGAGGTGGAGCCGTCCGGTCCTGTCCGGGTGCCTTTTCCAGGAGGAGAGAGGCTGGACCTGAGCAGTGGCGTTTAAACCAAGTGGTGGGACCGTTTTTCCACCAGACTCTGGGCTGGCTCTCTCCGGCACCCGGCCTTCCGCCGCCTCGCTGGCTGGACGATGCAGCTCAACGCTCCCAGGCCGGCCTCTTCTTCTCACCCGGTCCGGCCTGCCGTCGGCCAGCCATCCGGAGCCAGCCAGCCGGCCATGGGGCTTCCCGGCTACTGCGCCTCCGAGCCTTTCCTGGGGTCCCGTTTGCAGGGGACCCCCGCCGCCGACGGTGGCAAGCCCCCCTACAGCTACATCGCTCTGATCACCATGGCCATCCAGAGCACCCCCGAGAAGCGCATCACGCTGAACGGCATCTACCGCTACATCATGGGCCGCTTCGCCTACTATCGGGACAACAAGCAAGGCTGGCAGAACAGCATCCGCCACAACCTCTCGCTCAACGAGTGTTTCGTCAAGATGCCCCGGGATGACAAAAAGCCCGGCAAAGGCAGCTACTGGACCCTGGACCCGGAGTGCTACGACATGTTCGAGAACGGCAGCTTCCTGCGGCGTCGGCGGCGTTTCACCCGCAAGCGAGGGCCGGGTCCTCATCAGCGGTCCTTGGCAGAGGCCGGGGAAGCCCGCGCAAGACGCCCTGCCTGCCAGCCTGACCCAGCGGCCCGGCCTTTGGCAGGGAAGCCGATCAAGACCGAGGATGTCGGTTCTCCGTCCACCCCTTTGAGTGCCCTCCACAGCTCCTGCCGGGAAGTGCCAGGCCCGTCACGAATTCTGCCCTTAGAGATGCCCCCGGGCAGCCAAAGGGACCGAGAAGATGGCCCAGGGCAGTTGGGTCCCGGACGTCTGGTCTGTGGCAAGATCTTCCCGCCAAGGCCTCAGCCACCGGGCCTCCCTCCACGGGGCCCGGCAGGATCCAAGCCCCAGCTGTGCGACAGAGCCCTCGGCTACTCCTCCCGGCTGGACAGTTCCCAGAGGACGGAGGATGCTTTCGGGGACCACCCGGGCCCTCCTCTGGAGGAGCGGGCGGGAAGCCAAACCACCCGGCCCAGCGGGGAGGCTGAGCAGATTCTCGACAGCCTGCCCAGCGAAGCACCCCAAAGGCTTCCCAAGGGCGGGCACGACGGGGAGGAGATGTGCCAGCCCTCGGGCTCCGTGGCCCCATCTTTCCCGGCCCTCCTGGCGTCCTCCAGCCGGTCCTCTCAGACTTCGCCCACCTGCCTGTCTGCCTTCGAGGATGAAGGCTACCCCAAGGCCTCCTCGGGACTGCCTGTCTTTGGGTCTCTGGGCTACCCTGGCCCGGATGCCCTCAGCGGGAACTACCAGTGCCGCCTGCAGGCGCTGAACTTCTGCGTCAACGACCACGGCTGCAGCACGGCCTTGGACCACCTCTTGGCCGGACCCCCGGCGGCCGCGGCCTCTTCAGCGCCGCCCCTCCAGCCAGCCCCCTTCATGCCGCTCCTGGGGGAACAGGAGACATGGGCTGGGGGGCCCTTCTCCCTCCCAGGGGGCAACGGGTACCCGCTGGGCCTCCCGCACTGCCTCTACAGGACCTCGGGCATGTTTTTCTTCGAGTGATAGGGTGGAGGGAGGGGGTAGGATTCGGAAAAGGGTTTAGGGGCCTTTTTAAAACCAGAAGTCTCAAAATCCCCTATGAGACCAGGAAAGTAACTTTTCCAGACTGTGGGCTGTGGCTTGGCGTTCACGATTCGCTTACGGACTCCTGCCGCGAAAAGTTGGAAAGGACTAGAAAGAAGCGGCCACTCCTCTTTCGGATTCCATCCAGGAAAAAAAACGTGACACGCTCCTTGCCGGATGGATCCAAACTTTTTGTTTTATTTGCATAAACGTATGTGTGCCTTATTTAATTCCCTTTATCGGAAGCTTTCAAATAGGGTTCACACTGCCCTCGAACTCAGGATTTCCTGCATCAGCGATCGGGTAGGACTCGGATGGCTGTCGGGGGTCCCCCTTCCAACTTGACGGGTCGGTGATTCCAGTGTTTTAATTTTAGACTAGCCGGATAAATGCACTTCTGTACAGATCCCATTGCTTTGCGGGAAGAGAGCAAAACATTTGCTAGGGGAAGGTGGAAGCTGAAACCCATGTTTGGGAAAAGTAGAAAAAGTCAGAAGTGAAAACTTCAGCTCACAAAGAATGGCCAAATCCTGGCCAGCCTCTGATTTCAGCTAAATAACCGCATGACACCCTGGTCGGTAACGTGCTTGGTTGGCAGGCGCTTTCTACCTGGTGTGGCCGAGCTCTTTATCAGCCCCTGCTGTTACCCGCTGGCATGTCCTTTTGCCCAAGGTAGTCTTGTCAAATGGTCAGATTTTCTCTCTCTTTCTCTCGACCAGAGAGAATAAAATCGAGGGGATCAAAATAGCGCTAGTTGGTTTCAACTATGTTGTTTTCTTTTCTTCTAGAAGAATTGTTTTTTTAAACAAAACTGAACCCAAAACATTGGAACCATTTAAAACAGGGTACTTAGCACATGACCAGAGGTGCCCAATACACAACTCTTGTGGCAGTGTATTCAAATAGTGCGACTGCAGATCAGCCTAGTTGTGTTATTTATTGAAATTTGTTCCAGACCACTTCCCTCTGCAAGGGGGAGGGCACCAGTTGGCATAGATCAGTGGTTCCTTACCTTGGGTGACCCAGGTCTTCTTGGACTCCAATTCCCAGAAGCCTTCACTGCCTGCTGTGCTGCCTGGGGTTTCTGGGAGTTGCAGTCCAAGAACACCAGGGTCACCCAAGGTTTGCAACCACTGGTGCAGATGCTTCCTGGGGATTTAAATGCCACCTCCTAAGTCTGAACCATCTAACGTCTGTGCCACACTGTTTTCCAGAGGTCAGTCTTTACCTTTTTTTTTTTTTTTAAAAGCAAACACTCTTCACATGCTCAGAATCAGATGCGCTCTCTCTGAGGACCCCAGAACCACTCATAATAAAAATCAGCTGCCTTTGCCCCAGCCTTTTCGCTTCCTGTATTTGACATCCCTCTCTTGGCATGTCTGACTTTATGCGTGTGGCGGGGAAGCCACCCGTTGGGACTGGCGTTTGGTCAGATGGCCGTGGTGTAACTCCAAAGAACCCAGTTCTCCCCAAATCTCTGGGCTGGCAGATTTGGGGGGGGGGGCTGCACCCCATGTGAGCATGTTTAAGCAAGAGGGAGGGATGGCTTTGTCATAGTGTGCAAAGGGCTTCGGCGCGTTCCCACCACCTGCCAAAAAACGGGATGTTCCTCCTTTCTTACCATCAAGGCAGATGTGAGCCTGGCCTGGAGCGGTAAGCAAAGTGTCTACTCGCCCGGACGATGCAATGTGTGTATGTTTGGGGGAAGAGGGGGGTCCCTCTGTCAAAGGATTCCTCTTGTCCCCAGAGCTCAGGATGGGCTACAGAACAGGAAGCCCAGCGACCCCACACAGCCAGAGTTTCCCCCGGGGGTTGCCTCGCCTGCATCCCCTTCAGAAGAAGATTTAAGAGTTAAAGAGCCCCTTTGGGGTGCGAATCCTGGCCAGCTGGGGGCTGAAGGGGCCGACGCGCGTTTGCTGGCTTGTTAAAACCATTGGGCGTCTTGAGTATGGAAAAAAGCCCCGGAGAGGGAAGGAACAGGGTTCACGAAACCCTAAAAGGACGGGTGCTGGAGAACAGAGGGCAAAGCTCGCCCAGAGTGATTGGTGTCCCCCTCTTTTTTACACAGGAAAAGAACCTCTTAAAAATCGGTGTGACAGGATTTCCGATGCACACACAGCTGTCTTTTTCCTTGCGCCTGTCATAAGGAAGGCACAAACCATGGAAGATGGTTAGGTGTGTGTCTGTGTTGTAACTAACGTCACATACAGACCAGGTTTTGCAGATCTTATTTCTTGGCAATTCCTATGGGTGGGTGTGCGTGTGTGCCCAGTGCGGTGTGTAGTGGATAGAGTGACAGACTAGGGAGACCTGAGTTCGAATCCCTGCTCAGCCGTGGACACTCACCCAGGGTAGGTAGAATTGGTTCTGCCCTGATGGGACTCACACAAACTCAGGGGGGGGGGGCTGCAAGCCAGAGTAAGGCCACTTCCAGTGCCTGCACCGTTCTTTTTTTCTTTACTCAGATGGTTCCAATCCATGCCCTCCATTGCAGTGTGGGCAAACTGTGCATTTTGCCACTGGCCGTCGGCTTGCTGGGGAAATCGCTCCCGAGCTAATTGCCCCGTTTTAGGTGGCTGAGGAACGCCAAGGGCTGGGAGCCATAAAGAAGGAGAAGAGGCATGATTTTCCCTCCTCCAAAAGACAGTGAGTGACTCAGAAGATGCAGATTCTGGTTCAAGACACCGCCCGTCGGTATCTGGATAGCCAGATGGAGAGAGTCCACGGGCAGGAAATGTGTTGGCTGGCTATTTCCGTGTCCTTTCTTCCTCAGAGACATCAGATCTGACTTAAGCCCGCTTGACAGAGTCCGTCGCCTGGCTCAAAGGAAGCCGGGGCGTCTCAAACAAAGCGGGTTAGCCATGCCAAAGCCCATTCAGCCAGGGTGTGTGTGTGCGCGCATGCGCATCGTGGGACATTCAAACGATGCGCTGTCTTACAAGCTGCTGTTTTGAGTGGTGCGTTGACTTGGGCGAGGTCTGAGTTCAAATCCTAGCTTAGCCACATAGGATGATCGCAGGATGATGGGGGTGGGCAGCCTCTCTCTTTCCTCTCTCCTTCCTACCTTAAATTGGCAATGGGAGTGCGCTAAACGACAGCAGGGTAGGGGAACATTCTTCCTTCGCTTCCAGAACTAACCCCCCCCCCCTTCCCCGATGGTTGTAAAAGCTAATGGTCCATGTGAGGTGAGGCTGGGTCCAAATTAGGAAAGGTGGGGGAGCTTTGGACTAAAACCCTCAGAGGTCCAAAAGAAACCCAGGCTCTCCGAACTTTTGATTGGGGTATTTATTTTTTGCGAGGTGAGCAAAATGTGCCTGGGTTGAGGAACGAGAGAGAAGGAGAGCATGCTCTGACCAAGCTCGGAGGTCTTCCCTCAGGGCCAAAAGTGCCTGACGGACACCCCGATTGACTGAGCAGTGGGGCAGATTCAAGGGGGAAAGCCCTCTTTGAGACACGGACCGCTCTTTGGAGGAAAGTGATGAGCCCAATGGAGGATCCCCAGGGAGAGAGGTGGCCATCCATGGTTCCTTGACCGCGCCCAGTTTCCTCCACGGCTGTCTGTCCAGCGTGGGCCGTGGATTTCGTTAGTTGGTGCCTCTTCCGCCCCTCCAGCTTTTCGGGTGCCTCTGAGCTCCTCCTGGCCTCCTCCTGCTTGGAACGGGTGCCACCCCTTTCCCTTTCTCACACCATCTCAGATCTTTCCAGCCCGAACCAAGCATCCTCACCTCGACCCCTTGACCGGGTGCCAACTTAGCTGTTCTGTGATGGTCAAGCAACCTCCGGAAGTCGAGGGTGCGCGGTGGCTCTCAGAAGGAGAAGCTCACAAACCCATGAAGTTGTGCCGCCTGAGCCGTCGCACTATCCTTGGGAAGTGCGGCTAGCAGGAAGGTTGTGTGAGGTGCCCCAAGGGGACGGAAGCACCGGCCTTCGCAAAGAAGGATATCCGCGTTGAGGCCAAGGGCTACAGGTCCCTCGATGGCTTTGCTGGGTCACCCCAAGGTGGCTGAAACACGGAGGCCTTGAACCGGGTGGGTTTGCTCAACTCAAGAGGTACCTTCAAGAGAGCAATCATGAACACATTAAAGATTTATTTTATTCATTCCCATTTACGAGAGGACCCATGGATGCCTTTTCTAAACAACTGGGTGTGTGCATCCTTAGGTGTCATAATGCTTTAGAATGACTACTTCTTATTGTTATATTATTTTATTTTAGCAGGGATGGGGTGTGGATTTGGGGGCTGCCGTTATATAACATGATAAGCCTGGAAGGGGGAAAAATCCTGAGACCTCTCTGTTTTAAGCAGAGCTTGGAAAAGGTACCTTTTTGGATAAAAACGTCACAGAACACTCCAGCCAGCATGGCTACTGGAAATCTTAAGAATGCAGGGAACTGTAGTTGGGAAGGAAAAAAAAATCCTTTTCTGAGCAGCACAGTTTTGCCCGGTGGCTCCTGCAGAAAAACATTCTTTTACAGCTTGCTTATTGTGTTATCTAAACATGGTTGCTGCTTCCTCTCTAGTTTGTTTTCTTCCCTGTGTGGTTGCACGGTTGAAACCCACCTTTAGGCCATCATCCTATACATAATCCTATACACATGTACTTGAAGACGAAGTCCCAGGGAACACAGGAGAACTTACGTTTTGGATAGATATGAATGCTGGTACCAAGGGACCCCAAATAATCTCAGACCTACATGTTTGTGTGTTATGCGCTGTCAAGTCGCTTCTGATTTCCAGTGACCTTATGACCTAGTGATCTTCAAGAGATCCTGTCACCAACAGCTCAGGTCTGGCATGCTCAAGGCCATGGTTTCCTTATTGAGTCCATCCATCTCACGTTTAGCCTTCCTCTTTTTCCGCTCCCAGTTCTTCTAGCATTATTGCCTTTTCCCAATGAACCTGATGTGACAAAGTACAACAGACTCAGTTTAGTCATAATGGCTTCTCGGGAGAGTTCAGGCTTCATTTGATCTGGCGCCCACTTCCCTGTCGTTCTCAAAGCTCTCCTACGACCACGTTTAAAATAAATCAGTTTCTTTCCTGTAAGCTTTCTCCCATGATTCTGCTTTCACATGCATGCATATTAGCTGAGAATACCACAGTTATGGATGATCTTGGCCATGGTCTCCAGCAGCCCCTCCTTCACCCTTAAGAAACGTTCCTGGGCCCTTCATGGCTGCCTTTCAGAGTCTCAAAATCCTTTTAATTTCTTGGTTGCAGTCTTCATTTAGGTTAATGGCTGAATTCAGGTACAAAAAATCTTGGGACAATTTTGATTCTTTCACTGTCCTCACTAAACTTACACAATTCCTTTACAAGCCTTGTTTTGGTCTTCTTCACATTGAATTACAACATTGATTTTGTTCTGTTACACACCCAACATCCTTGGATGTGAATTTCCTTGAGTGCCCTTCTGAACAAGACATCTATAAGATTTTCCTGCAAAATTCCTACAACTTAGGAATTTCATTAAGATTTCTTTACTTGGGTAATAGCCCCAATTGGTCTAGTGAGATTTGGTTAGAAATTTTTGTACCATTTTAAAACTTTCCCAATTCCCAGTGTACATTTATAGGGGAGTTATCAAGAGGACCGGGGATGTTTTTCAGAGCCATTAAAGCGGGCTTTCAGGACTCCTGGTGTGGTGAAGTGGCTAGAGCGATGGGCTTGGATTCAGGAGGCCTGGGTTCGAATCCCCACTCAAGCCATGGAAACTCACTGGGGGAGTAGAACTGGTAAAACCGCTCCTTAAATATCTTATTTACCTTAAAGCCCTACTAGGGTTGCTGTAAGTTCCGACTTAACAGGACAAAACACACACACACACACACACACACGGGGCTTTGCATTTTAACTATCAAGCCTTTCTTTAAAAGTACAAAAAGGTGACTGTGATACATTTCAGGACTTCAGCAGGGAAAAAGGGAGGAATTGAAGCCCTTCCCTCTCTTCTGAAGCTGGCATTTGCTTACGTTTTTCTGATTCAAGTATTTCCATGTACTTAAAAAACAAAACAAAACCCTGTGTGTTCAATGCAAAGATGCAAGAGCAACTCTAGCGCGGTCCCCCGTATGCGTGGAATTTGCTACGGAGTCTCCAAGTTCAATGGCATCTACAGATGTTGTCTTTCTTCTGGGAAGGAAAGGGGGCTTTGGGCCTAATCCTGTTGCTGGCTCGACCTCTGCCTTTGTGTGTCTTTTTAAAAGCGCAATTACGTCTGTTTCTTCCAATGCTGGCAGTCTGGATGTTGCAATGTCAGTGTAGGTACAGCTGACCTGTTTTGAGTCTTAACTCTCACACGGAAGGGAGCGCTTGGCAACCCTCCTCCAAGCCTCTTCACAATAGCCTTGCGAAGGAGGCCATCATCCTGCATACTACACAGAGGAGGAGCTGAGGTCGAGGGAGAGAAACCTGGAGCGGGATGGAAGTGGAACTCCAGATCCGTGCCGGGGAAAAAAGTCCCTGTCGTGGACTACAGCCCCTCTAGTCATCAGGCTGGCTCAGGAATTCCCCGTCGGAAAAAAGGAACTTTCCGACCCCTGGACTAGGGCAGGCCTCAGTCAGCAAAACACTTTGGGTCAGCCGTGGCTCTCCGCCTGTCCGGAGTCGGTGAGGCAGCCACCCCGTTCCCCCTTAGGACCTTTTGCTCTTGACAGGAGGGCAGGGGTGGGGTGCCAGAGGGACCAGCGACACCCCATTCTCCCCTCTCCTCCGCAGAAGCTTCCCACAGCCCAACTGTGCATGTCCCCCCATGCTCAACCCATGCGCCTTGATCCCACTCTGGGCCGAGGAAGACTCTCCCAGGGCTCTCTCCTCCGCTGCACCTTCGTCCCCCCTTCTTCTCCCTGGGCCTGGCTCTCCGGCAAAAAACAATATTTTGGGACAGACATCATGTTGGCGTCCGAACAGGCGTCTGCGCGGGGAAGAGTTGGCCCCGGCTGCCTCCTTTCGACGGTCCCCGGGGGCACCGAAGGAAGCCAGCACGGATGAACTGTGCCCGGGGCTGTCTGGTTCCCACAGACCCAGCTGGGGCCTCGGTCGCCCTTGGGCCGGAGGCTCCGAGGCCGAGGCTGGGAACACGCTCCCCCCCCCTAATGCAGCTGCCTGCCTCTCCCCTCGGTCTTTGGTGTGTGTCCCCCCCCCCCCCCCGGCCCCGGTGAGGCAGGGATGGGAACTTGCAGCGTGAGAGCAAGCCGGGGAGAGGGAACAGCCCCCCCGGGCATCCTTGGGGACCCAGGGAAGAGGGACGGAGGAACCGAGAGGCTGGCCAAGGGACAGAGAGAGCATCCCAAACCAAAGGGAACCAGCTCTGAGGAAGGGGTTCGAGCGTTGGGGAGAGGGTCGGCCTTGAAAGATGGATGCCTGGGGAAAGTTTCCATTTGGACGACAACTCCCAGAATCCCCCAGGCGGCAAAGGGTGCTTGGACCTTTTTGCACCTCCTGTTCTTCCGTGTCCTGAAGTCTTTGAGACCACGGGTGGTTGTTACACACTGGACTTCGTCCCTGCCTCCTGGCTTTCTGTTTTGATTCCCATCCACCCGTCCCCATGCCCCATCGTTCAGCCTTGCCATCTCCCTAGGAAGGCCCGGGGAAGGCCCGTTTCCAAAACATCTTGCATTTTAATCCATTTTGTAGCTTTGGTTTTTTTTAAAAAAATGTATAACTTATTCTGTTTTTTAATTCTATTCTTTTCAATACTGGGCACCGCCTTGGGTCCCCGTATGGGGTGAAAGGCAGCTTATCCATAAGACGAATAAATCAATAAACCTTATCCTGGAGAAAAAGAGCAGTTTTAGGAAAGCAGGGCCACCTTGCGCAACGTTCCTAGTTAAAAAAAATAAGAAGGTGGCTTTGCTGGAAAAGAGCAGCCCGGGAGGGCACGGAGGGGAGCCTGGCATCATCTGGGCACCCCTAGAGCAGAAACAGAAGGGATCTGTATCGCTTGGAGAACAGAACGACAGGCCATTCTAAAAGAGCCGTTTGCGCCACAGCTCATCATTTTCTTGGCCGGGGTAGGGAGTAGACGGCCAGACCTCTGGGCACTGCCTGACGTCTCAGGGAACGGCTAAGTCTTCCCAGGGGTCTCCAGGTGGGGGGAGAGATCTCGCCGTGAGCAGTGCCAGGGGACGATGAGAAAGCCTGGTCCGGGATGTGTGGGGTGGGATGCAAACCCTAGAAGGAGCAGCACCAGATGCTGAGCTCTTGGTGGGCATTTGCAGGATGGGGGGGGGGGGGAGAGGTGATGCTGAACCAGCCTCTCTGGCAGGGAGTCAGAAGCTGCTGGAAGGCCAAAGAGGGCCCTCGTGGGCTGGCACAGAAACGCTCGGTTTCAGCAGCCAGCGGGCAAGAGAAGCGACCAGATCCAGAGTTTGGAAGTTAGTAGCCAGCCTGCGTCCTGCTTTCACCTGGTCAGCCAAGAGGGGTGCTTCGGGGGTCTCTTCTTCCCTTCTTTTTCCTTCAAAACAATAACCACACCAGGTACACACCAGGCCAAGAGAGTGTGACTGACTCAAGGTCACCCTTGAGTAAAATACATGGCTCAAGGAGGAATGCAGCTGGCAGCTCTCCCAGCTGCCTCCACCACTACAGGATCCCAATCCGGGCAGCCTGTCACCGCAAGAGTCTGAGGGCTGGAACCCTCCCATAGGATTTCCCCCAAACTCTGATCAGCTTCCTCCTTTCAAGGGCATTGGGGACCCTGCTTGGTGGAAGAGAGGCTGAAGTGGACCAAGCCAGGGAGAGTCACCGAACCGGGGGGTTCTGCTTCGGGGGGGGGGGTCCCCTTCACCTCACCCAGCTCCCCTCTTCCACCGACCGCCCCGGCCAATCTCTTCTGCCAACACTGCAAGGGTGGCGGCGGTGCCCTGCCTGCGGAACCAACGCCCACCTGAAAACGGCCTGGCCCCCACCCGCCCCGCCCTGGCATTTAAGAAGGCGTCTTCAAACATTTCTCTTCCGGCAGGTTTTCCAAAACGGGCTAACCGAAGGAGTGGCCGAGAGCACTGGCCGTCCGGCCGTCCAACGCTAACGGTCACCCGTTTTAGATGTACTGATCATTGGGTTTAACGTCATGGCACTGGGGCCGCCTTGGGTTCTTTTGAAGGAGAAAGGTGGAATAAAAAAAGATTTTAAATAAAACAAAGTAGGTCCTGTTTTATGGCTCTGTGTTTGTTTGTTTGTTTGTGGGGAGGTGTTCCTCCGCAGCCCACAGGCACAGCCTGCCTTAAGAGTATTTAAACTTCTCTATAACATCTTTGCAATAGTCCTATAAGGTAGGCCAGTATTATAATGATCCTCAAAAAAGACACTGTGGAACAGGAAAAGGGGCACAAGAGAGCGACTCAAATGAGGACTGGGCTGGGGCACCTCCCTTACGAGGAAAGGCGAAAGGCGACAGCGTTTGGGGCTCTGTAGTTTGGAGAAAAGTCGCCTGAGGGGGGACCTGATGGAGACGTATAAAATGATGCAAGGGATGGCTAAAGTGGAGAGAGGGAAGCTCTTTTCCCTCTCATGCAATACTAGAACCGGGGGAGATCCACTCAAAATTGAGGGTTGGGAGAGTGAGAACGGACCAAAGAAAATATTTCTTGACCCAGCGTGTTGTTAGTCTGTGGAACCCCTTGCCACAGGATGTGGGGATGGCATCTGGCCTAGATGCCTTGAAAAGGGGATTGGACAAATTCCTGGAGGAAAAGTCCATTGCAGGTGACAAGCCATGATGGGGATGTATAATCTCCAGGCTTCACAGGAAGGTACCTCCAAAGGCCAGATGCAGGGGAGGGGGATCAGGAGACAGGTCTCTAGTGGTCTCTCGTGGGCTCCCAGAGGCATCTGGTGGGGCCACAGTGAGAGCCAGGGAGCTGGACCGGATGGGCCTTTGGCCTGACCCAGCAGGGCTCATGTTCTTACGTTCTTATCCTTGCCTGGCAGTGATGGTGGTGGACAGAGACAGAGAGATTTTCCTTCTTCTAGAACCGCAGCTCCTGGAATTCTTTTCCTGAACTACAGGTCCCAGAATTCCTGCTGGCTGGGGGATTCTGGGAGCTGTAGTTGAGGAAATGAATTGATTCAAGCCCTGCCTTAGACCACCGGCTGAGTTCCTGGGAGAAGCCCCGTGGCCTCTGGGTCACGGCAGGGAAGAAGGAGAGCAGCCTTGATTCCTCGGGGGGTGTGCAGGGTTAGGGCGTGGGTGAAAACGCCTCTTTGCTCCCTTCAGGAACAGTCAAGCAGAGGAAACCAAGCGAGGAGAGAGGCTTGTTCTAAAACCGAAGCAAGTGGCGCAGGTTTATACAAAAGCCACGGTTCACTCTTGCCATGGTAAGTCCCCCACCCCACCCGCCCACATAAGCATTAAAAAATTTATCTGCATGAAAGGTAGAAACGCTCTACTGGGTGAGCGCTATGGCACACTAGCTTTAGCGTGGAGTGGAATTGGCGTGTGGTTTTCCCTCTTCCCTGCCAGCCGCTTGCACGCCTGCGTGCCCAAATGCCTTATCAGAAGACAACAACCGGCCAAGCTGGCCAGCTGGCCGGAGAAACTACTGTCCTGCTTTGTCTTGAAAAACAGCAGCTTGATGTGCAGAAGCCATTGGATGGGAGCTTTTTGGAGGAGGCTGAGAAACATTGTCGAGGGCCGGTGTTTTCAAAGAACACCACTGTTTACGGGACGGCCACAGAGACCAGTGAAGACATTGGCAACCCTAAATATGCTGCGGCGTTTTCCCCTTCAATTGGTTGCCTTCCAGATGTGCAGGACAAGTAGCACCTCTGGAAGGTGCTGGCGGGGGGGGGGGGGGAAGCTGGGCACCGATAGGCCCTCAAGGCGCTTCTCCGTCTTCAAGAGACATGAGGAAAGAGGACAAAACCTCACACTATCCTGAGCCCAGAGCTTAGAAAAGTTACTTTTGGGGGAATGCAGTTCTCACAAGATCGAACCCTGCTGGCTTAGGGATTCCGCGATGTCTTGTCCAAAAACTTAAGTTTTCTGGCTTCTGAAAGCTTTTTTTTAACAAAATGGACATGAGGCAATCTTTTAGGGTGATGAATGGCACATCTGAACACATACAGAGTGCATTTCTCTACACTCTTTGGAAGTGGAGTTTCCTGCCCCCCAAATATTTTACTTGCTCCCACGTTCCTCAACCACAGCCCCTTGCCCCCTAGAAAGGTTCAAAATGCCCCAAAGCGAGCCAGGCTCAGCCGCCAGCACCAAAATGGACCTACCAGCTCCAGAGGAGAAAAACAATGATCCCTCGGAAAAACAATTGCATGCACAGCACACCCTTACATGCATAGCACATGATGTGCACATAGGCGCATACACTCACAGACTTGGGCTTCTATTCCTGCCTGGCTTCCCACCTCCTTTCTCCCTCTCGGTGGGTGGCCTGGAAGGGAGCCGGTGAGGAACACAGCCCTGCAAAGGTTCACCAGGGCTCAATTCCACGGGGGAAGCTGGGTCTTGGCCACCGGCTGCAGAATCAGGAAAGGGTTCCTGCCTCTGCAGGCTGCGGTGGGCCCCGGGTGGCTCCGCGGCCAAGATCAACAGAGGGAGGGTCTGGGTTGAAGCCTCGTACGGCTGCTCCACCCAGAGCGCTGCTGCGTGGGCTAAGAGAAAGTGCCACGGAAATGCCAGGCAGCCGTGGAGGAGTCACAGAGGAGAGGAGAAGGCAGCCTCCCGGAGGGAGAGAACGGGGTAGACACGGGCAGGCAGCGCCAGAGTGGTCTACTCTGTGCGTTTGCTGCATGTACGTATCTCCTGACTCCCCCCCCCCCCCCGCCCCCAGCTCAAGGCACGGCATGCCCCTGGCTTTCCTCTACCCTTTTATTCTCACAACAGCCTGGCGAGGTAGAGCACACTAAGAGAGGGAGATAGGTCCCAAGGTCACCGGATGAGCTTCATCGCTCAGAGAGGAAGAGAACCTCAATCTCCCTTAGCCCCAGAGTCTGGGGCTCTTGTGGCTACCCTGCCCTGGCTGTCCTATAAACGGGGGGGGGGGGGGGAATAGACATTTTGAAGCACAGGAGCGTGCAACGCCCTCCCCCTCAACACAACACCCATTCGATGAGGATAAGCACATCTGCAGTCCCATGCATGCCTTGGGGATTCTGGGAATTAGAGTAGATCCCAAGAAGAGAAATTTTTCAGGATTTCAGACTGCCATCCTAAACCCACATTTCACTAGGAAATTAGTCCCATGGAACACAGAGGGGTCTTTTCCTTCCTTTTACCAAGGCAGGTATCAAGGTTTTCTTGGTAGGGGGAAGATTTAGGACCCCCGCCACTCCACCCTGACAAGTGGCCTCTGGCCTCCGTGTGCAAAACCGTGTGTCTCCTTTCCCTGCCTGGATTCCAGGGGAGAAGGAGGTGGGCAAACACGCAGACCCCACTGCTGGTACCAAGAGACCCCACTCACCCTATCCGCCCCCCCCCCATGGTCCAGGTAAATGCTGCTGTAACAGGTCAGCCAAGGGTGTGAGCGGCGCAGGGCCACCCCAAAAGCATTTTGCTGCCCGAGTCTGAGAAGGACACGGTGTTCGCTCAGCATCTTCCCTGTTTGGGCCAGGACAGTGTCCGAAAGCAGCCGGGTTATTTTGGCACCTGAGGCAGCAAAAGCCACACGCGCCTCTCCCCATTCCTGAGAGCAAAACTACGAGAAATCAGAAAGGAAATTACTAATCATCTCCTGATCTTTCGTGGCAGCCAAAAAAACACGCCCTGAGATGCTGCCTCACTCTGCCCAACGATAGGAGCGATATCCGGACTCCTGCACTCTTCATATATTACGTTCCAAAGAGAACTTTGCGGTGTGAGCTGGCAGCGGTGGGTCTGGCGGGCTTAAAAGCAGCCTCTTGGCAGCCTCCAGATCTGCTGGACTACAATTCCCATCAACTCCAGGTGGCCAAGGATTCCTGGAGGAAGGAATCCATGAAGAGTCACAAAGGGTGAAAGGGAACCTCCAGATTTAGGAGAAGTGTAGCTTTGTATACCAGAGGTTTCTTCTCCCCACAGCCACCATGGACAAGCAAGCACCCATAGGTCACTCCCCCCCTCTCTGTAAAGAACTAGGCTGAGGTATGTAGGAAGCTGGAGAGGGGATTCTAGTGTTTAAAAAGTTACTTTTTTTCAAGCCCTGACCTAGGCAAAAGACTGTCCACTTAGCCCAGTCTTCTATTCTAGAGGTAGATGGCTGGTGGATAAAGGCCTTTCTTCCCTTCACGTGCCAACTGGATCTTTGTAAAGTTAGGTGTGGCTCTCCAGAGACGGTTGGACTCCAACTCCCATCACCCCTGGCCAACACAGGCAATGGTGAATCACACTGGCAGGTTACAACAACCTAACAACCTTTGGAGACCAGCAGTCTGGCCAACTCTGGCTTATCTGTTGCAAGCCCTGAGATTTAGTGTTTAAACAGCAAACAGCAAGCTCCTAGCCCTCATGAGGCAAATGATATTTGAGGCTTCCTTAACAGAAGCAGGGAGTTCAAATCCCGTGAGTTACCAGTCCTCTGTTCAGCACTGGTGAGGCCTCATCTTGAGTGTTGTGTCCAGTTCTGGACACCACACTTCAAGAAGGATGCTGACAAATTGGAACAAGTTCAGAGGAAGGCAACAAGGAGGATCAGGGGCCTAGAAACCAAGCCTGATGAGGAAAGACTGAAAGAATTGGGCATGTTTAGCCTTGAGAAAAGAAGGCGGAGGGGTGATACGATGACACTTTTCAAATACTGGAAGGATTGTCCTACAGAGGAGGGGCAAGATCTGTTCTCGACCATCCCAGACTGCAGGACACGCAACCATGGGCTCAAGTTAAAGGAAGCCAGATTTCGACTAAATATCAGGAAAAACGTCTTAACTGTTAGAGCAGTACGACAGTGGAACCCTCGACCTTGAGGGGAGGTGGTAAGTATTCCAACACTGGAGCCATTCAAGAGAAAATAGGACAACCCTCGGTCAGATCTGCTTGGATTTGGATTCCTGCCTTAAGCAGGGGGGTTGGACCTGATGGCCTTCGAGGCCCCTTCCAGCTCCGTCATTCTTTGATTCTAAGACTCTGTGACCATCAACCTGAACGTGCCAGCTGGATGGAGGCGTGACGGGTACCCCGAGGGAAGAGCAAATTTCTGCCCTTCGGAAATGCTTACGACGCGGCAGAAGGCGTTTCCTGGGACCCGCGGTCGGTTCCCCATCCCTGCCCTACGGCTTGGGTCTCTGACCCACACTTGCCCTGCGTCCAAGTGCAGGAGGCACTCCCCCGCTACACCCATGGGGCGGTTTCACCTACACCATTCAGACCCCCCTCCGTGTTGCCCCCATGCTTGTTTGCTGTGGTTATGCATCACGGGGATCGCGGGGGGGGGGGGATCAGTTTGAGCGCCCTGCAGAGGTCGGTTAAGCTCCAGGCCGTTCCTCTCCGGAGTATGAATGATTCCCTCCCGGCCTTTGTCTCCATCCTCAAGGCCTCGGCTGAGTTTTCCTCGGCAAGAATGAAGGCGGCGTCTGTCCTCAGCGGCAGCCAGCCCAGGGCCATTTTTAGCCTGGAGCCAGCCTGGCAGCTGCCAGGGTTACCACATGTCTGAAAGGAGGGAACCCATAACCCCAAAACCACCGGAGTGTCTGGGAAACTCCCCACGGGATGTGGGGTGAAAGGGACGCAGAGGTGATGGGAAGCAACCTCAAGATGAGCCCGGCTGGACCAAAGAAGCCGCTGGTCCCGGAGAGTGCCAGGGACCCCGGCGGGGGGGGGCCTTTTGCCCACCACCTCTCCCCTCCCTCTCCTTGTGCATTCGGCTCGCTGGGCCTCCATTCCCTGGTCTACACGCCTGCCGGCCCTGCGAGGCGGCCTGGCTCGGCTCCTTTCTTCTCCTCTTCCGCCTCTCCTCCCTGCCAAGCCCTGAAAGTGGGCGACAGAATTTCGGGCAGAGCCAAACTCCTGGGAACCCGACAGGAAGGAGACGTCAGCAGCTGCGGGGTCTAACTCGAACCAGATGTGCTCCGCTCGCGCTCCCCTTCCCAGCCTGCCAGGGCCGCCGGGGTGGCCAGCGACAGGAACTGGTCAGGGGCGGTCAGCAGCCAGGAAGCCGTCGGCTCCGAAGGAGACAGGAATGAGTTGGCTGGCGCGGAGGCAGAGCACATCCCTCGGCCTGCCAGTGGCTTAGCAACCTCACGTCTCTTCCTGACCTCGGCTGGGCGGCCTGGCCGCCCTACCTGGGGGGCTCGAGGCTGCTCCAAGCTGGAGGCGGGGAGTGGGTGTGGAGGCGCATCTCAGTACATGAGGAAGAACGCAGCGGGGTCCCACGCATCCTTTCCTTTCCCATCCAGCCTGCTTCCTTCTGCGGTTCGTCAAACGCAGGACGGTGATGCAGCAAAAGCGTTTGCCACCCGCTGGCCCCATGGCTTCTCTCCCGGCTGAACCAATGGACTGACGTGACCCCAGACCACAGAGCCTTCTTGCAAGGAGGAAGAAAGGATGGGTGTGGGAAAGGAGGCCGCTCAGGTCACTCCAGCCAGTGCGTCAAGCCGTATCCACCCAAACACGGCCCTGGTTTAGAGATTTCTGGATCCTGCAAACATCTCAGGCTGTGTTTGGAAACTTTCCTTCTTGGGCTGCAACGACAGATGCTCCCCTCCTGACCATGCTTGGCTGTGAGATTCTTGGGGGGAGGGGGGTCATTGTAGAAAAAGTAACTTTTATGAGCTCCTTCCATGGGGTCGTCATCAGGGCACCGAACCTCACTTGAACTTGGAGTGGTCTGTTCACACCTACTTGCAACGTCCCGAGTGTAACCCCAGAAACCTGGTGCAGCCTCCTACAGAGCCACCCAAGACCGTTGGCTGCCCGAGTCAAGGAATAGACAGCAACCCCAGAGTTTAGAAAAGGTCTTTTTTTAAAAAAACTAAACCCACCACCACCCGGGCCCTCCCAAATCCCTCACTGGCTGGGCTGGCCAGGCCATTCCAAGAGCTGTGGTTTCGAATAGGAACTTTTCCAAGGGCTACCTCAGTTTCCTCCAAAAACGGCCGAGGGACTGGGACTGGCAGCTGCATCTGACTTGCATGTGTATGTATGTATGTATGTATGTATGTATGTATGTATGTATGTATGTATGTATGTATGTATGTATGTATGTACCATGTTTCCCCGAAAATAAGACAGGGTCTTATATTAATTTTTGCTCCAAAAAAACGCATTAGGGCTTATTTTCAGGGGATGTTATATTTTTTTCATGTACATCTACATTCATTCAAATACAGTCATGTCATCTTCTTCTGGTTGCTGCACCATGGTGGAGGGCAGGGTTTCACTTAACTAGGGCTTATTTTTGGGGTAGGGCTTATATTACGAGCATCCTGAAAACTTTTTTGTTGTTTTGTTGTTTAGTCGTTAAGTCGTGTCCGACTCTTCGTGACCCCATGGACCAGAGCACGCCAGGCCCTCCTATCTTCCATAGCCTCCCGGAGTTGGGTCAAATTCATGTTGGTCGCTTCGATGACACTGTCCAACCATCTATTCCTCTGTCGTCCCCTTCTCCTCTTGCCTTCACACTTTCCCAACATCAGGGTCTTTTCTAGAGAGTCTTCTCACGAGATGGCCAAAGTATTGGAGCCTCCGCTTCAGGATCTGTCCTTCCAGTGAGCACTCAGGGTTGATTTCCTTCAGAATGGATAGGTTTGTTCTCCTTGCAGTCCAGGGGACTCTCAAGAGTCTCCTCCAGCACCACAATTCAAAAGCATCAATTCTTCAGCGGTCAGCCTTCTTTATGGTCCAGCTCTCACTTCCATACATCGCTACTGGAAAAACCATCGCTTTGACTATGCGGACCTTTGTCGGCAAGGTGATGTCTCTGCTTTTGAAGATGCTGTCTAGGTTTGTCATCGCTTTCCTCCCAGTATGAAAACTAGTATGAAAACTCATACTAGGGCTTATTTTCAGGTTAGGTCTTATTTTCGGGAAAACAGGGTATGTATGTATGTATGTATGAGCATTTGGGCCCCATGCCAGGGGCAACAGGTTAATCATCCACCCTGTTTTGCAGCCTGCGACCATGACGTCCTGGCTGAGAGGGGCCGGCGGAGAGACCCAGCCAGTCCCTGATTCACTTACGTTCTCAGGTGGTGCAGGGGAGAGCGAGAGAAAGAAAGAGAAACGATTCGTTCGTTCGTTCAAAATATTTTTACCCTGCCTTTCTCTTTAAAAGGACCCAAGGCGGCTTACATCATTAAAAGGACAATATTTAAAAGCTAAAAACAATAAGTATACAAATATTTGAAAAGAATTAAACAAATATTATATTAAAAACAGTAACTGAAATCAATACTGAAAAGACATTTAAAAGCCACAGAGCACCACAATCCAATTTGAAAGACCCCATTTATTGGGGGAAAAGATTTGTATATAGACAAAGATACAGGCTACAATTCAAATAATATTGCCACAGGCCACACCCACTTATCTTTTCCCAAGCTGCTGGCCATGAAAGGTAGACTGCCTCAGAGACTGGAGGAAATGCTCATCAATCATCCCTGAGAATCACATTTTATAAATTCCACAGATCTATAAAGATATTTAAACCAGTGGGGATAGCCAGTGTGGTGCCGTGGACAGAGTGATGGACCAGGACTCAGGAGACCTGGGTTCGAAACCCTTCTTACCGGGGTGGGTGGGAGGGATTCCAGATCGGTTAACCACTCCTTAAACATCTATCTCAATGACCTTGAAAGCCCTATAAAGATCATGGTAAGTTAGTTCTGACTTGCCAGAACAGAACATGCAGGGGGGATTGGCCAGCACGTTTTGTGGCTCTGCATTCTGAATGTTTAAAAAATGACTGTGGCTGACTACAAGTCCCAGATTGCCCCATGCTGGCTTGGGGAGTCAAGAAGCCGTAGTCCTGAAAGAAAAAGAAAAAAAGTTTCCAAGTCCTGTTTGAATTATGCAGCGAGTGATTAAGCACATCAGTATGCCTGCTACCTTTTTTTTCAATTTCAGTGGGTGATGCAGTCTGCCTTTATGAGAAACAGAGGCAAAGTCTGTCGTTCGTATCTACACTGCGCCTAAGTATGTCAACCATTTAATCCTTTTATCTTGCTCCCACCCTTGGGTGTCATTGCCAGATGCCGTGCCTTGATGGCCATCCTGGCCTGGACTGAGGTTTGAGTGGGGTTCTGGAAATGCCAAAAAAGCTAAAAAAGAACAGCGTTCTCTTTAGGTAAGTAAAGATAGGCCCATTGCCCCCGGGGCCCTTCCTCCGCCGCGGCTTCTTCCTTCCTTTCGGAAGAGGGTTGAGTCTTTCTTCCCATCCTGGTGTTGAGTCTTTCTTCCCTTCCGCACTTGGGAGGTGCTGCTCTGGTCTCCGATTACTCACCCGAGCGTGGTGGGTGGCGGAAAGGAGCCGATTTCACACAGCCAAGGATGTGGTGGGGTACCAAGCGGAGGAGACATCCCAGAGAGCGGAACACTTCCCGCCAGGCTCTCAGGCGAGGGGCCGAACGGCCTGATCCTGAGTCAGGTTCTCCTCTCTCTCTCTCTCGCCCACCGTGGGTGACCCTGCCAGCCAGGGCTCTCCAGAGTTTTCACACAAGGATTTCCTGGGACCCCCTCTAGAGAGGCCAGGCAGAGCTCCAAGCAGGGTGAGCGACTGGGTTTTTGGTCTAGGATTCGGAGATGTCCCCCCCCCCCCCAAAAAAACCACAAAATGCTCTTGAAAGAGCCTGAACCAACCTGCTCAAAATGCAAACACTCCTTCTAGCCACTCCTCCCCGGGCAAAAGAACATACAGAGCCCGTCGTCCCCCTTCCTTCAGTCTCATGTGACCCAGGACGCATGGATGGAGCAGCAAAGCCCTGGGTACCGAAACAGCTGGCCAGCTGCTGAGCTGCATCCCACAGCCCACCCACCCCCCCAGCAGAGAAAGACTGCGGTCCTGTTCTCTTGCTGATCGTCCTGGTTGTTTCTCTCCCCCCCCCCACACACACCCGCTTGGCCCATGCACAACTGTAATTCTGCCTAGAGCAAATCCATTGAATGGACTTCATGAAATCCACAATCCTGTAAACCCTGCTGCTTATGAATAGCATTTCACCGTCCTTGAGGTCAGTATTCCCTGCCCTTGAATAAAATCTCCTATCTTCTTCTTGCAACCTCGCATGCTGTCTGTAGTTTATGTAACCCATTGTTTCCTCCCACCTCTGAATTCAAAGAGTGCCCCACCTCTCTTTCTCTGGTTGTTTGTTTGTTTGCTGTTGATCTGTTCGGTTGGTTGCTAAGTATACGTGCAGTAAAGAAAGCAGCATGCCCAGGTCTGTAATCTCAAGCAATTGTAAGCAAAGAAATGTTTTTATTCTTTCTCCTACAAATGTCTCAGAGTGAGTTATTGAAACTTTAAGTGCCAGTTCATGAGAAAGGGGTGGACAACTTGCGGAACTCGAAGCAGTTCTTTTCTGTGGATCTCTGTACTTCTATGGTGTAGCAAAAGGGGATTTTTTTAAAAATCAGAAATTTAAAACTCTGCAACAGTTTTTTTTTTCCCCAGCAAGGTGGGAGAAGAAAAAAAAAACAAATTGGGATGTGTGGGGGCCAGATGACCCAGTGTATCCCAAAACATCCAGCAGCAAATTCTCTTCCTATGTGGTTTACTGGGATGATCTCTTCAAATCTGCAACAAAAAAACCCAGAATGACCCAGAAGATATAACACCCCTGTGTGGATGAGTCATCAGTTTCATTTCCAAAATCCAAAGGGAAGGGTGGGTGAGACCTCTATTGAGCCACTAAAAATTACAAATAGAAGCTAGCTCTCATTTCCAAAAGTTATCTGCCTGACTCTCCCTGAGAATTCTCTGCATGCGAGACACAAGATGATCCTTCCTGTGTAAACAACACAGGGGTCTAGTGGCACCTCCCGGGTGAACCCCTTTTATAAGCTTTCACATCTCCACTTGCATAGAGTGTTTACTACTACTCTGCTGGCAGAATTTATGCCTGTGTAGGAGCATAGGATGGGGACCGCAAAATGCACCAGCGAGCCGTGATCTTCAGAGCAATCCTTTGGGAATGACGGGGAGATCCTAAGCCAGTTAACGTATGGGAAGTGATGGAAAGTCTTCATGCCACCCACACATAAGAGACCGAGGATGGGACTTCCTGGGTCAATGGGAGCAGTTTGCATTGGCTCAACGTTTATATTGTCAGGCCCACCACCTTGCCTCCATATCATTTTCATTATTGTCAGTTACATTTCTTGGTGTATAGGGGTATAATTTTGATTTTATAATTATTGCGTTTATTGTTTTAATGGTTGTTTGATGTTATATTTGTTTAACATGTAAACCACCCAGAGTGGTCTTGGCAGCCAGATGGACAGTATAAAAATCAGATGGATGGATAGATAGATAGATAGATAGATAGATAGATAGATAGATAGATAGATAGATAGATAGATAGATAGATAGATAGATAGATAGAAGGACGGACGGACGGACGGACGGACGGACGGACGGACGGACGGACGGACGGACGGATTTCTTTTATCTCTTTTTTCTGCATGGAGGTGATCTAGCGTTAAACTAAGGTAGCAATGCAGCAATAAGGCGATTTAGCGCTAGACACAATAGTTTGGTTTTTTTTAAAATAAATAAACAAAAGGTAGTTTGGAGTGACTAGGGAGAAAGATTGTGGGGGTAGATATTCCTGCTGTCCCAAAACATAATGGCCAAACTTACTACATCATCAGAACCCACCAAAAATAAAGGCTCCTGGTCCTTTTGTAGAATGAGACAAATTATTGCACAGGCAAAACACCATTCAAATTGTTAGGGTTAGAAAAAAGTAGAAGCCCCCAGGGACAAAAAAAAGAACTTCAGGTTGGAAGGAAAAAAGGACAGGCTGATTCGCATTGTTCTTTACGTCCTCTGAGTCATTGAAAAACACTTCAAATTCATCCGTGTCAACTCTGGCTCAAACTGCGAAGTATTTTCCGGTGTAGTCACACACGGAGTTCCGCCTCTCAGCAGGAATTGAGGGAATAAAAAAATACAAAAAGCGCCACCAGAACCCTGCCTGGAGCATGGCGGGTCGGTGCACACGAAGATTTTGTCATGATCTGCAAAAGCAAGGAGATGTCCCTCTCTTGACGCTTGGGCTTTGGGGTTGGGTAAAATCTCTCCTCTCCCACTGCCTTGGCCATAACACTTCCTCCTCGTTTCCCTGGGGTGGGGTGGGGTGGGGTGCGAAGCTCATTCTTCTCCCCTCATGTAGCTTTGATGTTCAACTTCCCTGGAGAAGTTGGCTTGGCTTTTCTTGGGGACGAGAGACCCAGCCTCTTTCCTATTCCAGTCTTCATGGGTAGACCAATCCATTCCTCATCATGGGTGTTTGGGGTGAGGTGGGGGAATAACCTACATATAAAGCTTCTTAGGAGTTTAAAATGCATGAGTTTGGGCACCACCAACAAGACCTAGGAGCCATCGGGCTGTGGAAATGGTACTGGTTTTGGACAACAACTCCCAGAATCCTCAGCCCACATTGCCTAGGGTTGTAGTGATCGGTCGGACAGCCTATGGTCATGCTGGAGGGTTCTGGGAGTTGTAGTCCAATCCGGCAATGTTTTCAAGGTGTGATGCTTCCAGGTTCTACCTCGGGCGTCTTCAGATGTGGTTCTCTGCAGGACAACATCTGTATAAAACCGGCAAGCCACCCTCAGCCAACCGGCTGTTGCCTAGCCCAGCCTGCCCAACGGAAATGATGTCAACAAGAGTGTCGAATTGTCAGCACTGGTTTAGGTAGTGGGTGGTGGAGCCAAAGGTTGGGAGTTCGATTCCCCCGTGGTGCCTCCCAGGGGAAGAGCCAGCCTGGGTGGCCTTGGGCAAACAGAAAAAGGGACTGGCCAACCACTGCTGAATACTCTCTACCTAGAAAACCCTGAAAAAGGATCGCCATAA
This sequence comes from Intellagama lesueurii, assembly GCA_037013535.1. Taxonomy (NCBI): domain Eukaryota; kingdom Metazoa; phylum Chordata; class Lepidosauria; order Squamata; family Agamidae; genus Intellagama; species Intellagama lesueurii. The sequence continues at coordinate 240,480,517 of JBAJHW010000004.1, read as the reverse complement.
GTCAGAATGGACTTGATGGCACATAGTTATTAAAGGCTTCTTTGGGTGATTTGGGGCTGTCTGCAACTCGTATACGATGCAGCAAAGTGGTATATATGGAGATGCACCACAACATTTCAGCCAGTCTTATGCAAAACCAGATGAAGCGTCCTTGGCTCCTCAGGTCCTCCTCACATGGGCAGAAACTGCAGTACACCATCCAACCTGCTGCATTCGCAGTGGCATGGCGCTGCAAAGTCTAGGTTTGCATTACTGTGCCCTCTGCTTTCAAACTGTGCACAGACAATACTGCCTGAGCAGTGCTCCAGAACCCCTGGACTCTCCATGCACCTCACTACGCTTTTGGATCTGAACCTCTGCACAGCACTCGGCATGTTCACGGTGTCCAGAAAGCTATGCCCACAAAATGCCAAGTTAAAGTGGAGTTTCCCCCGGGGCAGAGACGGAAAGCAAGCCATTGAGACAAAGGGCTGCTGCATGGCCTGTACATTTATTTACATTCAGCCAGGAGCTGTAGCTGCACTCCAGAGAGACACGCTGGCACTCCGAGAGGGGCCAGGAGTACCTCTGGCAGGCAGAATCCACAATCCGACGGGTCGGGCAGACGCAGGTCGGAGGTGACTTCTCCGCTTGGGACACGCGGCAAAGAGCCGGAACAGAAGAGCGGGACGTGGGGGGGAAAGCATCAGGCGTTAAGAGGAGCAGCTGCACTCACACTTCCTCTGGTACAGAGAAAGCTCCCTTCTCTTCCCAAATGCACACATCTCCACCGCCAGGGCCAAAGGTAACCTCAGAGCTTGACCTTTTAAAAGTAAGCATCCAGATTCCAAGCTGAGATTCAAATGGACAGAATACTAATCGTCACCAGCCATTTCCACCAGGAAACATCCTTAGTGGATGCCATGAAATTATCTCTCTCTCTCTCTCTCTCTTTTCTTCAGGGGCCTTGCCCCAGATCACAGGAAGCCACATGTCCTTTGGGTAACACCAGTTCCAAAACCCAAAATGAGATGCACCCAGGGGACATCCGGAGGCTCTCTCCTCCTCCGCCCTGCCTCTAAAATGTGGAAGGAAAAGGATGGATGCTGAGCTCATTCCGTGGTCGCTTGCAGGACTCCAAAACCTGACACGCGATGTCCTGCAGCAATTGTGAGTCCTCACAACGGATCCTTCCTGCTCCTGCCTCCACCGTGAAACGGTGGGTGGCGGTGGTCCGACCCGAGACGCTCTCTCTGCCGCGGGCTCGGCATTGCTTCCGTGGAGGCCAGCTTCTCAGGTTCGCTTCCCGACGGGGCCTGGACCCAGAGCCCGCGGGGGAGAAACACGCCACGCACATGGCAGTTCCTGTCTGTTGGTGGCCGGCTGTGAAGCATCCTTTTTTCAATGGACGGGCGAGGAGGAGGAAAGGAAGTGAGTGCAGATGGTCGGCGTAAGGATAAAAGCGGGCTGTCCGAGGGTTGCTGCCACCCCCCCCACGTCTCCGGTTCCCCTTCTCTGCGGCTCTCAGGAGGGCAAAGGGTGTCGCTCACGGAGGCTTACACCACTACTGCTGGCCATCTGGGGGAATCCTCCCTGAGGGCTGAGGAGTTCACTTCCTGCACGTCCATCCCGCCCAGGACTGAGCGAAATAGCACCAGGGCTGCTTTGCTCCACCGGGAAGGGGCTGTTTCCTGCCCAAATATCCTCTTTCCCACCACGGCGGTCCGCTTGTTCTGCCGGAACTCACAAAAAGCCCACCCTGCTTCAGGGTCAAAGGAGGTGATGGTGGTTCGTAGATACGGCTTCTCCCACAAGAGAGGAGCTCAACCCCTCTCTTAAAGCAAGCGGGCAGCACAAGGTCCAAGAGCAAGGATGTGGCCATCAGGTGCTTCTCCTGGGACCAAGAGGGCTGGGGACAGGATCTTTTTTGGGGGGGGGGGGAATTCTCCGGCTGCCATGACAGAAATGGCGACGCCAAGGCAGCACGGGGCCGAGCAGAGTGGGCCACCCCATCCAAAGAAGAAAACAGCTTCAGGGTTTGAGCCAGGCAGTCCAGTGGGAGCAATCAGAAAGCAAGCCAAGGTGGTGTTTCGCTCCCGACGCCCCATCACAAGACAACGCAAGCGGATGCACAAGGTACAGGAGACGAGGAAAGCTCCTGAGGTTATGTTCAGTTGGCTTTTCACACTTCAAGCATGGTTGATTTTTTTTTTTTTAACAAAGAGAGTTCTGTTCAGGGTCCAGTTAGATTGCTGGCCTCATTTCAAAAGTAGAGAAGGCATTTCGCGAAGCGGGGAGAGGTTCTCATCCTAATCAAGATGTTAAAATCTCGACAGCAGAGTTTTGGCAGCTCCTTTCCTCAACTGGAAGAAAGCAAACGCCTACACAGAGCGGGGGGGGGGGGGGGGTCCTGCCGCATGGCGAGCTCAAGACATCATTCCCTTGGAGCAAAAAGCCAAGGCAGTAAACGGCGGTGGGTTAGAGAACAGAGCCCAATTCCCATCCAAAGGGAAACTAGCATCCCAGTGGGAACACAAGGCTCCACGGAGCCCGAGGCTGCAGCAGCTCAGCTCCCTTTAGGGGGTGGGACGGGCGAACAAGTCAAGGTGAAGCCCGGGAGGGTTCAGTCGACCGTGGTGTGGTGGGAAAGGTCCACGGAAAGCCGCAAGCCTCTTGAGCGGTGCATGGTGAGGTATGCCATGGCCGTGCGATAGCAAGGAGCATCCGCAGAAGCAGGCTTGAGAAGGGGGCTGAGTCCCGCCGGGGGAAGCACACAACAGTTGGGATATCCAGGGAGTAGCAGAGACAAGAGGATGAGGCTCACATCGGCCAGTGGGGGACAGGATCCCCGACTGGGAACTGCACAGGAAAAAGAGGACAAGCTTCATAGACACACCAATGGCTCCTGCCCTCCAGAGTTTTCAAGCCAGGCATCGGCCCAGCTTCCTGGGAGGCAGAAACAGCCAGCCGGTCCCAAGGGGGGGCGGGGTGTCTCTTGGAGGCACAGTTCCCAGGATGCGCAGGGCGCTCTAAACAAAATGCAGTTCAAGCTTCCCTTTGGGGGTGTTTCTTTCCTCCCCGCCCTTCCGTTGGCACGTCGCTCGATGCCGACAGGAACATCCAGACGCCTCCCCTGGATCAGACCCCCAGCGCGGTCAAGGAGCCGGAACTGGTGATCTTCTTGAACCGGTTCGCCGCACAAACCCCAATGAAGTTTTTCTGTTCGACGTTTCAAAACGGAAAGAGAAACAGCAATAAAAAGAGAATTATTATCGCCACTCAAAACCATGCATGATAAACAAGGGTCACACCAAGGTTTTGCTTTCAGAAAATTCGTCACTGTGCTTCAGCATCCCTCCGCAATGCGAAGAAGAAAGATCGGCACATCAGACACGTTGGCCTTTTAAAGTTCTTTGGGACCCTCTGTTGGATTCTGAAATTGCACTCAAGGTTGTGTACACGTAACTAAATCTTATTTTCCCAGACATCGAGGCTAGAGATGCCTGTTCTCTTTTAGAAAGCTGAGGTTCACTGCATGTTCCAAGCAATGCATGCCACTCTGTGTTTGTCCAGTCCTGCCACAGACAGAGGAGGACGAACACACCCCTGGGTCTTGGGTTTGCTTCCAGAACCATCTGCATGACAGCTGCAGGGGAACAGAACTACCTGCGTGCATAGGTACGTTTGTGTGAAGCTTCCTCCCACCTGATATGATGGCCAGACCACCTTGGACTCACCAGATCTTGCCTGAGTTTAGAAGCTAAGCAGAATCAGGAAAGGTTAGTTGGTTACTCCTTGGGTGGGAGACCCCCAGGAGATGCCAAGGACTTCGCTGTAGGGCGAGGCAAAGGTTCTCAAGCTGCAACCTGGGAGAGCCACGGCAGTGGCTGCCACGCCAAGCTGATTCACTCAAGTGAGTGAGCCAAGCTGCACAGAAAGCACCCATCTCTTGGTATCTCACTTCTGCCCATTCCTCCCCCCTCCTGGAACCAGGTCATGCTGTCTGTTACCTTCCAGCGCCTCCGCATCACATATTTCCGGAGCAGGACTTGGGATTTCAGCCGCCGGTTCACATGCTTTGCCTTGTCCCCCAAGTTGTTCAGCCATGGGTGCTGGAGGCATTGTGCGGCATTCATACGTCCACTGTGGGATTGGCATGAAAAAAGAGAGGGGGGGGGAGAGAAGAGGGAGGTTGCAAAGGGAACTGCTGCTCAAAACATGTACGTCCCGTTCCCCACAATCTTCACCAATCTCTCTCAACAGAATCCTGCAAAATCCTGAATTCTGCCATGCGTGTGATTTTTGAGAAACCTGTTGTTTTGTAGATTTTACCTAGTTATTGCTTTCTGGGGAGGTGGGGAGAGCTAACTAAACTCACAGGCCTCCACGGAAACTTGGAACTTTTAACTTTTTGAGGAATGGATTACTTTGTTGTTGTTTTTTATTATTGTTGTTAGTTATTGTTGTTGTTGTTGTTGTTGTTGTTGTTGTTACTTTCATTTAAGTTGTTTGTTACACTGTTTATTATTAGGAGCACCTGTTGGAAAATATAGGGAAATATTCTCTGGTTCCCCCTAGTGTCCAATTCTTACATTGCACCACGGAAAGTCATTTGTGTGTGTGTGTGTGTGTGTGTGTGTGTGTGTGTGTGTGAGAGAGAGAGAGAGAGAGAGAGTGAGTGAGTGTGAGTGTGAGTGAGTGAGTGAGAGAGTGATATGCCTTATCCTGATCCTAATACAGCTTTCAAGATGACTGAAATATTTAAAGAGTGGCTCCCCCTGTGGGGTTTCCATGGGTGAGCAGGGACTCGAACACAGGTCTCTTGAGTCCCAGTCCATTACTCTATCCACTACACCACACTAGGTACTTAAAGCACATGGAGGGGGTCGTTTTACTCTCTAGCTGGCCGCAAAGTGAAGGTTTATCCGTTCCTCAGCTGGGCCCAGACCTTTTGTCCTTGATAATCAAGTTGGAGACAAAGTCCTTCGCTTCGTCAGAGATTCCTTCAAAGGCCTCCTCGTCGAAATACCAGCTGGCAGCCAAGACGTTGTTCAGGGTTTCCGTATCATTGTCCCCCAAGAAAGGGGAGAGTCCGCTCAGCCTGAGAAGGGTGGGAGAAGAAGGCAAGACCGTGCAAATCAAGAGTTCAACCACCCAGGAACACAATTAACACCTCATTAATAAGCGGGAATTTTGGCAGTAAAAACGCAGGGACTTTCCCTGACGTAAGCATACAATCCCAGTAGAATTTGGGCCCATATCTAATGCTCGGCACGTTGCTGGATAATCTCAAATATTCACCCAGTAGTACAGCTCAGCCTAGGTCTCTCGGCCAAAAAACCCCGGGCTCCACAACGGAAAGACCCTCTTAAAAAAAGAACAAGGGATGGGGCGAAGATCAGCTTGGAGATGCTGGCTGTGGGATTCTTGGACTCGCAGTCCAAAACAAGCCGATTTTAGAGCCCGGCTTATTTCGTTGTTTCCACTCGGCTCTTGTCTTAGAGAACCACATCATGCTAGCATTGGAAAGGGCCCCACGTCCAGGTCCCTCTAGACGCATGACATCCGTCGGTGGAGCACATTGTGCAAATGAGCATCCCATCACCTCTGCTTCAGCAAGGTTCTGGGGTCAGGGGTAGGGAGAGGTGGTCCAAGGGAAAACAGGCCGCCCCTCTAGCATTCAATCCTGGCCCCCTTAAGCCCACAGGCAGAAAAGGTGGACTCTCTGCACCACCACAGCCACATCTCAAATAAAGTCAAATAAATAAATAAACCTCGCCCACGGCCCACCCTCTCTCACTCACAGCATGTAGGTGATGACCCCCATGCTCCACATGTCCGTGGTGTAGGAGACCTGCTCATAGCTGACCACCTCCGGCGACAGGAACTCCGGCGTCCCAAAATTCACTTTCAGCTTCTCTCTGGGGTTGAACCTGAGAGGGAGGGAAAAGAGACCCGTCTCCCATGGCACCCTGTCTATGCACGCAGATGCCCGCGCATGTTGGACACCGAGGCAGGAAATAAATACCCCGTTTCCCCGAAAATAAGACCTAACCTGAAAATAAGCCCTAGTAGGATTTTTCAGGATGCTCGTCATAGAAGCCCTACCCCAAAAATAAGCCACAGTCAAGTGAAACCCTGTCCTCCACCCTTGTGCAGCAACCGGAAGATGATGACATGACTGTCTTTGAATAAATGTAGAGTGTCGTACATGAAAAAAACAAAACATCCCCTGAAAATAAGCCCTACTGCGTTTTTTGGAGCAAACATTAATATAAGACCCTGTCTTATTTTCAGGGAAACATGGTAGAAGGTGACAATATACCCAGGCTGTTTCTGTAGGTAGCGACTTATTGATATGTAGGTTGTTACTCTCAAAACGGTCTATCTTGGTCCTCGTTTCTCTCTTTTACTAGAGAAAGTGAGAGAGCCACATATATGGGGTTTCCGCAGCAGCTATCAACTCTGAACACAGCTCTAGGGGCTTCTGTCACTAAGTTTAGGATTCTTTCCTCCCCCTCTACTCTATGAATGAAATTCTTGAAACCATAAAGCCTACATCTTTTGTTGACATGAAATGATCTGTTTCTGGAGTAGTTACTTCTGTTCAGTAGCTCTAAACTGCTGTCCTCTGCCCATCTAAACACCAAACTATCTTGGCAACATACACTCAGCGGGCAGTAAAACAGGGGCATCCGCTTGGCACTGTTTTTCGGAGGAACTTTGACCGCTTGGAGCTTCACCGCAAGAGCCCCAAAGGAAACCGTGCCGACGATGGGGAAAGGGGTTGGCAAGACCAAGGGCCTTACCTTCTGGCGAGTCCAAAGTCAATGATCTTCACCATGTGGCCTGTGGCTGTGACGCACAGGATGTTCTCGGGCTGCAAGGCAGGAGAAAACGGTCAGTGCCCTTAGGAAAGACGTCCTTGCAAAGGGTCCCCCAGGTGATCAGGAAGGTGGCGGGGGGCAGCAGTAAACCTAACATGAGCCTCCACTCTTGCTAGGGCGCTGTTGTGGCTAGAGCGCTGGACCGGATGTTGGGAGAGCCACAACTAAGTCCACAACTAAGCCATGGAACTCCCAAGATGGCCATGGGCCAGTAGTTCTCTCTCTCTCTCTCTCTCTCATCTTAGCCCTACCTAACAAGAGGGTTATGTCGAAGAGACTGGTGGGGAGGAGAAAAGACGTCTATGCCACCTTGAGCTCACTGAAGGAAAAATGGGATAGAAATGCAACTAACACATTCTTTTTAGAACTGGCATATAATATCATAGAAAAGTGGAGTTGGAAGGGGCCTACAAGGCCATCAAGTCCAACCCCCTGCTCAATGCAGGAATACCATCAAAGCATATCTGCCAGGTGATGATCTAAGTTTTTCTTGAATGCCTCCAGGGTTGGAGCGCTCACCACCTCTCGAGGTCATGGGTTTCATTGTCGTACTGCTCAAGCAGTTAGGAAGTTTTTCCTGATATTCAACCAAAATCTGGCTTCCTGTCACTTGAGGCCATTGTTGCATGTCCTGCACTCTGGGATGATCGAGAACAGATCCTGCCCCTCCTCTGTAGGACAGCCTTTCAAGTATTTGGAAAGTGTTATCCTAACTCCCCTCTGTCTTCTTTTCTCAAGGCTAAACATGCCCAGTTCTTTCAGCCTTTCCTCATAAGGCTTGGTTTCCAGCCCCCTGATCCTCCTTGTCGCCCTCCTCCGAACTTGCTCCAATTTGTTAGCATCCTTCTTGAAGTGTGGTGTCCAGAACTGGACACAGCACTCGAGATGAGGCCTCACCAGTGCTGAACAGAGGACTGGTAACTCACGGGATTTGAACTCCCTGCTTCTGTTAAGGAAGCCTCAAATATCGTTTGCCTTTTTTGTAGCCACATCACACTGTTGCCTCATATTTAGCTTGTGATCTACGACAATTCCAAGATCCTTCTTGCTCGTAGTTTTGCTGAGCCGGGTCTCCCCCATCTTGTAACTGTGCAATTGGTTTCTTTTTCCGAGGTGCAGGACTTTGCACTTCTCCCTGTTGAATTTCATTCTGTTGCTTTCGGCCCAGGGCTCCAGCCTATCATCATTTTGAATATTGTTTCTGTCTTCCTGGGTATTAGCTGGCCCCCCCAATTTTGTGTCATCCACATATTTGACAAGCATTCCCTGCACTCCCTCATCCAAGTCATTAATCAAAATGTTGAAGATCACAGGGCCCAGGACTGAGCCTTGGGGTACCCCACTGGTTACCTCCTCCCAGTTAGAGAAGGACCCATTAATCATCACCCTCGGAGTACGATTCTGTAGCCAATTGTGTATCCACCTGACACTTGATCTATCCAGCCCACACCTAGTTAGCTTGCTTATCAGGATATCATGGGGCACTTGGTCAAAAGCTTTGCTGAAGTCAAGATATACTATGTCTACAGCATTCCCTCTGTCTATCAGGGAGGTGACCTGATAAAAAAACGAGATCAAATTAGTTTGGCAGTATTTGTTCTTGACAAATCCATGTTGGCTTCTAGTTACTATTGCATTGTTTTCTAGGTGCTTGCACAATGACCGCTTTATGATCTGTTCCACAATTTTGCCTGGGATTGATGTCAGGCTGACTGGCCTCTAGTTCCCAGGTTCCTCTTTTTTCTCTCCCCCCCCCCCCCTTTTTGAAGATAGGGACAGCATTAGCCCTCCTCCAGTCCTCTGGCACCTCTCCTGTTTCCCATGAATATCCAGCCTGCCTGCTGTGCTTTTTTTACTCTGCATCTTTTACTGATTTTAATAGTTTTCAATTTTTTCCTTAATTTTAATGGCTATTACAGTGAGGCTGGTTTACATGATTGTGTCATGTTGATGATGTAATTTGGCTAAATGTGATTTCATCTGCTTTTATTCTTTTCAGAGTGTGTAAACGGCCTTGAATGCTAACTTTTGCCGGAAAGGCAGGGAATAAACATAATAAAGAAATAAATTCATAAATTGTTCATCAGGAAAGGAAGTGGCCCAAGGGGGGATTCTCCTAAGGTTGTTGGGCACATGCATGTCCGTTTAATGTATACACTAGGTACCCTTATATCTGGATTATTTTCCAGGGAGCTCAAAAGGGTTTTCCAGCTCCCACCGGTTTATGTGAACAACCACCTGGAGCAGTAGGCTGAAGTGACCCAGAGCCATTGGTTCATGGCCATCCTGTGAGTTTTGTGACCCCCCCGGGACTGGGCTGGGGTCCAGAATCAGGCTCTCCCACGCCCCAGCCATACACTCTCGTCCTTGCATCCCATTGTCCCACCTGCTGAGGAATTTGTGAATGGAAAAACACGGATGCGAAAGCCGTCTCTGGGGTCTGAACTGCAGTGGCAGGAGGTGGCGTTGGCAGGGGCAGACTTTTTCCCTCTCTCCCTGTCCTGGAAGTTAGGATCACTCGGTGAAACGGGCTGGCAGGCATTGAAAGACCCTGCCGTCTATCTGAGCGCCTCTCCCCCAAAATGCCTGTCCCACCTCCCGGAACTCATAAACTGGGATGCTGAGGGTGGTGACCCCAAGAGAGGGAGGCTCAGAAATCTGCCACCCTGAAGCCAGGCCTTTTCTGCCGTGGCTGCAGCACTCTGGAACTCGCTCCCACCTGAGTTCCAATTAACCCCGATGAACCCAGTGGGAGAAAAGTTAAAACCTGGCTTTTCTCACGAGCCTTTTATGGCCTAACCCCAGAGGAATCTCACTTGAATGGCCAGTGTTTTTCTTCGTGCTTATAAACTTATCCTGGTTTTCCCGCCTAACCCTCCCGTACTCGAGATTTATCACTATTTTATAGCTATTATTCTTTCACACTTACTTTATGTTTAGACCTTATGTTTCCTGTCGTTCGCGTGAATTCTTTGTTGGGTCTGTTGTGTAGTTTGTGTCATTGCGTTATCTTTGCCTGCCCAGAGTAGTGGCTCTACCACAAGTTGGGCAGTAATAAAAATAAAGTAATAGTAGTAGTAATAAATTAAGAGTCACAAGTAATAATAAAAATATTAATTAATTATTATTAATAAAATATTGGTTGGTTGGTTGGTTGGTTGGTTGGTTGACTGATTGGTTGGTTGACTGATTGATTGGTTGACTGATTGATTGGTTGGTTGGTTGGTTGGTTGATTGATTGATTGATTGATTGATTGATTGATTGATTGATTGATTGATTGATTGATTGATTGATTGATTGATTAGGTAAGTAAGTAATGATAGAGAAGGAGTCTTTGGCCTTCCCACTTCGGAGGCAGGGAGGGGTTTTTCCCACAGCTAGCGCCCTCCAAAGCCATGTCCCCCCGACCTCCTCTCCCGTTGCCCTCTCTCAGCAAGGCTGCCCTGACCTCTGCAGGGGACGGCAGCTCCGTACCTTAAGGTCGAGATGCAGAACCCGCATTTGGTGCATAAAAAGGATGCCGTCACAGATCTGCCGCACAAACACCATGCAGTCCACCTCCGTCAGCTGGTAATCCTCGTCAATGATCCTCTCAAACAGTTTCCCCACCTGGAACACTGGGCACAGGAAAGGGGTGTGTGGGGAGGGAGGGATTCATGTGACCACTGGGCATCACTGCCTTTGAGGTTGAGCAAGCTGAAAACCAAAGCTTGAGAGAGTCCTTTTTTGGACTGCAACTCCCAGAATACTCTGAGAGAAGTAATTAAAAAAAAAGAGGAACTTTTCCAAGCTCTGATTAAAATTCCCTTTGCTTCTCTTGCAACGTCATTCCCCTTCCCGGCTCTTTGGCTTTTCCTCTCTGCCTTTCCCCCCTTCTTGTTCACTGGCGAGATGCCTCAGTCCACCGCCAGCCCTCGACCGTGTTTCGTGCTCGCCTCCCACTCCCCTGCCTCCTGTGTCAAGAGAAAGAAACGGCCATCTCTCGACCTGGCTCCCGTGTGCAAAACTGGAAGTCAGGGGCTGGGTTCGTTGAGTGCTCCCTTTCTAGGGAATTTAAGGCAGCTCACACAAGGTTCTCCCGGTTGCCTTCAGAGCAACCCTGTGAAGTGGGTTAGGCTGAAAAGAGGGTGGCTGGCCCAAGACCCTTGGGGGAGCTGCCACTTAAATTCTCACAGGGGGAGAAATAATCTACTATATACCACATTGGCTCTCACGCTGATGGGACGAACCTTTTTAACGTTCAGATAGTTTTTAATGTTGACTGGCTTTTAATTATTCAATTGTATTTTGATTAGCATACAGTTTAATTGCTTTTTCGTGTCTAATTTATTATGTTTTAAATTCTATTCTTTTTAATGTTGTGAGCCAAGGCCTTGGGTCCCCTTCTAGGGAGAAAGGCGGCCCATAAATGAAACAAGCACACAAATAACCCCTCCTTATTCAAAATCATCTGTGCCACTCGTGCTGTTCAACCGAGGGACCGAGATTGATTCAACAGCTCTCCAAAAAGCCGATTCTTCCTCAGATCAAAAGCCCCCCTGCAGCATCACCCAAAGGGTTGAAAAGGCTGGCCAGGGTCTTTTCAACCCTGTCTCTGAACTGCTGAGGACTAGAAGCATGGCCTTCCAAAACAGAACACAGATGAGATCCCCTTGCAAACGCCTGTGCCAGCCCCAGGGACTTACAATTCCATGAACAGCATCAGCTCTCTTGGGGTCTCAATGGCGTCATATAACTGGATCAGGTTCCTGTGGTTGAGCTGATTCATCACGTCGATTTCCTCCTCGGCCATTGCCTGCAAGACAAAGGCTGGCAGGTCACACAGAGCGGAACCTGGCAAAGGGTTAGGTGGGAGCAAGAGGCAAGAAACCAGGTTCGGAAAATGGGCAGGTGGGCAGAGGCAGCCATGAGACCAAAGGAACCGAGGCAGCTGCCCAAATTGCTTAAGCAAAGAGCAGAGGGGGAGCCTCTTCCCTTCAGCCTTAGGTGGCCATGCTGGCTGGGGGGGGGGGGGGGGGTTGCTAGAGGGCACCCCCAAAAGTAACTCTTCTGCAAGCTCTGTAATATCCAGTTTAAAACATGAAGGCCACCTGCTGCAGAAGGGAACATGCTTTCTTACTTCAGCAGACAGAAAACGCTTTTTCTCTCTCTTAGGTCCTGAACTGGATTTTAAAGAGCTTGCAAGAATTGGGGGGGGGGGGGGGTTTTGTTGGTATAGGCTGCAAAGTCTTATGACTTATGGTGAACACTGCGAATCCGTGGCCTCCAAAAGGTCCTATCGTTAATACCCCAGTTTCCTTTATTGAGTCAGTCCATCTCATATTCAACTCTCCTCTCTTCCTACCGCCTCCAACTTCTCCCACCACTACTGTTTTTTTTCAAGTGAGTCGGATCTTCTCTCGATGTGCCCAAAGTACGGCAGGCCTCAGCTTTCTCATTTTTGCTTCTGGTTGAGAATACTGGCCTCATGTGGTCTAGAACCCGTTTATTTATCTTTGGAGTTGTCCATGGTACCCATACATTTCTCCTCCAACACCACTCTTCAAGACTCCCAATGGGCAGCTTCTGGGTGGTGGCAGTCATGGAAGGGGGGGTGACGCGGATCAAGCATCTTTCACACACAATGACAGTGGCACTCAAACTCACTTGGCTTCAGTACGGTGCAGAAGAAGCAACGGCAAATCATGTCTGAACATTTTATACCTTGAAAACCTTATGGCTTCAGGGGACTAATAATAGTAACAATTATGTGCCAACGAGGGTGATCTGCAATTCCCAAAAACCTCCTGCCAGCACCACCTGATCATCATGAAAAACAGTATCTCTGGATGTGGTTCACATCTTGGAAAACTTCCCTCCCTGGATGTTAAACTGGGATTGGGACCTTACTCGACGTTCCACTCTTGCCTGTGTCACGGCCTCTTGCGTCCTTGCGGAGCGTGGCAAATCGCTGGGGGATTCTGGGAGTCGTATTCTGAACCCTAACTTTTCTCAGCTTTGCTTAGGACTCAGGACGTGACGGAAGAGAGGCACAGGCCGCTAGAAGTCCAGGTTAACTCGTTTATTCGAAGAGCATTCAGCAAGCTCTTTGAACGACATGGCCTAAGAACTGGCACGGAAGCAAGACCTGGCAAAAGAGTCACACCCACAGACCACATATATATATGGTACTGGGATCACCCACCCTCATACGCATGGGATCCCCGCCACCCGAGAGCATACCGTGTCCTTTGGCCCCTGCTTCTTAATAATTTTCACGGCAAGCTGGAGGCCGGTCTCCTTCACGGTGCACGTGCGGACTTCGCCAAACTTCCCCCTGCAATGATAAAGAGAGGAAGGCAACACCGCACCTGAGGACCTCCACTGAAAACCCGATGAGACATTCACTACTGCTGCCGTCCGGCCTTTTGCCTCAACGCCGTCGGGACCCGCCTGATCCATTAGAACCAAGTTCTAAGGATTCCGGCTGTCTCGGTCCGTATCCGTCCGTCCCACTCCGACTCCCATAATCTCCACTGCCTGATTCTAGACCAGGTGTGGGGCGAGAGACAGTTTTTGCCTCTTACCATTTAAGGTACTGTTGAGAATTCAATTTCAGAGTCATTCCGGGGATGGGGACATTTCACAAGGAACGACACCAAAAGTAACAGCAGAAATTCAGCTTCAACCTCTTACTGCCCTAAATGGTTTGGGACCTCAGAACACGGAAGGACACCTACTTCCAACAGGGACTTGCCCGTCAACCAGGCTGGACGGTTGAGGGCGCCGACCCGGAAGGAGGGCCGGAAGGAGAGAAGAAGGAGCCAGGCTCTCTCGGCTTTGGAATGAGCTGCCATCGGAAATTCGCCCGGCCCTCTCCCCGGGACCTTTAAGAAATCCCTTCAAACCTTCTTCCTTCAGCAGGTTTTCTAAAACAACCCAACTTGAATAGCTGCTGAGAGGAGCAGCTTTTCAATTGCTGCCTGTTTTAAAATGCAATGTCCACTTAATTTTAACTGCACTTTTAATGATGTTATGTTACGATCACTCTTGTACACCATCCAGAGTGATCATCAGTCACATGGGCAGTATAAAACTTGAACCAGCGAACGAACGGATAGATGGCTGGCTATGCAACTTGGCCTTTTCAAATGGGAAGGGCGAGAGAATGAGGACAGACTCGGGACCTCCCCACCCCAAATGATGGTATCAAGGAGCAGGGGTTATGGCCATCTGGAGAATCGCCAGGGAGGTCTGGCATTGGACCCGGGACCCACCTTCCCCATTCTTGGGACACACCGGTGACACAGACATATCAGTACTGCTGCTACCAAAGCCTGGTAAAGTTCTTCTTTTGGACTACAGCTCCCAGAATCCCCTAGCCAACACATACTGGAGGATTCTGGGAGTGGTACTTCAAAAGAGGACCATTTCCACACTCCGGATCTGACTACAGGTAATGCAGGTGCTGCTCTTTTAACCTGCTTCTGGAAGAATACCCACCACCACCAAAAAGCCACTTGATGCCCAAGGCAGAAAGCCGCTGCCACGGGTTGGGATTTGGCCTCGGTCCCTTTCCTTACCCTCCCAGCATCTGCTTGGTGTTGATGCTGTAGGTGTCTTTGAATTCTCCGCTTCTCAGTTTGACGATGCGATGGGGGAAAGGCGCAGGGGGTGGCGGAGTGTCGTCTGGAAGAAAGAGAGGATGAACAGAACAGCCACAACATGAGGGTGGGTGGCTTCCGGCGGCCAGCTCCGTGGCCCACCCTGGAGAGCAGGTGGCCCACCAAAGCCGCCAGAGAACCGCTCCAAGGCTTCGTTCAGAGGGTGACACCTACTGGTCAAGCCTTGAAAGTGACCACTCAGGGACCACCACGGAGGCAACCAGGTATCCTGCAGGCCAGGTCTTCGGTCCCAGGAGCGAGTCCTGAAGTGGCCACGTGACCAGCACGACAGGACTCCTGCACCCTTGACAGTGGTGTGGAAGATGGGCTTTCATCATAGAGCTGCAGAACCGGAAGGGACCCTAGGCATCATCAAGGAGTCCAGCCCCTCTCGAGGAGGCATAAGTGGGGGATCGAACTCCCAACCTCTGGCTCCGCAGCCGGAGACCTAAACCACCAAACCATGGATCACCTAAGGAACTGTCCTCTTCTGCGTGGCACAGGAGCCCTACCTTCCTTGTCATGTGGCACCCTACGGCCAACCCCATAGGCACAACCAAACCAAGGATCAAACGTGGCAAGTTTAAGGGGAACACATCTTTCCGCTGATTAATCGCGGTTTCCCCTCTTGAGGCAGGTTTTCTCTGGAGATACAAACCCCAGAGCTCAAGCGGATGAAGACCATGTTTACTTTCCACCGAGCAACCCCAAAACAAAGCACATTAAAGGCAAGTTACACCATTAAGGAAAACCACATCCAGTGACAAGTAAATGCTTTTTGCCACTCGAGCGAGCACAACTTCTAAAAACGTGCAAAGTGGATCACTGTGTTTGACCCCCATGTTGCAGTTGCATGGGGTGTAAATACTTTTGAAAGCACTGGTCAAGTGCCTCTCAAGGAGGCATCCTGAAACTTTTTGCAAAGTTTTCCAATCCTTGCCGCATCGATAGCTGCAGGTGTGACCTAAATTCTGCATCCTTCTCCCTATAGCCAAATATATACTCCTGGGCTGGACCCATCTAATTCAAGGGCTTGGCTAAGCTAAATCTGGGCTTTCTGTTGACCTGTAGAAGTGGAAACACATGAAGAACAGGGAAGGGATCAGGACCACGAGCGGAATCAGGAAGTCTCTTGGGAGGATGGGGGTCACGGCCCAGCCAATGTTTGGAAAAGTTAGCTTTTGAACTACTGCTCCCATCATTCCAGCTAGCACAAAGACTGGGGGGCCGGGATGTCCTAGGATGACATGTGTGGGAAAGCAAGACTTGCTTTTCTGGGACTACAAGCTTCAGAATCCCCATGGTGACTGGGAGTTATGGGAGTTGTAGTCCAAAGGCAAAACGAAACGAAAACACCCACGAAATGTTTCCAGACTATTCCCAACCCAGAACCCTTGTGCATTTCCAACGGTGGTCTCCCCTCCAGCTTCAAAGCAGGAGGTATGAACTAACGCTGACCAACCTCCATGAGCCGTTGAAGGATTTCTGGAAAGCTGGTTGTCCATTTAGGCTCCATTCCCACCCACGTCCTAAGTCTTCCACTGCCACCCTTTAAATGGTCCACGATACGGAATATGTGGTCTGATCCCTGGTGCGTCATCCTCTCACAACCTCAGATCCCCTTCGGTTAAAAAGTACCAATATTTCTCCCCTTTGAAGGAAAGCATCTCCTGAGTCATCCTGTCCAGCAGCAGAAGCATAAATTTTGAATGGCAGGCACTCAGCATGACCGTTGTCATAACCCTATCTCAAAGGATGGTCTAAAAAGGAAAGGCCACTGAGTTGATCCGTATCAAGAAAACGGCCAGCACTGATTTCATCAGGAGCAGGACTTTTGTAAAGCTAATGGACCTCAATGGATCACTGAAGACAAAGCCACCCTAAAACATCTGGCATTACAACAAAGATTGCTGATATATTAGGTTAAAGTATTTTAAAATGTTTTGCATTTCCCCCGCAAAGTATTGCACATTGATTTGATTTAGATTATTTTAAGGTGATTTTATTGATGGTTGTTATAAGGTGGCATTGCAACTAACTAATTAAATGAAATTAATGTCTATTAAAGCAATCCCCCTGAATCCTAAATAGCATCATGCCCAACTCCATATTTGAAAAGCACAGCTCAGTAGCTAGTGGATCAAGTTCCAAGTCCCAAAACCCAAATCGGTGCCCCTATTAAAAACAAGCTTTTTTCCCCAGAGACAAAGGAGGGGTGGGTGGGTTCTGAATCGCAAGCCCCCCCCCCCCCATCCCTGCAAAGTGAAGCAATTGCTGGACTCGGCTTCAAGGATCAACAGTAACAGTTAAAAATAAACTGAGTGAGTCAACTGGCTTAGGTTTGGGGAAACAGGAGAGTCACTCTGTTTAAACTTCATTTAAGTTGAAACTATGCGCTAACTGATTTGCAGGGAGGTGAAACTGGAATTTATTCCCACTCCTGTCACAATGTCAGAATGAACGACAATGCAGGTGAGCAGCCCTGATGGCTGCAAGGTTTCAGCAGCTGCTCCTGCGGCTGGCTCTCCACTCACCCCGATGCCTCCTCGCTCTGCCGTTTATGTAACAGACCCTCAGTCCTTAGGGCTAAAAAAAGGCCAGCCGGGCCAGCCGCTTGGAAGCAAATCCCACTATAGCCGCTGACTTCCAGTGCTTACGTGTCGTCAAATCACAGCCTCCTTCCTTCTACAGAAACTATCCCCAGAAATATGTATTTTGCTGAAAAATAACTAAAAACAGTTGGAGCAAAGACAAGCTGTGTAACAGACCGACAAGTATGAAAACAATGGGATTTCCCAATGCGCCACCGTTTGCAGAGTGAAGAGACTGCAATTCTGGGGTTGACATCCAGCGGTATGATGCAACTAGAGTAGTCCCACTGAGTCAATGGAACTTGCAGAAGAGTTGAACTTGAAATCCCCACGGATTCAACGGGCTTACTGACTACTGGATGTCAGTCTGTGAATACTTTTTGTGGGAGTAAGCTTCATGGAACATTGAAGGTGGTGCCTTGGTGCATGTGCAGAGTGCAGAACTTTAAATGATTGGCCAGTATCCTATTCGATATTCACAGATCTTCAACTGTGAAAGCTCCTGCAGCTAAGGTGCTGGTTATGCGCTTCGTTGCCTCCAGCTGACACCTCATCAGATCTCTGTGCCACCTCCGGCTGTTCGAGCTTCATGTGCATTGAACAAGACATTGGCCAACGAGGGGAAGCAGGACAGAAGACTTTGCTTCTTTCATTAGCTCAGAGTGCCAGGTTAGAAGATTTAAAACTAAGAGATAATAAAGACTACTGGGCGGTGTGTATGTGTGTGTGTGTGTTTTTTTTTACATCAAATTGGTAGTCCTCTCATGTTCTGCACTAGATAACGTGAACACATGCTCCTCATCGGCCCCAGGAAAAGAGAAGGTGAACTCCCTGAGTCTACGGCTGGGATCTGCCTGAGAATGAGAAAATTCAAAAAGCAGAGATTATAAGGGAGGGAGAATGAGAAAGGAAGGAAGGAAGGAAAAGAAAGGAAGGAAGGAAGGAGCTGATGATGGATAGAAGGAAGGAAGGAAGGAAGGAAGGAAGGAAGGAAGGAAGGAAGGAAGGAAGGAAGGAAGGAAGGAAGGAAGGAAGGAAGGAAGGAAGAGAGAGGGAGACGGAGAAAGAGAGAGAGAAAGAAAGTAGGAAAGAGAAAAAAAGGGTTTGTGGAGGGGCTGGGGAATTAGTTTTGGAAAAATTCACAGAGCTGGTTCTTTCAGTCTAAAATTGAAAACAATGAGGGAAAGGAGTAAACGAATGGATCAGATTTGTCTATTTTTCCCAAGACGTTGTTATTGTAATCGCCTAAATCAGGGTGCAACGACAGAGTGGGGGAACATGTGAATGGATCCACTGGGAGGTTGCATGTGGGAAGTCAGGTTTCCACCGATGACCAAACAGGGGTCAGCAAAGAGAAAGGAGAAAGTTGGCAAGGTGTGCGGCTTGTTAAGGTGGATCTGCTGTGGCCGTTCAAATCTGCAAGAGGCGTGGCGACATCAGAACTACCTTAACAAGCTGCAGCTTAGAAAGAGCCACCTTAACAAGCTGATGATTAGCAATTTCCTCCTCAGTCTTTGGTGACTCCTTGCTCTTTTCCCCCACCTTTGGTCTCCAGCTGCACTAGCACACCAGCACTTGCACTAAGCTCTTTTTAAAAAATGGTTTGGATACAGGGGGTGCTCCGTTGAGGGGAACGGATACTCCCTCAAGTGCCCCTTTGTTTTCTCTCCCCCTACTCTGAACGAGGAAGCTGGAAGAGCCAGCTTCTGGTTGCCCCTTCAGCAGAGCCTCAAGCCGTCACACCCTCTGAACCGATGGAAATGCATTCAATTCGAGAAAAAGCAGAAGCCCCAACAGCGGAGGAAACAAGGACAGAGTGGGAAAGGGGAACTCCAGGCTGACTTGCATCCACTTTTATGTCACATGGTTAAGCACGAATCAGACACTCTGAATCCCAGGGCATTTCCTGCATTATTCGTCAATGACGTCGCCCCCTTAAATGGCAATTTAATATGCACTTAACTGTTAAAATTTTGTCCCCTCCAACTTAAACATAACTGATGACATGTTTGGACTCAGCCCCAGTTATTGACCTTTTTCTGCTACCTTTCCCATCTCTGCTTGACCGAAGGCAGCTCCCTGGTTGAAATCTCTCCAGACATGACCCACATGCCTGCAAACCACTGTCATGAGGACACCCACACCTACTGACCTTCTAAACCGAGTTGGATGTTCATGCTGCTAAAACAAGGCGCCCACAGCGGGTTACCGTTACACCCTAAAGGGCAGGAGGGCATTACCTGTGCTCTCAGTCAGCCGGCTCCTCTTGTGGGAAGAAGAAGGGAAGCTTCCTTACACGGTGAGGAAAAAACTCCACAGGGACTTTGGGACGTCTTACACCCACCCACCCACCCACCCTGGGACCTGCTCCAGCTACAGCAACAGCTAATCCCATCCTGGCAAAACCAAAAGTGCCAGGAAGGTTGTGTCCCGTTTTTAAAAAAAAATAAAAACTGTTCACGTTTGTTGTTTTGCTCAATTCGGGGGCAACGCACAGCGAGGGGAGCTGCCGTGGCGATGTTCTTGAGGCACTGGGAGGCCTCTGGGTTACACGGGGTTCAGTCAGGAGCCCCTGCCCCGCCCGAAGGGTCTAAGGACTATGCCAGGGGGGGTTTGGCATCCCGAGCAGATGCTCTGTCACCGAGATATTGCCCTTCCTAGCAAGATGGCTCCCACGGCACACCACGTGGGTCCAGGTCACGCCATTCTGTAACCGATGTGGGGAGCAGACTGGGAGAAAGCTTTGCACTCCATCTTTCTGCATCCCCCATACGTTCCTTCTAGCTCCACAGACCGAGTTGGCTGGTGCCCAACCGCGTTGATTCATGTTTTCACAAGGGACAGGAGCTTGCCTTCGACAGAAAACCCAAGCTGAATGTCTCCGGTGTCATGAATACTGCAGAACTGGGCACTGCACCCAGAAAATCAGGGATGCAGCGCACGGTGGAATCCGTTGGGTGACCCCCCCCCAAGGAAGAGGGGCTTCCTGGCTCGCCCTCCTCGCATTCCTTCCTGCACTCCCATCCCTTACACTCCGCTCTGTCTTGCAGAGATCACGCCTTCCTCCCCGTCCGACGGCAAGGTCACCCGTCCACAGGACAGGACATCCTGTCCCAGCCGTCCATCGTAGCAGGTGGAAAGATCAGAGCAACCTCCGAGGCACGGCTCTCGGGTCCTGCCCTTTCCTTGCAAGCCATCAGATGGAAGGGGGCTTCTCTCCGGATGCTGGAGCAGACGCAGCAAGAGGGGAAGGGGGTGCATGCCAAGGGCAAGAGGGAGGAGGTGCAAGTCTTCGTGGTTGGAGATGCCTTCTGTCTGGAATATCGAGCCCTGGGCATAGAGAAAGGGTCCCAGTGCTCGGGGGTGGAGGGTGGCAGTGGTCCACGACCAAGAGCCAGGGGCTGCCTGTTAATCAAAGTCTCCGTGGGCCAAAGGAAGAAGCTCAAAGCGGTGCAGTTGCCTTTTGGAGTGCAACTCTGCCATAGGAGGGGATTGAACACGGACCTGCTATAACCACTCAGCCAACGGCTCAGATGCTGCTTCCCCTGTTCAGGGAACGAAGCATCTCTGCACCCATCTGATCCACGGGAGCTTGCCAGCAAGGGCAGGGGTGCGTAAGGGAGACAGTTGGGGGCAGCAAGCATCCCCTCCCTGCCCTCCTTACGCAGCAGAAGCAGCCACGGCAGTGGCAGAAACCGCAGAACGACACCCAGCTCCATGGACATGGCAGAGGGGGCAACCAAGCAGGCCATGATCTCAAACCCCTTCTGGTCCCCGTTTTGACCCATCCGGTCGTCTGTTCAACCGCAGAGGTGCTGGCCTGCAGCTCCCAACATGGCTTCTTGCCGACTGGGCTGGGAGTGGCTCATGGAAGGTGTGATTCAACACTCTCTGGATGGCCACACGTTGCCCAGTCCTGCTCTGATGGCTGTGTGGGTTGCATTTTTGGTCCAAGAGGGAAATAGTTCAGGCAAGGAGGGCCAACGATGAAGGGATCAGAGGCAGCACCCGCCCACGGAGGACTGCCGTCTCTGCCTCTGAACACCTCATGCTTTGGAGAAGAGCCAAATACATCACCCGGCCCAGGTGTCTAAAGCCCAGGGGGATTTTATAATAATAATAAAAAAATAATCTTAGAACTGTAGAGCTGGAAGGGACCCTATGGATCATTGGGTCCAGCTCTTATCACGGAGGCACCGCGTGGGAATCGAACCCCCAACCTTTGGCTTAGATACCTAAACCACTTGAGCTACCTCACAGTTTTTGTTTCGCCATTCAACATAAACAAGAGTTGGTTCTCCCGGTACTTGCCCCAGGTGGGGCATCCAGCAAACCAGTACCAAAAGCATTCACAGCCTGTCTCTGGTAGAAGAAACAAGATCAATTCTTCCTGCAGCTACGGAGAGTTTTTCTGAAAGCAAAACTCAACAAGGGACGTGCATGTTCAGATCTGAACCTGGGACCGGGTGTTCTTTTGTCGGGGTAGGACAAGAAGGAGGAAGCGCCAGAGCATTGTGAGAAAATACACATTTTAGCCAGGAAAGCCTCAGGGCCGGTCCCCGGTTTCATCCATTCAAGGATCTCAAGACGTAACAAGCCTGGGAGGGCGGCCCCCGGGACAGAGCTGAGAAAATGACATTTCAAAACGAATTCGTTGCAAAACTTGAGAAAAGGCAGCTCAATATGAATGACATTTTCAGTCCCCAGTAAACCATTATATATTACTGGATATGTTTTTGTTCTTTAAAAAAAAAAACCCTTCAAAGGTAAGAATTCAGCCCCAAATCTTTAACAAAACCCAACAAAAATAACACCACCTAGCATTATAGCTGACCCAACAAAGAAGAAACAAGCAAATGGTATAGTATTATATCATTATTATGTTTTTTAAAAGGAAGACCACTAGGCCCTTCGTAAACCCCAATGTAATGCATACAAAAGGAATGCATCCATTGGCCTGTCTACTAACTGCTGGGTAGCTCAGTGGTTTAGGGCCTCTAGCTGCGGAGCCAGAGGTTGGGAGTTCGATTCCCCCGTGGTGCCTCCTTGACACGGGCTGGACTGGATGATCCCGAGGGTCCCCTTTTCCAGCTCTGCATTTCAAATATTATTCCTGTAACGTAGCATAGAAATAGAAATGTGTGACCCTCCTCTTTACACCAAAGCCACCACAGCCCTGAGACCGCTCAGGATCAAGCCCAACACCCACTTCTAAAAATCCTAAAAGCTGAAAAAGCCGCACGGACCTCACACTCCTTTTGCTCTTGTTCCTGGGGCCGTGGTGGCCTTACCCAAAATCAGAGGGTCCTCTTTGCCAAAGTCCGCCGTGAGGTAAGGGCTGGAGGGGGGTTCTGGTACGGGAGGAGCCCCCTCGTCTGCCGGTGCGGCCGGGGCCTCCTCCTTTTCCGCAGGTGGCTGCTCCGCCGGTTGGGGCTTCTCCGCAGGGATCGTGTCCCCGGCATCCGCGTCCGTGCTTTCTGCAGCCTCCTTCGGTGGCTCGGTCGAGGTCCGTTCTGCTTCCTTCTCAGCTGGGCTCGGCGGCTCTCCGGTGGGCTCCGGCGTCAGGCCAGAGTCTCCTGCCACCGCGGGCATGGATTCTGCAGCTGGCGGCCCTTCGCCAGAGGTGGGAACAACAACTTCTTGGTTCTGCTTTTGGGGACCCTCCGAAGTCTCCTCGGGAATATCTCCTAAGCTGAAACATGGAGCCACAGGTGAGGTCTCTCCAAAATACACCCATTGTGGTGGAACAATTCCTGCAGAGGGGGGACATTTTTACTGACCCAATTTTGAAAAGCAATTATTGACCGTTATTACACCAGCCAGCCACCCCCTAAAAAAAGCAGCGAGCAACAGTTGGGGTTAGAATGGAAAGAGATGCTTCTTGGTTGATTTCAGGAAAAATCTGCATGCTACTCATGGCGGGCCCGGGGTACCACAAGTACTTTCATCCATCCAAATGGCCACAGGAGCAGGAGCGGGGAGCATGAGGGCTGCCGCTGAACCAAAGGGTGTTCCACCTCCACATACAGGGCCCACACGAGACAAGTAGCTCAACCTTACAATTTCATTGCAAGAAGAGTGTCAGTTTCTCCCAGTCACTTAAAATCATAGCATGTGACCGTTCCTTATGCCTTAGCTGGTGGGAAAAGGGATTTTTTTACTAGTTATTTGCTTCCTGGATAGCTCAGTGGTTTAGGTCTTTGGCTGCAGAATCATAGGTTGGGAGTTCGATTCCCCCACTGGGCCTCCCGGGAGAAGAGCCAGCCTGGGTGGCCTTGGGCCAGCTGCACAATCCCAGAAATGCCCCCAGAAGAAGGGAAGGGGAAACCCCTGCTGAGTACTTCTCTACCTGGAAAACCCTGAAAAGGGTCGCCATAAGTCTGAACTGACTTGACGATACATGATTATTTTTTATTATTATTTGCTTCCAGGCTCCTTTTTTTAAACCTCATATATATAACTCTCTGTGTGTGTGTGTATATATATATATATACACAGTACATATATATATATATACAGTTATATATATCACAGTTACATCCCAGTGTGTGTGTGTGTGTGCGTGTGCGTGCGCGCGCACACACACTGGGATGTAACTGTGATATATATAACTGTGATATATATTACATATAACATATAATATATGTAACTGTGATACACACACACACACACACAGAGTCAACCCTCGACTTACGAACGGCCCTAGTTACGAACATTTCGACTTACGAACCGCTCTGATAGAAAAATATTGACTCGACTTGCGAACTTAGATTCGAGTTATGAACCGGAAAAAAAAAAAGCCTAAGTCATCTTAGGTTAAAAGGGAAAAAAAAGAAACAAAATCTGCCCCTAGTGGTAGGAACGGATTAACTGGCTTTGCATTAGTTCCTATGGGAACTAATGATTCGAGTTACAAACCGCCCCTCGACCTAAGAACCAAAAACAGCCGGAACGGATTAATTGGTTTTCAATGCATTCCTATGGGAAATGCTGATTCGACTTACGAACTTTTCGACTTACAAACTTCCTTCCGGAACGGATTAAGTTTGTAAGTCGAGGGTTGACTGTCGAGGGTTGAATATATATCACAGTTACATCCCCAGAAGGAGGACCTAACTCATTAAGCTCCTCAGATTAATTGCCACAACCCAGGAAATGGGCTTCATCAGATTCCCAGAGAACACTGAGGCATCGCCATGGGTGGCTTGTGGCAAGATCCTTGGGGGGGGCACCCCCCTTCCTGGGATTTCGGAGCCAGGCACCCTCTGCTCAGCCCATCAGCTGCCCAGGTAATGTTGTTGTTGTTTAGTCGTTAAGTCGTGTCCGACTCTTCGTGACCCCATGGACCAGAGCACGCCAGGCCCTCCTGTCTTCCACTGCCTCTCGGAGTTGGGTCAAATTCACGTTGGTAACTTCAATGACACTGTCCAACCATCTCATCCTCTGTCGTCCCCTTCTCCTCTTGCCTTCACACTTACGCCCAGGTAATACAGCCGACCAAACGGACCCAGCGGCCAAAATAATTAAGCACTTGTTTTCTCCCTTACAAGAGGAATAGATCTATAGGAAGGATATATGAATTCTCAGCAAAACTTTGAACACGACAAAGGACGAGCTGCTTCACAGAAGTACAAGGAAAGGTTAGAAATAATAAATAAGCCATCTGAACGAGGGACACCCTCGCTAGGAAATGCAGATAGACTGTGGAGTGTGATGCCTATTTTTATTTACCATTATATGCACTTACACATGGATAATTTGGCTGGCCTCTTGCGGCTGAGTGAGGATATTTCATTGATTTGCATATTTGTGAATCAATTTGCCATTGCGGGAGTGGGGTGGGGCAGGGGGAGGAAGGGATGACATTCAAAACCCATTGAGACGTAAGAAAGATTTAACAGCAGGTTCCATTTGGCTTTCTGTGCCATTATCTCTCCCCCACCAAGTGTGTCAAGGGAAAGCTTTCTCTGGTTTCCCTTCCCAAACAGAGGAGAAGGTCTGCGCGCTGAAATGTAACTTGGTTCAGAACATTCCCATCTCGTTGGAAGCCAGCCCCAGTCCTGCCTGGGGCCGAACGGCTCCAGTGCCCAGAAAACCGAGCTTTGCCACAAGCGTTGTGTTCGCACAGACATGTGCACATGTAGACAAGCCCATCTGTAACAAAGTTGAGTGATCTCTCTTTACTCCAGGCACTATCCCTAAATGATTTTCCTGAGTTAAAGAAATGGTAGCATAAGATCCTGCTGGGATTTTACATGCCCACCCGATAAATAACATACGTTGCTGTAGCTGACGTTGTGAGAGAGCGCTCCCTTTGGCGTGGCATCCCACCCAACTTTGGCAATGCCCTCCTTAAAGAGGTTTGCCTGGCACTAACGCTGTAAAGCAAAAAAAAAAAGCAAAGTGCACCGCTTGTATATCCATGTTCAGCTCATGGGAAGACATGCATTTTCCTCTCACCTCATTCGTTTCAGTTCTCCTCCGACCCTCCAGTCAACCATACACACGCACATATATCGGTGCATCACATGAAGTTAATATGATGTGCATTTGAGGAAGACCACAAAAACTGATGGCACGACAAGCTTATTGTTCCTCAGGGTGCCACAACCCTTGATGGAGTTACGGCAACCCCACGCGAATTCAGACGAGCCAATACAGCACCGTTTTGCCATTAACACCCTGCTAGGATGACTTTTGCATATACCCACCCTTTCTAACCCAGCTCCCTCCAGCAAGGTTGGACTACAACACCATAGCTGGCTGGAGGATCACGGGAGACCTAGTTCTGATCAGCGGCAGGGCGCCAGATGCGTTTCCCTCTGCGCCGATTTCCCGAAGGAATCGCAGCCCCACGAGGCTCACATCCTTTGCAAGGATGACCGAAAAAGGTGCCTGGTGAAGAGGAGGGACCTTACCTGGGCACATTGGCTGGGCAGCTGAAGCTTTGCAGAAGGGGCTGGTGCTTCTGCTGGGTGCTTTCTGGGTGGGTTTGGTTTTCCGCCTCTCTCTTGGCATCCTCCCCTGGGCCCTGTCCCTCTCCGGCTTCGAGAGGGCTTGGCTCACCGGCGTGGCTGTGGCTTTCCTCCGTTCCTTCGGCTTCACTCGGGGGCCCTCCTCCTTCGGCTATTTGGGAAGACCCTTCAGGGCTAGCTTTCGGTTCTTCCTTCAGCTCTGGTGGACCCACGGCTTCTCCTCCTCCTGTGTCATGAGCACTGCAAGAATCGCCATCCTTTTCCATGGTTTTCCGTCTTCTGGGAGAGCTCTCTCAGAGACTTGGTGTCCTGCAGAAACGTGCAGAGTTGGGGAGCCCCTACATGAGACACAACGCCGAGGACAGTCACCGGGGGGGGGGGGGGAGAAGCCGACCGCAGGCTAGCTTTGCCATGAGAAGGCTATCCCCCCCGTTTTCCCTTCAGAGCAGCATTCCTTCAAAGCTCCTGTCCCTGAGCAATCATGTTTGCAAAGGGCATGTGCTGGCTGGGGAATTCTGGGGGCTGTAGTGCAAAAGGTAACCCTTCCATGCTCTCAGACAGAGAGACAGACGGACAGGAAATAAATCATTTGCCCTGGGATTTGGGGGGGGAAGGGGAGCAGAGAAGCAGTCAATAGTACTGATGACACAGCTGAAAGTAGGCAGAAGGAGAAACCGTCCACCCCTCTTGCCTTCTTGATGAAAGGCTGTTTACGAACCCCCGTCATTTGTGGAAATGCCTGCGTGCCCACCTGCAGCTCTCTCTCTACCTCCATTCTGTTTTCCTTGAGCAATCTTTCATCTGGGGATTATCCGGTGGCCTCTGCGTCTCCCTGGGCTGCCTCTCAAAAAGGTTCATGTTCTGCCTTCTGGCTCAGTCCGTGGGCTTCCTGACATCTCAGCCGGCTGCCTCCCCCCCCCCGCCCCCCGCCCAAGCCGGCCAAAGGATCATCATGACATCCTTTGGACCTGGACCTTGCCAGGAGGGACAGAAACCTGGAACAGCAGGGCCAGCTGGGGGAGGAATCGCCTTCTTCCTGGCATGTGAGTCACCTGTGCCAAGAGAAGACTGCCCACCTCCCCTCCGGAAAGTCCAGAAACAGGCTTTGGCTTGCTTCGGACGAGAGAATGCAGCGACAGGTGAGCCTAGTAAATCAGGTTGGGCGAGACGTGGACTGCAGCCCAAAGGCAGCTCCCCGGGGTCTTTCCTCTGGCATCCCGGGAGTGGTCCCTGGGGTTGCGACCTCTCCCATTTTCCCTCCACTGCCACCGGCCACTCCCGACAGCTCAACCAAGATGGAGAGAGAGATTTTTGGCTGGAGGATTCTGGGAGTTGTAGTCCAAAAAAAAGGGGGGGTTCCTAATGTCTGGTCTGCTTACCCTCAAAAAAAATCACCACCACTTCCAAAGGTTATGTTATAGGGCATAGGGCGTTCAGATGACAGGCAGAGGGCTTCAGAGGAACCTCCTCGGCGATGCCACGGCTACCGTCCAGCATCTGCCGCCTTGAGGCCATTGCTTCTGCCTGTCTGACGGTAGGGCTGGTCCCGCTGGAAGAGGTCCCCAGGATGCCGAGGACTCTTCTGTCTAACCGTGCCAAGGGCTCAATGGCACCACAAATGCACTACTAGCCCGGCATCACTCCAGGGCACCCCGTTCTGGATATGAGGAATCCTCCTTGCCCCAGCTTCAGCACCCAGGTAGACACACCTGAGGCCAGGCCACGTTTTGGGCAGGCTTGGCCAGAAGGCTCTCAAATGAGGATATTTAAATATGCTGGCTGTGCGGCTCTCAGTGTGGTCCTCAGGAAAGTAAACATTTCCCGTGTCGGGTAGCGCTCATGATACCGTGCCAGCTGTCCGGAGGCAGCTGCAAGGGGAAAGAGGGCCATTTCCCCAGGGAAGCTGCTCCACCGACATAGCCATCACTGTCCCTGTCACGCTGCAGCCACGAGACACATGCACACCGCTTGAGTTTGCCGAGAAGAAACCACTCGGCCATCCCAGTTCTTCATCCAGCAGCTGACCAAGCCGGGCGCTTCTCAAGGGTCTGTAATGCTCAAGACTGTTCCTTCTCTGAATCAATTAACTGCTTTTCAGTTGCTTGTTGATCAGCTACTATTCCGCTGAAGATTCATTCCAAATGGTAACCAGACAATACCAGCCACCTATACCTGTCTCCACCCCCTATGGATCCATGTGCTACCAAACCCCTCTCTCCCACGGCTCATTCGCTCAGCTCTTCTGGCTGACTCCTTCCTTGTGAGGCATGTGCATACTTATCTTTTTGTTTAGGCGGAAAACCTCCGTAAGGTGCCAAATATTGTGATGATTAAATAATAAATAGCAATCTTTGGAATGTTTTCAGCCACACGATAAATCAAGTTGCAACCATTTGGGTTGCTAATCAGGTAAAATAGTAAACTGATTTGCATGTCACAAAAGCCTTGGTAAATTAAATTGCAAGTCACAATCACCTGAGTGAAATTAATTGCTGCCTTCCAAAAACCACCGTCCTACAGGCTCATTGTGAAATCTTGAAAAAAAGATCAGGATGACTTAAAATTTAAAGAACCAAACTTATCACTCCTTGATAGGAAAATACACTTTCATATACTTTTGTCTGTTCCCTTTTATACAAATACAATACTGTACAGCATAAAACAAAATACATCTACCTCATAGCTTGAAGCTGTAAGATTATCTATCTATCTATCTATCTATCTATCTATCTATCTATCTATCTATCTATCTATCTATCTATCTATCTATCTATCTATCTATCTATCTATCTATCTATCTATCTCTGTCTGTCTGTCTGTCTGTCTGTCTTTTGCCACAGCCATGTATTGTCAAGCCACTACGCTGGGAGGCTTACATCAGATTACATAAAATAAAACATAAAAATTCTTTTCCTCAGTCAACTAAGACCTTATTATACAAAACCAGTCACTGCCTTAATTCCATTAGAGCTTGCCACCCTCTTTGTGATCTCCTGGAAACACACAATTACTATTTCAGAATATTTTGGGGACCTGAAAGAATTAGATCCAGCTTCCAAAGAGGCCCAAGGAGAAAAACGGGTGCCAAAATTCTGATCGCATCCACAGACAGCCCACGGGTATTGCAGTGCATTTTCCCACAGACTCTGGCTTCTTTTCTTACACGGCATCTGATGCAAGTCATTGCCCGATGTTTTACACACCTTCATTTGGAATGTGTGTTTTTTTCCAAAAACCCCCAACCTGGCTGCACTAGAATTCAAAGCTGTGGAGGGATTCACAAAGGTCATCTCTCCCCTTGTGCTTCCTTCATGCAGACTGCAAGCTGAAAGCAGCTGTGTGGCGAGAAGCCACCCCCGGAGTGAAGGGCACCCGATGGCTGAAAAGAGGACACCCCTCTCCTTGCCATCAGCCAAAGAGCGACCAAGATTTCCCCCGTCTTGTCTTGGGAAGCTCCTAGCAATTCCCACCAGCAGAAAGAACCTTGACCCTTCCACCTGCTCCGAATGGGTCTTAGAGTGAAGGAGACCCCGATAGCCACGGGAAGGCCCCCAAGAGGGCCAAGGGTTTGGGGAAAGAACCCTAATGCCCTCTAAGGCCCCAGAAGCACAACTGTGCATTGGGCGACCCCTGCACCCGTTCAGAAGGGACATGCGGCCAAACATCCTCCCCATATCGTCAGCGGCTCGCCTGCCTTGGTGCACCTCGAAGGCATCTCCTCTCACCTCAGGACAAGATCCCACCTGCCATTTGGCCTGCCTAACTTACCTGCGTGAGCAGTACTTACCCAAACTGGAGCGGCCCCACCTGGACGGGGCAGCCCTTGTGGTGGGAACCAAGGGTGGGAAGGGAGATGCCTCCAGACAAATCCAGCAAGCGGATCGAGACCGATGCTGCCGGCTCACGTACCTGGACCGCTTTCTCCCCCAAAGGAAGCAGGGCCACCCTAATTTCTCCCGGGCAAAGCCGCCCCGCGGCCGTTACTTACCGTCGCCACCGTCCCCGATGGCCGACAGCCGAGGATTAAAAGTAGGACGGAGCTGTCCCGCTTCTATACTCGGTGTAACGGAGCTGGATTAAGTGCCGGGAGAGAGACAGTATCTTTTACCCCAGGACTCAGGCGGTTATGAACTTGTTGCGCTCCCTGCTTTTCGGGCCACCTGTTCCTCTTGGCCACGGCTCAAGGAACACGCCATTCTGCTCTCCCGGCTGTCCCTCCTGCTTGGAGGAGGAGGAGGAGAAGCCGGAGAAGGGAATTCAAACAAACAGAAACCAGGCGACCCAGGCCAGCCTTAGTGAACCCTCCTGGTTCCCCCCAAAGGACTCCTGACAAGGCAGCCTCCGCACCTCACCTCGCCACCCGCCATGCCAGTCACCCAGCTGGGAGCTGGGGCTTCTTCGCAGAGTTATTCCGGGCCCTTGCCTAGACAGGGCGGGTGACCCATTGCGGACCTGGACGGAGGCCAGCCTCCCTGAGCAGAATCCCCATTGTTTAACCTTTTGTCTGGTGCCAAGCGGAGCATGCTTTGCAGATGCTTCGGCTCAGGGCCATGCCAGGCAGACAACGGGCTATATTAAGACTAGGAAGGAAAGGGGCGATTCGGATGGGGAAGAAGGATAGAGAGAGTGAGAGCGAGCATCCTATAAATCTCTGAAGACTCCTAGGAGCCTAAAGGAACCACACCACAGGGAGTGTGCCCCACTGTAACTCTGAAAGAGTTGCTGCTCTGGGCGTGCCTCCTTCCAACACATCTGCTAGGGGTCAACAATTCTGCCTCTTTTGTCTTTTTATTGGTGTGTGTGTGAGAGAGAGATTGAGATTAAACCACCGGAAAACACGGCAGAGCTGGCTGCGTTCAGAGGAGGCGGTTGGTTGGTTCTCTGTCAGAGTCGCTTGACCAGATTTGTCACCTTCTGATCTGGTACCTTCTCTTTAAAAATTATTAGAGCAATCAAAACTTGAGGCATGTTTTCGTTTCATAGCTTTTCTGATGTAGGAATAATGCATCATAGAAAATGGGGAGACCTCTTACATTTTGTCTAAAAAAAAAAAAACACCCAAAACCGCCTTGAGCATAGTTTGCCAATGGAAAGGTCAGATGTGCATATAGGGATTTTTTTTAAAAAGTATATGTGCAAATTCAAAAATCATGGCAGCTTCAAATTATTGTTATTGCTGTTTGCCATCAAGTTGGAACCAACTCATAGTGACCATAATAGCACTTTCAAGATAGGTGAAATATTTAAGGAGGGTTTTTACCAGTTCAGGCTGGATCCTGAAAAGCGAGAGGCACTAGAGATCATAGTACAAATATTGGCTGGCTACTGGAGCTCACCCAAGAATTTCAGAAGATCAGCCTATGCTTTATAGACTCTTTGCTTTGGGGCCACGTATACATGTGTAATTTGACCAAACTCCAGGAGGGTGGAAGACAGGAGGGCCTGGCGTGCTCTGGTCCATGGGGTCACGAAGAGTCGGACACAACTTAACGACTAAACAACAACAAAATACGTGTGTAAATATTTGCCATGTACTCTTATGTCTGAGGAAGTGGACTTGTCCATGAAAGCTCACATTAAAATATATCAGCTAATCTTTAAGGTCCCACAACATTTTTCCCTTCCTTATTTTTTTTATATTTCTTTTGTTTTGGCCTGATATGCTGTCATTAACTGTCCCTCTTGGTTTTTGTGGACTAAAAGCCATGGCTTCCTTTACTGAGTCAATCCATTTCATCTTAGGTCTTCCCCTTTTTCCTACTACTGTAAACTCTTCCTAGCATCATTGTCATTTCCAATAAATATATTCTTTTCATGCTATGTCTAAAGTACATATCATGAGCTAGCCTGAGTTTAATCTTTCTTGCTTCTAGTAAGAGTTTACCTTTCATATGATATAGAAAAGCACTTATCTGTTTTGTGAGCCCCACATTAACTGTGAAACTTTCTTCAGTGCCACATTTCAAATTATAGAATCATAGAATAATTGAGCTAGAAGGGGCCTACAAGGCCATCCAGTCCAACCCCCTGCTCAAGGCAAGAATCCAAATCAAAGCAGATCTGCCAAGTGGTTGTCTAAATTTCTCTTGAATGTCTCCAGCGTTGGAGAGCTCACCACCTCTCGAGGTCATGGGTTCCACTGTCGTACTGCTCTAACAGGAAGTTTTTCCTGATATTCAGCCTAAATCTGGCTTCCTGTAGTTTAAGCCCATGGTTACGTGTCCTGCACTCTGGGATGATGGAGAACAGATCCTGCCCCTCCTCTGCAGGACAGCCTTTCAAGTACGAGTGCCTTCCTGCCCAATTCCAAATGAATTGCGCTCATGCCCAGTTCCAGCCCTTCCAAAGGCACCACCAAAGAGGACGTCCCGTTAAACTACACAGTCTTTGATGTCAGCCAAACAGGCAGGTCTTGCACTCCTACAAAGAATGAAACACCCAAGTTCTGCAACGAGTTGAACATGGCTCCACGCAGAATACCAGATGCTTCCTGTGGGCAGTTCCAGAGCTCACATGTTCTCCTAGGTGATGAACGTGGGCTTTCTCTGGACATACACATACACACAGAGGAGGAGGAAAACCCAGCCTAGAGGCGGCCATCCTACCTGCCCCCCCAGCAGAAGATCAGCCATTAACGCCTGCCCAGGAAGAGGCTCCTTGTTTGCAAAATGTCAGGCATGATGCGTTTTGCTGCTCTTGGCAGGAAAAGTGGAGGACCAAAATAGGTCTTGGCAACAGACCAATTCTGGGCAAGGAGGGTGAATAGGTTCGCTCAAGCAGGGCCTGGTTGGGCAAAGACTTGTCCTTTTTTCTTCATCAGGGAAAACAGGAGCCGAGAAGAGGTGTGCTGGTCTTTCCGGTGGATGATGGGCACCGGCCATGGCCAAGGAAAAGGCGGAGTTCAGGGCTTAAGCGACCGTGTTGTGGCTGGTGGCAAGGTGGACAAGTGGAAGGAGGGTGGCTGGGGTAAACCTGAGACATGACAATTGGCAAGTCCTGGGGTCCAAGTCCCAAGTCTGAGTCCGAGTCGTTGGTACCAAGTCCCAAGTCTGAGTCCCTATTAAAAACAAGGTTTTTTTTCACCAGAAAAAAAGGGAGGGTGGGTGAATTCCAAGTCTGCCTGCCTGTCTAATTTGTATATCACCCATCTGGCTACAAGACCACTCTGGGCGGTTCGCAGCAAGACAATACAGCAACAGCCTTAAATAATAAGTACATAAACGTCACAATACTATAAAAATAAGCAATAAACATATACTAAAAACTGAAATTAAAGCTTAACCTATACTCAACACAAGAAGCATTTA
Organism: Intellagama lesueurii; assembly: GCA_037013535.1. Classification (NCBI taxonomy): domain Eukaryota; kingdom Metazoa; phylum Chordata; class Lepidosauria; order Squamata; family Agamidae; genus Intellagama; species Intellagama lesueurii. The sequence continues at coordinate 240,447,134 of JBAJHW010000004.1, read as the reverse complement.
ACAAAATCTTCATGATGGCCATTTTCCACCCTGTTGCAGAGGGGAAGGTGGTTGGATACACATCTCGCCAGGAACGGGTGGGATTCTGTCTCTTCTAACAAAGTGCCCACGTGCAGCTTGGCGAGCCAGATCCCGTCCTGTCAGGCTGCCAGCTCTGGCCTAATTAAGCGAGTCATCCCTCCGCTTCCTCCTTCGCTCTCGTGCCGGGCGTCGGATTTGCTCCGTCAATAAGCGTGCCAAGGATCAGAGGGGGCTGGAAGGGCTTTTGAGTAAGCAGCTGGCCTGGTCTGGGCCAAAGGCATACGCAGCACAAGTGGCGGGTGAGGAAGGCCGCCGTGGCTCCCAGGTGGGGTGGCCACACACTCTCTTTTGTAGAGGAGAATCCACAAGAGAAACCTGTCTTGGAAAGGCTGGGGAGCTCAAACTTGATTTAAAGGATCACACACACACAAAGGAGGACCATGGCCAGAGGCCGTCCGCATGTTGCAGCACCTGGAAAGCAGAGAGAGCAGCCACAAAAGTCATCCAGCCGTAGGTTGTTCCCATTTGCGTGAGAGATGTGCTCCAATTCTATTTAAACTACAAACATCCTTTCTAATTTTGCATCAGTCCACACGAATTAGCAAGTTTACACAAATCACCGTCCTTTTTTTACCTTCCTTTCTTGGTGACACAAAAGTTGGCCACCTTCATCGTAAACATGTTGTGCGCGGTCAAGTTGCTTCTGACTTTATGTTGGAGATCGCTCATTCGGAGGGTCGCCGTAAATTGGAGGCGACTTGACGGCACAGAACAGCAGCAGCGTTATCAAAAGCTGCTCTGGAGAGTAGGTTTGTTCCAAAAAGTGACGTAGGAATAGCAAGGAAGCAAACAATTTAATAGGCTCAATGGTACTGGAAAGAATTCAGACAGAAAAAGCTCCCTGATCCTGCATCAGTCTCGTAATCCATGTAACCCACAGGGCTTGGAAAAGTTCCTTTTTTAGACTGCATTGTCCAGAAACCCACAGCCAGCAGGGGTGAAGCATTCTGTGTGTCGTAGTCCAAAAAAGGAGCTTTTCAAAGCACTGTGTTGTCCTCTGCTGGCACAAGTTGGACTCCAACCAGCCTTTCAAGTACGTAATAGGACCCTTTTGTTACGTTCCCCATCCATAAGCCTGAGGTCTGACAAGTTGGCAATGCAGCCTGATGGACTACCGGCCACAGAAACGGGCTCCCTTGCCCTCAAGCTGCCGTTTCCCCCTTTGCAGCCAGAGCTGAATGCGTCTGGGCATCTGCATGGAGGCTTCTGTGAGGCAACGAGCCACCTCGCCCAGGATCAGGAGAGTGTACCGTCCGCCTCTCAAATAAAGGCAGAAGCACAAGAGACAGGAGTGATAGAAAAGAAATTAAGTCAACTAGAAATAAAAGAAGAGGCTGAAGGGGGTGCAAATCAGGCGGGAAAGGAAGAGGATAAGGAGGAGAGAGAAGGAGGGGAAGAGGCAGAAGCATGTTGGGGAAGAGAGGAGAAAGGAAGAGCTAGTAGAGTTGATGGTTTTGAATTGTGGTGCTGGAGGACTCTTGAGAGTCCCCTGGACTGCAAAGAGAACAAACCTATCCATTCTGAAGGAAATCAACCCTGAGTGCTCACTGGAAGGACAGATCCTGAAGCTGAGGCTCCAATACTTTGGCCATCTCATGAGAAGAGAAGACTCCCTGGAAAAGACCCTGATGTTGGGAAAGTGTGAAGGCAAGAGGACAAGGGGACGACAGAGGACGAGATGGTTGGACAGTGTCACCGAAGCAACCAACATGAATTTGACCCAACTCCGGGAGGCAGTGGAAGACAGGAGGGCCTGGCGTGCTCTGGTCCATGGGGTCACGAAGAGTCGGACACGACTTAACGACTAAACAACAAAGTAGAGTTGATCCAGGAAGATCCTTGGACAGGAGAGTGGGTAGAGTTCAAGGTGCCTCGTGAGTATGCCAAAAGGGAATGGAGGCGGCAAATGTATAGAAAGCCACCATACTGGGGCAAGACTGAAGAGCGAAAGCAAAGGAAAGAATATAGGGCGTGGGTGAAGAGGGAAGAACAAAGGAGAGAAAGGCAAAAATGTATAGTGATTCCCGAGAAGTCCCGTGGGCCCAGCTCCTTCAAACCCCGACAGAGAAAGATACATGGCTCGACAAAGGGGGAACTGCAGGGAACGACGACATCCCATCCACAAACTTGAAGTGGGCTGAAAACACGCCAGAGTTGATGGGGGCCAGACCCAAATGGACCCAAGAAGTTAACAGTGATTCCCCGTTGTCTGACCACGAAGAGATACCCAGTTTTAATCATGTAAAGACTTATGATTTGTTGTTGAAGTTGGATGATGACAAACAAGACCAAAAAAAAAAAAAAAAACAAAGAAGCCACGTTAAACAATAAACCGGTTTTATTAGAAGAATTGGGTGTGATGAATTCTTCTTTGGACAAAGTAAAGAAAAAGGAGGTAGATGACAAGTGGCACGGTCACAGCTTCCCGGCGTCTTTTCCTGCTCTCCCTTGAGCTAAGAAAGGAACGGTGATTCATCGGACATTGTTGTCCGGCCCATAGCAGCAAGTTAACACCCCGAGACTATGCCACTCACCTCATTAGCCCTAATCGGGCCGTGCTGTCGGTTTCAGCCAGCCAACAGCAGCACAGGTGCAATTGTCTCGTTAGCGTTGGCTTTCGTAAAGCTAAAAAGGTTGGGCAGGCCGGGGGTACCGTTACGGCACCCTTCGGGCAGCAGAGGGCTGGCCAAAGCGTAGAAGGAAGACCTGGTTCTGTACTAAGAAAGCATCAACACTGACTGTTAAGCGGGGCTGAAAATCTTTGGTTTGGACTTTTAATAATAAGAAGGAAGCAGCAGCAGCCATTAAATAAATTCGCTCCCTCTGAAAACGCAGGCCCGCGGCTTAGGGGTGCTCCTGGATTTCTCTATGAGCCTGGACACCTAGGTTTCGGCAGTGGCCAGGAGTGCCGTTGCACAATTAAAACTAGCGTGCCAGCTGCGCCCGTTCCGAGAGAGGTCTGATCTGGGCACAGCGACACATGCCTTAGTTATATCTTGGCTGGATTACTGTAATGCACTCTCATGTGGGGCTGCCTTTGGAGTGTTTGGAAACTTCAGCGGGTCCAAAATGCCACAGCCAGATTGTTAACAGGGATCACACAAATCCCCTGTTACAGCAGCTCCACCGGCTGCTGATCCATTTCCGCCGGCACTGACTCTGGAGGCTTTCAGATTGAGGGGGAAAGGAGGGCTGTGTTGGGAAAGGTTCACTTTTTGGGTGACGGTGTTCCAAACCCCCCTCAGCCAGCATGGCCAGTGGGAACTTGGAAAGACATATTCCAGAAAAAAAGAGTTTTCTGAAGCTCTGGATCAGCTGCCAGAGAAACATGGAGGACTCCAGTACTCATCGCCAGGTGTTTTAAGAGAAGCTGGCCTTCAAAAAAACAAAAAGCAACAGCAGATGAACACATGTACCCACACTTTAAGAGCATAACTGTGTGTGATGTTATCCACCCTGGAGAGAGAAAACAGGAATGCACACCCTCACTCTCTGTCTCTCTCAAACACACACACACACACACACACACAGAGTGTAGGGTGGACTCAGGGCTCTAGCCAGCAGCTCGGACCAGTACACAGAGTGTCCTGGGAAAGCTGGCCTCGAGTCAAGCATGCCCGTTGCCCCGGCAATGCTGTCGTCACGGTCTCCAGCAGAACACCCTTTAACCTTTCTGCTCTTTCCATGGGCCTGAGAACGCAGGACGGGCTGCCAAGGCCCTGTGTCCCAAGGGAACTCAATCCCGGTGACTAAATCCAGCCACTCCACTGGGGCAGCGGCTTTCTTCCAGGCTGGAAAGGAGATCCTTACCTGGATCTCCCAGTCACCGCCTGCCCGGTAACTGGAGAGCCCAGCCATGATGTAGTCACCAGCTTCTCTCAGCTCCTTCCATCAGCCTGGGGGACTTCCCTGGTCGAGGAGGAAAATGCCGAGAACATTTTGACAACTATGAAGGGCGGATGGGGAGAACAAGGCAGGAGGCCTCATCCTGACCCACCCCGCTTGGCCTGTCCCCTCTTGGTACACTAAAGAAAGCCACAGCGTTGGCAACCAACCCAGTCCTAGGAATGGCTGCTCTGTAGTATGTTGGGTGGCTCGGCTTTAGAGGCAGACGCTGCGGGTCTTCTCCCACCTGGTTTAAGGGTGACACTGCATATACTGGCTCTGGAGCTCAGGAAAGTTTATCCCCTTGGTGCAAAGCAAGTCCAGAAGCATCCCTTCTGGTCAGTTCTGCTCTGACCCTTGACTAAGTAGACCAAGAGAGCCGTAGGGTGTCGGGGAAACACCATGACAAAAGCTTAGAAAACGATTCTCAAGAGTCCTCCCGCCTGGTGGGAGATTCCAGAATGCGTCGTCAAAGGCATCTATCGGCATACCCGTACGGCTGGATGAGGGGCCTTTGTGTCCCTTTCTGCTGCTACGGGCAGTGAAAATGGCTCAATGCCCTTTCAAAAGGGAGCCTCAAACACTGGGGTGGGTGACGGAAGCCAGCAAGAGGTTCAGACACCTCCCCAATTTTTACTTTGCAAGGTGTACTAATAGGAGCTGCAGTCAAAGAACTGGAAAACGATGCCTTGTTTCCCACTCACTCCTGGTGTATATTACACAGTTCATGAGGGCAACACTGGCAAGGGTTTAGGGTTTAGCCAGGCTGGGGGGAGGAGCAACGTTTGCATGCAAAAGGCCTTTTTTTTTTTTTAAGGTACACGTAGGAGAGATCTCTGCTCAGGCCTTTTAAGAGACATCCCATGGACCACCATGACCATCTCTGACCCTTTGCAGGGAGGGGACTATAGGAGTTCTGGTCCAGAAACATCTGGCAGGCACCGAATTGTTGTCTCCTCCTGGATGAGAAGGACTGAATAATTTGCTAGAAAGGTCATTTTGTCAACCAACTCAGGTGGACTCCTGATGTTTTCTTGCTGGGCTGGAGTGCTAGTGAGGCGATCCGGGTTCAGATCCCCCACGCTGCCATGCAGCTTACCCAGCAACCTTGGGCCAGTTATTGTTTCGCAGCTCAACCTACCTCATGGGATTGCCATGAGAGCCAAGTGTGGAAAGTATCGCTGACGGACAGGTGAGGCATAAACGCAAACAGTAAGAATAGCAGCAGAGGTATGATATGCCTTCTTACCTGTGGTGGAAGATCAGAAGAATGCTCCTGGGGGCCTGGAGGTCTTACTCCCCAGGCTGCCCATTGGGGCATCTGGGGAAAAGGATGCTAGAATAGAAAAGACTCCAATCTTGAACCAGAGGGTTTTTCTTGTGCCTCAGCCGACCGCTGGAAGCCCGGCAGCTCCCTGGCTGCTCCAAGTAACTAACAGACATGCTAATAAACATGAGCTGGTCCACATGCAGGAAGGCAAGTCCATCGCTTGGAAAGTGACTGAGAACAGACATACCTATGAACCTTTTTTAAAAGTCAGGTTTTTAATAACTAATCTGCTGTTAAAGAAAGGATTTTAGTGGGGGAGTTGTATCCCTTATCTTTTTAAATGTTTTAAAATGGGTTTTATCCAGTATTTTTAAATACTTTGATAATATTTAATATGTTTTTTAATTCTGTAATTTATTGCATTTTTAGTTGTTTTCAGTGCTTGCTTTTTAAAACTGTAATATGGGGTAGAAATGCATATACATATATGAATATAAATTATATACATACATAAATAAAGACGGGTGAGGGCAGCCATGTATGCCACCTCGAGCTGACTGGGAGGAAAGTGAGATATAAATGTTATAAAGAAATGGAATGAATAAACCAACAAACACATCCAAGTGTAAAGAAAGCATTATCGCATGTTAAACCACACACACACACACACACACACACACACACACACACACACACACACAGGCTGTTTACATCATTGACATCAAAAGCTTCTGGAAATCATGCGCTGCCAACGTCTGGCTGAAGCTTTTCTCCTCCTCCTCCGCAGAGGAATTCATCAAAGCCACCCCTGGGCTCACCTCCATCCCCCAGCTATGCTAAACCTAAAAATAAAAATGAAATTAAAAAAAAACACCCTTCTCTGTTTCCTCTCCTACATGCCTCCCGCACAGAGAGAGACCAGCCTGACTCTATTAGGTTCATGTCATGCTATATAAAAGTTTATTTGGAATACAGACTCCAAGCAGGAGCAGCGACTGAATCCGGACGAGGAAGAGAAGCCGCTCAAATAGCCCTTGGCTTGGCCACTGGAAGCCAAGAGCGGCTCTATTTACAGAGGGTCTGGGGCTGGGCAAAAGCCCGCTTGGGGCTTGGGTGGCACTCTCAGGAGAGTAAAGAGGAAAAGGACACCTCCCTCCTCCTCCTCCACTCCAAGGGGTAGCGAGAAATCTGCCCGGTAGTAACATTTTATTCTTGTTCAATTCAACCATCGTCAGCGCACAAGGACAGGCCCCTCCGAAAAGAGGGAGCCACTCTAAAAAGGCAGAGAGGCTTTGGAAGTGACCGGGGTCCAAACACAATCTAGTCCTTTACTTCAGGAAATTAAGAAGCAACGGAAACCACCAAGTGGTGGTTTTTAAAAAAGTCTGTACAAAGAAGGCTGAGTCAGAAGGCAGCCTGAAGGCAAGCAGGAAGGCCTCCTCCCTGCCTGCGCCGGGGTGGCGGATCCGCGCCCTTCACGGCCTCCGTCAGCGCTGAAATCGGTCGGAGAAGTTAGGGGATCTGGGGACGGTGAGGGGCTGGTCGCTGGCCTTGACCTCCACGCTCTGATACTTGCGGATGGGGTTGGCTTTGTGCACCTGGAAAGAGACAGGAAGACAGCTCCAGCCACCGAGGCGAGAGGCGCTGAGTTTTCCCCACCCCAAGGAGAAAGGGATGCCCTGAAGATCAAGGCTGCTTTAGAAGAGGTCGGCTTCCCACGCCCCCGTAATACAACTGGCTTTCCGAGGTATCAGACCATCCCTCCTGGTCCTGCCACGCAAGACCCCTGAACTGGCCAGGCCAGAGGTCCAGCCCTGGGGGCCTTCACATGCTCACCAGGCCAGCTGACTCTTAACCCGGGAGCCCTTCCCAGCCTATTTCCACCAGTGCCCTCTATGGCCACGGCCACGGCAGTACGACCACCACAGTGTTCTCCGGGATCGGTTCTCAAGCCAGTGTCTAGTGCTGGGCTCACCTAGTCCACCTCTGACACCCGCTTGCCAGCTCAGGAGCATCACCTGTCCCATAGACTTTCACTAATGCTGCCGCTGTCCTGGCTGCCTAAGGCTTTACAGCTGTGGTCCTGCTGAGTAACATCACGGCCATCACAACCATGGTTACAGATCAGGACGGGCATGATGGACCACACCACTAGCTTTCCACACCTGGCCCACCTGAGGTTTCACACTTCAGCACTCAAGAGGCTCCAGGCAGTAGGATCACTGATGGCGAGGCCACTGAAGACCAGAACAAAGGCTGAGACGACCAAGGTGGGCAGATCTGAACTCTTGGGGCTGCAACTCCCAGACTTCTGGGAACTGCGGTCCAAACACAGACTTGCAAACCTCTGGCTGGACTATGCATTCAAGTCACTGGGACTGGGGGGGGGGGGGGGGATGAAGACACACACAGAAGGTTCAGAGGGTCAGGGCTGGGAGCCTGCTGTTGGGAAACACCTAACTGGGCAAAGGCACAGAGCATGGGCTTTTTATGAAGAGGGACTGCAGTCTGCTCAGTATCACATTCAGCCATCGGATTCTTAGACAGGGCAGCTTCGTGTAATGGAGGGTGCCATCGCCCGATGATGCTTACTTAATTCAAGAAAGGGCCCTGGGGTTATGTGGAGTCACCCCTCCTCCCCCCCCCCTCCAGCATGGCCAGACTCCCACTGCTTCTTGTTCCAGTTCTGGTGCTGTGTCAGCTTGAACTGGTAGATTTCCCCATTCAGGCAGCCTATCTGTACACAGAGCACCAACAGCGTCATATGAAGCCCAGCGTTGCCCACTGAGAGATCTTAGGAGCAAGGCTCAAGACAGATCTTGACCCGAGACAGGGGAAAGATCACAAGCGCCAAAGGAAGGGAAACAAGATACGGTTTTATACCGGGCCAGCTCACCAGTCTGTCCAGCCCCAGATGCAGCTCTTTTTAAGTGCTATAAATGCTGTTTGTATGAACAAGCATTGAGAGAAGCAGCTCTATCCTCTGACTGTTATTTTCTAGCTGGTGCTACGTCTGAAGGGGAGAAACCACTGGTCGTGAGTAAGCCCTACATTTAGCAAGAACTTAAAAAGTTCAAAAGGTTCTTTTTATGTAGAGTTTGCATGGGAGTCGGGTTTTCTCCTCCTCAGACTCAGCGCTGAACCTGGGAAGAACGTGATGATGGATGGGGTGGGCTGAGATCAGGGTTTTCCCTGTAGTGATGGGCTGAATAACGCCTGAACAGGGTGCTTATCTCCTCTGGGGTGTTCACCTAGGACTCCAAGCCTGGCTCTGCAGTTCCAACAGTCCTGCAGTCAGATGCCAGAAACAGCAGCTGGAAAAGGCCCACTTCGCCAGGCCGAACCTCTGCTATTGAGCCAGCCCTTGTTAAGACTACAACTGCCAGCAACCACCAGACTTTATGGACACTGGCCATGCTGGCAAGAAGATTCTGGAAGCTGGAGTCCAAAAAAGCAACATTTCCAACCCCTGTGATGAGGGAGGGTCCTTTCACCACGGAGTCCCACCACTCAAAGGTTGATCCACTTGCAATATTGTCCCTCTACTGATGCAGAACATTCTCAAGCAGGAAATGCATCCGCAGTGAGCATCGCTTCGGGTCCACTGGGCTTTTATGGTCCAGGCTGACATTCATTGCTCTACCGCCCCCCCCCCCCCAATCCCACCCACCCAGGGCCCAAATCCGGGGCAGATTTACCAGCTCTTCTCGGAGCCTGGCCCTCTCCTCTTTCTCTCGCTGTTCCTCAATCCGCCTCGCCGCCTCTTGCAGCCTCGCCTTCTCGGCTTCGAGTTCCGCCAGCCGCTTCTCAAACTCCTGCCGTTCTCGGGCCCGCCGCTCGGTGGCCAGCTCAAAGCTTTCTGGAGCTGCGAAACCAGAAAGGTCCTCTGAGTTCAGAAATAGAGGGACACAACACGGATGGGGTGAGGCAGAAAAAAAAAAAAAAAAAAAAAAAGACATGTCAAGCACAGCTGTGTTGCCGCAGTAGGGGGAAACAAATCTAGCCCCCATGTGTTTCTGCACTAAGTTGCCTGCATTAGAATTTTATGAAGTGAATGAGGCAGGGTTTTTTTAAAAGAGTGCTAGAGGAGACCTGCCGAATCAGACCAAAGGTATCCAGAAGAAGTCACCAGCTACTATAGGGTGCCATGGCACAGGTTTAGTCTGCTCCTAGGTAAGGTAAAGGTTCCCCTTGTCATTTAGTCCAGTCGTGTCCCACTCTAGGGCGCGATGCTCATCCCCGTTTCCAAGCCATAGAGCCAGCGTTTGTCCGAAGACAGTTTCCGTGGTCACGTGGCCAGCGCGACTAGACACGGAACACCATGACCTTCCCACCGAGGTGGTACCTATTTATCTACTTGCATTTTTACATGCTTTCGAACTGCTAGTCTGCTCCTAGGTACCACCGAATTACAGATGATGCTCTGAATGGCCTTGGCTCTCACCGCTGATGGCCCACAGCAAGTATAACAAGAATAATTTTTTAAAAATGAAAACAAACAAACGAAAGACAAACATCTTCCAAAACATTTAGGCCTAGTGGATTTATTCCAGTGGGAACTCTCATGGATTACCATCCACCTCCTCAGACAAAACAAACAAACAAACAAACAAACAAAAAAGGCTGTCATTCAGCAACAGGTTTATGTACACGATGTACACAGTTGTGTGGGTGGGGACCAGGGATACAGAAGAAGGCAACTCTTAACACTGGCGATGGACTTTTTGAGTGTTGATTGCACAGACCTCCTGGCAACAGGCAGAGCAATTAGCTAAACTATCTGCAACTTTTTTTGTTATTCCTTTCGAAGTGGAGAAGCAAGGAACCGTCTCACGAAGGAGGAGTTTGTTGTGCTTCTGCCTAACTAGCCAAGGAAAGAGATCAGAATGCATGAAGGTCCATGCTAAAATTAATTTGCCTTAAAGGTGCCATCATCATCATCATCATTTCCGGTTTTGCTTGGCTTTGCTTCTGGGATGCATGCTGAAACACATCAACATGATGATCTCTTTGAAAACTGATTGCACACAGGTTGCTCCTTCCTCCTTTGCTACTAGCGGTGAAGACTGGTTTGTATTGGGGGTGCTGGGCAAGCAGGAGAAGGGAAACTGCTCCCCTGCTCCCTCCCAGCATGGGTCTGCACCCCTATACCTGCAAGAGTGTTTCTTCATGCACGGAACCATACAGCCTTGCTGATTAAACCTCCTGCACCACCGTGCTTTCAAGCTTTATCCTGAAGAGCAGGTTATGGGAAACAGATCCAATGAGGTGCATGTGGCTATATAATGTGCAAACTACTCTTGAGAAACAAGCATAGGCTTCTCTTCCCTTTTGGAATGGGCTCGGGGTTTTTAAGGAGCAGCCATAAGCCAGGCCTCTTTGGCCTCAAGAAGCCAAGGGTGGGGGTGGGTGGAGGCTGGCAGCCGTTGCCAAGACGGCTGTTCTTCCCTGCCTGCTCCTTACGCCTGTCCTAACTTAGCACTCAATCAATCAAATACAGCTGACACGAGAGCAGGCGAGGGCAGCTCTCCCAGCTCCAGAGACCCCTGGGCAGAGATGCCGGCTGTCACGAGGAGGGTTCAAGGAGGTATTCCGAAGCAGGGCACTGTAGGGCACACACAGGCTCGGTGCGGGCAGGAAACCTCACCTGAAAGAGGTTTGTTGTCTTTCTTTGGCACAAAGGGCTCCTGGTGCAACACGGTGCTTGGCTGGGCCTTGAACGAGGTCGCTTCCTTCTGCCGCTTCATCTCTTCCTTGAGCTGCACAGGAAATCGAGGAGAGCCGGATGGATGAGGATACAAGGAAACCCCACAGAGAGACACCCTTGTTGGTGCAATCACGGCCACCAGACCGACTGACCGTTCAATAGCCAAGAGCAGGATGACAGGAAATTCAGCGCTGGATTGGATTTTGGGAGGTTTAAGTTAAAAGGGCACCCTTTCATACCCAAGTGCAAACTGATACCCTTGACATTTTGCACTGCCATCCCACTACAAATTCACTCCTGCTCCACCAAAACTCAAGGGCTTGCAATGCATATACAAACGCCAAAGGATGCCTTAAAACGGCAATATTTTCCACAATCGTCTGCCCCTGCCCACAGCGGTGCTTCTCTTTCTAGGGAAAAAGGACAGATCCACAGTGGGGGAGCAGCTTTGTTCCAGAGTGGGGAGTGTGGCATGATCAGCCCTCCAAGCTTCAGGCCTGTGTGTTGGACCACAAACATCCCCTACCCAGGAAAGGGGAAAGCGGAAGCCTTTCTAGGAGCCTTTCCGGGCTCCTAGAGCTGGCTCCTGCAACAAGCCTCCAGAACCCCATCATCTTCTTACCTGGTGCTGCCACATTTCATGCTTCATAGCTCCTCGGGTGTCAATGGCCAGCTGGAAGGGCTCTGGCTTGGTGGGACTCTTCACCTTCTTCTCTGGCAAGCTGACGTGCTCAAACTGAGGCAAGGGGTTGGCTTTGAACTTGGGCACCTTCCAAGAAAACCAAGAGACAGGGCAGGGCTTAGCAGGGAAGCGGGCACCAACGGCCCATTCCTGGGCAAGGGGCTTGAGCGAGGGGGGCTCAGCTATCTCCCACAGTGAGCTGCAGAGGACGGGAGGCCTTGGAGTGGTGGAAGAGTTCCCTTTGCCTCACACCTACCTCTTCTTTATGAAGTTCTTCGATTTTCTTCTCTTTCTGGAATTGCCTCTCTTTGTCCCGAGAGTCAAAGGAAAAAGGGCATAACTCCACCTGCCTTGGCTCCGCAGCTTTAGGCTTAAAGGGGACCCCGAAGTGTGGCATTGGCCTGGCTTTGATCACAGGGGCCACTTCTTCCTCCTGCAGGAGACAACACCAGGAGTGAGAAAGAAAAGCGGAGGAGACCACAGGGGACAGCTCCACCTGCAGTATCTCCCGCCTCCCCCTGCCTATAGAAAAAAACTTTTATTTTAAGGAGATTTAGAGAAGGGTGAACATTGCGAAGGCGACTGTGACAAACCGAGGAATTCTGGCACGGGTTCAAATAGGGACTCTGGAAAATGACACTGCCACCGGGATATCTGCAGCCACTGAGAGCCTGTGGACAGGACAGAACCTCGCGGTGCAAAATGGAAGAAAAACCGGTTGCTTACCTGCAATGTTTGCTCTTTTTCAAGTCATCATCTGTGCATTCACGCATATGAGTCTGAGGTACATAGAGGTGCTGGTTGGAACCTTCTAGGTAAAAGCTTAGATGGCAGCCTTTCCCATTCTGTTTACAGCACATGCATTAACAGGCCATTCCCCAATTAAATCTCTCTCTCTCTCTCTCTCTCTCTGTGTGTGTGTGTGTGTGTGTGTGTACACAGAATGGCAGGTCATATGAATGCACAGATGACCGCTCAAAGTATAAACATTACTGGTAAGCAACCTCTTTTTCTTAATCATGGTCTCTGTGCATCACATGTATGGGTAAAGTCTGTCTATGAAAAGATTTGGGATGGCAGGTAGGTAGGCGCCTACCTTCGCTGGACATGGCAGAGAGGACTGTTCTCCTAAAAGAAGTGACCATGGAGATCTGGAATCAAGGCAACAGCACCGGTGAAAGGCTGCCGGCTGTGACCAAGTTGGCGCTTGACACCTTACAGTTTTGATTTCTTTCAGAAAAGCAGTGGGAGGAGCTTAAAGTGTGTAATAGTGCCAATTAAAGCCTTCAAGCAGGCTGATCTGATCTGATTTAACTGCAGCTGGGAGAGCTTTCCAGCTTCTTTGAAGGAAAAGTGAGCCACTTTCTTCTTGTTCTCAAGCAAGAAAGCAACAAGGTTAACTAATTCCCCCCCCCCCCCCCCGAAGAGCAACCGGTCTCTTCCTAGACAGAAGAGTGGGTTGGCAAACTTCGTCTTAAGGCATACACTTGATGGTGGGCCTCCTTCTCCAGGGCCATAGAAGAGAATTTCTCTCCTGTGGATCAGGCAACAGGGACTGAACTCAGGGCTGGATGTGTCAAGAGCCAGTTACAAACAACACCCCAGACTTTATAGAGTATCTCCAGTCAAAGAAACAACTTGTGGTGTCTAAATCTCTCAAGTGGTATCCAACGAAGTGTAGCCACTGCTGCAGGCCAGGCCGAACAGCCCTGCTGGAAGTTCCAAAACAGGTCTCTCTGTAGACCTGTATGTGTGATGCACAGGCCAGAAATAAGCACCCTTGCTTGCAACGCTTCTCGGTCAGACGAGCAGAAGGGTTCATTCGGCCAGGACCCAGCATCCCTCTTGCGCCACCACAGCTTGGCTGGCCCTTACTGGTTACCCAGCATCAAGGAAGCCAGCTGTCACACCACCGCAGAGATTAAAAAGAAGCATCACCTTCTCTTTTTCCTCTTCTCTCGCCAGGCCATGGGCTCTGTGCTTCAGGGCGAAGGCTGGGGACTTGGGAACGGTGATAGGAAGCAGCTTTTTCTCTGGAACGCCCTGCAGGGGCAAAGGAAGACGCTGGTGACAAGGCTTTCCAGATAGACAGGGGCTTTTGAGAAGACCAGAAATGTGCACTTCTATTAGAAAACAAATGAAAACTTATCTGCTGGAGATCAGAAGGGCTTGATCTCCATAACTGTCCCTTGACCAAAATTTCCCCTTCCTCCCCCATCTCACCCGCTCTATCTTAACCCAAAGAAACCTCTGTTGACATTGGAGAAACATTTTTCAAACCGTTTACATTTCCAAAAGATCCTTCTTTGCTGTGTGGGCATACGGTAGGACCCCCTTATCAACAGGATCAGTATCCACCGATTCACTTATCCACAGTCTCAAAACATTAAAAGAAAAAAAAAATCCAGAAAAAAAACCTTATTTTCACATGTATTACCCAGAACCGGCCATTAGAAGGAGCCATAGATGGTGCTATGAATACTTATTAGTGAAGAATACATAGTGGCCAGTTCCGGTAATGCATGTGACAGTATTTTTTTTGTTTTTTTTTCCTTTTACCAGACTATATAGATAGACTATTATCTACAGTCTTCAGTATCCCCAGGGGGATTGGAACCAATCCCCAGCAGATATGGTGGTCTTCCTGTATTTACTCAGGAAACCTTAAACAGGTACAACAGAATACTTGCACCTGTAGATGTCTCGGGTGTGAGCTAAGGGGCCTGAAGCAGGCTGATCACGAGCTCCACAGACATGCCTTACGTTTCCACATTACAGGGACCTAAGTGGTAACGGATGGAGATGCTGTCTTTCAGGAATGTTGCCTGCCACCCTTCGTTTGGGGGAGTGGCCTAGAAAAACAGCTATAAACTCAGACATCTCTGGTTCAAATCTCACCTCGGTCACTAATGTGTGTGTGTGTGTGTTATGCTGAGAAGCCCTACTAGGCTATGACAAGAACTACAAGGCAGTAGATGTTAGGGACTTGGAGCAAAGTGCCACACATCGTTTTCTCACTGAGGAACAGAAGGGAAGCAAAGCAAAGTAGCGATGGAGTCCAACTGTACAACAGGAGGCTCAGATAATCAACTCAAAGGAAACAGTTAAGTAGATGAGGAGGAGGTGGTGGTGGTGGTTTAGCACCAGTGCAAAGAGGTACTTGCTACCAATTCATCCGTCACCTCCTGAAACTGAAGGAAGGGCACAAGAAGGGCACTGCAGGCCAGAAGCTGAACTGGTGACAGGACATAATTCTTCAGACACTGAATGGTTTCTCCTTTGCTCGAGCAGTGAAGCCCTGAATGGCCGGACCAAAGTCTTCTCTAGAAACTCAAATGAATTAAATTTTGGAAAGCTGACAGAATATATTCTGGAGACCTAGCTATTTCCTGTGTCCACCTACACCATGCTCCTTTTCATGAAGTATAAAACTATCTCCATGAAAAAAGAAGTGGTGTGGTGTAGTGGTTAGAGCGCTGGATCAGAACCTGAGAGGTGGTCCACGTTGAGTTGTTCTTGAGTCTGGAACTCACGGGGCAACCTCGCTGAGCACAGCCAACACGGAGATCTGATGGGGCACTGCAGTTGCAGGGCAGTAATATCTGGAAAGGATGCCAGTTGCATATCCCTCTTGTGCATCATCTTCAGCACCAGGGAGACAGGTATGATAGCTGCTGACAAGCACAGGAGGGAGGGAGCGGCTGCCCTCATGTCCTTGTGGTGGGATTCCCAGAAGCACCTAGCTGGCCACTGTGGGACCAAAATGGGGGGGCCCCAGGAGCATTTGGCCTGAACATTTACAAGATCTTCAGACATATGTGCAAGGATTACCACAACATCCTCCAGGATTTTGGTTGGACACGGCCTCGAATGGAACTCGAAGGGCTCCTCCTCCAGCGGCTTCTTGTTCTCACGCTCTTGAATGCGCTTCTCTATTTCCAAGTTGAAGCCAATGGGCTTAGTGAGCTCTTTCACCTGAGGCTTCTTGGGCAGGATGGGCGCACCCTCCAAGATCCGTGGGTTGAGTTCTTGAGCTTTGAACTTGTACCTGTTGAAGGATGGGAGCAGAGCATGGGTTGCTAACGCAAAGCTGGTAGGGTTTCTCTATGGCTCTCGGTACTGACTCTTAATCCAATGACTCCCACTTGAAGTTACTTCACAAAGCGTTCTCAATAAAAAAGGTCTGAGCCCTGTCCACTGAGCCACAACACAGAGCACTGAGCCAGGGCTGCAACACACGCTGCAATTCCACATAAGCCTAGGCAGAATATGGCATCCTGTGCGGAAGTAGTGATGTAACACTGAAGGTGCCACCTGTCTAGCAGGTAAGGGCAGAGAGCAGCTATCCATTCCCCCAGTTCAGAAGAGAGAGCAACCAGCTTTATCATCCCCATGGATGTAAGCATTCCATGCTGTCTTCTTTTGAGTCAGACTACTGATCCATCTAGCACAACGTGGGGATCCTTGGCTCACAACAGCTCTCCCAGGGCTTTCTGGCCCCGCTACCCGGAAACCCTTAACCGGAGATGTCAGGAATTGTACTTGGCTCCTTCTGACATACCACAGATGCTCTCCGACATAAACCACCCCCTCTCACGGAGAAGTTCCTTTCCAGTTATTGTGGAACAGGTATCCGTAAATGGACCAAACAAAAATATCAGAGAAGAGAGAGAGAGAGAGAGAGAGAGACCTAAGGTAAGCCCCATTTAGGTGGCTATGCGTTAGGTGAAACTCCTAGAACGGAGAATCACAGGATGTATAGCTTAAATGGTCCCCCAAATCTCATGTCTAGGCAACACCACCCTCTCTTTTGTAAGCATATACCCAAATCTATTCCCCATGGAAAACCTTTCCGTTTTCCCATCAACTAGATAAAGGAGCTTCTAGACGGAGCCCAGCTTTGGCTTTCTACTCGATGGAAAATGGGCAAGTTGGCTTCCCAGGGACTGCCATCCTCCCATTCATTCCTAAGTCTGCAACAATAATGTGGGGCGGAGGGGTTCTGGTCTGCATGAAGAAAAGAGTTTTTTAAACATGTCCTCTGAGGACCTAGACTCGCGTTTGTCTCCTTACGGTATGAAAGGACAAGGAGTTGCACAAGGAAATCTTTTTCCAGGGCTCTTGATGCCAGTTGCCTCATCTGTGAGGAGGCTTGTCAGCAAACTGCAGAAACTGTCCAGAACTCTGGGACCTGCTGCCTTGTGGCAGGGATTTTTGAAAACAACAAGCAACAGATGGGTTGTTTACGTGTTTTTGATTAACCGGCCACTCCTTTTGTGCTTGTTGTGTGCGGGTATGTGCCTTGTTTCACAAAGGATAAGACAGGGGTTTCCCGGACATTACAGAAACCTCGGGAACAAAACACCATACTGCTTGTCTCGCTCTTGTACTAGAAACCTCTTGCAGATGCTAACAAATTCTCAATGGCAAAATTGTTTAGAATAAGCAGTTTTGCGAATATCCTCCCTTGATGTTCTTTCTCCACTATCCCGTTGTTCCTCACATTGAAAATTTCACACTTGGAACAGAAGCAGAACCTCGAAAGGACCGTGCCCATAAATACCCACAAACACACACTCGTCCCACTGCCACGGGATCTGGAGTCTGTCCAACCTCAAAAGTTGCTCTGCCCACCTGGCCTTTCTTGCAAGACTTACTGTTGCAGCTTGGCAATTTCCTCGGCTTCCAGCTCAGCTGCACTCTTGCAAGTTACTGGTCTGGAGCGGCTCTTGGTTTCAAGGCGGGGAGTTTTGGGGTTGGTCAACCTGGCCTTCAACGGTCTGTTCTGAGCAAGACCTACAAAGAGAGACCGGAGATGGTGAAGGTCAGTAACTCACACCAGAGTGGCCGACCCTTAAAAGAAAAAAGAAAAAAGAAAGGTTACCTACCTGTAACCATGGTTCTTCAAGTGGACCTCTGTGAATTCACACAATTGGGTTTAGACAGCGCCTGCGCTGGTCTTCTCAGAATCTTCTAGAGCTTTTGTATAAAAGTAACAAAGTTAGAGTTGCCCCTATCGTGCATGCTCCACCCGCCTCAGCCTTCAGTTCCATTTATCCGCCACAATAGCCTGAGCTTAGTATAGACATAGTCAGTGACGGACAGTGGGAGGCCGGGCGGGATGTGTGAATTCACAGAGGTCCACTTGAAGAACCATGGTTACAGGTAGGTAACCTTTCTTTCTTCTTCGTGGCCTCTGTGAATGCACACAATTAGGTGACTAGCAAGCTCACTTACCGGAAGGAGGGCCGTCACTGCAGGACAGATGTCAGAACTGCTCTCCCAAAACTCGTCTCCTTTTTGGCCCGAAGGTCCAGTCTATAGTGTGTCACGAAGGTGGACACATTAGACCATGTGGCCGCTCTGCAGATATCTGGAACATCCACACCACGTAGCAACGCTGTAGATGTTGCAACAGCTCTGGTGGAATGTGCCTTCAGACCCTCTGGTGGGGTCTTGCCTTGTAGTTCATAGGCCAGAGCAATAGTGGAGACAATCCAACGAGAAACCGTTGAAGAGGAGACAGGGGATCCTTTATGTGAACCTTGGAAGCAGAGGAATAGCCTTGGGGCAGTACGAATGTCCTTAGTCCGTGAAACATAATATGCCAAGGCTCTTCGAACGTCCAGAGTGGAGCATGCGCTCGATGTCCGAGGATGGATGAGGGAATAAGGTTGGTAACGTTAGTGATTGATTGAGGTGGAAATCAGACACAACCTTAGGTAGAAATGAAACATCAGGGTACAGCACAACCTTGTCCTCAAAGAACTGTAGGTAGGGAGCGTCGGATCGAAGAGCTGCCAACTCACTTGCTCTTCTCGCCGAAGTAATGGCTACCAAAAACAAAGTCTTAAATGACAGCAACCGCATGTCACAGGATGCCATGGGCTCAAATGGGTGGCGCGTAAGGGCGCATAACACGAGTTGTAAGGACCATTGAGGCACAGGAGGCTTAACAGGAGGTCGAATATTGGATAGGCCTTTCAAAAAAGCCTTAAGAGTAGGGTGAGAAAACAGTCGTGCCGAATCAGAGTCACGGGGTTGGAACGACACGATTGCAGAAATATAAACTTTAAGGGTGGATAACGCCAAGCCTGCATCAAACAAATAATGCAAATAGGTGAGCAGGGTTTGGAGAGAAACAGGAGAAGTCCTTAACTGTTTGTCTTGGGCAAACTTGAGAAAGTTGGTCCATTTATACTTATAAAGGAGGTTAGTAGAGGGCTTTCTTGCTTTATCTAGCACCTCCTGTATGGATGGGTGAACCTCCATGCTGTGATATGCAACGATTGCAGATCGGGGTGGAGGATGTTCCCTGAGTCCTGGGTGAGGAGATGAGGAACCATTGGCAATCTGATCAAGTCCACAGTCATTTCCTTCAGGGTGGAAAACCATGGTTGACGAGGCCACCATGGTGCAATGAAAATTGCGTCCGTTCTCTGTTGTTGAGCCCTGACCAGGGTTCTCTGTATTAGTGGAATTGGTGGGAATAGATACAGAAGTTCTGATTCCCATGGGATCATGAAAGCATCCCCAAGCGTATCCTCGCCTCTGCCGGCACGGGAGGCATACGCCTTGCATTTCTTGTTGTTTTGAGTGGCAAACATGTCCACTGTGGGAAAACCCCACCGGACACAGAGCATGTGGAAGATGTCCTCGTTCAGCTCCCATTCGTGGGTCTGTCCCGTGAGACGACTCAATCTGTCTGCCAGTTCGTTGTCGGTCGTAGATATGTGGAGAGCTACCGGGAAGACATGGTGAAGGTAGCACCATTCCCATAGGTGTATGGATAGATACAGGAGTGACATTGACCGGGTCCCTCCCTGTTTGTTGATATAGAACATGGTCGTGGTGTTGTCGGTGATTAATTGTACCCCACGACCTTGTATCAAAGGGAGGAATGCCTGGAAGGCTTTTATTACCGCTAGCATCTCGAGCTGATTGATGTGGAGATGTTTGTCCTGATTGGACCATAGGGCATGCATCCTGTGGGGTCCGCAATGTGCACCCCATCCTGTGGGACTGGCATCTGTCGTCACTTGTACTGACAGTTGCAGAGGGCGAAATGGTCGGCCAATCAGAAGATGCGGTAGATATGTCCACCACTGAAGTTGTTTTACTAGCTCTGATGTGACAGGCAGACGTTTCTTTGGGCTGTCCTGAAGGGGATCGAAGAGAGTTAGGAACCATGCCTGCAGAGAGCGCATCTTCAGGCGCGCATGTGTCACTGCAGATGTCGTGGATGCCATGAGGCCGAGCAGATGTTGTGCATGATGAGCTGAGACCTTTGAATGATGTCGAAATTTGTGAACAGCTCTGTTTATCTTTTGTATGCGGTCTGGTGGAAGGAATATTCGTCCCCTGACTGAATCTAGTCTTGCGCCTATATAGTCGACCACCCGGGATGGTATCAGATATGACTTTTTCTTGTTCACTGAGAGACCGAGGCCTTTCAAGGTGTGCAGGGCAAATTTGGTGTCTTGAATTGACTTTCGTCTGGATGAGGAAACCACCAGCCAGTCGTCTATATATGGGAATACCTGTATGCCTTGTAGACGAAGAAAGGCTGCCACTGGAGCCATGCACTTTGTGAAAGTGCGAGGAGCTGTGGACAGTCCGAAGGGGAGGGCACAGAATTGGTAGGCGGTGTTTTGAAAAATAAAGCGGAGATATTTTCTGTGATGTGGATGAATTGAAATATGAAAATAGGCGTCCTTTAGATCTATTACTACGAACCAATCTTTTCTCTTTAGTAGGTGAAGAATGGATTCTAATGTGATCATCCGGAAACGCCGTGGATGCAGGTAAGTGTTTAGATCTCTTAGGTCCAGAATGGGCCTGATCCCTCCGTCTTTCTTTGGTACAGCGAAGTAACGGGAGTAGAAACCTTGTGGAATGTCCCGTGATGGCACTTGTTGAATAGCCTGTTTTTGGAGAAGAGTGAGAATTTCTTCTTCTAGCACAAGGTCGAAGGATGTAAACTTGATTTGTCCTAGAGGAGGAAGTTCTGCAAATTCTAATCGGTATCCGAATTGAATAATACTTAAGACCCAAGAGTCTTTTGTGATGTTGGCCCAGTTGTGAAAATAGGGGGCTAGTCGAGTGGGGGTGCACGGTGCGAATGACATTACTGTTAAGTCAAAGGTACTGCTTTGATTTCTTGGCAGGTGGTCTGTATGGTTGACGGCGCTGTGAAGAATTTTGCGGCTGGAAGGTGGAAGCAGAAGAGGAGGCTTGAAAGGGTCTAGTCTGGTTCTGATTCTTGAAGGGACGGTAAGATTGAGAGGCTGATTGTTGATATTGCTGATGAGGGTATTGCTTACGCCACTGAAACCTGTTGTATCTAGGCTGTTGCTGAATCGTGTAGGATTTAGCAGTCTTTTTTATTTTATGCAGATTTTCAAGAGAGTCATCGGTTTTCTCATTGAAGAGGCCCTTAGCATCAAAAGGTAAATCCTCTATACGCGTCTTTACATCATCTATTATTCCTGATGATCTGAGCCAAGCATGTCTTCTCAGGGTGACAGCCGATGTCAATGTTTTGGAGGCTATGTCTGCAGAGTGGCGAGAGGCAAGTCGCTGGTGTTTAGCAACAGTGAGAGCTTCAGTATAAGTGTCCAGGAGACCTTGTCTGGTGTCATCTGGGGCTGCTTGAAGGGTCGGTAGAACCCTTGACCAAAGTTGCCGCTGGTAAGCACCCATAGCTGCTTGGTAATTTGCTACTCTTAACAAGAAGGTAGTAAAGGAATATATCTTCCTGCCCAATACATCCAATTTACGGCCTTCTCTATTGGTAGGTGTGACGTGAGCCTTTCCAGATGATCTAGATGCATTTGATTGAACGATAATGGAGTTTGGAGTTGGGTGTTTGATCAGAAAATTAGTGTCATCCCCGTGGGTGCGATATAAGTTTTCAGTTCTACGAGCTACAGGTGCGGATGTAGAAGGTTGATCCCAGGATTCCTTGACAAGTTCCATCAAGGTCGGGATAAATGCCAGACTTAGTGGGGGGGTTCTTTCTTGATTAATGTCCCCAAATATGAGGTCTTCCGTAGGCGGTGCAGGTTGTTCAGTTTGTAGTTTGAGTGTCTTGGCCATCCTCGAGATCATTTGTACATATGAAGAGAAATCTTCAGAGGGTGAAGATGGGTGAGGATCTCCAGCATCTGATCCTAGTGTTTGTCCCACCACAGCTGTTTCTCCTGAAGTCTCAGAAAAAACTTCTTCATCTGGGTCCGAGGCGGCAGATGAAAATGCATCCTCCTGTCCTGAAGACGGAGGTAAGTGCAATGATGAAACCCGTCTTCTATTATCCCGTCTAGATGGTTGCGATGTGTGGGTCGTAGGAGCCTTAGGCTGCACCACTCTCGACGTCGAAGTGGTTTTGGCCTGAACGGATGTGTCCTTAGACTTATCTAAAGGCTTTGAAGCTCGAAGTTTGTCGACGTCGAGGTGTTGTTGACGTCGACGCCGAGGAGGAGACGAGGAGTAGGAGGAAGAAGAAGAAGCATAAACATATCTGACTCTCTTTCTTCTATAATGTTCCTCGTCGCTGGAAGAAACTTCGGTGTCCGAGTCGTCATGTCGACGTCGACGACGGGACTTGTTACGATCGACCTCGATATAAATGGGGTCGTCGTATCTCGATCTATGTCGGCGCCGAGAAGGTCGAGGTAGGACTACGACCTCACTTCGTGAAGATCGGCGTCGATCCGGAGAGATGTATTTTGTCTTCGCCGAACGCTTTCGAGGTGGTGAAAACGGCCTCGAAGAAATCGACGGCGAAGAAGGTGCCGGTGATGCCCGCCCGGTCGAGACAGGGCTATAATGGGCAGAAGTCGGGCTAGAGACACAAATGTCCACTAGCTGACTAGGGCTCGGAGAGCCTTCCGGGCCGGCAGGTGAAGTGTCAGGCAGCCGAGGCAGAAGAGAGGCAGCCGCTTCGGAGAAAGACTCCCGATCCCGTGATGAGTCTTCTAGGATAGGAGAAGGCAGCGATGCCGACACCGGAGGGATTCTCTTTCGGCTCTCCTTGGTCTTGTCTTTCTTGCCTTTCGCTGACACTTTTTTCTGTTTCAGGTGGTCCTTCGACGCGGAGGTGGAAGCAGTCCCAGACGTCGAGGTAGGTGGTTTCTTCGATGTAGAAGATTTCTTAGTCGGTTTGTCGACGGATTTCGACGCCGACGGTGGTGGTGGGGATGCAATCCTCACTTCAGAGCGTGGGATAGCCGACGGGGTCGCAGTCGATTCCATTTCGGACGGTTTCGATGAGGAGAGTGTTTTAACCCACAAGAAAATCTTTAAACGTTGCTGCCGTGCTTTAAGTGCAGCCTTCGTGAATTTCTTACAGTGCCTACAGGATTGAGGTTGATGGTATTCACCTAAGCAAAATAGGCATTTGTCGTGTCCGTCCGAAAACGGTAGTTTACGCGAACAGGACACGCACCTACTGAAAGGTCCGGAGCGGGACATAAAGTTGTAAAAACTCACAATCAAGCGGTAGCGAAGTCCAGAAGTGAGGAAGCCTCTGGGGATACCACAGAGGAAATATGAAGAAGGGCAACGGTAGGCCAAAAAGGGCGGGAAACCGGAACGATTCAAAATCGGAATCCAATACGAAAGAGAAGAATAGTCAGTCAGTCCGTAGTCAAGGGGCAACCGAGATATCAGGTAATCGGGAAACCAGTCCGCGTCAAAAAACCGAGAAAAATACTAGAATAGATAGCTCTAATACCGAGAAGCTCCAAATCGCTAAGGCGGTAAAATGGAACTGAAGGCTGAGGCGGGTGGAGCATGCGCGATAGGGGCAACTCTAACTTTGTTACTTTTATACAAAAGCTCTAGAAGATTCCGAGAAGACCAGCGCAGGCGATGTCTAAACCCAATTGTGTGCATTCACAGAGGCCACGAAGAAGAAGGGTACCCTTAGTGAACGCTTATCGAGGCAAGAATCCTAGTAGCTAAAACGTACTGAGCACAGCACGCAGCTGAGTAAGAGGGCAACCCTGAGATAGTCTTCCTCACTAGCCATCATTTCTGTCTTCAATTTACCAGGAACTTTAAAGTTTGTGCGATAACTCTGCCCTGCCTAAAAAGTACAGGGTGCATGGAAGGACATTATTCTTATTTATGCAAATTAATGATTTTCTCCAGTATAAGCAACTGGATTTATAGTGAATTGTTTTATTTAAAAAACAAGGAAATGCCTCTATACCAGACTTAGGTAATTAGTCTGGGTATCATGTTCCCCAAACAGATTAAAATCAATGCCTTTAAAAAAAAGGATTCTAAAATTAAAACTTGATTTTGTTTTTATTGTTTAAATATTTTTTTATTTTATAAAAAGCCCTGTGTGACAATAGTTTTACCTTACAATGTGGTGCAGCTCGAAGATCTCATTAGAGAACAGGAATTATAAATTATATTTTACATTATGAAATAATGGTCAGAAGCCAACTGAATATTTATGCCAGCATTTTAAGTGCAACAACATAACTTGAACTAACAAAGAGCCACTAATAAATGAGTTGCTGATTGAATTCCTACTTGTACGCCAACCGTATGACTTGGCATGTGATTAGGAATTCAATTGGGGACTCGTTAATTAATTTGCCACTGAGTTATGCCATTGCACTTAATATCAGCATAAATATTCAATTTTGAATATTCAATATGAAAAAAAATATGTATTAAGGTTATAAGAAAAAACAGGGCATCTTTCATGAGAAAGAGTCACAGCACCCCTCTGTCTAATCTGGGCTGGAGGGAGATTTGTGAACAAACCTTGACAGACAACAATACCCAGAGTATTGTACCCGGACAAGACAGAGGTCCTGAGGGTGGGTGGCCCCACCATCAGCGGTTTGGGAAACTCCCTCTCATTTGGGGGAGTGACTCTCACCGCGAAGAGTGAGGTTCGCAGCTTGGGGATCCATCTGGACCCGGCGCTCACCATGGAAACGCAGGCGGCGTCAGTGGTCCGTTCCGCCTATTTTCATCTTTGGCGGATTGCCCAGCTGCGTCCCTATCTTGATGTCGGGGTGCTCACCACTTTGGTACATGTGCTCGTAATCTCGAGATTAGACCACTGCAATGCGCTCTACGTGGGGCTACCTCTGAGATTGATGCGGAAGCTCCAAATGGTGCAGAATGCGGCGGCCAGACTCCTTAGTGGGGTGAGAAAATACCATCATATCTCTCCCACTCTGGCCGCTCTGCATTGGCTGCCCGTTCGGTTCCGCGTTGATTTCAAAGTTTTAATGCTTACGTACAAAGCCCTAAACGGTTTAGGGCCTCGATATTTGACGGAACGCCTACTCCCACCAAAATCTACCCGTATCACTCGATCTAGCCAGGAGGTGAGGTTGAGGAGCCTAACGCCGAGGGAGGCCCGGAAGGAAAAAACAAGAAACCGGGCCTTCTCTACAGTGGCTCCTCGCCTTTGGAATAAGCTCCCCCCTGAGATCCGTATGGCCTCTTCGCTGGGCATTTTCAAAAGCCAATTGAAAACTTGGCTGTTTAAGCAGGCCTTCCCCCCAGCCATTATTTGATTTATCTTTTTTTTTCCATCTTGAACAATTAATTATTGATGTTGTATATTGTTGATATATTTAAATTGTTTTATTTTAAGTGTTGTTAGCTGCCCAGAGTGGTCAACTGACCAGATGGGCGGGGTATAAATACAATAAATAATAAAATAATAATAATAATACAGAGTGCAAGATTCCTGTGATATTGCTCTAGTGAACCCATTTGCCGCTTCACCTTCATCTTCCTTCCTGCTCCTCAAGTGGTAACGTGGGGGAGTGCGCTTCTGGAAGTTCTCCACCTGCTGAGCCAGCGATATGTACTCAGAAGCAGCTTCCTCCAGCTTCCTTTTGTTGCCCTGGGACAGGTTGAAAGGCTTCGGGATGGTCGGTCCCTTTGCCACTCGGGCCTGTAAAGAGACACAGAGGGTGGGTTAAGAGCAGGCTGTCCTGCTAACAAAAGTACTGCTCTCATGCAACCGAGGCCCACCTGCCTTTACCAAGGAAAACAGCGCCCCTTGCCACAAGACAAATTAAAAAATAATAATTTTTCAACTTTCCAGAGGGGTTGCTGGTTGCTGTTGCAGCAAATACAAAAAGAGTTTTGTGACACTGTAAAAGACAACAAACTGACTATGCATGCAAGTGACCGTGAAAGCATACACCATAATAAATTTGTCTTTTAAGATGTCACAAGAATCTTTACTACCATGCTCTCCAAATCATTGTGTAAGAGTCTATGTAAGGGTTTTGCAGGGGAGGTTGGCATTTAAATCAACCTACCATCATAGTTAAATCAACAAAGGCAGAAGAAGGAAATGGACAGACTGGCATTTACTCTCTTTTGATCCAGGTCAAGGCTAAAAGAATGAATGCACATGCCATTAGCTGTCATGGCTCCTTGGATTCCCTCCCCTTCAACTGATCCATTTGCTCAAATGGCATGGGAACAGAGAAGGAAGGCTGGGCCAGCGGAGCGGGCCATGTTGATGGCTCAGTTTAACCAGCAAGTAGTGGGCCAAGAGACACTCCGTAAAATGTGGCTAAACCAGAGGTACCATAGGAGTGCCACGATTCAAGGCTAATGTTCAAGGACTGGTGACTCCCTGTGGTATTTTGGCAGCTCCTCATAGCTTGACTCAAGTCCTTGGCTGATCTCCTGAAGGCATCAAAAAAACACCTAGACGTTCCTATCTGCTTGTCTAAACACTGCCATCCAGCAGTGACCTGAAACGCTTGAAACCCATTTGGTCAGTTGACCAGATACGAGAAGATAAAAGCGGTGAAGAAGGGCATCAAGCTGACTTTTTCCAAAGGATGCTTTGTGAAGACCGTCCGAAGTTTGTTCAGGATGCTGGGTCCATGGGAGGCCCTTGGTAGACCTAACTAAGAGCATGGAGGGCAAAGCGATCAAAGGGAACTAGTCTTGATCGCTCTGTTAGGTGCCTGAACAAACCTAGGGTACCTCTGAATCCTGTTTACTGGGGAGACACAGAGTGGAGTACTCCTGTGCTCAGATCTTGTCTGTGGGCTTCCCACTGGGGCACTCGGTTGGCTACAGTGGGTGCAGGATAGCGGGCAAGAGAGGATTTTTGTTCTGATTCAGGTTTAGGGCTCCTCTGATTTTCGAGCACAACATAAACTGATACCACATCCAGACATCCACCTTGAGGCTCTTGTCTTTACCTGCATCTTCCATGTTTTTCGTAACACAATTTCCCTTTGCTTGCAGAACCTTTCAGCCCCACCCGCCAAGAAAAGCAACAGTGAAAGGTCTGGCAGCCAGGCCTCCTCTCTCTCTCTCTCTCTCACCGGGGAGGGTGGGTGTCTCCTCAGGGCAGCCGTGAAGTCCACCTCCTTGTACTCTGTGCCAGGATGGCTTTCCCCGTGCTGTTTAATCCTCTCATCCGTGTAGAAGTGGAGGTCTATTGGCTTGGTTATATGGGTTGCTGTCTTCACAGGTTGACCTAATGGGGCAAAAGAAGAAAAAAGGAAGGGGGGGGGGAAAAAAAGGGGGGGGTCCTGAGATTTAATTGGAAGCAGAAGCAAACACAGGAAGCTTCAAAGGGGGCAAATGAGTTCATAGTAAGAGTGAAAGGCAGCATGAACAAGTTCAAAGAGAAGCCTTTCCTGTCCGGCCCAAACAGAAGTGGCCTGTCAATGCACTGGGACTTGCTCTCGGGACCATGAAGCCCAATTCATATCCATGGAATCAGTGAGCAGAAAGGCAGTGTGAAGGAACTCATCCCACAGGCAGGGCAGATTGCAGAGTCGCAGCTAAGCAGTGTTTCTGTGCTGCTCTCGGGCACGGAGTTGCTCTACAGCTCATGCAAGACCCTCTTCAGAGCTGGAGGAAGGCAACTGAAATCATCAAGGGGCTGAAGCAGGTTTTCTCTGAGGAGGAGAAAGGCCAATGAAGGCTGTGGCTTGGGGGCGATCTCCAAGTCCCGTCCTCTGGCCTCCTGCTGGCATCCAGATGCTGAGGTTGAACCGTGCCTCTGAGGCACGGTCAGTGCCTAGCGTACCTGAGGGAGTCCTATAAATATGCTATGATGAGAAGACCAGCCATCCAGGGGAGGAACTCGAGGGTTGCAAAATAGCTTCTTCCCCCAGAAGAGGAGGAAACGTTTTCAGGGAGCCCAAAATGCATTTTTTGATTCCTGACAGCATCCAGGAGCAGCAGTTTTTGCATTGGGGGGGGGGGGGGGAGAATCTCAGGGCCCCCCAAACCAAAAGCTCTCCCCCCATCAAAATTAGATCATTTCTTGCTGGCCATGTTGTGCTTCAATTCCCCCCCCCCCCCATTTTTTTGGACATTTCCAGGGTTGCTGTGGTTGCCATGAAGGGGACCATATGCAGATATCTTGTAAGTAAAGGGCACCGTGGTGGGGTGAGGCAGAATTTAACCAATGAGCCACCTCACATATGACTGCCATGTTGCCGTTGCCAACCTCTGCAAGGCACCTTTCTAGCGTTTATGCCCCCTTAATGGAAGTTTACCTGGCCCAGCGATAGCAGCTTTTAGGGACTCCTCATTCTTCCGGCGTAGCTCGGCTACCTCTTGCTGCAACTGCTGCATTTTCTCGAGCTCCAAGTCCTCCGTTGACTTGCCTTTCATAGATGGATTCTTCCTTCTGAAAAGAGCCCCATTCTTTTTAGGCGGCGAACTTGAACAGGCATAACGGATTCGATACGTTTGGCAGTCACGGTGGATGGAACGAGACGCCCGCAGGTAACACAAGGCCTCATGTTAGAGAGGCAGGCCATTGCCCAGGTAAGGACAAGTAGACAGACAACAACGATCACACCAGCTTCTTGTGTTTGTGCTGGACACCCTGCAGCGTTTGGCGGGGTGTCTCCCACGCGAACGGTTGTGCAATGGGCACCTTGCCCATCGCTGGTGTGATGACTATTGCACACCAGGAAGCTTCAGCAGGATGCTGGCTGGAGTTCCCAAAATCTATCCTGAGCCAACCACACTTTGAAGTTGGCCAAGCGCCAGGAGGCAGATCTCTGTCGAATCTGGCCCACGAAATGGAACTAGTGGCATACTCCTGAACTCTCAGGATTTTGCCAGTTAGGAGCCACACAAGACTATAACCCAACGGCCACCTGCAGAATGCCATCGCTTTGGGAATTTACGACGACCCACGCTAACCAAATTGTCAGCTTTCAGCTAGAGAAAACCAGAGGAGCTGTGAGAAAAGAAAAAGGCGCTCGTAGGGAACTGCCCTTTGCTCCAGTGGAACTTCCTCCAGCATTGCTCTGTGCAGGCTACAGATGTTGAGCTGGGCAATCCCAAGCCGCCGCCACACAGCGCCTCCCACAGGGTGATGAACATGGGTCAGTTGCATGACAGAAGGGGATTCCTACCAAGCCACCTACTTTGCTACTGACGGTGTGATGGGCACTCTGGCCTTCAACGGCGAGGGGTTTCTGTTCAAGACAATTTCCCCCAGCTTCTCCCGATGATTAGACCTGAAGGGGAAAGAGAGAGAGAGAGAGAGAAAGAAAGAAAAAGTAAGTGGGTCAGGATGAGGCCTGCAGTCTTCAAATTACTCATGCTTCCGTCTCCAAGGCAACGTGCTTCCTGGCTGTCACCACTGTGCAGAGGGTCCCAATCACCGGTGCTGAACGGTAGTCCAAAACATCAGCCTTACCTCAACACTCGGGCAGACACACAGGGTTTAGAGCTCTTGAGAGGCCTGAGAGAGCTGGAGAGGGAACAGCACAAGACTGCTCAGAGCTCCTGATTTCTTCCTAGGCTGGTCTTGAGCATGCAATTATTATTGTTATTATTATGTCTTGCCTGCATAATCATGTTCTAAACTGCCTCGAGAGTGCTCTGGCACTATAGATAGCAAAAATTATAATGATGATTTGGGGGGGGGGGGAGAATGACCCTTCATCCCCAAAGAGCTTTGCCCCTCTTCAGAAGAGGAAAGGCATTTGGGGGGCACATCCTACAGAGGAAGGCCCCCCCCTGTAAGTGAGACGAAGAGGGCTACACGAGGAGGACTGCTTCCTAGGCAGTTCTCTTGAGAGTTTACAGGGTGGTCCGCTCTTAAGTCCTCCAAGGAATGGCGTCATGGGAGACATTAAAAGCAAGGAAGAGACAAAGGTGGAGAAGAGACCACCAGCAGGAGAGAAAGAAAGACTTTCCGTCCCAACTTGTCCCTTTTCTATCTATCCCAGTGCATTCCTAGACCCTTCCGTCTCCTTCCCACAAGTAGGCAGGCCAGAAATTTTAAAGAGGGCCGACGCACATGCTGCCTGCCCAGCACTGCACTTGCCCAGGGTAACCCTGCATCGTGCTCCGTTGGCAGAATTCAGCCGGTCAAGGTGTCAGAACCTTCCTGCATCTAAAGTGCTGAATCCCTGCCCTAAATCACTAGAAGACTTATTTGGTAATGCATAATTGCAGTTAAGTCAGGTATTTTCCACCCACGTGTAATTCCATCTTCTCACTCTTAAGGATTACAGTTACTCAAACCTTCAGTTACGGGCATTCACTAAGGTAAGATAAGAGGGAAGAGAACTTTCAGAGGAAGCTGTGCTGTCTGCCCATCAGCACGCCCTGACATCCTTGATCATCCTAGCGGTTGTACTTGCAGAGAGTCCGAGCAAGGCAGGGATAGGATGGCTGCCCGTGGATTCAAAGGTGACACTGAACCACTCTCTGTCCCTCTCCCACCAACAAGGCACCAGACCTACAATTTCTGCTTCTTTGGAGGAGGTGGCTCTTGCTTGCTGGCCAAGGCAGCGGCACATTTCTCTGCCTGGCTTTTCGCCATGAGTCTGCGCTGGGCACTCTTCCGCCGAGCTGACAGCCTTCTGGCCACCCTAATGAGAAGACGAAAGGGTGAGTTTGCACTAAAGGTACTGGATGGAACCATCAAAGGCATGGTTTCAAAGCTGATTAATACATGCAAATATACGCAGCTCCTTCCGACTAATAGGGACACCACCAGCTTGGGATGGTTGCAGTGTTTT
This sequence comes from Intellagama lesueurii, assembly GCA_037013535.1. NCBI lineage: Eukaryota > Metazoa > Chordata > Lepidosauria > Squamata > Agamidae > Intellagama > Intellagama lesueurii. Next base: position 240,416,490 of record JBAJHW010000004.1, on the reverse strand, counting down.
AACTCCAGGACAAGGTATACAGCTTTGAAAGCTTAGGCGCATGGTGCATTTAAGCTGCCAGCAAGGGAATGGAAGAGAAGCCTCTCAGTGGGTAACGGACATAGTGACTGCCAGAATAGATGAACATTTGATCTGATTAGCACAGATTTGATCATTTTATCACAACAGTCAATAAATGGAGCAGGAGAAAGACATCTGGACAGGGACAGACAGGCCACTGGCAACAATGCCTGAGGAATAGTTAATTACTCTGCCTTGCAGCACTTCACATTTATTCCTTCGGCTTTGAAATCCTACATACAATAGAGTACTGGGAAATCAAAGTATCTTTTCATAAGAAGCATCTCATGGAATTGTGCTTCTCCTCAGCTAGATGTTTGTATGGTGTGTGTGTGTGTTTATTTTTTCTAATGAAGTAATACAAAACAAACAAATGAACAAAAATACCCCCAGTTGGTATCCTCCATAACCCTCCAATGATAAACTGGATCCTGGAAAATATTCTCCCAACCCAAACCCTTTTGCTATTTTGAACAGAAAGTGTTGGCCAGGCTCTCACAGATTATCAGTATAGCAGCATCCGTTCATGAGGACTAGAAGCCTACCATCTCATTTTGTGATTTCAATAGCTTTTCTCACACAAACTGCTGAGCTAGTATGGCTGCTAGCTCACTGCGTGATGCCAGATCACTCCTGCTGGGGACCAAGATGAGGTGCGCTGCTTGATCGCAACAATTCTGGGATTAACGTTCTAGATTAACCGGGCCATCAAACTCTTAGAAAGAGGGATGGTGGGTTTCTAGTTCTTATAAGTGCCAATTACCGAGCCTGAGAACAAGCACTCATGGGCAGGAAGGGCTGTGCAACTGAATACTGCAACTCACGTGAGCTGCATTATTTCAAATGAGATCCATGTGCAACCTACGACAAATGCCAAGGTGATAGAAGCAGGGTTCCTCAGCTGGCTGGGAATTTTCAATAGCCAGTTTGTAAGAAAACCGAGAGAAGCACGCCTCCTCTTGGAGGAGAGGAGCATTATACTGCTAGGCAGCATTAGATTGGGTCTAAAGTTGCAAGTTGCCTCAACACAAAGTTTCAAGCAGAGGGTGACCCAATCTGGGATCAGCCTTCTTACCTTCCCGGGGCTACTGCAGGAGCTGCAGCCGATACCGCCTCATCTGACGTGCCATAGAAATCTGCCAAAGAAGCCACCACGTTTGATGGCACCCCGTCTGATACTTCCATTGCCTTAGTTTCACTGTGATTGTCACCTAAAGATAAAGGACAGAAAGGACATAAACGAGATGTTTCCCAGCGTGAACACCTCAGCCTCTTTTCTCTGTCTTAACAATCCATGCAGGTTTTGATTCTTCCCTCCCACTGAATGGAACCAGCCTAGCCAATTGTGGTGAAATAAAAATGACCATAGGGATTTTGACAGAAAAGCTAAAACAAAGCCAACGGAACGGTCTCTCAAGAGCGCCTGAAAGCCTGCCTATGGTTTCTTTTTTGTCACCACTAGGTCTTCAGAGTTACCCAACAGAGATGTTTTGGGTAGCGGTTTGTACAGCAGTTCATAAGAAGAGAATACACACCAGTCAATAGCTGGATCTGAACAATTTGCATAGCACTTGATAGATAAATCACTAAAATTCATTTCTGATGCAAATATATCCATAGTTGATACAGATCCAATGAACGAATCCCACTCTTGGGAATTAATCCTTTAAATCAATATAAGGTAGTAGTAGTGATGATGATGATGATGTGTTCAGCTTTGAAGACATCCCACTGTGAACAGTGTTTACTGGTTTGTATCCCGCCTCTCTCCCAGAAAATGGGACGCAAAGCAGCTACATTATTCCTTCAGATGTTATTTGGTAATGGGGCAAGTAAGCAGGTGGCCACATTTCCAGATGACTACAAATTACTCAAAATGGTGAAAATTTAAGGATTCCAAAGGGACCTCTCTAAACGGCTTGGGTGGCCATTTTTAGAGCCAGACATGTCTTGCTATGACCCAAGGAAGGGGAAAACAGAACAAAACAGGGTAGGAAATCTTGAGCTAAGGACTTAAGGATTTCTCGGGGTTTGAGAAAGCCAAGGGCCAGAGGAACAAGGCTCGCTGGACTTTCTTGCGACCACCACAGTTTTACAACATGCTGTTCCTTTGAACAGCACCACTTACTAGATTTCACCATGGGTGAGACAATGGCATGCGGGAGCTTCGCCCTCAATGTTGATGCGCGCTGCAGGATGTCCTTGGCTGAGTCCTCTCTTGGGGTAGCCAAAGTGCCCCTTCTGGCATCTGAAAATACAACCTCATCAGTCCAATGCGCTGGCCGGCCTTGTGGGCCCACGGTTTCCTGGTCTGAGAGAGGGACGAGAAGACGACTAGAACATTATATTCAGAGTCTCCGTTCCTTCTTCACTGTGGGGGAATTGAGAGGTCAGAAAAAGCAAAGGAGGGAGAAAAAGAAAAAAAAGGCAGATGAGCAGACCTCTGAGACCCACTCCAAGAAACCACCCTTGTATTCTAGCCAAGCTTCTATTCCTGGATAGCTAAAACCGAAAGGAAGAAGGGAGAGAGAGAAATCCGGTGAGGATGGGGGGGGGGGGGGGGAGAGAGAGAGAGAGAGAGAGAACGAGAACAAGGACCCGGTTCCACCGCAATCACACTTCCCAGCCCTGCTTTGGACTAGACGTTGGGTTAATGTTGGCTTTCCTTCGCTCTCCGGCCCTATGACTGGGACTTCTCAAATTCCCCCGGGGTGATGTTGGAGATAGCTTTGAGATCCTGCCTTTCCTTGTGGTACCTCAAAGCTGACAAACGATAAGGATAGATCCGATAACAATTGCCCCCTTCAATAGAAACATGTCAGGGTATCCCATCAGAACTCGCACTGGCTGTCAGAATATACTGCAAGCTGAGAAACGGGAAGGTCTGGGCATTCTTGTGGTGTTGTTCCGCGCCGTCAAATTGCCTCCAACCCACGGGGACTCTATGAAGGAGCGATCTCCAATTTGTCCTGTCCTCAGCTGCCCTGCTCAGCTCTCGTAAAGTCGAGCCCATGGCTTCCTTTAGGGATTCAGTCCATCTCGTATTGGGTCTTCCTCTTTTCCTGCTGCCTTCCACCTTTCCCAGTCTTAGGGTCTTTTCCAGAGAATCCTGCCTTCTCTTGAGGTGCCCAATGTAGGACAGCCTCAGAATTTTTGCTTCCAGGGATAGTTCTCGTTTGATCTGATCAAGGACCCACTTGTTCGTCCTTCTGGCCCTCCAAGGTACCTGTAAGGTGGGTTCATTCTAGGCCCAACATAATGAGGGGTTTGAATCACCTACATGGAACCGCAAAAGCCTGTATGCAAAATTCTGGTTAAGCTACAAAATGAGCCAGGAAGACTCTTGATTGAGTCGCCCTGCATATTTTTACAAAAACACTATAAACATCTCCCCACAATATGCCTGAAAAGATAGCAATGGATTGGGATGGGGGGGACAACTGATTCTGGAGTAACGATAAGTCTTCCTCTTCCTCTCTACCTGCATTGGTAGCTTCCTGTGCTAATTTCAGGATGTTCCCATTCACATAAAGATAAATCTTATCATGAGCTTTCACGGTCAGCCCTTTACAAAGTGGATCTCAACTTTTAAAAACCTAAAATATTTATTTCTTGTTTATCTAATGTGTTCAGGTTGCCGAAGTATTACATGTACAGAACGGCTCCTCTTAGTTTTCATATACCTCTGCAAAACAGAAACAAGTCTTTGGATGTTTTCTAAATAGGTCTTTGGCCTGAGATTCTGCAGTACCTCAAAGCTATCAGGCCGAGAGCTGCTGTTTTTGTCAGCACTGTGACACTGCCCTTGAGCAATGTTGAACAGGGTCTCAATAATCTGTGGCAGACTGAGTAACCAGAGGCATTCCATCCTTCCGAGGTCAGTAAAAGGAATACCCAGCTTGATGGGGGTGGGTGGGGAGGGGAGGGGAGCTGCAATGTGTAGTCTGCATAATTAAATTGTAAACCACCCAGCGAGTGCTTTAAGTGCTATGTGGCGGTATATAAGGAGCACATTTTTCTTTATTATTATTATTATTATTATTATTATTATTATTATTATTTGCATATATGTAGGTTGTTGGGCCAGTGTTGTGGCCGCTTTTTTACAGACCTTTTTCTTTTTTAAATAGCCGGTGACGACACTGGCTTCTTTTGCTGAGATTTTGCACACCTTTGCTGCAGCAAGCAAAGATTAAGGTTGCTTCTGTCCAGAGCTTGGAAAAGCAAATTTTCCCCCAGTTCTGACACCATCAAAATCAGCACGTGACAGCAGAAGGGGGGGGGGAATAAATCTGCAGGTCTAGCTAGAACCCGCTTAAGATCTTACCCCTCAAAACGTAGAAGCCTTTGAGGAAAGGGTTGCAAGGGATGTTCGCGCGCCTCCCTGACCTTCTCCCAGACTGGCTTCACGTGGAAAGGGCCAGGTGTGCCCTGCTCTCCCCTAAGGTATCTCCACCTGAAGCCCAGCACTGGCAGTCAATTCAGTCTTCCAAGGCTTTTTGCACCTTAAAAGCAAGCTGGACTCCCCAGCAAATGTGCCATCATCTATTTCCCCCGGGATCTATGCCTACGTATGAAACATACCAAGAAATATGGCACAAAGAGACCATCATGTATTTCAGGGATCCTGGAACCTCCTTGCCTCCCCAGCTTAAGAGAACTACAGTGAGAAGTCAAGTATTCTCTCAGCTCACACACCCTCCTTCGAGTTCTCCTGTCTTTCCGACAATCCCATGTGCTTGTAACCTGTGCAACTCCAAAAGATGAAATTCTCAAGGTAGGGGAACATCGTGGCAGCTTTGACAAGCTTTTTAACCAGCAGGGTTCAGATGGGAAGTGTTTCTCAGAACACAATCCAATTCTGCACAGTTCCCTGGCCTGCAGGATAAACCTCCCCTGAGAAACAAGCAGCAAGCAGAAAATGGCAATACCCACCAAACCAAGCATCAATGCCAGTAATTTCATCCTCATTCATGTCTTTAAAGTTTACAGGCTCAGGGACATCGTAGAAGTAGGTGTCCTCAGCCATTTTTCAAAGCGCTGGCTCCTCCTCCTCCTCTGCCGGAGCAGGCCCTTTTCCAGCTACCTTGGAATGGATACCTGAGAAGCAAAATTTATGAGGTTTTACAGTGTGGCAAGTAATTCACATATGGAAGATTCAACTTAGGTTGTGCAATTTGTTTTTTATTAACTCCTAATGGATGTCAGACTCAAGTCCACTTTGCACAGCAACACTGTTACGTCACCATCATCCCTGGTTTGAAACCAAGGTGATCACAATTTTGCAACCAGCACTGCCAGAAAAGAGGCCAAGAAGGATGGGTGAACCCTAAAGTGTTCAACAGCAAGTGACATGGAACCATGGTTTGAAAAAAGTTGTGTGTGGGTGAGTGGGGGGCCATAACAATGTCACTGCAGAATATTTCGATGTGTGCGCTCTTTCCATTCAGCTAATATCTCTGTTAAGTGTTCTATTGTAGTGCAGGACTGTATACATATACTCAAGCGCAAACCGTGACTTTCCAAGTTACAAACAAAGCACCTAACATAAATACAGCCACAACACGCACCATCTATTGTAAAAATGTGGCTCAGGAGGGCCAAATGGAGTGCATGACCCAATCATGATGCAATAAGGTACCCCCCCCCCCCCATGCAGAGAGAGGACAGGTGCTTCCGGTCCTTGGATCCATCTCCGTAACAACTTTGGGAAGTTTAATGACTTACTTAGGTCACTGAGGGACAGGCAGGGCAGGAAGAGATCGACCTCAGATCAAAACAAACTAGGGAGACCATTAAGAGATCAAGAGGGGAACAGGATTTTTCATCTTAAGATATGTCCGTATTTTTCAGTCCATCCCTGGGTCCATGAAAAAAGCACCAAAGAACCCAAACTACAACAAGAATAACATCCATACTGCAAGATAAGATTGCAAGGGCATCTAAAATATTGTTTTTCAGTCACTGGAATATATGCCACCTGTAACTCAATTGCACATGTTACAGGCCATCTTCTACTGACTCCACTAGTTATGGTTTTCTGTCTGTGACCTAACACTGCAACACTGGCACGTCCTTTAATCCAGGGCTGTCACTCACTTCTTGTCAAGGGTTATTCGTTAGGTTTCTGTTCCTCTTCCATTTCTGAGTTTTAATATACATGTCATACGATGTGCTTGTGCCACCAACTTCTGACCTGTCATTTACGGTATTTATTTATTTATTTTATTTACAAGATTTTTTAGCCGCACCATTTACCCTCTGACCTTGAATCATTATGCTGCTGGCAGCAATCTTTCAGAGATCCCTGAACCACTTTCCCAAAAGTGCTGCAATGTAACTTGGGAGGCTACAGTGGGGCGCAGGGTCTCAGGGTGGGTCACACGTTTCTTGGTAGAAAGATAGGTGGGACGTAGGATATGAAAAGCTGAGTAACACAGACCTAGAACCATAAACACGGACCATCTTGTGGTGAAGCAGATCCTGTGAAACACACCGGACTTGGGAGCATGCACCAACCTCTCCCGTGTACACAGCTGTTTTGTACTACTGGCATGCTGAAGCCAGACAAGTCGCTGGATTCAGCTAGCTCCCAGAGCTCTAAAAACAGACAGCGAGTGTGTGACCTCTTTCGTCAACCGAGACTTAGATTACTGCCAGTTTATGTGCTTTTTACAAAGCTGGCTCCACTCATACCCGGGAAGGGAGCCCAGATATAAATTACAGCACCATTAGCAGGTACCACTCTAATTTATACCTCTCAGCCTTCCTGTTGCCAAGCCATGGAGCACTGCCACCGACCAGAGGGGAGAGGGGTCCGGCACAGGCTGGGTTAAGAGAAGCAGGAGGGTCACACCGCAAGAAAAGGCAGGTCTCCAAAACCATGGAAAATTTGGGACAAGAGCTCAAGGCACCCAAAAAGGAGAGGAAAGGCAGAAGCCCTTGAGCAGAGTAACAGAGCCCCAAGACTTATCTTGGGTGGAATAAGACCCCTTCTTAACCTCCTTGATCAGGATCAAACTTCTGTCAACACTACGAATGGAAAAAAAAACACCACCCGAAAGTGCGTCACTAACATTCTTCTCGCCCACTCAGCCCAACAAGTCAAACTGCCCAGCAGGCGGAGCAGGCATCATAGGACAGAAATGGCTGGTGCTGAGCTAGCCTTCTGCAGTCCCAGCGCCTCCCTCTGAAATGGAGAGTGACAACGACCATTTCATTCTCAAGAGCTGAGAAGGCAGCAGGAGGCAGAGCATTGCATCCACAAACAGGGAATTCCCTTGCCCCCATGGAAGAGCTTGGTTACCAGGCCCTTGGTAGGATGGGAGGAACATAGGCTGGCCCGTGGAGCACAGCTGCAGAAACAATGACGCAAGATGGCCAGAGGGCCGGCTCCTGCAGTCTCAGGTGCAGATTACCATCCAGGGACGGAACTCCAGCCACCAGTTGGGGTCAGCAGCACTGTGCTAGAGAGATGACAGCTGTTATGAGTCAAGTTAAGCTATAAATTGTCCCTCCAAGGTAGCCTTACAGGAGCCAAAGTATCACAACTTTCTCACCCTCCAGCTACAGTGGGGATAAAAACACAACTCACAGCATGGTCGGTAGGAATGTGCATTTTGGATTTGTTCAGACTACAAATACCATAATTTTCCTTTCTGGAAGCCCCACTTGCAGGACCCAGACCTTACAGATACCTAGCATGTGCTCACCTAGAGAGAAGGCCCAGCTGGCAGGAGTCATGCCTTGGACAGGGTCTAGCTTCCTGTTTGAAAAAGAATGTGCCCCGATGGCTGCTAGAAAGCTTCCCTTTCAAACAGGAAGTTGGGCCTGTTTGAAAGGCATGAAGCGTGCCAGCTGAGTCTTCCCTCCAGGTCTGGGTTCTGCAGGTGGGACTTCCAGAAAGGAAAATTATGGGATCTGTAGTCTATAAATCCAAAAGGCCCATCCCTAGAGGCTGTTGTGACAAGGATTACAAGAAAATGTCAGCACTCGTGAATGCTTTGGAAAAAAAACTCTTACTGGAACCAACAGTTATGAACGTTGATCCAGTCAAGCCACCTGGGTGACCTCTCTATTCATGTCAAATACAGCTTGTAGAATCAGGAGTTATTCTCACCTTTCAATTTCATTAGCACACCCATTTGCCAAATGGCAATTTTATTCCACAAACAGCTTAGCCTTCAAACTCAATCATTAACGCCACAGCTGATGCCAAACTCTAATTGCCAAAAGGAAAAGCCAACAACAGCTTTCTCAAAATGCTACAAGTAGAGTGAGCCATGTAAATAGCTAGATCACTGCTCTCTCTTTCTCAAATACACAAGCCAGAGTGAAGGTCCCAGGCTCAGTCAGTGGCCACTCAGAGAAAGAGAGGCGACAGATCACAGACCAATTGTCGGTCTATGACAAGAAGGCACCTCATGGCTTCCCAGTCATTCTGAACCTCCTGAAGATGCTGTTTCAGATTCACACTCCATAAAAATCAGTCCAATCTAAAAAGCTCCTCCTTGACCTGTTTAGCAGAACCGTGGGATGAAATGGGAGTTCCAAGCATCCCCTGGTCCATCCCCTAGACAGCTGTCTCCCAAGTTCAAGTCCAAGGCATTCGGACTGACACACAGTAGAATCTTCTAAAAGAAGCTGCCACCACAAGTTTCATTGGATATTGCCTTACAGTAAGTCAGCATAGCTAGGTCATGGCAAGCTTTTTCCAAGGCTTTGCTTGACTCTTTCATCATGGAACGAGCAGGTCTGCCTCATTTTCTCATTTTTGCAGGAAAGGCACTCACTACGTTTGCCTTCTAATCTAAGATGCAACCTGCACGACCTTCTGTTCAGCATCGTAGGCACAATCTTGGGGGTGGGGCTTCTCACAGGTTTTCTCCTTCATGACTTCTCACAGGAAACAACGACCTTGGTAGGCGAGTTCCTTGCTAAGGTTCTCTCCTCCCAGGTCCCTAAAAATTGACTTGACTGTCTTAAGTATCTCTGGTTGTGTTTTCCGTTACATTTCTAGTTGTGTGACTTTTTTTTTGTATGCTTTTAATTTTCCTATGCCAATAAAGGTTATTGAATTGATTGAACTAACATAATATGAACAAAAAAATGGAATGAAATCCATGCATGTGAAGCTGAAAATGTTTGTGAGATTATTGACACAGGAGTTCTGTAGGTTTTATTGAGGTCATTTCAAATATACCAAGCAGCAGAGATGGAAATGCAACTGCTGGACCATCATTATCTCTCTCACTCTCTCTTTTTCCCTTCTATCTGTCACCAGCTGGCAAGAATAAGCTGAAAATAGAAAACATTAACCTTGTGGTAAACAGGAAGGAAGGTTAGACTGGGCTTACAAAAAGCATGCAAGCTCAGTATAGTAGTGCAGGAATAGTAAAAACAAATCTGATTCTTCCAAATGAAAGACTCAAAATGAACAACCCAATAATGCAATTAACATTATTTATTTATATAAAATATTTTAGTCCCTTGAGGATTTCCTAACCTCATTACCATAATTAGCATTAACCCAATGCTATCAATGAATAGCTAGTGCATGAATGCCTATAAGTCTGCCAGTAATAAAAACAGTGTAGCTGTAAAGTAGCTGCAACCAATGAAACCATCATGCACACATTTTCTCTTTTGTGTGAACTAATTAACACAGGCATTTCACTGTCCATAGTTTCCAAAGAAGGTGGCCGTATTACTCTCCTAAACCCTTGGTGGCAGGCCAATAATTGCTTGCAGACAGCTCCACAATCTCCGACAACTGCTAACAAACAATAGACCACACAACACAAATACAGGGAGGGGGACCAAACCTGCTAAAGACCTCAATGCCAGTCTGTCCCCATGTCTCCCCTTGCAGCAAAATTCCAGGCCCCAACAATGTCCCCCATAGCATCAGAGGCTCATTCACTTTTTGGTCTGCTAACCACAAAAGCTCACACTGAAATAAATGTGTTGGTCTTTAAAGTGCCACAGCATTTTGGCTCTCCTTTCTTTTTCCCATTTAATTTTGCCAACAAGCTTAGACAGACTAACTCAGCTATTTCTTGGGAAATAGCCCCTTTCTTGCCACTTTATTCCTTATTTATAGTGACTATATATCACACCTTTGGCCAGAACCATCATAAGGGCGCAAATGCCAAGACAGGAGGTTGCAACAGACCATCGTTTCTTATGACACGTGAATCCAAAACTATGGTTAACTTCTTACGGAGAAGCCAAGATCATCTGCTAGCATTTGACCATAGTGTTCAGGCTCAGATTTCATGGAAAGCTACATTGTGAGTTTATTTTTATTTTATTTGTCTTATTTATAGGCCACCTTTCTCCCAATAAGGGAAATCAAGACAGCTCACAGTATTAAAAACAAGACAACTAAAAACACAATAAGTTATACATTAAAAACATTTAAACTATAAAACTGATTAATATACTGATTAAGATGACTTGGTGGGGGAAGTGGCAGTAAGTAACTCTAGGTTCCATGTCCTTCTAGAATTCTTGATTTCAAAGGAAACGAAAGCAGAGTGTAGCCACACATGTCTTCTGGATTTTAAAAAAGCCAATTTTAATAATCTCAGAACAAGGATAAGTAAGGTCCCATGGCAGGAGATCCTAACAAGGAGTCCAAGAAAGGTGGGAGCTTCTAAAAAAAGAAATTCTAAAGACACAACTACAAACAATTCCAACAAGAAAAAAAAAGGGGGGGAGGCGGCAAAAAAGGCCAGTGTGGCTTCACAAAAAGCTCAGGGAGGACCTAAAAACCAAAAAAGAGATTACAGGAAATAGAAAGAAGGCCAGGCCACCAAGGATGAATACAGACAAGTAGCAAAGAAATGCAGGGATGGCATTAGGAGGGCAAAAGCTGAGAATGAGCTGAGGTTAGGTAGAGACACTAAACTCGTGTCTGGACCTGATAACGGACTGGATGAGGGTTAATAAATTGAAACTCAATCCAGACAAGACGGAAGTGCTGTTAGTGGGTGCTTCACTGGACAGGCTGGAGGGCCATTTCCCTGCCCTGAATGGGGTTACGCTCCCCCTAAGGGACAGGGTCCGCAGTCTGGGGGTGCTCCAGGACCCCAGTCTAACTCTGGAAGCCCAGGTGGACTCGTTGGCCAGGGGCGCCTTCCTTCAGCTGCGGAAATTGTACCAGCTACGGCCCTACCTGGATGAGCGGAGTCTCATGACAGTTACACACGCACTGGTAAAATATCATATAGATTACTGCAATGCGCTCTACGTGGGGCTGCCTTTGAAGACGGTCCGGCAACTGCAACTGGTCCAGAATCGAGCTGCGTGGCTGGTGAGGCCGCTAGGGGACACATCAAGCCGATTCTGTTTAAATTACATTGGCTACCAGTTGCTGCCCGGGCCCAATTCAAAGTGCTTGTTTTGACCTATAAAGCCCTAAACGGCTTGGGCCCTGGATACCTGAAGGACCGCCTCCTTCCATATGAATACCTGAATATGCCTCCTTCCATATGAACCTACCCAGCAGTTAAGATCTAGCCAGGGGGCCCTTTTGAAAGAGCCGTCCCTCAAGGAGGTAAGAGGGATGGCTGGTAGACAAAGGGCCTTTTCGGCAGCTGCCCCCAGACTATGGAATGCCCTCCCGACTGAGATTCGTCTGGCAGCGGCGCTGATGACATTTCGGCGCCAGGTCAAAACCTTCCTGTTCCAGAAGGCTTTTAATTGAAATAATATCAACTGTGGGTCCTGATGGCAATTTTTAGAGTATATATTTTAATTGTATTTTAATTGTTTTATCTTTTTTACTGTATTTTAATTGTTGTAAGCCACCCAGAGACCTTTGGGTAGTGTGGGTAGCATATAAGTTAAATAAATAAATAAATAAATAAATAAATAAATAAATAAATAAATAAATAAATAAATAAAGCAATAAAAAAGCATTCTTCAGGTATGTGAGTAGCAAAAGACAAACAAAAGACATAGTGGCCCAGCTCCGCAATGGGGATGGGAAAATGATAACAGAGGACAAAGAAAAGGCAGGGGTGCTCAACTCCTATTTTAGTTCCGTCTTTCCCCATAAGACAGAAATGGGAAGTGCAAGTGGGGGGGACAGGATTGCAGCTGGAGATAGATAAACAAACAGTCAAGGAATACCTTACCACCTTGAACGAATTCAAATCTCCAGGGCCGGATGAACTGCATCCGAGAGTACTGAAGGAACTGGCTGAAGAACTCTCAGAACCGCTATCCATTCTTTTCTTGAAATCATGGGGAACGGGGGAGGTGCCAGAGGATTGGAGGAGGGCCAATGTTGTCCCTATCTTCAAAAACGGCAAAAGAGAGGAACTTGGGAAGTACAGGCCAGTCAGCCTGACATCAATCCCAGGCAAAATTCTGGAACAGATCATAAAGCGGTCATTGTGCAAGCACCTAGAAAACAATGCAGTAGTAACTAAAAGCCAACATGGATTTGTCAAGAACAAATCCTGCCAAACTAATCTGATCTCGTTTTTTGATCAGGTCACCTCCCTGATAGACAGAGGGAATGCTGTAGACATAGTATATCTTGACTTCAGCAAGATATACTTGACAAAGTGTCCCATGATATCCTGATGAGCAAGCTAACTAGGTGTGGGCTGGATAGATCAAGTGTCAGGTGGATACACAATGGGCTACAGAATCATAGTCAGAGGGTGCTTCTGCTCAGTCCTGGGCCCTGTGATCTTCAACATTTTGATTAATGACTTGGATGAGGGAGTGCAGGGAATGCTTGTCAAATTTGCAGATGATACAAAATTGGGCGGGATAGCTAATACCCTTGAACAGTGGTCCCCAACCTTTTCCAAATCACGGACCGGTTGGGGGTGCGCTCGTGGGTGGGTGGGCCATGCGTGTGGGGGGGGAGTGTGTGCGGGGGGTAAGGAGATCTGTCTCTGCGGCCTGGTCCTGCCAAGGCCGCGGACCGGGGTTTGGGGACCCCTGCCGTAGAAGACAGAAACAAAATTCAAAATGACCTTGATAGGATGAAGCACTGGGCCGAAAGCAACAGAATGAAATTCAACAGGGAGAAGTGCAAAGTCCTGCACCTCGGAAAAAGAAACCAACTGCACAGTTACAAGATGGGGGAGACCTGGCTCAGCAAAACCACGAGCGAGAAGGATCTTGGAATTGTCGTAGATCACAAGCTAAATATGAGCCAACAGTGTGGCTAGAAAAAAGGCAAATGCTATTTTAGGCTGCATTAATAGAAGTATAGTTTCCAAATCCTGCGAGGTGCTAGTCCCCCTCTATTCATCACTGGTTAGGCTTCACCTTGAGTGTTGTGTCCAATTCTGGACACCACACTTCAGGAAGGATGCTGACAAATTGGAACAAGTTCAGAGGAGGGCCACAAAGATGATCACGGGGCTGGAAACCAAGCCTTATGAGGAAAGGCAGAAATAATTGGGCATGTTTAGCCTCGAGAAAAGAAGACTGACCAGTGATATGATAGCACTTTTCAAATATTTGAAAGGCTGTCATACAGAGGAGGGGCAAGATCTGTTCTCGATCATCCCAGAGTGCAGGACACACAACAATGGGCTCAAGTTAAAGGAAGCCAGATTTCAGTTGAATATCAGGAAAAACTTCCTAACTGTTAAGAGCAGTACGACAGTGGAACCAGTTACCTCGGGAGTTGGTGAGTGCTCCAGCACTGGAGGCATTCAAGAAAAACTTAGATCATCACCTGGCAGATATGCTTTGATTGTATTCCTGCCTTGAGCAGGGGGTTGGACTTGACGGCCTTGTAGGCCCCTTCCAACTTCACTTTTCTATGATTAAAAACTCAGAAAATATTAAAAACTACCTTAAAAAATAGCACTAAGCGACTCAGTCATGACTGTTAAAAGCCTGCCTGAAAAGGTGCATCTTCAGCTCTCAGCTGAAGGATAAAAAGGAAGGGGGCCAACCTGACCTCCCGAGGGAGAGCATTCCATAACCTGGGAGTTGCCACCGAGAAGACCCTCTCTTGTGTTCTCATCAACTGTTTCTGCACTGGCAATGGGACCGAGAGGAGGACATCCTGGGACGATCTTAAGCACGGAGAAGGCTCATTTGGGGAGATACGGTTCTTCAGGTAGCCTGAGTTGCTAGGTCACTTGGAATTAAACCCAGTGCATGCTGTTGAAGCATACTCTGGCTTATTTTTTGCTGCTCAACCTCAGCCTTATCACATATTTCCAGGTGTCTGGCCCATTCTAACCTTTCTTCATCCTACCTAGAGGAATTGAATTCAATTGAGTCAACCGAGTGTCAGAGCTGCTCTAGTTGCCTCTCGGACGCCAAGGAAGGTCACTTCCCACCTACCCTAACAAACATCTCCAATGCAGAGCTATGTATAGGGTGTACCAAAAACATCTGGGAAGCCCCAGATCAGAAAGGCAAGATGCAAGCTTTATTTGCCAGCCTGGGAGTCTTGCTGGATTTGCAACATAATCCCTAGTTAATTCTGCTTATCCGTCATGCTTGATGTTGCAAGAGATCCATTTGCGGAACAGGGTCAGTCAAATGAGAGAGATAAAAGCTGTGCCAGGATTTCCCAGGCTTCTGAGCTTCCCCCCACCCCAAGATCCGTGTCTCCCTTCCCAGCAGCCCAAAAATAAATGCCCCTGACATCGTATGCCCTGTAATTCAGGCTGCACACACTCCAGGGGACATCAAGATGGAACAAGTTAAAAATAGGTGTTAAAGGGATAGAAGAGGATCAAGGTTGATGTGTTGAACTCCGTGCAGAGGAGAGCCACAAAACCCACCCAAGGCTCCAACAGCTGTTCTTCAGGATACCAGGCCCCAGAGATTCATACAGCACAGGAAAGAACACGAGGGGAAATGACTGACCAATATCCTTGCAACATTCTCATCAACTCCTCACAGCCAAAGACCTGGCCACACACTAAATTCTCTAGATAAGCTTTCAGATTGGGGGGGGGGGGGGGGGGAGAGACTCTTCATCAGGCATGATGATATTAAGAAAAGCTGGGGAGGGGGACTCATTATTAGACCACAGCAATCTGCACCTTATTGAAATATGTAATGGAGAAGATGATGCAGACAGCAGGCTTTTCAGGTGTTAATTCAGCCTGGATGCCTATTGTTTTGTTGGAAACCAAGAAGGCCATCAAAAATCTCCATTTTTAATCTAATGCCTAAACTATGGTCTGTAGCATCTTCCCTACTAGATTCTTAAGACAACACGCAGACCACTCTGCTCCTAAGGCCATCCCACTTTATGTAAAACTATCATACCACACAACATGGATTTGTCTTATGTCCAGCAGTTTCCCCACGTTTTGTTTGAACTTGGCTACTTTTTAGGACTATAGCTCACTGAACTACAACCGCACCAGAATGGCCAC
Organism: Intellagama lesueurii; assembly: GCA_037013535.1. NCBI lineage: Eukaryota > Metazoa > Chordata > Lepidosauria > Squamata > Agamidae > Intellagama > Intellagama lesueurii. Next base: position 240,401,050 of record JBAJHW010000004.1, on the reverse strand, counting down.
TGATCGTGCTGGCTGGGGAATTCTAAAATTTCCAAGTCCTGCTCCTATGCCTGAAGCACCCTGTTCCTTTCGATAAGGTGTACTTCTATTCTCTTGCACAACATACATTATACAGTTAAGGGGCTAGATACTCCCAACTGTTAACTTTCTTTCCTTCTTCAATCTTGACAGGCAGCCCTGACTAGAACGTCTTATTTGTACTGTCAGAACACACTGGCTTGTATCGCCATGGCCAAATGAGATATCTTTAGGAATGTGTGTGGGTGGTGCACTAGCCTTAACTATAATAGGTTCATGACCACAGCTGAAACTTGGTGGTTCATGACTGACTCTTCTGGACGAACTAGAGAAAAGGGATCTGTACTGCAAATCCTGCTGGCAAGGGGGCTGATACTTCCTATCTGTATGCATCACACATCAGGGCATGTTACACGGGGGGGGGGGGGAACAGTCCTCCTTCACTGCAGTGGATCTTATGCGATGTTTTGAACAGCACAAGAAATTCAGTGCATACATGGGAGCATTTTGTCTTTCTGAAAAGGGAGAGAAAAACATACTGTTTTGCCCCTCTGTTTCTTAGAGAGCAAACAACTTTCAGGTGACACACTGTTGCACAGTTTGTCTCAAGGAACACAAACACATTTAGCTCCCTATTTGGAATTTCTCACTCCTATGCTATGCCTTTATGCCAGCCAGCATGAATTTCAGGTGCTGATTCCCCTCCCCACCTCCCAGTTCTGCACGCCTTATTTTTTTTCCTCTGACACCTTCAGTTGTTTGTACTTCTGGACTCCAGGGGACTGTCAATAAAGTGGCTGACACCTTCCTGCCGGGTAAGAATAATCAGGTTTGGCCTACACAAGCACAAAGCTCTGAACACTGGAAGTAAGGAGCAGGGTTGAGTTGATTTAAATCAATTTGATTTTTTTTTTTAAAAAAGGATTGATTTTTATCCACCTTGGTAAGGAGTAGGTTGAAGTGAAATCTGAACACCTGTAACAACACTCATTTTCCGAGACTGCATGCTACCTCCAATATCAATTTCTTTAAGCCTTGTTCACTTTCCAGCAGCACTGATGATTGTCCTCAAAGGATGATTCTCCTTTTACATTTGGCTTCATAATTTCCTGCTTCCCTGGAACAAGAGATTCTGGTGGCATGGGTTCCTACCATCCCCCCCACCCCAATTCCGCCATGAAACTCATCAGGTGGCCTTAGACCAGCCCACCACAGCAAAGATACAATGCAGTATAGAAGTGTGATATTTCGGTATATTATCTCATAGACAACACACACACGTTCTGTGACAAACTAAGCATAGCTTCAGACAGTCAACCATCTTAGAAAAATATTTTGCTTTGTTTTACAAGCATGTAAAGATTCAGGACAAGTAAGCCATGAATATTATTTTATACAATGCAGAAATATCAGTTTTTAAAATTAAAAAAAATTAAAAGTAACTTCCGTTGTTCAATGTACAAACACAGTAATGTTTTCCCTATGGAAATCACCATCTGTTTAAATACGCATAGCTAACATATTGTTATCTCTAAGGCAGCAGTCTTACACCAGACCTGGGGACGGGTCCTATTGAGCTTAACTGGATTTGTGCTTTAACAGAGAGGAACAGAATGGAAATGCACAGAATTGCAGAGTTTTAAGCATATTTAGATGCCTGTAAACCTCACTGAACACAGCCAAACATACCTCCAAGTAAACAGGAGTAAAACTGGGTTCTACAACACAGTTCCCATCAAGGTAGTACACCTGCTTCTGGTTTGCATGTGGCTGATTAAATTGCAATTGCATGCAGAAAACTAAAACATCAGGACTCAAATGGCACTGCTATCTCAACTCTTTGTTCTCTGTGTTGAGAGATATTCAATTATGTCAGCATGTGTTTGCAGAACAAATGGGAGTATGGTCCAGTCGCAGGCTTACCTCCTCATTGAGAACTGTGGCCAAAGTCACATCAGTGTAATTTCTCTCTTTTAAAAATAATGTTTAGAACACACACAAGAGATGAAAATTTCCATAACTAACAAGACTGGCTGACTTTTCCAGAAATCTGGGGATGTTCAATTTCTTTGTGGCCAAAGCTAATTACAAGTCCCAGGAGATTCAGAGCAAAATGCAACCTCTGCAAAGGCAGGGTGAGTGTAGCCATGTATGCAAAATGTCCCTCTTTCCATCCCCTCAGTCTTTCCTCTTTTTCCCCCCTTTCAAGGCTACCAAGCTTTGTGGTATCGCTGGTGGCCTCACTTTTGCTTAGGTCGCAAGCCGTGTGTGGGCCCAAAACACAAGCTGAAGGCTAATCCTGTGCCTCTACCTGACCACCGTTAGAAAAACAAAGACAATGTATGGCCTGCCCCACTGAGAAGTCGAAGAGAGACATACACACGACTGTCACAGCACACCAAGACATGCAAAGCCTCAGACCTCCTTTAAGAATAAGCCTGCCCTGGCAAACAGTTGAACAGCTGGCCCTGGGTGCAGAAGTGGGTACCAACAAGCAAGGCAGAAAAGCCTGTAATAAATAAATAAAGTTGTTTTATTTGCCTCAGTGTGTGTGTGTATATGTACCGTGTTTCCCCGAAAATAAGACAGGGTCTTATATTAATTTTTGCTCCAAAAAACCCAGTAGGGCTTATTTTCAGGAGATGTTTTATTTTTTTTTCCATGTACAACAATCTACATTGATTCAGATACAGTCATGTTAGACTTGGCTCTTCCACCAGGCTTTCCCTGAGCATTAAGTTTTTGAGATTTCAGCCTCCCTTTTACCATCCTTTTTACCATCTTCATAGCCATCTGTTTTAATTTATCCCACTGGTTGTCGTATTTGTTTGAATGTATATATTATTTTACTTTTACTGTGTTGTTTATCTTGTTGTTAGCCGCCTAGAGTGGCCTGGTTGCCGGATGGTGCGGGGTATAAATAAATAAATAAATAAAATGTTATCTTCTGGTGGCTGCACCAGGGTGGAGGGCGGGGTTTCACTTAACTAGGACTTATTTTGGGGGTAGGGCTTATATGACCAGCATCCTGAAAAATCATACCAGGGCTTATTTTCAGGTTAGGTCTTATTTTCGGGGAAACAGGGTATGTATATGTATGTGCATACGTACCTACGTGTGGGTATGTATGTATAGTATATGCACACATATGTATGCAGGTATGTAAACACCCTTGCAAACCCGGCCAGCCTCTTCGGCCGGGTCTGCAAGGCACCAAGTCCTTCTCAACCGGGCCTCTGCTGCCTCCCCCGTTCCTTCCTCCCCTCTTTGGCTTCGGCCCAGCCTTTTTCCTCGGTTTTCAGCCGGGGGGGGGGGGGGGGCGTCCAAAGCAAACGGCCAGTTTGCGCCCAGCAACCCGCCGGCCCCTGAGCCCTGCCCTTTCTCCGTGGCCTCATGGTTACCCCCCCCCCCCGCTTGAGGGTCTCCTCCTCAGGAGGAAGGCGGCCTGTAACTGAACGAACACACACACACACAACATACACACACAAGTGGGGAGCCCTCCCCTCCCCCACTTCCTGGCGGCCTGGAACCCCCGGCCTGAAAAAAAACGCTGCTTTGGGCCCCGGGGCCCTGCTCGGTGAGAGGAATTGTTTCCTTTTTTTGTGGGGGGGGGGAATATTAGGGTCCCCCACACTAACATTTTTGAGCCTGACTTCTTTTATTAATCTTTGGGGGGGGCCTCCTTAATTAAACGTGCTGCTTTGGGGGGGGGGTGTGGACGATTTCTGTGCCCTCAGGAAGCTGCCCTTCCCCCCCCCCAACCCGGCGCTGAGGAGTAATTGTGAGGGGGGGGGAGAATAAAAGAGGCCGCCGGACCGAGGGGAGAACCGCCTCCCCTCCCCCCATTCCAAACCTGAGGAGGACCCGATTCCTTCTCTCCCACACCGAACTCCCCGAGGGGAAGGAGATACCCGTCCCCCGTCCCCCGTGTCCGCCACCGCGCGCGCTTTCCCGGACCCCTCACCTCACTCCCGGCCGGCCGGCTCGACGTCCTTCGCGTCCCTCCGACGCCCCCACCCACCGCCGTTGGGACTTTTCAAATTTCTCCCTCAATTCCAAACCAGCCAATCATCGCCCGCCGGGCCGCCCCCCCCCTCGGGCGCGCCGATTGGTCAGACGGCGGAGAGCCACGGGGGGGCGGGGCGCCAAGGCGTGAACTCCCGGCCACGCCTCCCCCTCTTGGAGGAAACAACGTTTACGGAGCGAGACTCTTTTTCCCTCCCAGAGACCCTTCGCTCAGCGGGCCGCAAGGGATCCTGGGAGGCGTAGTTTGGCAGAGAAGAGAGGAGGAAGAGGCCGGCCTAGAAAGAACCCTGAGGATAAACGACCACGCCCAGAGAGGGTGGCGCGCGTGCGCACGCCAGCCAGTCCCCTCGGGGTTCCTTCAATTCAGGCCCGGCCCTATGGATGGCGCGGACTACAGCTCCCATAATGCCCGGCAATAGGTCTTGCTAGTTTGGGGTTCTGGGAATCAAAGGCCAAAACAGAGCCGGCGCGGCTTTCACCTATTCCGCCAAAGTATCCTGGAAACGAGGCAGAGCCAAAGGGGCAGCCGCAGGGGAAGGCTGCTGTTTTCCCTATTCCTTGTGCTTTTTACCCCCCCTCGTATTGTGGCCTGGATTTTTTTGAACCATAACAGACAGAAATCCAATCCTGAAATGGGCTGCATCCATTCATTCCAGGGCACCCCTAGAGATGTAAACAGGGACTAGGGCTTTGTGGCTCCATAGGCAGAATAAGCATCTGGTTTTCGATTTATTTTCATGAAATTAAAACCCGCTTCTTCCTATGCCTATGGAGCCACAAAAGGGTTTTCTTCCCCAAAACTGATTTCAGCAGAATCACCGTTTTCCTAACTTGGAACTCATTGCCTCAGCGAGTCAAAGATACTCTTATCTTGATTCAACTTATTGTTCAACCCTGCCATCTTTTTTCTTTTAGGTGAATGTTCATTGATATTATTTTTATCTGTTTAATTTTATATTGGTTAATTTATACTTTGTCTTGTCATTCTACTGTTTTGTTTCATACCCTGTTTTATGCTATGTAAAACCGCCCAGAGTGGCCTGGGTTGCCAGAGGGGCGGTATATAAATCAAATAAATACATAAATAAATAAAATAAAATAAAGCCTAACCTTTCGTGGAGTGGCTAACAGAAGTTTTGTGTTGATTTTTAAGTCCTTTACCTCTTGCCAGAGAACAAACCTATCCATTTTGAAGGAAATCAACCCTGAGTGCTCACTGGAAGGACAGATCCTGAAGCTGAGGCTCCAATACTTTGGCCATCTCATGAGAAGAGAAGACTCCCTGGAAAAGACCCTGATGTTGGGAAAGTGTGAAGGCAAGAGGAGAAGGGGACGACAGAGGACGAGATGGATGGACAGTGTCATCGAAGCGACCAGCATGAATTTGACCCAACTCCGGGAGGCAGTGGAAGACAGGAGGGCCTGGCGTGCTCTGGTCCATGGGGTCACAAAGAGTCGGACATGACTTAACGACTAAACAACAACAACCTCTTGCCAGGATGTTCATCTTATCAGAATTTTGAACCTGGAATAAAAAGGGAAACCAAAAGTATTCACTTTTGTGTGAGCATTTGTGAATTGCAAGCCACTTCTTCAGACATACTGAATGTTCCTTTTTAAGATGTCACAATACTTATGTATTTGTTGTGATCACTAGTGTTAATAATGCACATCTCATGTATCCCTCTTCACAACCACATACATTGTGGGTAAACATTTTGTGGCCTCAATATTACAGTATATCACATAATATATACACACAGCCATTAATGTCTAAACCTCTGGCAACAAAAGTGAGTACACCCCTAAGTGACAATGTCCAAATTGGGCCCAGTTAGCCCTTTCCCCTCCCTGGTGTCAGGAGACCCGTTAGTGTCACAAGTCTCAGGTGTGAAGGGGGAGCAGATGTTCTCGCTCTCACTCTCTCAGACTGGTCACTGGAAGTTCCACATGGCACCCCATGCTAATGAACTATCTGAGGATCTGAAAAAATGAATTGCTGCTCTACATAAAGATGGCCTAGGCTATAAGAAGATTGCCAAAACCCTGAAACTGAGCTGCAGCACGGTGGCCAAGACCCTACAGCGGTTTAACAGGACAGGTTCCACTCAGAACAGGCCTCGCCTTGGTCGACCAAAGATGTTGAGTGCCCATGCTCAGCGTCATATCCAGTGGTTGGCTTTGGGAAATAGACGTATGACTGCTGCCAGCATTGCTGCAGAGGTTGAAAGGGTGGGGGGGTCAGCCTGTCAGTGCTCAGACCATACGCCGCACACACTGCATCAAATTGGTCTCCAGGGCTGTCATCCCAGAAGGAAGCATCTTCTAAAGATGATGCACAATAAAGCCTGCATACGGTTTGCTGCAGACAAGCAGACTAAGGGCATGGATTTCTGGAACCATGTCCTGTGGTCCGATGAGACCAAGATAAACTTATTTGGTTCAGATGGTGTCAAGTGTGTGTGGCGGCCACCAGGTGAGGAGTACAAAGACAAGTGTGTCGTGCCTACTGTCAAGCATGGTGGTGGGAGTGTCATGGTCTGGGGCTACAAGAGTGCTGCCGGCACTGGGGAGCTACAGTTCATTGAGGGAACCATGAATGCCAACATGTCCTGTGACAAACTGAAGCAGAGCATGATCCCCTCCCTTCAAAGACTGGGCCGCAAGGCAGTATTCCAACATGATAACGACCCCAAACACACCTCCAAAATGACCTTGCTAAAGAAGCTGAGGGTAAAGGTGATGGACTGGCCAAGCAGGTCTCCAGACCTAAACCCTATTGAGCATCTGTGGGGCATCCTGAAACGGAAGGTGGAGGTGCGCAAGGTCTCTAACATCCACCAGCTCTGTGATGTCGTCCTGGAGGAGGGCTCCAGGGGCAAGCTGTGAAGCTCTGGTTAACTCTATGCCCAAGAGGATTAAGGCAGTGCTGGAAAATAATGGTGTGTTGCATTATTTCGAGGGGACAGCACATTTATACTGTTATACAAGCTGTATACTCACTGCTTTGCATTGTAGCCAAGTGTCATTTCTTCAGTGTTGTCACATGAAAATATATACTAAAATATTTATGAAATGTGAGGGGGTGTCCTCACTTCTGTGAGATACTGTACTGTATATTCGATATGTCTGAAGAGGTGAATTATAATCCACAAAAGCTCACACTGAGATTTGAGTCTAGTGACACTTCTTTTTCCACGTTTTTGTTATACATCATAAAAATTCTGCCTTTCTTTTCTCACTGAGCACATGCAACTCACTCTGAGGACTTGCCGGGGGGGGGGGGGGGGAGAAAACAAGGCGGCCAATGTAAATACAAGAGAAAACCTGTTCCTTGTTCTGCTGCCAGCTTCCAGCTTCAAACCAGAGGTGTTTCACCAGGGCTAAGTTCTGCTTCTATACATTCACTTTAAAGAGCCGTAGGACCACTAACAGGTCCTCTTTCCCAGCTTCCTGACTCTCCTTTTCTACCATATAAAGGCTACCCACCCGCCTTCCCCCGCAATATTTCACATGCACATATGCAGCGGTTGCCTGGAGCAACATGTGTCATGGAGTCTGGTACACCTTAAAGGTGAAACAAGCTTTTTGGGGGCATGTTTTGCCAAACTGCGGCCCACTTCATGAGATGCATAAAGTACTGCTGGCTAATTTGCATGCATCTTTGAGCAGGTGTGCCAATTAAATGAACTGAATGTGAAGCACAAGCATCAAGCAGTAGCCGTGTATTGACATAGACATCCTAGCACGTGGTTGTTATGCGTTATCTTTTCCCTTCCAACTTCTGGTAACCCTATAAATTCATGACCACCAAGGCTGTATCATTAACAGCCTTGCTCAGATCTTGCCCTAAAAGCTACAGCTTCCTTTACTGAGTCAATTCATCTCATATTTGCTGCTTCTTTTTGATGCTGCCTTTAGCTTTCCCCAGTTTTATTGCCTTTTCCAGTAAGTCTTCTCGAGAGGTGCCCAAACTACAATGACTTACGTTTCATCATTTTTGTTTCTATGAGTGAGTTGATTTGATCTGTAGAACCTACTTATTTTTTTTTTCTGGCAGCCTCTAGTCTCCTTAAAGCTCTTCTCTAACATCAAATTTCAAGTGAATTTAATTTTTTCCTGTTGGCTTTCTTCACTGCCCAGCTTTGACATTCAAACATCATATCAGGAATACCACAGAACAGATGAATGTGTCTCTAGTGTCACTTCCTAACAGTTGAGGAAAATTCTGTCCTGGTGGCCTTCCAAGTCTCAGTCTTTTTCTGAGTTCTTGGTTGCTGTATACAAAATCTTTTAACAATTTCAACGTTTTCATTGTCAACATTAAAGTAATGTAATTCTTTAGTAGATGTGATTTGTGTCTTTTTTTATATTCAACTGCAGTCTTGCTTCTACATTTATTCTTTCAACTTCATCTCGAGTCATTTCAAGTTATTGCTGCTTTCTGACAGTAAAATAATATCATCTGCATATCACCAGAAAATCACCGCAAGTCACACACCCTGAAGCTTTTGTACAATGAAACAATTACACAGGCAAGGCACCATTTGAATTGGAGTGGTTAGAAAAAAGTAGAAGCCCACAGCAGAGGGTGTGTGAGAGAGTTGATTCATATTGTCCTTTATGTCTTGTGAATCATTGAAAAATATTTTGAATTCACCCACGCCAACTCCAGAACTCCAGATCAAATTGCAAAGTATTTTCCAATGTAGCTGCATGCTTAGATGCATCCACTCTCTTTCCGAACAGTTTTCAAGGGAGAGCCCCACGTAGAGCGCACTGCAGTAATCCAAGCAGCCTGTAATTTAGGCATGTGTCACTGTAGCCAAATCACACATCTCAAGGAACGGATGCAGTTACAGTCCAGCAACCTCTGAAAGTTTGCATATTTCCCTTCTCTATTGTCCAGGAGAAGTGATGTGACCTCGTGATGTCCAACTGCATATAGGGAACGAAGTGAGTGTCAGAGGAAAAGTTTTATTTTTCCGAAACAAGATCATTATTGCCATAAAAGCCAATGTTGGCTCCCCACCTGACTCACTGATTAACATTACCTTAATGAGGGCTAGCAGGTCAGCCAGCTATTTTATTTTTTTTAATTTTGCTCAAGAAGGGTCCCTCTGTGCAGTTATTAAGGTACCAACAACTTCCTATATGGTCTCTTCAGCAGCTGGATCATCTATCCTGCTGCTCATCTAGTTGTTTCTTTGCTGCTTCAGTTCCCCCCCCCCCCCAAAAAAACACCTTTCAATTCTATGTCTGATCATTAAATCTGCCAATCACACTTGCTATAACTGGAAGCATCATGGCTCTGAAGCACAGCAGACACAGCCTTGTTATGTTATATGCCATGAAGTTACTTCAAACATAAAAGAGTCCTTATGAATTTGTGACCTCCGAAAGCTGCTTCTCTTAACAACCCTCCTAAGGTCTTGCAAACTCAGGGCCACGGATTCCTTTATTCAAACAATCCTTCTGCCGTTCGGCCTTCCTGTTTCCCCAGCATTACTGTGTTTTTCCACCAAGTCCTATACTTTTCCAGAACCTCTTCACTTATTTATTACTTGTATCCTACCTCTCTTCTACTCCATGTTATCGCCACAACCCTGTGCTGTAGGTCAGGCTGAGTTAAGCGTCACCGGACCAAAATCACCCGGTGAGTTTTCCATCTGCCGATGTCTGGGTTTTAACCTGGATCTCTCACTCTAAGATTCAAACCCACGACACCACACTGTGTTTTCCTCATTACAACACAAGTTCTGTATGAGCTTAACTCTGGATGAACTCCCTGTGTATGAAGGAGCTCACCTTAACATATGTCAAATTTAAGGAAAATTAATTTTTTTATTGCAATAAATATTTATCCCGCTTTGCAGTGCGGTTTCCCAACCTTTCTTTTCTGACACATCTAACTGCCACACCTTATGGAGTCCAGCAGGCCGAGGCCAAGAGGCAGTCCTGAAACCAGCAAAACCAGGAGCTGGACAGGGGACAGATGGTGTTTTTGTCTTCCGTGTGGGATGGTCACTCTCGAATTGGCCTTCTCAGCCACATGAGATGCTGTTCCAAGTCCTCCATACAGAGCATGTTACCATAGTCTCTCGAGACTGAAGGATGCCTAATCCTATGGAGTTGGAATATATATGGGATATGTATTTGGAAGTACCACTGTATCCAGTGGGTATGAAGCGCTCAGTAATGGATCAGATCTGGGTGGCAGATTGCTGCTCTGCTGCTTTGGAAATGTGCCTTGCTAAAGAATGTTATGGGAGACAGATTCTGGTGCATGGATGGAATTGATGCTCACGTAGCTTTTGCTGGGATTCAACGTTCAGCTTTATGCTTCCTAAATTCTCAGCATAGCATGCATTACTTAAAACGGGGGGGGGGGGGAGAGAAGCAATTAAAGCTACCAATTCTGCAAACGTGATTTGTTTTAGTGCTTTTATCTCCTGCCGAACCCAAGGCGGCTTCATATAAAATTGACCCTGATCTTACGCGTTGTTAAGTCCCCTTTTGGGTTAAATTATACTGGAAAAAGCCCACCGTTCGGGAACGTCCTATTATTGCCCCTCTTGACCATCATTTCCCAAACGTCCGGCGGTCTCATTTTCCCAAGCGGTTCCTGCGCTCAGCCAGAAGGGGGCGCCAGTGCCTTTCCTTGGGCTGCCAGCTTCTCAGTGCGCAACCGCATTAATTCCGTGGGCGAGCGTCTCCTACGCGGCCCCGTTATATTTTTTCGCATGCGCACTACCGACGGTGGGACCTTGAAGCCTCTTCCCCCCCCACATGTCCGAGGTGCGCATGTGCGGCACCGGCTCGAGCCGGAGCTGTGATTGGCGCATGCGCATTTCTCTTTCGCCCGGCCGGTCAAGGAGCAAGGCAGCGCCAGCGGAGAAACCGCCGCCTGCTGGGCGGGAAGAAAGCCTGGCCGTAGCCGCTGAAGGGCCCGAACCCTTTCGGGGCCCTGCTCTTGGCGGTTCCTCCATCCCGCTTCGTCCCCGAGATCGCCGGTCACCGCGGCCGGTGAGGAGAAGCGGGGCAGGGGGCGGGGCTTCGTCGGTTTCTGAGGTAAGGGCGGGGCTGGAGCAAGATTGACAGGCGCGCGGCCAGTCAGAAAGGTTCGACTCGGGGAACGAGCGGGTCCGCCCTCCCTTCTCTGTGATTGGTTCAGCCTCAGGGGGGGCGGGGCTAAAGTGCCTCATTTGAATGGGAGAAAAATGAATGGGAGAGAAAAAACGAGGAAGGAGTTTGGAGGTTCAGGAGCGGAAGTAGGAAGCGTTACTTTTTATGAACTACAACACACACACACAAAAGCGAGGAAGGACTTGGAGGCTCAGATGCAGAACTGTGAGGAGTTACTTTTGCTGGACTACAGCTCTCTCTCTCTCTCTCTCTCTCTCTCTCTCTCTCTCTCTCACACACACACACACACACACACACACACACACACACAGAGCTGGTTGAGAGATTCTGCAAGTTGTCGCTCAGAAAAACAGTTCTGCTCCAGCCTGCCTGACCAGCGAAGGATCGGGACCCAGGTGCTGCGCCTTCCCTGGATGTTAGGCAGTGCGAGGGGCAGAGGGACAGCACCGAGCCTGGGAAAGGCCGTTACTTTCAGGATGACAGATCTCAGAATTTCTCTTCCCCTCCCGTTCCCACAGACACGGTGTCGCTTAGGGCCATTCTGGGATCTCTAGTCTACAAGAAGACACTTTTTTTCAGGCTGTGGGCTAACAGGGGAAGCCCTCTGGGTGACCGAGTCAGGAGGGATCTGAAAACCAGGCCCTGCCAGGAAAGGTGGAGGAAGGAGATGCTTAGCCGGCAGAAGAGAAGGTGGTGTGATGCTTGGAGGGCCGTCGCAGGGAAGAGGGAGCGAGCTTGCTTCCTTCTGCTGCCGAGGGTCAGATCCACTACAAGCCATTCAAAGGGTCAAACAGGAGATTCTGACCAAATCTTGGGAAGCGTTTCCTAAGAGGAAGAGCTGTGAGTGGGATGGACCTCCTTGGAGAGTCTGTTTTGGGCCAGGAGGTCTGAAACCTCATGGGGGGGGGGCAGGCTCCTGGAGGGTTTTAAAGAGTGGCCACTTAACGGTGGCTTCTGGCCTCCGTGGACTTGAGGACTCGTGGGACCGTTTTCCGTGACAGGATTCCATGATTTCCCCATAAATTTCAGGGATGGGGGGAGCTGTTGTGCTCTGGCAACAAAAATAACAGATGTGTAGGACCTTGAGGACTAGCAAACCTCTCCTAGACTGCAGCCCATTTTGTGAGTGTTCATCGGATCAAGCTTACGCCATATAAACCTTGTTAGTTTCTCACGTGCCACCAGACTATCTTTGGCTCTCTAAAAGAAGCGATCTGCCTGGGGCTTCTAGAAAGCCTGCTGGCCGACGTTCCTCTTTCCCTGGTTGTACTGCAATTAATTAAAGCTTTGCCCGGGTGGAAGAAGCCTGTAGGGTTCAGCTTGGTAAAGAGTATGCCCAAAGCAGAGGGGGGTAATAAGTATCTGGAGGGAGTGGAAGGGGCAGGGGGAAGGAGTGGGTGAGGGGGTGAAAGGGAATCGAGCCGTTTTAAGGAACTGGACAGGGCATGAAGGGGGAAATGGGACAGAGAAGGACCGTGCTGTGCCTTGTAATCTGCATAATGCTTTGCATTCTCATTAGTCGTGGCCCTGCGTCAAATGGGTAAAATAGGTCACTGTTATGCCTTTGTTATTCTTTATTTATACAGTATGCTCGGTGTACGTGGTCCTATAAGAGTGGCTTGCCAAAGACACCTGTGGATGTAAGCCAGGAGAGCCTGCCCTGCCTGCTGTCTACATCATGTGCCTAATGTAGAGTTACGTGATGGATCCAAAAGGCAGACCAGGATTGACTCCAAGCAGCAGTGGGCTCTCCGCCACCCTTCTTAGCCCTCCTCACCGAGTGCCCCGAGGAGATGTCAGGGAGCAAGCAGGCACCTCTCTGCATGTAAAGTATGTCTTCTGCCCCTTCCTGCCAGACTGTGTCTGCTTCCTGTTTCCTTATTAAACAGTTCCAGGAGGAAGCTGCCTTAGTCTGGAGGGAAGACGCCACAGGCTGAGCCGCCTGCTGGATGGTGCAGACAAGGTCTTTCTGTGGGATGTTGCCTCCAAGCCCCTGGATGTGAACTGGCTTCTTGTGAAGCCTGTCCTTAGTTCCTCCACCTCTGAAGGAAACCTGAAGGCAATGGAGTGGTCCTCCAGTGCCCATCGTTCCTGACCATTGCCTGTGTTTTCTGGGACTAATGGGAGTTGTAGTCCAAAACATCTGGCTGGGGTTCCTCCCTCTGCCTCAGACTGTAGAAGGGAGCTTTCGGTTTTCTGGAAGACTTTGCATGCGGTGCCAGTAAAGTGCAGTTAGAGTAAACCTCACAAGATATTGGGTCAGCAGGGAAAGCAGGCGGAGTCTCCCTCACAGGAAGGGTGATGTAAGTAAACATTGAGCAGTGGAAGAATGATGCGGGGAAGTGTGGGTGAGAGAGTCCGTGGGCAAGGGGAACCTTCCGAGGAGCAAAAAGAGAGGAGGGTTTTAGGAGCCAGTGAAACCTCTTGCTCCAACAGTGCTCAGCTGCCCAGGCGAAGGAAGGCTTTCGGGACAAACCCACAAGCCATTAGCATCCTCTGTCTAACTGGAATAAAGCTTCAGACACCAGAAGGAGGAGCAAGGCCCTTTCTCTACCCCAAAATACCCAATATCCCTTATAATCATAAATGTATCTGCTCTGCCTTGAACCCTCCCTGTTCGTTGTTCTTGCTAACGCAAGCAAAACCCTGATGGATCCAGCCAAGGATTCCTCTGGCCCACTGTTTTATTCACACATCAGGATAAGCAGCTTTATCTCTGCGAAGGCTACAAGCCGAGTATGAACTGTTCCAGATAAATCGTTCCAAATTTCTACTTGTAACGCGTCTACATTTTAATTATCCCAACCTTTTTTAAAAATTATATACACCTATTTGTTGGTTACATTTCTATTCCCCCTGTTTCTCCGTTCTCTCTCCACTATATGTCCAAATTCCTCACTTAATACTGAGAATTCTGACTTATTGTAACCTTTCTCAGGGTTTTCTAGTATAAAGTGCTCAGAAGTAGTTTCCCGGCACCAGACTTCTTAGTATTCCTTTTTTTAAAAAATACACCTGTCGGGGCCTTCATGTGGTGCGATAGGATTAACATTTTGAAAGGAAGAGAGTTCTGGTGCAGGAAATTAATTTCTTTCCAATTACTTCCTTGCATCACAGCTCGCTTCTTTTCAAAGTGTTAATAGTATGTGGGGCTGCCTTTGAAGACAGTTTGGACACTTCAGGTGGTTCAAAATGCAGCAGCCAGACTGGGACCAGTGATAGAGAGCCTATAACGCCCCCACTACAACAAATATACCGCTACCAGTCCATTTTCAGGCCCAATTTCAAAATGCTGGTCATATGATCTATAAAGCCCCATACAGCTTAGGTCCAGGCTGTCTGAAGGACCGTTTCCCCCCCATATGAGCCTTTTCAGCCTTTAAGATCATAAGAGGAGGCCCTCCTATAGGCACGGCTGATGGGGACACAAGAGAGGGTCTTCTCGGTGGCCGCTCCGAGGTTATGGGATGCTCTCCCTCAGGAGACCAGCCTGGCCCCCTCCCTTTTTTCTTTCTGCCGGCAGCTGAAGACCCACCTTTTTGGGCAGGCTTTTAATAATTGAGTCTTGCATGTTGATTTTTAGCTTAGTAAATTTGTTTTTAATGTTTTAATCATTTCATATATTTTTTACTTCTTGCGGTTTAATTCCTTTCCAATACATCATTTATCGTGTTTTTAATTCTACCTGTTTTAACGGAGTGAGCGGCCATGAGTCTCCTCATCAGGAGAAAGGTGGCCTGCAAAGGATACTAAATTTAATACAAACCAACACATAAATAGGACTGCGATGCGTGAAGTCCCAGGTGTTTATCTAGGGAATCCTCTCTGTCCTTCCTGCAGCCCCACAGGGAGAGGCATCCTTGTGGCACACGGGGAACTCAGGTTGACCGCACACGATCCCCGCGAACGAAACGCTTACTTTTGATTCCAGTTCTGGAGTGACTGTCCCCCCTCCCTCCCTCCCTGCCAAGCTGGCCCATTTTGCAGGCAAGAGACTTCACACCCGAAGTAAGCATCCACTGTGGAAGCTGAACCGGGCTCCTGTGATGCAGAATTATGTATTTTTGAAAAAAGGAAAGTCCCCTCGGCGGTAGCGCTCACTTGGGGTGCTCTCCTGAAAGAGGGCCAGGTGCCTGGGCCGTCGGCGAGGTGTGGGAGGCGTCCTGCCCTGGCGGCTCCTGGGTCGGTCCCTTCTGGGTGCATGTTGATTTCTCTCCCCCGGCGGCATCTCTTCCTGTTTCTGCCCAATTTTCTCCCCACGAAGAGTGGAGGCAGGAATGTTGGGCATCGGGCCGGTTCTGTGAGGGGCCTTCAGGGCGTAGCACGGCCAGAGGGGCTGCCAGGGTCCCGGAAGACCGGGCTTGGGAGATTCGGGTGTGGAAGGCCCAATGGGCCAAGGAGGCCCCGGGAATGGGGACTCTCAATGAAATACCTGGAAGGCCGGGGTGGGTGGAAGAGCTGGAGAAGAGAGGAGGGGTCCGCACAGATGTGGGTGCGGGTCCTGGGCCTGCTCATGTGCATCGGGGCTCTTTCCTTCTTTCGGGAAGTGAAGTGGGACCCCCCCCTTCCCCTGTTGTCTGATCCCAGCTACGCTTCCCTTGATGGCAGCGTAGACGCCGGCGGGGAAAGGTAGCCAAATCCCGTGAGGACAAGGCTAGCCTTAGAGCAGAAGAACGAGAGGGAGCCGGCCTCCTCCCAGAGGGAAGGATGTGGAGAACGGCGAGCCGGATGTGCGCGCCGAGGCCGTGCTCTCGAAAGCGCAGCGAGCGAGGCTTTTAAAACAAAAAGCCAACAAACCCGAAACTTCTGAAGAAGACGCCGTGAACTGGGAGGGAAGGGGGGGGGGAACCCACTGCCCCCTCCCCGGGCCAGAGCCTTGACATTTGCAGAGCGCCTGCACAGCTGGGGTGGGTGGGGGTGGGTGGGGGCTTGGCTGGAGGGGGCGGGGCCAGTCTCCAGAGGCGGGGCCCCGAGGATGACAAGGAGGGTTGGCGGAGCCTGGAATGTATCCCTGCCTCCCACCGCCTCCAGAACATCCTCACGCCAGAGGCAGGCGGCAGAGTTCCCTTCTCCGCTGAGATTCCCCAGCTGCGAAGTCGGCCTCCCGTCCCTCTCCCAGGGGGTGAGTACGCACCAGATCCGTGGGACCCAGGACGTGTGCCGCCTTCCCCCCCCCCCCCCCAGTTGCTGCCGCTGCCCGGCTCAGCCGCCTCCCCTTCTCGGCTGAACCTCCTCCTCCTCTCCCCAGACAGGGAGGAGAGGTGGCTGGTGACAGGAGAGGGAGCCAGCCACCATCCGCTGATTCTTCAGAGTCATCCGACATCAGGTTGGGTCCTTTGATGTGCAGGGCAGGAGCGCTTCCTGCTCTCCACCCCTCTGCCTGCTGGCTTGGTGCGTAGGTTCCCTGGCTGTGCCTAAAGTCTGCCAAGACTTGGCTCGGTCTCATGTGTGACTCATCCCAGTTTGCGGTGGTGGTGGGTGGCGGGGAGTCTGTGCTCAGAATCCTGCCCCCCCCCCGAGCGTTGCCCCCTCCTTGGGTCAAAGACCTTTGGCTGCTCCGCCTCCCCCCCCCCCCCCCCCACGCTTTACCTTCAGGACTGCAACCTTTAAGCGGTTAATACCTAAACGAGGACTTGGAAAAAGCCAAAGGAAACTCTCGACTTTGCTACCAGAAGGGGCTGCAGGGAGGGGATGGAAAGCCAGCTGTTTTTCCAGTGCAAAAATGGAAAGGCTGAGTAATAAAACTCCCCCGGCCCTCGGCTGGCCTTGAAGTCCCAAGTCAAGGTGATCTCCTGGCCAGAGCACACCTGAGCCGCTCCCCCAAAGTTTGGTCGTTTTTTTCCATTTTGGCAGCCCTGGGCACCCCAGACTTTCCTGGCTCTTGGGAAAGGCATCGCCTGTGGCTCCCAAGGAAGTACGCCGAGGAGCTTTCCTGTAGGACTTATCCCTTTAACTTAAAATCAAGAAGCGCTTCGATCAGGGAGGGAGCAGGAGGGAGGAGATGGCGAACGAAGAGGGAGGGCTCTCCACGCTTCACTGCCGAAGCCATCGTCACAAGCGACGGAGCCGCAGCACTTGATCAAGGTGGCAGAGGGAGCCCTCTTGGGTTTCTTTCCAGCCGCCTGGTTCTCTGCATCTTTTCAGCCTGGCAGGCTGCAAGATTGCTCCAGTCAGAGCCGGTTTGGCATCCAGAGCTTGTTCTGAGATGAGGCAAAGGGACCACCGGCCTGACAAGCGTCTGCCCCCCCTTGCACACAGCCTTGGGACAGAGGACCTGACTGGTGGGACCTGAGTCTGGTAAAGCAGGGCTGCTTGGACAGGGTTGTGGGGGGCGGGGGGGGGGGGAAGCCCTGTCTGAATGGTTTAGGGAGTAAAAGCAAAGTGGGGAGGAGATGAGCTTGTCGGCCGCTCAGTCGCTAGCCTGGCTCTGCCTACGGATGAGCTGCAGAGGTGCCGATTAAATTTTGAGTTTCCCCGAGGTGGGAAGGGGCAGTTCCCGTCCGCCTGCCAGGGACTGGAACTGTCGTCCAGTTCTTTCAACTGTTCTCTCGCTTCTCTCCCTCTCTTTCTCTGTGCTCTTTCTCCCTTGAAGCTTTCTGCTTGGCCATCTGGATGGTTGCTACCAGAATGGAGAGGAACGGAGTAAACCTGGCTCGGTAAACCTGCAGGCCAACTGGTGTGTTCCAGACCATGGACTCTCTGAGACAAGCTGAAGTGTGAAAATGTCGAACGGAAACAGGGCGCTGGTGGTAGACTTTATTTCCTACAAGCTGTCGCAGCGGGGCTACAACTGGAATGAGATCGAGGGGGAGACGGAGAACCGGACTGAGCTGGCGGAAGACATGGGCGGTGTCCTCAACGGGAGCCCCTCGTGGCACCCCAGTGCCAGCCCCGTGGTCAACGGAGCCACCGGGCACCTGAGCATTCTCGAAGGTCACGAAGACAACCCTCGGTGGGATGTGAGGCAGACGTTAAGGGAGGCAGGGGATGAGTTTGAACTGAGGTACCGGCGGGCGTTCAGCGACCTGACCTCCCAGCTCCACATCACCCCGGCCACAGCGTACCAGAGCTTTGAGCAGGTGGTGAACGAACTCTTCCGAGATGGGGTGAACTGGGGACGGATTGTGGCGTTTTTCTCCTTCGGAGGGGCCCTGTGCGTGGAGAGCGTAGACAAGGAGATGCGAGTATTGGTGGGACGGATCGCCAGCTGGATGACCACGTACCTCACTGACCACCTGGACCCGTGGATCCAAGACAACGGCGGCTGGGTAAGCCATGGACAGAAGGGCACAGGGAAGCTGGGCAGGGGGAGCAGCACCTCCTTGATTGAAGCGCCAGAGAGAGCAGTTTTTATCTGCAGTGGCTTTGGGTGCCAATCCTGAGGATGCTGAGCGAGAAAGAGACCTGTCTGGCATCGCAGGTGGCTGCTGGGAGGCTCCCTGAGGGGTTGCTACCTCCATGACCACCTTGGTTGTTTCTGGGAGTTTGTTCCTCCAAGAGGGATGGAAGCATCCATGCCTCTTCGCTGAGTGCCTGTTCCTGCCATCTGCAATCGAGGGCCTTCCCAATGGGTTGGATTACCACTCCCATCCTCCCCAGCTGCCGTGGCCAACAGCCTGCTGGTTGGAGGGATGGAGGGTGTTGTCCATCTTATCCAGAAGAGCTGGCAATCGCAAGGCTTCTCTGTTAAGGTGCCTGTGAAGCCCTTTTTGTTGGAAGATGCAAGTTGCCCATGGGGGGCTGACTTGCCTGCAAACCCTGTGCTATTTTCCCTGCTAACCCCTTGCTCATTGAGGCTAAATGTACTTTTTCTTTCTTTTTTGCATGCACTGCAGACATGCATCTCTAGGGTTGATGGGGTGCCAGCTGGTATTTTGCCTGTTTCAATCCATCACTTTGTTCATTAGAATGTTCTTGTTTCGTTAGAACATTCTGCATCCCACAGCCCATCGAGCAAAGTTGCAGAGATGCTTCGTCTTGTCTGTGCAACACCATTAGGTACAGAAAGAGAGGTCCTTACCCCGTGGCTTCCAGGGAGCCTCATGGTTGAGCAGGGGGTTGAACTGCCCCTTTCCCACGTCCAACACCACGTGCTGGATGGGTCAGCGTGCCACAAGGGGTTTTCATCGCAAGGCTCCAAAGCTGTTGTTCAGAATCGGGGATGATGGAAGAAGTCAGCCCAGAGATCAGCTGGTTGCACAGCCCACAGCCTGGCATGCTGGTGGGGGGAGGGAGCCAAGGAACAACAAACCCTTGAGTGGCTACTAGGCTTGACATCTATATTATTATTTTTTCTTCTTCTGTTAGCCCAACTCAGGGTGGTGACCAACACTTGCCCTCCCGGTGCATGGAACTTGGTATGTCGCTAGCGTGTCTCTCTTAAGCACTGTGAGAAGTCTGTGGAAAAGGTTAGCTCATGCAGTTGATCCAGTGGCTGTCAGGACGTGGCTTCAGAGGCCCCGGGTGTGTTTCATTTGGGTCTGGTGGCTCCCAGTGTTTCTCCCCCCCCCCTTTTGCTTGAAAGAAGGTTCCGTGGTCACCACAGCTGTGGTTTTGCACAAGTGTTCTCCGCCTGTGGTGAGGCATGGAGTGTGATGGGGTGCAATTCAGGGCTGACACGGAGAGCGCGCATTCACATCCTAGAACCCAGGGCCTTGCTCTGATATAAATGTCTGTTCTTGAGTTCCGGAAGAGAAAAACCCATTCGACCAGACCTTGTCTTTCCACGGACCATATGTGCGTGGCAGAGCAGCCCGTGCGGTAGGCGAGCAAATTGATGACCTAGCTGAAACGAAGTCTCACCCTTAGCTGAGTACAAAGCAGCTTTTATCCCTGTGGTTGCCATTTTTGTGTCTGCCTTATGTTAAAGTTGGTACGAGGCTTCCTTATATCTTTGCCCTGTTTATCTGTATCTCTGTTGCCAAGAGATTGGCAAGACTTGGGCATTCAACCCTTCCCATCCCAGGTCTGCTGTACATCGTTCAATTGAGCCTTTACAATTATGTCCTTTACCTCTTTTAGCTGCGTTGCCAAGTCAGGGATTGGAAATACTACTTTAACAAAACAAAACAAAACAACTACTGGGGGATTATAGTCCCCAGAAGTAACATTTCCACCCTCTGTGTAAACTTGAGGAGACCCTTGGCCCAGCCATAGCTGCTGCTCCCACCCAGAGAGCCCTCTGCCTCTGTCCAGCAGGGCTGAGCTGAAAGTGTGGTGCTCAGTGGCAAACGAGGAGCCCGCCAGGATGCTGAATACATGACATACAGTACGTCCTGCTTTTCCTCCGCTGAGCTGTAGACTGCACCCCGTGACTCTTTTCCCCACTTGATTCTTACAACAACCTGGCGAGGTAAATCAGGCTGAGCATTTCATGACTTGGTGAGGACTTGAACCTGGATCTCCAGGTGTCTAAAGTAAGTTTTCTCCCCGTTTGCAGGACAAAACTTTTGATCCACCATTTAAAAAAGAGCATGCCCCTGTTGGATTATTGCTCCTCCTCCTCAAAAACAATCACCTTGTGTTGCATTCAAGCCAGCCTCCCTAGGTTGTCAGCCCATCAAGGGCTTTTCCCATTTAGTTTTACCTTGCGTGATCAGCTGTAAGAAGCTGGCCTTCTCCGTTCTCCTTAGGTGGTCAAAGGATCCACCTGGCTCAGTCAGTGGCTCCACACAGCTGAAATGACTGAGTGTCTAGAATGCTCTGAACTGCCCAGAAGTAAGTGTGGCCAGCGAGGGGTAAAAGGGAAGAGAGATGTATGAGCCTGCAGTGAAATCCAAGAGCGGGACAGAGCTGGGTTGGGAAAGCAAGAGAGCCGGTGGGGGTGGGGATGGGGAGGAATATTTGCCAGGTATGCCCGGAATGCACTTGTTTATTGGGGCCCAACCTGAGGTGTGCCTGCCCAAACAGACCAAACTGGTTCCTCTTTCTCTTTGGCCCCCTTAGTGCTTTCCTGTCTTCTCTCCTGATCCCCTCCTTCCCTCCCTCCCTCCCTCCGTCCCCCCCCACCCCACCCCCTCCAGTTCCTGTTTGCGAGATTAGTCCTGGGCCCAATGGAGATTTCCACATCCCAGTCGCTCTGGTGACGATTGGGTTGTATCCTGGAGACCAAGGCGATAATGTAATCTGATTTTGTAAACGAACTCCCTGGGGGGATTTAGATTAAAGCACTGATGGAAAGTCACCACTGGCCCCTGCTTGACAGGAGAAGGAGGCCCCCCTCCTCTTTCCATCCCCCTCTTAACTTGTCCCTCTTCCCCCATCCCCACCCCCCACCCCACAATCTTTTCCTTTTTGTGTCTGAGCACAAATGCATTGTTTGGGCAAGTATCTGTTCGGGCAGCCGTCCGGGAGGGGTGCCCGGGTGGCCAAGCCAGTGGTCCCTGCTAGTCAGACCTCCGCTTGCCTGCCTTCCCTGGATTGTAGCCCTCTCCTTCACCTTTCTTGAAAAGTATTGGGAATGAGTGGGTGGAGGTACGGCTGGCTTCAGTGGTGGGGGAGAGAGGTGTTGAACAGCAGCAAGAAGCACCCAAAGCTGGGCAGAGCAAAATTGCACAGCCCAGGCGGGCATAAGTTACACCCTCTTTTGTTATCCTGAAGCAGGTTAAGAGCAGGCAACGAGGCCCCCTGCATTGCCTGCCCGGTTTGTCCAACAGACTAATCCCACCTTGTTCAACCCACCTTGGTGCTCTCTAAAGGTCTTGGATTCCAACTTCAGTTGACTCCCGGTTTTACCTGAAAGGCAGCATGTGTGTTCTAAAGGAAAGAATGGTTGTGGAGTTCTTGAATGCTTTGTGCTCAGCCTCCCTTCCCCACCTATAAAATGGGAATATTAGTAATCGTCTACCTTACCGGTTTTTTTTTTTTTACAAAAGAGGCTATGGTTACTGGAAAACAGTCAACAGACAAAAGCCTAATGTGGCCTAACGGGTTGCACGTTAACATGGACCAGGAAGAGCTGGGTTCAAATCTCTCCTGGGCTGTGAAGTTTTGGCACCAGTTGCGTTCCTTCTTGTACCTTAACTCCTCAGTTAAGCAGCAGATTTGGTTGCCAGCTGCTCTGTTTAGCAGTTTCAAGGCCACTTTGCTTCTCCACCCAGTTGGGGCAGCCACCCTCTCGCTTTGCGAGTGATGCTTTTCCCTCTGGGAAAGTCAGGTGCTGCACACAGGAACACTGCCATCCCGGGAGCAAGAAGAAGCCTCCCCTTGGCCCCATGTGGAGGATCTCCCAGTAACCTGCAGGGAGCACAGCCTTCCCGTTATCCCAGCAGGCCTTTGGCTAGTCATAATAACAAAAAGCTGGCGGATACCAGGGTGAGCGAGGAACAGATGGCCAGTCAGGGCTGTGCAGAAAGGAGCAGGCGTGAGCGAGTCTTAATATTGCAGCAAGCAGGGGCAAGGGATTTAGGCAGCCCCGAAGAAGTGATTCTGCAGAAAGGTGTGTTGTGCCCCCCCATGAGCAGATGGCATGCCAGCCTCTCTCCTCTGGATCCTTGCAGGATGCAAGCCCTCTTCTTTGCATATAAGGAAAAAGTAGTGCACGTTCCTGTATTAATGTGGGGTGTGCTGCTGGTTGGAACGGAACCGCCGTTTTTGGTAGCAGTCCCTCCGTTGTGTTCTTAGACTGGAGAACCTCCAGGATAGAGAGCATGTTCTGTTTTCCCCAAATGCCCATGGCGACTCTAGTGCCAGCCTTCAGCTCCTGTGCATATCTCTCTCTATCTCTCTCAGTTTCTTTCTCTCTCTTCCTCCCTCCCTCCTTCTTCCTCCCCCCCCCCCCCCCAACCAGCCTTGGTCTTGTTAGCCTGGGATTAGCTCTCCCTTGGTGCCTGGGGAGCAGCCTTTGCCCGGCCCTTTTCAGACAACACTGTTGTGGGAAGGCGGAGGGCGTAGCTGGCAGGAAGGACCCATGGAGAGGCCTGCAAGTCCTGGCAGGCCTGGCGTTGGCAGAGAGCAGAGGAGAGAGCTTCACGAGCGGCTGAGCATTGCAGGGCTGGGAGGCTCTGGGGAGGGAGCGCAAGGCAAGGGTAGCGGCCGCGGCATACTTCAAAGGCGCTGCCAGGATATAATTCCTGGACTTTACCCACCTGGGAGAGATCAAAGTTATTCCCACGTGTGATAGATAAGCAAGGGCACATTGAGAGGTGGTCAGCTGGGCCGGAGCAGGGGGGACGATTCAGGCGGGGTTCCTTGCCCCCTTTCTTTTTCTTCCCCTTGCCAGCTTCTCCTAGAACCCTTTTGAGGCATCCGAGGAGGCTGAGGCGGTAGGAGCTGTGTCTCTCTGTGCCCTCGGCTGGATTTATGGAGGTGATGGAGGGCAGAGTGTAGCTTTCTTGGTTTCAAGTGTGGTGCTTCTCTCTTCTTTGCTGGAGAGCCTGTTAAAAAATAGCAAGCCGGCTTCAAAACAGGAGAGGCCGACCTGCCTAAAAGCAGAACCTCCTGCTCCTGCCTGACCCGAGCAACTGGGAAGAGGGAAAGCCAACACACCAGTGCTTCCAGAAACATTTGGAGATGTTGCAGAGTGGAAACAGTGGTGGCCAGTGACGGTGTGTATGTGGCTGTTTTTGCTTGCTTGTTTGTTCCCGGAATCAACGTAAAGACATAAAAAGAGTTCTGATGGACCAGACTAAAAGCCCATCTGTTCGCACCGTGGCCAACCAGATGCCTCGGGGAAGCCCACAAGGACAGCGTGAGCAGAATTGCACCTTGCTCATGCAACTCAGCAACTTGTATACAGAGGCAGATGGTCTCTGATCCTCAGGGTGAAATGTCATCATCATTATTAGAAGCCATCCTATAGCTTTATCCATCTTGAAAAAGGAGGACCCCAGAAGTCCAAAGGAAGACTTTTGGAGCCCCCAGACTCAGTGTTTTCTTGGTGGTCCTCTTGTTTCCCTTTCTGTTCGTATGCAAGAAGGTGTGTACCAGGTGTGTCGGTGATCTGGATGACTTAAGCGGTGTGGCATGATGGACTCTTCATAGCTTCTAGCACCCTTCAGATGGTTCCACCAGGAACACCCAGTTTGCTCAAAGTTCACACCCAAAGCAACCCATTTACTCCTGGCCTATTGATCTGCCTACTTGCTCTTTAATACCTTTCTTGTCAAATGAGGCAGTGCTCTGTCTGTTTGGAATCCAACTTGTCTGGCAGGGCACACCCATGGGTTGGGGCTCACTAATTTACATAGTAACTTTGCAAGTCAAAGATCACATCCATTTTGCCAAGAAAAAGCAACCACTGTGGCCTATATAGAAATGCAGTGTCCATAAGGAAAATCACTGCTGGGAACACATAGGGGTGTTGAGTGTCTGCATAGCCCAACAGTGTGCTGCAGCCCCTGGGGTCAGAGGGTCATGCCATCCAAGGGTCCTGGAGATCGGTTTTGCATCCTCTCCTTTGTTTATTTCTTTATTGCTACATTTATTCCCCACCTTTCCACTGGAAAATTGTATTCAAGGTGGTTTACAAGCTTCAAAAAATAATACAAACTATGAAACCAAATTCTAAGTATAAAATTATGCAATCAGGAAAAGCCAACGCCACGATAAATACCATTTCAAGCAATTATATATATTAATACCACTAAAATTAACAAAGAGTACATTAAAAACATCACAAACAGGCAGGTTAAATCCCATTCATCAGTTCTGAAAATAGGTGTTTTTGCTCCCATCTTAAAATCAGTCATTTTCACCTTTCCTCTCTTTGCGTGCTTGTGACTTGTATCTGAGCATTCCCTGACTTCAACAGTGTTTTTTCTTTTCTTTCTTTAATTTGTGGTGCTAAAGGCATCCTATTTCTAGCTGTTACATGGTTGTGGTCATTATATCAGATAATATTTTTTTCCTCCAGCTGAATCCATAGTTCCTTGGCTTCTTCCACTGCCAAATGTAGCGTGGAAAACTACCTCCTCCGTTCCTCGAGATGTTTAGCCTGTAGGGTTACACAATCATGGAAGTTCAGTTGTGCAAGTGTCTCCCCACCACTCACCACCCCATCCCTTTCCGGTTGACTCCTTTGCACGACTGTCACGAAATTGATTCTGCAAAGGACAGTCGGTAGGAGGGGAGGCAATGCTGCTCCGTTGCCTTTGTGCGCACACAGAGCTTCTCAAGAGGATTCTGGCCACAGCTTTCTCCAGGTCTTAGAAACTAGGCCCACAGTGGTGTTGAGTCCCGCAGACCCATGGACAGCCATCCCATCAGGGGCTGAACGGGACTGCTAAAAGGCTTTTCTTGTTTCTCCCTCGCTCTCTACACCTTTCCGCTGACTTTTCCGATTTTCGGACGAGGAGGGAGAGAGCGAGCCAGTGGTTTCAGTAGGGGGGAGGATTGTGAAGTAAACCTAAACTCGGCTGCAACCTTCTCCAGTGACTTTTGTACATGCTTCTGTGCATGATCTGTCTGGTGCTACTCTTGCCACACTTTTCAGAGGGCCACATACTGGCAAGACCTCATCGGTGCCCTGAGTCAGTTTGACGTGTCAAGACCACAAAGGCCGTTTTTGTGTGGTGCTTGCGTGCCCGTGTCCTGGCAGATCTGCTCCAGGCAGCGTCTTCCTTTTGCCTCTGAGGAGCCAAAGGTTTGAGTCTGGCTTCCCAGGCTTCAGGATCTGGCTGCCTCCGAGCCAGGCCAGGGGCAGACCCAGCTGTAAGCTGCAGGTAATGGCAGGCAGCGGGACGGAATCCTCCGTCTCTGCTCTGTTCCCAGGTTTGGCAGCCGCTCAAGCCCGTTCGGAAGTGGGAGGGTTTTCTGTCGAGTGCTTCAGGAAATGCCGATGGAATGACTTCCCCCAGCCATTTCCTTTCCCAAATAGCATTCCTGCCTCAGAGAATGTGAGAGATGAGAAAGAACCCATTTTTGCAAACCAACCTCCTCCTGTTTTGTCTGTAGCCTCCGTATGGAGGCCCTTGTTTTCCTGGTCTGGGTGGCTGCGTTTTTGCACAAATTCTTTTTTTATTTTATGTACTGCGACCCTGCTTTTAGGTTGGGAGCCCTGTGAGTTTTGTGTGGCTTCGCTGTAGAGACACTTTTCGAGGGTTATTGTGAAAAGAATACTATTCTCCCTTCCTCCAAGTCGCAGAGGGAAAGAAGAATGAATGCTTCTAAGGATCTATCCCAAAGATTGCGTGATGATGCTTTCGCCGCAAGCAGATCCTGTTTGTCTCTGTTGTCGTGGGGTGCTGACTGAATCTGGGCCCCCGAACTGGAGCTTTCTCTCCTGTGGTTGCTGAGATGTGGGGGCTGGTGTAGCTCTGCGTGTGTGGGTTTCATTCACAGAGCAGAAAGCGCTGTCTGCCTGGCACGCCAGCCTTGTGCCTCGGAACGTGACGTCACTGGCCGTTATATAACAAGAACGTGAACACGCTCCCTGAGCCCTGGGGGCACCCAGTGGGGGTGGGGGGCAGAGCCGAATGCCAGTTCTGAGCGTTTGCTTTCCCACCCCCACGCCATGGTTGTCTTAAATTATTAAGCAAAATCTAGAAAGCTGTGAGCGTACCGTCTCCTCTCTCGGGTGCTGATAACATCGCTCGGGAGAGCTTTCTTCGGGGTGGGGAGACCAATTCGATGCATCTTTGCAGCCATGCAAGAGAGCTGCTGTTGGCCTGGATAATTCACGAGATGGCAGCCACTGCAACCACCGCGGTGAGCCGGCCGAGGCTTCTCTGAGCATCGTTGGGGCTTGGCTCAAACGGACATTCCAGTGGGTGTTCAGAGTGTGGCTGGACACACATGCGGCGGCTGGACCGAAATCTCTTAAACTGGCTAGGTGGAGCGCTGATCCCACCCTAGTTGAGAGGCGGGCCAGACATCGATGGATTTCCTGGACCGGAATGTATGGTTCCTTTTGAACTTCACATTGTGACAAGGCGCCCCTGGCCAGGCCAGGCCGGTGCGGTGGCTGGGTGACCACGACACAGGCCAGCGGCTTGTGTCCCTCTCTGCCTGAAGTGCTGCTTAGCCCGCATGGGACCTTGTTCAGTCTGTGCACTGGCAGTGGCAGCATCGTCGTCACAGACACACACACTCCCATCACCAAAGACCTTTTTTGAGTGCGGAGGCCTGGGTTTGAGATCTGGTGCCTTCCTCTCTTACCCTTTGGCTCCCTGACGGTTCTGCTCGGTGCTCAGCCTGCTGCGCCATGGAGCCGCCAGGTCCTCCTTGAATATTCTCGTCATGACAAAACAGGATAAACACGCCCCAGATGAATCAGTCAACATTGGCAGCTCAGCTCCCAGGTGGAAGAGGCGCCCTGCTGAGCTCCCCCCCCCCCCAGTGGATCCCAAGCCTCTTGTAATAAGGACGACGTTTGTGGAGGGCCTTCCAAGCTCTTTGGGTAACCCTTACAGGAACTGCTTAGAGGCAAGGCGTTAGTCTCGTCATCATGCCTGTATTGAAGGTGGGGCCTGAAGCTGAAGCAAGGGGTTCAACTGGAACTACCCTGCAGCTTTGTGAATGAGGTGACATTGGAAAAAAGGAACTTATAGAGTCCTGCTCCTGGCCGCAGTATGAGACACATCCGTCACCCACCGAAGAAAGCTGATTGACTCAACCGGATCTTGACAATTGCTTGAGAAAGCCTACATTATTATTATTTTTTCCAGAACATCTCCCAGAACCTCCAGCCAACCAACCATGCTGGCTGGAGGAATCTGGGAATGGCCGTCTCCCAGCGTAATGGCTTGGGTCTTGGCACAGATTATAATGGGTGTTCAGGGTTAGGGTTTTACTAGCGCACTCCCAGACCTGGCACAAGCATGAGGAAAGGGCACAGCATTTCTGCAGCCCCTTCCCTATCGCTTCCCAACGAGACCCGCAGGTCTCCTTGGAAGCAAGTCTTGTCTCGAAGGAGGCCTTAGCCCTCTACTACTCGTGAGGCAGAGACTTTCAGGAAGCCAGCCCTCACCCTTCCCCTACCGACACCCTATCAAGCAGGGAGGAAGTAGACCGTTTCTAAGAGAGGCAGGATGGGTGCGGGGCGTTTTCCAGGGCACAGTCTGGAAGGCTCTGTCCCCCTTGGGTGTTTCTTCTTGTTGCCCAGCTGGGTGTGTGTGTGTGTTACACTTTGGCACACAAGCAGTGCAGCTGGGGTGTGTGTGTGAAGGGGAAGCATGGAGGGTTGGGTGTCGGAACTGGGGTGTTGGTTGACAGATGGTGCCAGCTGGGGGGTTCTGGGGAGCAGGTATGATGCTGGGGAGGCAACGTGGCAGAGGAACTCCTCGACCGACAAGGCTTGTGAGGTTGCTCGCCTGCAATGGCGAGAAGCTGGCCTGACCCAGTTCTTGTGCAGAAAACAGCAGCTATTTTTTTTTGTATTTTTTGAACGTTGGGCTTATTTTTATCCCCCCGTTTTATTTTAACTAGACTGAGCACCAGAGAAGAGCAGAGGGGGGGGGGGGAGGACAGCCTCTGGGCAGCAGGAACA
The DNA here is from genome assembly GCA_037013535.1 of Intellagama lesueurii. Taxonomy (NCBI): domain Eukaryota; kingdom Metazoa; phylum Chordata; class Lepidosauria; order Squamata; family Agamidae; genus Intellagama; species Intellagama lesueurii. The sequence continues at coordinate 240,372,435 of JBAJHW010000004.1, read as the reverse complement.
CCCGGCGCATCTCTTCTGCGCAGCCTGTTCATCCGTGCAGTTCCACGTGTTAGCTCCCGGGAGCCGGCTCACGTGGACTTTGCCGGCACCATCTCTCAGGATTCCCGTAACGCCACTCGCTCGCTGGCTCGGCTGCGGCCTCTCTGGAGAGGGTGGGGTGTGTGGAAAGGGTTGAGGAGGAGCAAAGGGGAGTTAACCAGGCTGCAGCCCACATGTCTCTGGGGAGGGGGGGGGAGTTCAAGTCAATGTTTTTCCCTTCTGAGGCGGGTAGGGAATTGCAGCTTGGTTGCAGTGGTGCTTGGCACCCTGTGGACTGAGCACCAGCTGGTTCCGGCTTTAACCCTTGTGAGCCTGGAACCCTAGCTTCTTTCTGTGGCCAGTTAAAGTTTTGGTTGTTTGGGTTTATTTGTTGGTTGGTTTGCATCTTCTTCAAGAGCTGTTTTCTTACATTCCTTTCAGGAGTCCCGAACAGCCTTCCCCTACCTGGTCCCCTCCAGGTATGTTGGACTTCAGGTCCCAGCAGCCCAGGCCTCGTGTGTTTGAGACTACAGTTCTCTGCCCGTTTGTTTTGCAATAACCATCCTTGAACCCCTGTAAACATGTCTAGGGCTGAGCTACATGCCTGTGGCTTCTCAACCAGAGCCACGACTCAAGCGGGCTCCTGTGGGCTGGGATTAAATCGGTGTGGTGGGGCAATGAAGAACAAAGTTGTGTTCATGCTACTCTTCCATTCCAGAGTAGTCAGGGGTTTTTAAGCTGAGGGTGACTTCAGGGACTGAATCATTCATGAAGTGACAGCTTCATGTGAAATTTACAGGAACTGAGGCTGAAAGCTACACCCCCAGCGCTCCAGTTACATCACCTGAACGAGCCTTGTGACAGCTTACAGAACAAACAGTAAGTTACCACGGCAGTCTTTAAGGCGCAACAGGTCTCTTTGTCCTTTGGGCTGCAGCAGATCAGCATAGCTGCCCCTCAGGGCTCAGGATGTACTCTTTTAGCTAGAGGTGTGCTGCTTTGGAATCAGGGACGTGGTGGCACTGCAGGTTAAACCGCAGAAGCCTCTGTGCTGCAAGGTCAGAAGACCAGCCATCATAAGATCGAATCCACGCAACAGAGTGAGCTCCTGTCGCTTGTCCCAGCTCTTGCCAACCTCGCCGTTCGAAAGCATGTAAAAATGCGAGTAGATAAATAGGTACCACCTCGGTGGGAAGGTAGCGGCGTTCCGTGTCTAGTCGCGCTGGCCACGTGACCACGGAAACGGTCTATGGACAAACGCTGGCTCTACGGCTTGGAAATGGCGATGAGCACCGCGCCGTAGAGTCGGACACGACTGGACTAAATGTCAAGGGGAACCTTTACCTTTACCTTACCGTGCTGCTTTGGAAGCTTGGAGGAAAGGTGCTCTATATGTGCAACATGGAGGATGGAATACAAAGAGGATCCCCACACAGAGACCCCCTTGCCGACCTAGATGGAAGAACTCCATCATCCTCTTAATACTTTTAATTTGCCCAGATTTTGTAATATGTAATATTTTTGGCGACTTCCGCTTCCAGCTGAAACCAGGAACCATCTCCTTCCCTGAAAGGCTTCGAAGAGTTCACTGAGTGACTGGCAACCTACTATCTGCAGGAGTGGAGAAAGACAATTGATTCTGTGTTCGCTGGGGTGAACCTGATAACATCACACCTCAAAGTGTTGGTTCGAATCTTTAGTCTCCATCTTGGAATGTTAAAGGCCCGGCAGCTTTGAACCACTGAGCCAGCATGATTTGGGTGCTTTTCCTTTTCTTTCTTCCATCCTCCCCCTTTGCACCCCACCCTCTGGCTTTTAGCACTGGCCAGCCTGATGCAGAGACTCCTGCAGGCCTCGGTGGCTCACCTTTCGATGGTACTTTATTCGTCCAGTAAAGTTTTTAAAGAGGTATTTTTTTGAGGGGGGACCTTGTATTTGGATTTGGCACCTGCACCAGATGGTTGTGTTTCTTCTCATCATTCTTTCTTCTCACTGTAATTGCTGTTGTTCTGTGCTGTCAAGTCATCTCCCACTTAAGGCGATCCTATGAATGAGCCATCTCCACAGTGTCCTGTCCTCAACAGCCCTTTAATTCGTTTGAATTAGAGAGGCTCGTTAGCTTTCTGTCTCGAGTGACTAGGCAACATAAGGTGGATCCTTGCCTCTCTCTTTCAAGATTCCCAAGGCCAAAAATCCTCACCAAGCCCCTTGCGCACAGCCTCTGCCTGGGTTTCTCTCGAACCGGCTCTGCCACTGCTCCAGGCTCTCCAGACTGGCTGCCCAACCCACACAACACCAGTACTTTGGGACGAACATCCGGAAGAGGACATTTGCCATCTGCTTGCAACTCACCTCACCTTCTCTCTCGATGAAGCTGACCTGGGTGGGAAAGGGAGCTTGCCAAACACTCCCCAGACAACTCAACTCTTTCGTCTGAACCCAGGGCTTGGTAGAGCCATTCCCAGATTCTGGAGGTTCTCCATCCTCTTCCGAACCTGTGCGCCCTGGCTGTTACAGAGAGTGCCAGCCTTTATCATCCATCCGAACCAGGCTGTCCAGTTTCCTTGGGAAATGGGGAAGTGGCACCTGCAAGAGTCGGCTCATTTTCCAAGGCCCCTCTAAAGTGATTTTGAGAGCCTAGGAAAGGGGTGCCTCCTAAGTTCAGCTACAGGAAGCATTTGGATCTAGAGATCAACTCTGAGAACCCCACAGCCCTCTTCGCCAAAGACTGTCAGCTTCAGAGAATGGTGGCCTAAAAAGCCAGCATCGCTGCCTAAGATGACCAGTGAAATACGCCTGCCTGATCGCTTAATAACATTCACAGATGGAGATGCTTCTGCTTTACAAGGGAGAAAAATGCAATGCGTGGCACCCATGATCTACATTCTGCACTAAGAAAAACAAAATTCTGCAACGTTCTTGTGCAGATTAGAGAATTCAAAACGAATGGGCGAGCTGCTTGTTTTGTCCATTGTATTTTGGGGGTCTCACCAAGCCGAAGGCAAGGGCCTTCTGTGGGAAGCTGAAATCTTGCCCGAAGGCTAACAGATTTGTCACACCCCCTGCTGTGGAATTCAGAGATTCTAGAAGGTATTGCCCACCTACGGTGTGTCCCTTGAACCTGAGACCTTCTGTGCTCCAAGCAGACACGCTGTCCCTGAGCCCAGATTCCCCTGCCCATCTTCAGGAGGAGAAGCATGTGACAGGCAGCTCCTCCTGAGTGGCAGCAGGTCCTTTGCGCGACGTGCTTTGCGCCTTCCTCCTGCCCCCACACTTGCCTTTGCCAGGAGCTTGAGCACACAGGATATTTTACAAGCCCCAGGGAGAAGGAAATGGCTGGGTGAAGAAGATTCTGTTCACTTTCTCCCTGGCTGCGCACTTTCTGTCTTGGGCATGGCCAGATGGTCCGTCCCTGGGAGGCCCTATTTCTCCAGTCCCAGCTCCGGGATGGCTGTGAGAATCCTGCAGCTCAGAACATGCGAATGGCTCTGTTTGCCCACCCGAAAAGGGTTTCTGCAAATTGGCTCCCATGGCTTTTGCCACCGAGGCGATGTTCCTTTTTGTTTGACAACAGGTCTCTGAGGTAGGCTGGCTTCCAGCATTTTCAGAAACAGGACTTCCCACCAATTCTAGACTTTCAGTGGGCATCTACTTGTCATGCTTGGCTTGGAATATATTAGTGTATTTCCTCCTTCTGCACATGTTGGCTTCTCGTTCTCTCTCTCTTTCTGTCACCATCTTTGTCAGTAGTTAACCGTTAAGAAGTAGGGGTGTTGGTGGTGTCCCTGAGTTATACCACTGTCCGCTGGCTGGTGACAGCAGTGGAAGGCTGGTGGGTCCCTGGGCTGCCCCTGGAGTGTTGTGACCAAATAGGTCTTTACACCCGGACCGCTGGTGTTCCAGCTCAGCTCCCTGAAAACGGTGAGGTGCCAGTCCTGGAGGGGGAGCCACAGAAACCTTCTTCTGAACCCTGGTGTCCAGCTGGTGGGAAGATTCCAAAGGAAGGCTGGTTAACCTTTGGCCTCAAAAAAGGTGCGCTCTGCAAATATAGCAGTCCCAGCAGGTATTGGTCCACACTTTTCTTAGGTACCTTAGAGCAATCGGGGAGGGTCCTTTGCTATAACTGAGACATGCAATTTCTTGTCCTGTCCTGAAACGCAGGGTGAACGACTGTGCATCCGTTGGGTCCCACCTTTGCTTTCTTTGTGTGGTGTCAGAGAGACCTAACAACGGCCAGTACCGCTCTTTGTCGTCATTAGGTCCTCGGGGATCCTGTACAGTGAAGGAGATTTGGAACCAGGAGACCCAGGCCGGAGTCTCCTTTCCGTTGTGGACTGATGGTTGGGTTGGCCAAGCTGTTGCCTTGTAGCCTTGAGTGGAATGGGAGTCGTAACGACCCACTTTACACGGCCCGTTTTTGTGATTTGGCACAACAGAAAGCCCATTAATCATACCGCGGGCTTTGAAATGCACTAGAAATTAGAAATAATAAGAGGCTTAATGTGTCTCTGCCTACCGAAGTGCAGGCGGGGGAAGTCTGTGTTTTGTGCGTCACCATGTCAGATGCAGGTAGACATTCTGGCGTGGTGTGTGTCTCCCATTTGTGCCCCTCAGGAGTGGGGGGGGGGGGAGAGAGGGGCTCAGACGCCATATGTCCACAAATGGGTGCGTCGGGGCAAGAATGGGCAAAGCCCCTGTTTTCCAAAGGGCATTAGCTAGGATCGCCAGTGGTAACAGTCTCTCCATCCTCAGCAGGTGTTAATCTCCGGCTCGACCTACATGTGCAGCCTTTGTGTCGAAGCATTCCCGCACCACCCCTCCCCTCCCCATCCGTGCCCCTTCCCACCCCTTGCTCACCAGACCCCTGCAGCTGCTTCATTGTGGCATGGGGTGGGTGGGTGTGTTGTCTTTTCCTGTGGAAGCTGGATGCCGTCAGAGTCACTTCTGCTGGGACCCTTTCTCCCCCAGGGGCTGAGGGCCACGTGCACCCAGGTTAGGTGTGCAAAAATGGGAGGCCCATGTAATTTGCAGCGTTTGGCAGCTGCTGTTCTCCTAGGTAGGAAAACTGTGGCATGGAACAAAACCAAATTAAAAAAAAAACCCCAGAAAGCGGATTATATCTTGGTTAGGATCGCCACCTACAAAACATGCAGGCATTCACGTTCTCCACTTGCTCTCCCATCAGGCTAGATGACAAAAAATGAAGGAGGGGGGAAATGGCACGGGAGTCCAGGTCTCTGGCTGGTGTTCTAAGCCATAGGGATCTTCCATCAGAGTCGGTCTCGAGATGGAGGCCAGGTGTTGGGTAAGACAGAGAGCCGTGCAGGTATCACATCAGCTGGCCTTTTCAGTGCCCACTTGGTCACAGTGAGGCTTTTTTGGAAGCCTCCATGGGTAGAAATTCAGACCTTTTAAAGCTGAACTTCTCTGCTAGAGGGCAAGACCTGTGAGCTATGTATGGGCCAGAGGTTCCCCACTCCATCCAAGTTCATTGTGGATCGAGGAAACCTGGGTTCCTGTTCCACCGTTGCCCTATTCTCCTTCTGCAAGCCTGGCCACAGCCCACGGGCAGTGACAACCCTGCGTGGGTCCCACTCCGCCTCTTTAAAAATGTCGGTGCCTCCAAAACATTTCTGTAACTAAAACAATAAAATCATGTCCCAATGAAGCAATGATATAAATTGCTCTAATTGGGAACGTTCACATAACATTCTAATGGGAACATGCAAATAGCAGTTCCACTTCAAAGAGCCATCTTTTTAGCCGCTTCCTAAATTATCCGCTTTTCCTGGCAATTGTTCGTAAAGCTGGGAGCCACCACAGAAAAGGCCCCGTTTCTCCTTGTTGAACCTCGGTGCCCCAGGCACTGGTGACACATAACCTGGAAAGGGACAGTCTTATATTTTCTTTGAAAGCCCCAGAAGATCTGCTTCTGTGACCTGCCTCAAAAGCTTAGCTCAGTTGCAAACGACACGTATTGTCCTCTCCCCCCCCCCCCCCCCCGTGTGATTTTTGAGATGCCAATGTCGTGGCAGCCAGACGTCAGCCATCTCTTTTTATCAACGGGGTGAGTGATGGGTGGCAGAAAATGAGTTGAAATTAGTGCTTGCTTTTGTTAAGTACTTCTTTCTTCCTTCTTTCTGGAAGACCGTTGCACTAAAATGTAGCTCACACTGAAATATAGCGGTGAGTCTTTAAGGTGCCCCAACAACGTGGTCTTTGTTTGTTTGTTTTGTTCTGGACTGACTTTTGTGATATCCACCACGTTGCACAGGGACAGCCTCATGAGGAGAGATGTTCCTTTGGGAACAGTGAGGCAGGGTTTTGGCTAGTCCACCCAGTTTTGTGAAATCCGCAGATTTGATAGAGTTCCTGCATGGCAGGGGGGTTGGACTCGATGGCCCCCCGTGGTCTCTTCCAACTCTGTGATTCTATGATTCTATGACTGTTTCGGATTAGCACACATAGAAAAGATCTTGATGATGATTAGCAGTAGCCTCGGCCATTGAATGAATCTTATCACTGGCCAACATGAATCAGAGACCTGGGACTTAAGATGGGCATGCTGTTATCCCTCCTTTCTACGGGGTGCTCCCCAAGCAGGCGTGATGTTCCATGGGCCTTTGCGTCGTGCTCTGCATGTATCAGGTGCATGGTACTTTTAAGATCACAGTTGTATATCTGAACATGCTCTTGCACACACATCAAGAGGGAAACAAACCATGGTTGGCTGCAGCTTCCTGCCTAGCGTGTGCCTCGCTGTTAGTGGAACAAGATACACACCAGTATAACTGTCATCTAGTGATTTATGTGGTGGTTTATTGATGGATGGGTAGGCTGATAGATTCTGATTTACGTCTGTCCTTTCTCCAAGGACGGGACCCCGGACTGGGGCTGCAGAGCTGTATGCGTCTGCCTGTACAGATACGCTTCCTTATATAGACATTGAGTCAAGATTCAATCGTGTACATTGATATTCATTGTCAGTGGAATTGGGACTCTGCGGCTAAGATCCAGTGTCAGAATTGTAAGTTTGGATCCTGGTAGGTATGTAAATGCCCAGTTCTCACATGCAAATGAAAAGCCTCAGAATCTTATTTCTCATCCAAGAGATGCCCGGATACATTCTGATGCTCTCCGTAGGAATTCTCTTGCCTGTGAAGCTTCCTTTTGCGCCCTTCACACAACTTGGGCAAATGGTGCAAAACCACAGGAGCTGCTGCCTTGTTTCGTGGGCTTTGAGAATAAGAATTGTGTTGGTAGGTTGTGCGTGTGTGGTTTTGATCAGTCAACCTGTCCTTGTCGACTTGCCCTGGGTGCGCTGCGTGTGGGCACCTGAGCTTCGCGTCACTTCATGAGTAGAAAAGACATTAGCTTTGCTCAGAGATGTTTTGCACAAACTGTGAAAATGCTTTCTTGTTCTTGGGTCAGAAACAAGAAATCCTGCCCGGTCCTGGATGAAGTTCCAAGGGTCCGGTGCCTTATGGAGGCAGCCTGTCTTGTCAACAAGAACAAAATGGGGAACAAGATTTGTCACATTCCCTACCCCCTGGCCTTGGAGGGGTTCAAAGTGACTTCTTTACAGCCCGAATCATGTGGCAGGATACCATCTTGACAGGCGGTCAGCTTGACCGTCCAGCCGACATGCAGTGCAAGCCTGTGAGACTGGACAGGTGAGAGGACAGGCCGGGGCACCACCATGGCAGAGCACCCTGGAGAGTCTGGAACCTGAGCCCCAAACTGGGAAAACTGGGCTAAAGTTGCCAGGGGCAAGGCCAAGTGGAGCCAAGTGGCTGGCAGACTGGCACAGGGGATGGCCAGAAACGGGGTGGGGGTGGGGGTGGGTGGGGAGGGGACTACGTTTGATCCCTTAACCCTTTGCAGTTCCCTTTCTTGTTTAGCATCAAGTTGCTTTATTGCCTCCACTCTGGGTTTGTTTGCTCTGTGAGTTGTTGAGCCCAGAATCCCCTCCTTTGTCATTGAAAAGCACCAGCTGCTCTCATGTAGGTCAGTCATTTGCATAACAGTTTAACCGGAGTCCCTGAAGCCTTTGCACCTGCAGCGTGGCTCACTGGGGTGTCTCCCTTCTAATCCTGCCTCCAGTTGGGTGGGTGTCGAGTAGAGGCAGGGGGCCGAGCAGCTGAGCTTGGAGAGCAGATGGTGGTAGGAGCCCCCCCTCCCTCAGAATTTAGGGTTTCCACCAATGTGGAGGTGAAAAAAAGGGGGAACAGGCTGCCAGACTATAACAATGCTTAAGTAGCTATTTTCAGGAGTGCTCATTGTACTGGGTTGTAGTGATCTACCCAGGAGCCCTGTAAGGTGGGACATTCCTGTTTTGCGGATTGGGGGGGGGGGGCTTGCCTAAAGTTCATCATGTCTGCAGTAAGGTTTGATGTGGGCATCATCCCATCTGAACCACTGAGCTACCTGAGATTTCAGCTGCTGATGGTTAGCAGGCGGTTGTTGTTGTTTAGTCGTTAAGTCGTGTCCGACTCTTCGTGACCCCATGGACCAGAGCACGCCAGGCCCTCCTGTCTTCCACTGCCTCCCGGAGTTGGGTCAAATTCATGCTGGTCGCTTCGGTGACCCTGTCCAACCGTCTCGTCCTCTGTCGTCCCCTTCTCCTCTTGCCTTCACACTTTCCCAACATCAGGGTCTTTTCCAGGTAGTCTTCTCTCCTCATGAGATGGCCAAAGTATTGGAGCCTCAGCTTCAGGATCTGTCCTTCCAGTGAGCACTCAGGGTTGATTTCCTTCAGAATGGATAGGTTTGTTCTCCTTGCAGTCCAGGGGACTCTCAAGAGTCTCCTCCAGCACCACAATTCAAAAGCATCAATTCTTTGGTGGTCAGCCCTCTTTATGGTCCAGCTCTCACTTCCACACATCGCTACTGGAAAAACCATAGCTTTGGCTATGCGGACCTTTGTTGGCAAGGTGATGTTTCTGCTTTTTAAGATGGTGTAGCAGGCGATAGATCTCGTCTGATCCTGGACTTTGGATTTTGTGGAACCAGTGGGAGGGACAGGGAAACCCCGGGGCTTTTGAAGCTGTTCCGACCCGTGGGAATAACTTGTCTTTGGGTGTTCCTGGAAGCCCTGGGTTGCACTTTTTTTTCTTCCCTCCCGCCCCCACCTTACCACAGTAAGTTTGTTGCTGGGATTTTGAGTTGGCAGAGCTTTCTAGCTCCACGCCTAGCTAGTAAACTGGCGAACAAAGGTTCTTATTTGTATCATAACAAGGAGGGATGCCAGCCCAACAGTGGTGTGGTTTTTGTTTTGGATTTTTTTGGGGGGGGGGGGGAGCTGGGAGGGAGGAAGCCTTGCTGAGAAATGTGGGCTTCCAAAGAGCCTTCCTACCATACCTCTTCAAAATCCACAGATTGATCAAAGCCAAGAGATCTGTGGGCCACCCCTGTGATGGGGGGAAAGCTTCACAAGAATTTGACCTTAACCTTTGCCCAGTTGCAAGGCTCCTCGGTTGGGCTGGGCAGGGAACATTCTCAAATCAACAACGTGGGCTAGAGAGTCGTGCATACCCCGGGAGAGGTGTGGCTTTGGGAAGGTTTTTCCTGAGTTAGGTGGACAGGCTTTCCAGTTTCTCATGGAAAACAGGGACATGGAACAGGAGCGGAGCCATCCCAGGCTTCTTGGAAGAAGGAAGAGATGTTATTCTGACACAAGTGTGCCGTATAAAGGGAGGTTGTGTGTGGAGTTAGGAGATGTTGCATTTTGGGGCCATAACTAGTAGGATGCTTTCCCCCGGTCAAGCCAGTAGAGCAAGAGATCTTGGGCGTTGTCACTGAAAAACAGTACCTTCTCCGAGCTTGACTTATTTGTATTTGTTTATGACACTTGTGGACGATGGGGAAGGTTCCCTTCTGGCTCTCCCCCATAGCAGTGCAGCCCAGCTTGCATGAGGGCCCACGCCATCCCTGTCGCTGGGGCTTCCTCCATCCCCGGGGATCCCCTTGCGGATGCCCGGTAGTTTTGGAGGGTCTTTGAGGCGGGGAGCCTGTGGAAGGTGCCCTAGTTGCCTACAGAGCATCTTCTCCCTGGCGAGCTGTCGGGAGTGGAGGTGTTTTCTGGGCTGATCCGCTTGGGGCCCTCGTCTTCTCTCTCTTTGGTTAAAGCAGGTTCTGCGTGAAAGGCTTCCCTGCTGTTGGACCTCTTGCAGGTTGAACACAGTCTTCGGCCTGCCCTTTCTTCCATCCATGGGTGGGACTTCCTTCTCTGGACTCTTCTAGTAACCCCTCTGCACAACCACACAGCTATCTCCAAGGCCGGGCAGCCTTGCTCCGCTGTCACGCCTTCCTCCTCCTTGTTCATCCTGACAAGACAACACCTATGCACACAGACGGCACATACCTCTCACCTACCCCATAGGGAGCTCACACGGCCTCCTCACACTTAACCCTCCTCATATTACTGCTGAACTGTAGAAATGTTGCTCCTCACAGTGAGGAGACTCCAGCTGCATTTTGCAGTTTGGTTGCATTTTACTTTGTTAAGGAAAATCTAGTTCCATCCCTTAATTAGCAGGTGGCACCATGAGGCGCCTATGAAAGGCAGCCTGCCTTCCCTGCTTATAGTGTGTGTCAGGAGGGTTTTGCCCAAAGGACAGCTGATTTGGGATTTGAACGAACTCGTGTCCTCTGTATTTAAGTAGCAACCTTCCTCTGGACTTCACCACATACATCCTCATTCTTTGGCCCAGCTATGTCCCCGGGCTCTTATAGGAGAAAGTTGGAGCAGATTTTGGCCTTTTCTGTCTGTAGTTAAGAGGAGGAAAGGCTGGTTCTCAGTGTGGTGCCAACCGAGGCAGCTCCATTACAGTATTTGTTCCTGTATTTTTGTTTATTATGGCACTTCCACCTTGCCCTTTTCCCAAAGAATCTGGGAGAGCGTGCTGTTCTTCTTAAATGCCACAGCACTGTCCACTTTTGTTACAAGACTGTCTGAGGTTGGCAGGGCTGAATTCTGCTGTGCTCAGGTAAGCATGTGTCTGGATCCCTCTCTGGAACTCAGGGCCGTGCCAGAATCCATGTGGCTCTCTGCTGTGTGACACAGTCAAACCCATGAGGTACCGTGAGTCATGGAAAGCCACTCGAGGCACAGAACGTTCTGTCCTCCAGTGAGTGTGCAAATCGACATGCAGCTTAGTCACCCTCTGCGTGTGTGTAACAAGGCGGGCTGTTGCTACCACCATCGTTTGAGTAACTCTGGAATGCCAAATATTTCCTCTGAGAGGAAGGGGAGGCAGGACTTGCCTGGACAAGTTTTGGGTCCGAAGGCTTGGCTGGAGACGCCAGCGTTGACACGTGGTTACTTCTGTGCTCCAGGAGGCTGATGCTTGGAAGACACTGTGTGGTCAGAGGTCTTCTGTCTGCTTGGCCCCCTTTCATAGGATTCGTTTTCAGAACACATTGGGACACTACTGGGGACTCGGGCTGCAGAGGGGGAAACCGAAGCGGTCTCCGTTTTGATCATTTAAGAGACACAGATTCTTTGAAGAGCACAGGGACCATCCAGAGGCCACCTTCTCCCTGTGTGGTCAGAATACTTAACTTGGACCACACCAGCCATTGTGGACATTATTTACATTATTAGAGTTTCTAGCACTTCCTTGTGCTTTAGAAATCCCAGCAGAGGAAGGTGAAGCTATCGCAGGCTGAGGAGTCGTCCAGCTGCTCTCTGCAGATAAATGTGCACAGCCAAAGGACATGCCCTACCTCTTCCCCATTTCTCCGGTGGGTAAAAATGCAACTTGAGCAAAGAGGAGTTTGATTGTGGAGAAACCCACAGGACCAGAGTCTTTACATGTCTTTGAATCGCTTGCCCCGGATAGCGTTCCGGGCACTTGCCTTGGCAACCAGGAAATGTGCATCGGCAAGTGCCTGGGATACTATCCAGGGGAGTGAGAAGGCCAGTTAAAAAGCACCAGATTGCTCCATCCCTCCTTTTGGAGCTAACCCATCTGGCATGCTATGCTTGTCACTAAAGGAGGGGGTTTCACGTCCTCCACAGCCAGTGTGGAAGCAGAGCAGGGCATGTGTACTTCTGCAGCCTGCACACAGTTGGGTGGTGGTTGTTGTTGTTTTTAAGGTGTGCAAATTTGTGTTTTTGGACTTCAGTGCCCAGAATTCCTGAGGCAGCTATTTTGGAAGTTACATTCCAAAACAGGTCTGCACACCTCTGGTTTGTTTTTGTTTTTTTAACTGTGACCTTATGGGTAAAACCAGATACTTAACTTCTGTTCTGTGTTAGTGAGTTTAGAGCAGTGGTTCCCAGCCTTGGGTCTCCAGATGTTCTTGGACTAAAACTCCCAGAAGCCTTCACCACTAGCTGTGCTGGCCAGGAATTCTGGGAGTTGTAGTACAAGTACGTCTGGGGACCCAAGGTTGGAAACCACTGCTTTAGTTTAGAGGGTGTAGTGATAAGGCCAATTTACAGCAATAGCCAGTTAACTTTCTGCTACCTTTATAAGGACACTGTGGGAGTAAGAGAGTAATTTGCCCCTGTGCCTTGTGAATTCATGGACCCTTTTCAGCACTTAAAATTTGCCACCTGAGCAGCAAGCTTACCCCCGAGTTGACGTACCACACAATGTTACCTTTGCTGAAAGGGACATTCCTTCAAAGATTTTCCCTTCAGTTCTCTGCTATTAAAATGTACACAGATTCAAATGTTACTACTCGGCATTTGTGGCTGCAAATGGGCAGCGTGCGTCCTTATGCATCGCCAGTCTAGATCTGTGATTTGGCTGTGTTCTGTTATCATTTCATATGATGATATCATCAGCACACATAGCTGCATTTGCACCAAACAACAAGCTAAACTTCTGTAGAATTTCAGATTGATGGGGACAAAGCAGTGTATTGATACGCAGTTATGTTGTGAGTGGTATCAACTGAACCTTTCATCCATGGTTTGTTTACTGGACCTTTAATCCATGGTTTGTTCACTGTGATGTCCATCCCTAGCGATCTGGCTTGTTCCTCTCTTGAGCAAACCGAAGAAATCAACCGAAAACAAACCATGGATTGTTTTCTCTGTCTTTCTGAGAGAGAGAAGCAAACCAGATTGCAGAGTTTGGACATTGAGGTAAACTCATGGATGGAAGGTCTGATGTTTGTTCAGCCGCTCCTGTGGGCCTGCTGCCTAACTGTTGAAAAGCCAAAATACTACAGAGTCCTTACTTGTCACTGCCTGCAGACACAGTCAGAATGTCACTTTTCCTCTCTGGGAGAAAGGCATGTAAGCCAGTGTTGCCCCCCATGCTCAGCGCTCCTGATGTTGCTGAACATTATGTGGACATAAGGGAAAGAAAATCAGCATAGCTCCAGAAAGGCACGGATGACACAAGTGAAAGGGCCTTTTAAGAAATGGGCTTCTTCCCGAAGGCCACAGAAAACAAAACTAGGAGATTGGTGGGTATATGCATGGACTGCTCTGCACACATGGCCAGTCGGACAGTGAAGGCAAGCTTGCAACTCATGATAGCTCTTTCTGCTTGGTAGACGTTTTTATCTCCTGCTCAGCAACTGCTTCTTTTCTTAGAAGAAGGGCTTTCTTGGAATTAGATTTCCACGAGGCTGGATGCAATCTGAAATCTAGAATAAAAAATGCATGGAGCCAAGCTGGCTGGCTGGCTGGCCGACTGGCTGGCTGGCTATTCTCCAGCAGTTCTTCCTGCCTTTACGCATCCTGTGTCGGATTCCCATCTCCGTCCTCTCAAGCTGTTGGCAAGTTTTTGACATTTATGTAGTGCCAGCAGTGCAGTAGATGCTGGAAGAGAACTACAGAAGCAGAAGAGGGTTTGCCCAGAGGACTTTCAGACAAGAAATGGGGAGAACCATGAAGATGGAATGAGAAGGCCTACCGTTAACCGGCTGCCCATGTTGCCTATTCACCGGGGTCCTCATCTCCTTCTCTGTACATTTTTCTCCTCCCCATTATGTTCAGGATGCCTCTGTCACTATCCACCTCCATAGACATCACCCCCTGAATGATGTGGATTGCGATCCACAAAGCAAACACTGAAATAAATAAATCAGTTCATCCGCAAGGGTACTGCAGGGTATTGTTTTTTTGCTCTTCATGCTGAAACAGACTTCATATGGCTCCCTTGTTTGAATACTGATCCGGTTGCAGTATCCACCTCCTCCATTCTGTGCCGGTGAGCATTGCAAATCCTTTTCAAGCGTGACTTCTTGGCCTTTGCCCTTGTATGCCCAAGTGGTGGTTTTCAATACACTGCCAAAAAAAAAACACCATTCATTTATGTGGCAATGACCTCTTCACGGGGGAGATTCCTTCCTGCTGAAGAATTAAGTAAACAGTGGATGCCGAGAAAAGGTCAGGCGGTCCAGCTATCGACTATCGTGGGATGATTGCTAGCATGGGGCACACAGTGTGATGGTTTGAATATCTCCTCTTGTCTCCCACGAAGGACCATCTGCCTTCTCCAACTAGGGGGGGATTCCAAGGTGAGATACTTCCTCTGCGGATTAGTTCTGCGGTTCTCTTACCTTTCCGGACGGTTCACATCCTCTTTGGTATCAAAGGGGGGAGGGACAACTGTGTGGTGGCCTCTAATTTGGCAGCGGACAAGTTTTCCTGATTATGAGATGGGTTCTGAAGTAACCGTGTCAACAGTCAGGGAACTTATCCTGTTGAGGCAGAAATATCACTCTCCTCCCATTTTTCTCCCTTGCACCTGGTTCCACCCACCCACCCCAAAAAAGGCAGCACAGCTGGAAGGTGAACGGGCAGCAACCGTTTGGGTGGAGCGGCTACTGTCGGAGGTGGATGGGTGGGTGCTCACCTGTCTGCCTGAATCCCGCTGGGGCAGCATCAGGTTTTTGGAGGAGCCTGGCCAAGCGGTCCAGAGGGCTTTGCCCTTATAGGCTCAAATGTATAGCAACCCATGAAGCTGTGATCATGCTACCTGTACACCTTTGTTCCAGGGGCGTTGCCTTGTTGCCTCAGCAAACTCCTCTGGGCCTTCTTCCTCCTCCTGACCTCTCTTCTGGTCTTCCTCCTGGAGCAAGCAGTCAATGGGTGCTTTGGTTTGGGTGAGTGTGTGTGTCTGTAGCAGGTGGGATGAGTTCTGAGAACAATAGGATATTGTTTTGAAGGAGGTGCTGTACAAAGGAAGGGTTTTCCCAAGTCTTGTGCTTCCTCCTTCCTTCCTTCCCTCCCTCCCTCCCTCCCTCTCCCCCTCCCCTAATAGCTATTGGTCCCATGAGAACAAAGGACTGGCGCTTCCTTGTCGAAGGAAAGAAGCACGGAGATGGCAGGGGATGGGCGAGGCTGGTGGGGAGCAGAAGCTAGGCAGGCCATTGTCTCGGGTGCCTTCCAGGGCCAGCCAAAGGAAACAGAAAAGAAAGAGTCCTTAATGAAATATTTCTCTTTATAGCAACGAAGGTCTGGTTGAGAGTCGCTGCCTTAATCAGCAGTGAAGAACAGGGAACATTTTGCTCTAGCACCTTAGGGAGACAAACTCAGTTATTGTAGCAGGCGCTGGTGTCCGTTTGTAGACCACTGTCCTAAAAAAAATCCAAGAGAGGCTTATGTGCGTCTTTGGTGAGCTGTTCCTAATCTGAAGAACAAAATCTTACCATTTATTTTGAATTATTGTTATTTATTATTTATAAAATATTTTTTACCCCGCCTTTCTCCTTTAAAAGGACCCAAGGTGGCTTACATCCTTGAAAGACAATACTTAAAGCGGACAACAATGAGTAGACAACAGTGGTTTACATCATCAACCGACAATATTTCTATAAATATCTAGACGTGTCTCTGTGTTTGGATGCACACACATGGAATGCATGCATTCTTGCATTGCTGCTCACAAAGGAAACGGTGAAGGGCTAGGGTTTGAAACTCTTTAAGCCATAATGTGGATGGTGTGGGGATTGGACTGATAGTGCATGTTTTGCCAGACGCTGTAACAGAGGACACTCTGCCCTCTGGGGTATTGCAAGAAGCATTTATAGCAGGCCGTTTTGGTAGAAGTCCTGTGATATTTATCAGGTTCAGACCCAGAAGCAAACTTCAGGGTTTGGTAGCTGTTTGTCTCCAAGGAAAGATAAGGATTAAACCCTCTGAATTCTTCTTTGTTTTGGATTAAAAATCTGAGCCAAAGACAGTTTTTTCCCCCACTTTAAGCAATGCTTTGCAGGGCTATTCCCCTTGCCCAAAGAGTTCCTGGCGGTAGGTTGTTTTTTGTGTGTGATGGAAATGCCTCTTGGTTGCTCTCCCTAATTTGTTGTTGTTTAGTCGTTAAGTCATGTCCGACTCTTCGTGACCCCATGGACCAGAGCACGCCAGGCCCTCCTGTCTTCCACTGCCTCCCGGAGTTGGGTCAAATTCATGTTGGTCGCTTCGATGACACTGTCCAACCATCTCGTCCTCTGTCGTCCCCTTCTCCTCTTGCCTTCACACTTTCCCAACATCAGGGTCTTTTCCAGGGAGTCTTCTCTCCTCATGAGATGGCCAAAGTATTGGAGCCTCCGCTTCAGGATCTGTCCTTCCAGTGAGTACTCAGGGTTGATTTCCTTCAAAATGGATAGGTTTGTTCTCCTTGCAGTCCAGGGGACTCTCAAGAGTCTCCTCCAGCACCACAATTCAAAAGCATCAATTCTTCGGCGGCCAGCCTTCTTTATGGTCCAGCTCTCACTTCCATACATCGCTATTGGAAAAACCATAGCTTTGACTATGCGGACCTTTGTCGGCAAGGTGATGTCTCTGCTTTTTAAGATGCTGTCTAGGTTTGTCATCGCTTTCCTCCCAAGAAGCAGGCGTCTTTTAATTTCATGGCTGCTGTCACCATCTGCAGTGATCATGGAGCCCAAGAAAGTAGATAAGATAAAGCTTTATTACGGTCAAAAGACCAGCCACAAATAAAACATCTAAAATATATAAATATACAGACATCTCCAGGATGTCTGGCTCAAGGTCAGCAACCACACTATCTGGGTTGTCTGGGACATCCAGATCTTTCTGGTATAATTCCTCTGTGTATTCTTGCCACCTCTTCTTGATGTCTTCTGCTTCTATTAGGTCCCTACCATTTTGGTCCTTTATCATGTCCATCTTTGCACAAAATGTTCCTTTAATATCTCCAATTTTCTTGAACAGATCTCTGGTTTTTCCTTTTCTATTATTTTCCTCTATATCTTTACACTGTTCATTTAAGAAGGCCCTCTTGTCTCTCCTTGCTATTCTTTTGGAAGTCAGCATTCAATTTTCTGTAACTTTCCCTATCTCCCTTGCATTTCGTTTCCCTTCTCTTCTCTGCTATTTGTAAGGCCTCGTTGGACAGCCACTTTGCTTTCTTGCATTTCCTTTTCTTTGGGATGGTTTTTGTTGCTGCCTCCTGTACAATGTTACGAGCCTCCATCCAGAGTTCTTCAGGCACTCTGTCCACCAAATCGAGTTCTCCCTAATACCCACTTTGAAAAGATGCCCTGAGCAAAGCCAACTGGTAAGTTGAAAGCCTGGCCTTGTGGGGTGGCTCTCTCTGACCAACCTGAGTGGGAAAGTATATGTCTTTTAGATCTAACATCCCTTGGGAAATGATGTGGGCCCTTCTCGGTACATGGGGTGGGTGGGTGGATGGAAGGGAAAAGAAGTCAGATAATCTCCAGGGCAAAGAATGGCTTATCCGTGTCTAAATTCTGCATAATATTAAAGGGAACCGAGTAGGAGACATTGATGTGGCCTGTGATTAAACCTGATCACTTGATCAGTTTTTCGTATCTGGATCCAAATAGCCATTAGTAATAAGACTTCTGAAGCTGCCTGTTCATCCTAGAAGGGCAGTCTTGTTAGGAATTAATTCCTTGCATAAAATTTTTTAATGTATTAATACAGGGTGTATGTATTGTGTGCCATGAAGTTAATTAGTGCAACCCTTTTCAGGTAGAGAAGACTCAGAAGTGGTTTCCCATTCCCTTTTTCTGGGGGCACCTTGGGAGTGCGCAGCTTGCCCAAGGCCACCCAGGCTGGCTCCTTTGGCTTGCTCCCACCTTTCTGTGACAGACTACCTGCTACATCACTATTGCTTGGCTGTAAATTTATTATAACCTTATCATCATTATCTATACTATTGTGCTCACCATTTTAATCTGAATCACTGTTTCAGAATGAGTTCTTCCTAAAACTTTCCTTAACTGCTAACGGCGTGCAGCTACCAGCCTACAGAGATGTTCAGGAAAGTCCATGGTAGCCTTTGCTCTTTTAGAAACCAGAGCCTTGACTCCTAGCTGGACTGTTGGATGTGAAATGCTAGACCATGTTGGCATGAGGTACAGGGTGCCAGTCCTGGAGCCCTTGGCTAGTTCATAAACCATGCCAAAAGTATTTGTTTGGACAGTGTTTACATAGTATATGCTGTGCAGATGGAGAGATCCAGGATGTCATAAAGTACACCTACCATCTCCAAGATAATCTTCAGCAATTATTATTATTATCATTGCTATTCCTTATTCTCTGCCCCACCCCCACCTATTAAATTATATTTGCTTTTTTCCTTTCCCTTTTAAAGCGAGAAGGAGCACGACCCTTTTCAATAATGGCAGTATCAACAAGGTTGCCTCTGGTTAAAGTGAGGTAGATCAGATTAATTGGGCTTCTTAATTGACTTATCCCTGTTGCTGCTAATGAGTGTTTGGTTGATATCAGCATAAGATGGTGGCAAAAGATGGATAGCATAGCATCTGGAGACACTGACTTCAATACCAGTGGGACAGCTTCCTGCAACAGCACAGTCGAAGTGTGCAAAATAAACTATTGATCCTTTCCCCCCCCCCCCCCCCCAAATTTTAGCTAAGCATTTCATCTTTAGTTGGGTAATAGCTATCCTTTTAAAAATGGAAGTCTTTCCTTTTTGTATAATGGGAGCTTTGCCTTGCTCGTTACGATGTTAGTCATTTCATTTCTTGTCAACTACTGGCCATGACAGTTTACAAAAGCTGCCAAAAATGGGCTGGTTGGAGCTTTAGTAGCATAGGCGTTGGCCATTCTTCATTTTTTCCTTTCAGGTGCTTTAATATATATGTCACTACAGGCCTGCCCTTACCAATATATATATATTGGTAAGGGCAGGCCTGTAGTGACATCAGTCTTTGGCATCTTTCCAGCCTTCCATGAGAAATGCGCTTTGTGAGTTCAGAGGAAGTCGAAGGCATTCACAATTTCTCTAATAATAGCCACAAGGTCTGGAGTGTAACCCCTTAGGAGGAGAGATCCTGGAGGAAGAGCTTCACATGTTCCTTCTCAAGGGTGCCCTGTGGAGGAGCAAAGGGAAGTTCTTTAGAGGGTTTAGATGTTTCTCCCCATCAACATCTGCCAAGCTTGAAGGCTGTCTCCAGTCCATGAGAATTGGGTAGCTTTATTGCAGCCTTTATATCACGGCTGAGGAGCCTTTGATTCCTCTGAGTGAACATTGACCCTGAGGGGGGAAAAAAAAAACAATTTGGGGAACTCTGAGTGATTCCCCACCTACCCTGTCTGTAGGTTAATGGCCTAAAGCAGTGGCCCCCAACCTTGGGCCTCCAGATGTTCTTGGACTACAACTCCCAAGAGCCTTCACCACCACCTCTGCTGGCCAAGATTTCTGGGAGTGAAAGTCCAAGAACATCTGGAGGCCCAAGATTGGGGATCAATGGCCTAAAGGATGCACATTCCGTGTCTTCAAAAGTGTTCTGGGCACCGGTGCCTCACACAGAAAAGGAGGAATTTAGACTCTGGCTTAGACCTGTTATCAGCCACCCAGTCTACATTCTCAAGGGTTCCTGCTCAGGTGAGGGAACTCTGAAGCAAGGGCAGGCCAACCCCTTTTGAGTAGAGAGCATTGAAGGTGCAGGTGGATAAGATGGCTCTCAGTCATACCATTTTCAAAGCTCTCCCTTCTCCGTTGTGGTTTCAGTTGATGTGGAAGGGGAGCTGCATCCATCCAGAGGCACCTCTAACCAGTTGTTTAATCATCATCATCATCTTAGAACTGCAGAGCCAGAAGGGACCCTCTGGATCATGGAGTCCAGCCTCTGTCAAGGAGGCACCACGGGGGAATCAAACTCCCAACCTCTGGCTCCTCAGCCGTTTCGCTCTCATCCGTTTACAACCTGGAGTACCACAAATCTGACAGTCCAGGCTGTTTCCAACAACAGGCAGGCTTTGGTGGCAGACTGATGTGGGAACCTGGATCCAGCGTTTTAGACTCTAGAGCCAGAGAATGGGTCGTGCTAATTTGTGCCAAGCAATTTGAGGGCAGGTCTTGCCCTTTTCTTCAGTATTCATAGAATGTCTTGGGTGGGCCTATGATGTCCCATGCTCTTAAGTCAGAGAGAAGCAGGCCGGCTTCCTGTGTAGATTTCCACCTCCCTCTTCAGGAAAGGTGTGGAGTTCATTTTCCATGTGTTAAACTTTAAACTGGAACATGATCCGTTAGTTGCATGGCTGCAATAAGACATTGCCAAGGGACCAAGAGAGGAGAAGTGAGTTGCTTGGTCTTGATCCACTCTAGAACTCATAAACGTGGTGAGTTCTTTGCCAGTCCCACAGTGCTTGCGAGCTGGAGAGCAAGGCGGACAGGAGCAAGGAGCTTTACCTGGGAGAGGTGGGGGACATGATCAGAGTGACCCACCCTGTGCCTTTCTCTCTGTGACGGTTTGATGGTTTGTGTTGTCCTTTGTTTGCTTGGGAGTTTTGGTTTCTTTTTACTGGATCCTGCCTTGTGTTGTGTGCGTGGTTTTGACGGAAGGGCCTTTTGCTGCTTCAGATGAGTCTCTCGGGGTGTCGGGATCAAAGCCAGCGGCTCTAACAGCTCTAGGGGTAGCCTGACAGTGCAGTGGAGTTCATGATTAAGAGGGAGCAAATGCAGGGGAAGGGGTGTCAGCAGGAAAGTCATGTGGGACATCCATGAGTCTTCAAAAGCTTGAGAAGGAGGTCAGCTTTACTTGTACAAGTGAGGCTCCATAAAGAGCTTGGAAGAGTTAGTTTTTTTGGATTACAAGTCCCAGAGTCCCCCATACAGCGTGGTCACCTCGTGGGAGAGTTGGTAGTCCAGAAATGCCCAATCACCTCATTTTGACCCAGACTAAGGAAAGAATTAGCAAATGAGCTTAGCAGGTGGGCAGGGAGGCCAGAGCAGTCTGCATAGGCCAGCCCAATGCTGGTGGTAAATCACCTAACTTTTTGGCTAACAAAGAACTATAAAGAAAAATGGCTACCAAGGTAGATGGAGTGGAGTGAGGCAATCTAGACTGTTCCATCAAATGCCCCAGGTAGATTGTCTGTCTGCTGAAGCTGACCGTCTGCATTCAGAACTGTTCCCTTGCTGCTCTCAGGCAACCCGTTTGTTCTCTTGAGACCAGAACAGCTCTCTTGGAGACATTTGAGAGAATTCTGAGAAAGGTTGATGGATGAGAACTTGAGGGATGTGTGTGGTGTCCTCTTTCCAGGGTGGCAGCTCACCGCCCGTCACAGAAGGGGGTGGTCTCAAGGAAGAAGGATGTGACTCTTTGATACTCGACTGCAGAGGAAGAGAGTCTGTAAAACGAGATCATTAGTGAACAGAAAGTTGAAAGAGAAAGTCCAGACGTCAGAGTCCTCCGGAATGCTCTGGAGTTACTTAAAACCACAATAACGGAAGCTCGGCTTTCATAAAGAAAATGGAGACAGTGAAAGACGCCAAAAAAAATTGGGAAGGGGGAGAGAGCTGCACCTTCGGCGAATTAGCTTGCCAAACCCTCTGTGAAAGGAACCCGTGTTCATAAAGTTTAATCTCTCAAGCCGTGCGTCCTTCTCTCTTGCCATCTACTGCGCGTTCAGACACGTGTCTGGACGTGGGGTTGCCTTCTCAGCCAGAGGCAGCCGGGGAGCCTGGTGGAGGGCCAGCTGCAGAGGTGGGGGTCGCTTGGGCAGGTCCTCTGTCACACTGCATGGTTCTTACAGGTTTCTGGCCTTTCCTCCTCATGGTGAAAGAGCTGTGGCCGCTGAATGGGTGAGAGGAACAGACCACATCATTAAACTCCAGAAGTTGGGGGTCACCAGTTCAAGGGACAGCCGCCAGCCGGGACAAGGTTCAAAGGGGACTGGACCAACTCCTGGCATGCAAAGTTATCCATGGCTTCCATTCTTGGTAGCTGTCGGTTACCTCTAGGATCAAAGGTTGTATAGTGCCTTTGTTGGTGGTTGCTGGGAAGCATGAGCAGGTGGGTGGCATTGTGCCCATGACCTGGTTCTGGGCTTCTCATAGGCATTTAGTGTGCAAACAGAATCCTGGACTGAGTACTCCTTAGAATGGATCCTGCCAGGCTGTCCTTCCGTTCTCCTCCCCGTCAGGTGGCCTTCTCTTGGCTTTCATAAACTCTGTTTTCAAGGACCGTAGCATGTTTTCAGAGCACATCAAAACATCTCTTTCTGGAAAACATCTCAAAACGAAAACAAAAGTCAGACCCGGGGCCTGGTACCCTTATTCCTCTGTTCATTCTTCCTGCTCAGCGAGGTGTTTCACATTTGAAGACGGCGGCAAGGTTTCTGCCAAAAAAGCAGCAGGCCGGCCTCTTGTCCTCTCTCCCACAAAGCTGCTGTTCCTACAGGACATGCGCCGAGGCTTGACTCCCACTTCCCCAGGTGCTTCTGCCAGGGAAATTCAAAATGTGAAGACGGCGCGTCCCTCACAGACGAGGTGTGACTTGAACAGGAGAAGAGGAGACCAAGATGTGCAGGTTTTGGTTTTGAAAAAGGACCTGTGCCTGCTGAACCGTTCTGTTTCAGCAGCCTCAATCTCTCCTCAGCAGAAGACAAATCTTTGGCTTTTAGTGCTCCGTTTTAAAATGTGGTGAGTTTCTCTTCAGAGAGCTGTCTCCATCCCCGGCAAACCCCTGGCCTGCCTCAAGCGTGAGTGCCACTTATACCTCCTGATGCTTCCCGCCCCTGAACCTGTATTCTTGCAAACATGTGGCCTGACATGTCTTACAGCCCCCAAGCACCACGCTTGCTTTTGCTTCCGAGAAAGAGGTCCTTGTTGGAAACAACTGTCCTGGAGCCAGGAAATGCTGAAGACCTTATTGTCATGGTGGAGACTCCTTTTCTCTCCGTCTCCGAATGATCCACCTGTGAGATATGGCACTGAGCAGTTGATTGCCTTTGATCAGGTCCTTGCACTGCCCTCCTGGCCACTTGGAGAGTTATTTGATCCGTGCTCTCAGAGCGACAGCTGTTTTCATCTGTTGCAACTGAAGTAGCAAAAGGCTTCTGGGGCCCCTTGCAGACTTAACGTATTCTATTTGGCACAAACTTTCCTAGAATCATGGAGTTGGAAGGGGCCTCGAAGGCCATCGATTCCAACCCCCTACTCAAGGCAGGAATCCAAATCCAAGCAGATCGGACAGAGGATCCTCCAATATTCCCTTGAACGCCTCCAGCGTTGGTGCGCTCGCCACCTCCCGAGGTCGTTGGTTCCATTGTCGTACTGCTCTAACAGTTAAGACTGTACAGGTTTTTCGTGGACTGCCACCTATTTCTTCTAATGTTTCTGCAAAAGTGGGCTGCACCAGGAAAACCTATGCAAAATCAAAGTTTTTAGCCTAGTACTAGTCGCCGTAGTAGCTTAGTTGGAGGTTCCTGCTTCTCCAAGTCAGTGTCTCCCTCTCCTTTGAGCCATAGTTTTGCTCTTGTTTCTGGTGGGTTGGTGGATCTCTGTTTATTAGAGTGCCATCGACCCAGAGCCTTACCCATCTGTGTTCAGTTTTACCGAGTGGGCTGCCAAGGAGAGTCTTAAGGAAGACCAGAAAGCTCTGAACAAGGGAACAGGGTTGTGCAGGTGGTAGAAAAGACGCATCGAGCCCTTTTATGCTCGGGGGGGGGGGGCGCCCTGGCCTCTCTCCTTTTGGGGCACCATCCCAAGCCACGCAACACAGTAGGTGCGGCTGCTTTAAGATCCATCACGCCAAAGGGATTCAGATCCGTTGTGCCAGCCTGGCGACTTGGAGGCGGATGGCCAGAGCAGCACCTGGGCCCAGGCAAGGCTGGCATCCGCTGGGGGCTCCCTGTGGCCGTTGCTGTGCTGAAACCGTAGCCTTTGTGCCCTGGAAACGGTCCCCGTCGGCAACCGAAGGGACCGGGCAGGGCCCAGCTCGCACAGAGGGGATGATCGCAACCGTCTGGGCTGAGTTTGGCCAATGTACTTCGTTGTTGTTGTTCTGTTTTGTTTTTGGTGCAGTTGCCAGAATCCCTCTGTCAGCATAGCCAGTTAGCCGTGCTCACTGGAAGATCTTGGAAGCCGTCGTTCAGAAAGTTTCCCACACCGGTTACATGGGGATTCCATATGGCTATCTGGACTCATCGCTCTTGATTGGGCATTCATAAATCTGTCACTGTTTTCCCCTCTGTGCTGACCTCTTCTGACACGGAAGAGTCTGAGTGTGTTCCTTCCCTTTCTTCCTTCTATCCGCCGGAATCTCCTGCCAGACCATTCCACGGGAAGACCCCCTCCCTTCCCGTACATCCTAGTATTATGAAAGGGGGATTCCCTGCCTGATTGTGTGTCACCCTACGTCGTTCAGCCTTCTCCCACAGAGCAGGTGCTCTGAGTATCTGTTCATTTGGATCTCCTTCTTCCGTACTCCTCTTCCCCCCCCCCCAAGCAACAGCGGGCAGGGGGACCAAGTGATGGCGGTGGGCCCAGGGTGCTTCGCGGGTGCTATGACAACGAGAGGGGAGGGTCTTCGGCATGTTCTGTGGCTGAAGCCGAGAGGCTGGCCGCAAGCCATTGGGGGAGCCGGCTGTCGGCCGCTCCTCTGACCTCGGCCGCCTTGGCAACGGTCACGGCTCGGCTCTCGATGCCCTCGGTGGCCTGCCTGTGCATGATACCGCTGGCTCCCCGGCAGCCCTCCAGGAAGCCCGGCAAGTCCTGCTGAGGGTTGGTCTTCCCGAGTGGCAGCTGGGTGGCCTTGTAAGCTGCAGGGTGGAGAGCTGGGGTGACCGGGTGGGAGAGGAGAGGCGGGCCCCTCTATCCCGGTCTTCCCGGGACTCGGACTTTTGGCCTGTGCCAAGGAGAAGCCGAGTCGTGCCTGGCTTGGAGCTTGGCGAGGAGAAGACCCAGCCTTAAGGCCTCTCTTCCAAGAGCTTCTTGTCTTCTGCAGTGCGGTGTGGGGGCAGAAGGGGCATGTTCCCGTGTCTCATATGTTTTATCTCTGCGACCCAGGCTATGGCTTTGGGGTGCATGCTTCAGACAGCTTCAAAAGGGCCTCTGATGAGAGGAAAGTATGAAATGTTGTTGGCCCGCTGGGAGTGAATCCCCCAGGGGCCTGGGATCCCAGCATCGCTTGCCAGCAACAGGCAGGTCAAGGAGGTCTCGGCCGCTTCCCTAAATGAGCTCAGGGCAGGATTGGGGTTGAGCCATTTCCAGAAAGTGGCTCCGTCCAGCTCCAGCCTCCTTAAGCCGCTTCCTCTCCCAGCTGGTTGATCGGAAAGGGTGGGGGCGGTGGGGCTAGACCTCTTTTGCTGGGTGAGCCTGGGCCAGGGGTTCTGGGTCTCTCCCCAGAGCCACGTCAGCCCTTGAGCTGGACCAGAAGCCATGCCCTTCGACAACCCACCCACCCTAAACACTTGAGCATTGGTTTTATGGGGAACGAGCTGAACCCCAAGCAGAGAACTGTTCAGCAGGAAGGCTTTTAAATGCACATGCACCAAAGGTGACCATCTCGTAACAGAATCAAGAAAAGATTGCAGCAAAGACGGAAGAAGATCTTTGATTGAAATGCTTCCACTTCCCGCATGGCTCAGTCCTGATAGGAGACAGAATGCTTGATGCATGCATATTTTAAATGTTTCTGCGCCAACTTGTTACCTGGTTATCCCGCTTTTCTTAGCCCCTTCCTTTTTCTTGATACTCAGGCCGTGCGGTGCCAGAAAGGAAAGGAGGTGCCTTCTACAATTGCCTAGAAAAGGACAGTGCTTTTAATGCAACCCTCCCCCTGTCTTAAAGCAGGAGAAGGGCGCTGGAACCAGGATCAGCTGGGCTTAGGAAAGCTAATGTTGATCTCTCAGCTCCAACCTGAAGAAACAGCTCTCTGCATGCCTTCTCATGGGGTTTGGCTCTGGGCAGGGAGCAGGCAAAAAAGCCCAGGGGTTGACACGGACATCGCCCCAGCCCTGGCAGAATTCTACCTGGCAGGGAAGTCTTCCCAAGGCTGGCCAAAGCCTTGAAGAATGGTCTTGCCATTGCATTCTTATGGGGCAGGTTTGCAGCAGAACTGAAAACTCTCCGGACAGCCAGAGAATCAAGCTTGGCCGCACGAAGCTGTTTGTTGACCTGGGAAGCAATAAATAAGTGCACAATCAGCCGGGGGGGGGGGGGGAGGGAGAGTGAGTTGGGAGGGGGAGAGTCTCTGTACCGAGAAGAATTTGGGGAACAAGCTAATAATGAGCCAGACATATGATGATCTTGTTGCCGGGACAGGGTGGCCCGGCTGAAGGCCAGTCTATTTTGGGTTGTGTTTGCAGAAGTACTACATATGTTGTCAATGAAGTCATGGTTCCGTTCTTTGGAGGGCTGCTCCAGCCTCTAGGTTTGGGTTCTGGTCCACAGCTTGGACTCCCCCCACCCCCCCCGGGGAGCTGAACTTGCCAAACCTGGGAGGGATGCAGGATGGTGACGGAAATGCTGGAAGGTCTTGAAAGAGGAGGCTGAGGAATGGGTTGGTCAGACACAACGGACTAGGCGGACGTCCACCTGCAGATAACCTTGTGCTTCAGGTCTAGGATGTAGGCCTCCCAGTCTGGACGGCGGCCTCAGGTGTTCCATTGGAGCGCTATGAGGGCCACCTGGGAGGAGGCGGGCCTCTCTGCCAGCCATCATTGGGCACTTCCGGGGGCTATGCAGTCTCGTGGTGTCTGCGAAAGGGGTTAGAATGCTTGCAAGGGTTTCTTTTGGATAGAACAACATGCGGCTTTCTATCCATGTGGTGCCTCGTGGTGAGACAGCGTTCCTGCCCAGGTCTTGTGGTGTGCCTTCTGTCTAGTGTGACGGCTTTTCCTTCCTCATGATGAGTCTTGTGTTTTTCCTGCAGTCTTCCTGCCTTCTCTTAATAGCCACGCCGTGCACCCTGGAAGCAGGGCCCTTTTTTCCTTGGGCAATGGGTGGGTGTGGGTGTGTCAAAGTTTGTGCAGAAGGAAATAGCAGTTTTGTGGCCAGATCCTGTAATCTTTTGCAAGCGTTACTTCACATGTTTCTCTTGTCCTGGATTGCGCCTGCAGGGGAGACTTTGTTGATTAGCTGGGATGGAGCGATGTCATGGGAGCTTCACAAACATTCCAGCAAAAGCTGTTCTCAGACCAGCTTCTGTGCGGGAAGGGAAAGTTGTGTCTGAGGTTGAAAGTCACGCAGAGCCCTTGACGGACATGACTGATGACAGAGCAAAGATCAGGAAGAACAAGAGGCCGGGAATCTTGAAAGAAAGTGGTTGAAAGATGACTGCCGTGTAGGTGTTGAATTCAGAAAAGTGGTGGGATACAATTTGGGGTAACAATTTGGCCTGAACCGATGCGGCATTAAATGTCCCCCTTCCCCATTTGGAAAAGTGAATTAGTCGGAATTTATGTAAATGTGCCAGAACAAGACTGTCTGTCCCAGAACAACATGGTGTTGCTCTAAGGGGCCTCAGACACTGCCTTGAGGACATCAAAATCTGATCCTCGTGATGTAAAAGGAACATTACAAGGGAGCAAAAACCATAGACAGAATGGCTGGTTTGTCTGTGAACGGACAGGACTGCCAAGCAGAGTAACTGTATACAGGAAATAGAATGGAAAAGATGTGGCTCAGTTAGGCATCCTTGAAAGATGGAGTGTACACTACTTCTTACCGTTTCCATGCATGCCAAAGAGCAGGCTTTCCCCTCTCTGTTAGACTGCTGGATAGCTCAGTGGTTTAGGCATCTGGCTGCGGAGCCACCACCGTGTCTCCTTGACCGGGGCTGGATTCATTGATCCATAGAGTCCCTTCCAGTTCTCAGACTGGTGGCAGCTATAGACAGTGCTTGGAAAAGCTGATTTGGGCGACTACAGCCCTCGCAGCCCCCCAGCTACCATGACCATGCTCCAGGGT
Source organism: Intellagama lesueurii (assembly GCA_037013535.1). Lineage (NCBI taxonomy): Eukaryota > Metazoa > Chordata > Lepidosauria > Squamata > Agamidae > Intellagama > Intellagama lesueurii. The sequence goes on along the minus strand of JBAJHW010000004.1, from coordinate 240,344,296 downwards.
TTTTAGGAATTGTAGGTTTGTTCGTTTTTTAAAAAGTAATTATTCCAGATTCCGGTGATAACTGCACACTTGGACAGCACAGTCTCAATGAATGAATTGAGGGACACCCTCAATTAATTCAGGCTAGAAGTTTGCAGATCCTGTGTTTTGTGCGTGCAGGGCTTCAGCTGGACGGGATTCCGTTAACCCTCAAAAGCCACGCCGGCCCACCAGGCCCGTGCCTGATGCAGGAGAAAAAACCCAGTCATTTCCTTCCCCGGTGACTGGGCAAGAAGGAATCCAGCGAAGGGCATCCTACCCATCAGCACCAAGAAGGAGGTCTGTTCCAAGCCCCTGGCCAGGAACTGCCATCCGTCCCTTCTCCTTCAGTGCCCCGTTCTTGCAGAGCGAATCCAAAAGCCGTGGCAAGCCTTTCCGCAGCAAATTTTGTAATATTCTGCTTTGCTCAGGAAAGGGACAAGAGTGGTCTTTACTTTTCCTTTCTTTCAACATAAGCCACTTTCTTCAGCGCGCGTGGCCCTACGAGAATCCTTTCAGAGGCTACCCCTGGAGGGTGTGGATGGGCACCTCCTGCCGTCTGCGCCAAAAATGGTTTTCCTAAAGAAAGGAAGAAAGAACACTTCCAGGAGCAATGGTTCGCCTTTTAAATAAGTTGCAGGTCTCTTTCCTTTCCCCCCCTCCCACATTGTTTAACACACACATACAAAAGCCCAAGTTAAAAAAAAATTACACTTCTAGGCACTGCTGTATCCCTGTTGCCAGGTGGCTCACACGGTTGGCAGTCTGCATGATCCCCGGAGGGTTCTGGGGCAGAAAATGGGCCCCCAGACTTAACGGGAGTTGCCGGCCACTGCGGTACTGCCTTCACCCAGACCCCGATGAAAGGCAGCCTTGCTCAATCTCTGTGTGGTTCCTGAGCCTTCGCCCGGCACGGCCCCTCTTTCCAAATGCCTTTCTTTCCGCAGGCATCCAGGGCGAGGGACTTAAAAAACCAAACTGAGATGCTGCAGGAGTTGTTCCTCCAGCCCAAATCTCTTGCTTAACCTGTACAGAGGAATGCTGTTTGCTCGGGCCTGACCCTCGGCATTCCAGAGGTAGCTCTGGAACGAGGCTCGCAGGGTCAAGCAAGTGGCCTGTGTTGAAAGAAAGCAAAGGTAAAGAGCAGCCGGTCACCTTCCAGCAGGTCACAAGCCCAGAGGCCAGACAGACAGAAGAAGGCTGTTTGCCTTTTGTGTCTCTTTGGCCGTGACGTCAGGGGCCGTGCGGGTTGTTTTTCTCCCTCCTCGACCGGTGGGTCAGTTGCTCCTGCTCTCCGTCCCTCGCCAGCGCTTTCTGCTCACATTCCAACGTGAAGTTGGGTCTCAGAGGACCTTTCCGCCCGACTCGCCCTCCTTTTTTTAACCCCCTTTCGTTCTTTCTTTTCTCTCTCTCTCTCCCCCTTTCAGGAGCGCTTTGTGGATGTCTACGGCAACGACGCGGCGGCCAAGAGCAGGAAAGGCCAGGAACGCTTCAACAAGTGGCTCTTGACGGGGGCCACCGTGGCCGGCGTCGTCCTTCTGGGGTCCCTGCTGAGCCGCAAATAGACAGAGACGGACTCCAGTCCACCCATCCCTCTCGGCGCGCGAGCACTTTGCCACCATGGCCGAGACTCAACCTTGTGATCATTCCAGGGGGGTGGGGGGTGGGAGAGGGGGCCACTGCATTACAACCCCCCCACTCTTAACCCCAGGTCTCATTACCCCACCCCTCGAACACCCACCCACCCCTCGAACACAAACTCACATACCTCTCTGGGTGCCTCCTACTACCCCACTGACATCTCCAGCCACAGGTCACTCTTCCAGAGAGAGGGTCTGCCCTGTCACCCCTTTCGGGTGCTGTCGTGCCTCTGAGATGCCCTCCTTACCCATCCCCATCCCCATCCCTAGCTGGCATCTCTTGCTCATCTGAATCGCTCTGACTCCCAAGCCCAGCAGGGCCTTGCAGCGGTTGGCCCGTATAGCGGCCTCGACGCCCCCCCCCCCCCCCGTGGAGGAACGGGCAGCCGTGCTGGGTGGGTACGAGTCAGAAAACCACACCAAATGCCCCCCCCCACCTCCCATAACCCTGCACCTGAGCTAAGCAAGCCAGGCAACCCGAGATGGGTTTTGTGCTTCCAACCCCCCCCCCTCCCTGGCACTTCCCGGATCTGGAGACGTCGTGAGGGGGGCCCCGCTTCCCACAACTAGCAAACACCGGACAGCTCTTGGGCTTGAGTTCTTATTGTGGAGGAGGGGAAAGGTGTCCTCCTTGCTGTGGGGCAGAGCTTGGCCAGGGAGGGTGAAGGAGGAACAGGGATTCTGGGGTCTGGGAGTCAGGCAGGTGGGCGGCAGGCGCTGCTGCCTTTTCCTCGTAGACACCCAAAGGAAAGAAGACGGCATGATGTCCCTGGTGTTTTCTGCTCCTCTCACAGTGGCCCTCCCTTCCCATGCCCGGCTGGCATCGAACGCCCCCCCCCCTGCCGCCGTGGCTTAGGACGTACAATGCATGGTGCAGGCTCCGTGGGGGGGGGGGGGGAGGTCTCCTTTCCCGGGAAGCAGCTTTCGGCCCTGTCCAGAGCGCCCCATGAATAGACCTGTCTTTCCCTCTCCGAGCCCGCTGCCCTTCCTGACCTTGTCCGTCCCACCGAGCCGTCCCGGTGCCCCTGCCCCTCCGTCCACCATTCCATTTGTCTCCTTTCCTCTCCTGGTTCTGCCACAACCGCCCCCCCCCCCCCCCAGGCACTCCCGGTCCCAACCGCCGTGTTTCTATAGGCACATTTCCGTCTCCCCGTCGGTGCATGAGACGAATACTACACCGTTCCACTGTTGTTGTTTTTCGAGCAGCCGTTGCATGTCTACGCCGGAGCTGCATTTGTGTGCATTTGAGGAAGAAGGTCAAGGTGTGGGACAGCGGGGGGGGCTGGGCCCGCGGCCCCCGCTAGGAAGCCGTGGGTGCAGGAGGCCGAGGAGGGTGGCCGAGGAGGGGGTGACCGTCTTGGCTCGCCAGGCTCTGAGCTGGCGCAGGTCCCCCCCCCCGCGCGCACGTCTTCCGCCTCCTCCTGAAGGAGATGCCTTGAGCCCTTCTCTGCAGTAGGAAGACATGCTGGATCCTGTGCCCAAGCGCCCCAGCTATCTAGGGCACAGGCAGGCCTGTGCGGGTTCCTGGCTTTTGCTTGTCTCGGAAAGGGGGGGGGGAGAGAGCAGGCGGAAGACGGGGAGCGAAGAGCGGCCGGGCCGGGCCGGGCACTGAGGAGCGAAAGCCAGAGCCCCTCCGTGATCCGGAGCAGCCTCTGGAAGGTGTTTACGATCCGCTGCTAATTGCCACCCGGGCTCTCTGGGGACCCTGCATGGCATGGCGGCTGCCCAAGGACCGTCGAGGAAGACCCCCCTCGCCAGCCTGTGCTCGGGCGGCCCAGAGGGGTGGGTAGCGCCAGGAGGTGAGCTTTGTGACGGAGTCGTGGGTGGCTGTGCTCCCCCAGGACTCTGCTGAGGAAGGTGGTGGTGGTGGTGGGGGGGGGCAGCCAGCGGGACTTCCCTGCATCCCCTTGCTATGTGGAACAGGGGGTGGGGGGGGAAACGACGAGTACGTGCAGTTTCTGCCCTTCCGGTGGGTGTCAGGTCAGTGGAGATATTACTATAGGGGGAGTGGGGGGAGTGGGGCGGTGGGTTCTAGTGGAGTGAGGCAGCAGTTGGACTTCTCAGAGGGGGCCAGCCCGATGTAGGGCAGCCCCAGATGCGAGGCTGGGCTGCACTGAGCCCGAGGGGGCCACCTCCGTGCATTTTTTTTTTGGTCGTTGCAATAATTGCCAGCCTCGTCTAGCAGTTGCCATGGTAGCCGGGTCCACGTGGTCTCTGGCAACGGTGCTCGGAGGCCATTTCTTCCGGACAGGCTGCCCTTGGGCTCCGAGCGGAGGGTCTCGGGCAGGGAGGCGGTGGGGGAAGCGCCGGCCGGCCGGCCAGCAGGCCTCCCTTGGTTTCTGCAGCAGCCGAGGGAAGGGGAGAGCTCCCTTGGGGAGGGGAGGGTCAAAGAGGGGTGGGACAAGCCGGCCATCCGGGGTAGGGGTGTGGGAGAGCGCAGGGACCCTCCCCTTCCCAGAGCTTGAAAACAGGCCTTCTCTGGACAGCTGTTGCAGGGATCCTTCGGCCGGGCGAGGGGTTCGAAAGAAGCCGCGTTTCCAAACTCTGGCCCTTTCTAGTCCTTCCCAGCGCCGTGGCCAGATGGGCCCCTGCTTCCCGCGCCCCCTCCCAAGGGCCCCTGACACCCCCAGGGGCCTCCCCTGGCACAGGACACCCTCTGGAGCCCTTGGGTTTGCTAACGTGATGTCGCTGAGCTGCTTACCCGCCCCCCGCCCCCTTTCCCTCCCGCCTTGTACAGGCTAAGCTGTATATATATATCGAAGAGTAGTTTTTATTCAGTACAATAATACTATTTTTGTTAACTGTATGTCTGTATTTATGTGTGTTGGCTGTACTCTTCCCTGTCCCGCCCCATCCCTATGCTCCAGCATCCCAGTTAGCCACATCGTACATGAACCACAAAGGTCTGGTGGAACCCCGTGGAGACCCGATAAGGGGTGGCGGGCGATCCCATGCGATGGGTGCCTGTCCGTCTCTCTCTCTCTCTCTCTCTCTCTCTCTCCCATTTTGATTTAAAGTGCGCCTGTTGAACTTTTAAGTCGCCTGCCCCATCTGTTTGTGTTCAGTCCCTACACAAACCCCTTATTAGAAGAAAAAAAAAGTTTGTGTGTGAAGTTGGAAGTTGAGTCCTAATAAAACTGTGAGTTGCATCTCTTGGTCAGAGTCCTGGGATTCTCTTGCTTCCTTCTCTTGTCTCACCAATCTTTGTTCCTCCCTTCCTTAGTCAGGAGGGATAGAGGGTGCCCCACGGCTTCACGAAAGCCCACTTTTGCATCTGGAAATGCTTTTTTTAAACAATTAAACGGGAGACTCTCACAGGCTGAAGCAGGAACACAGAAAGATGCTCAGGCTGCCACGGCCCTGGTTGTGAGAATTCAGAGGCAGCCTTTCCTCCCTGCGCTGTCTGGAGATAAGGGTCGTCCTCTCCCGACATTTTGGAGGAACATCATGTCGGCTGAGGATGCCACAAAGGAACGGCTGAATGAGAAGCACATCGTGCTAGATGTTTTTGTCATGGCTTGCTTGAGATATCAGACATCAGACGACAAGGTGACCCTTGGCTTAGGCTGCTGGATTCACAGAATGGTAGACCTGGATGGGAGGAAACTCACAGTTAAAATCCCTGGCAAATAGGTAAAGGTAAAGGTTCCCCTTGACATTTAGTCCAGTCGTGTCTGACTCTAGGGGGCGGTGCTCATCCCCGTCTCCAAGCTGTAGAGCCAGCGTTTGTCCGAAGACAGTTTCTGTGGTCACGTGGCCAGCGCGACTGGACATGGAACGCTGTTACCTTCCCACCGAGGTGGTACCTATTTATCTACTTGCATTTGCATGCTTTCGAACGGCTAGGTTGGCATCCCTGACAAATAGCTATCTACAAAACACATCCTGGTGTGAAGCAGCTCTTCCTATCAGAAAAAAGTTTTTCCTAATGTTTGGTCAACATATTTTTGCAAATTGAATCCATAGGGTTCAGCTCCAGTCCATTTGCCATCTTGATCACCCTTCCCTAGAGACGACCTAGCTTACTAATATTCTTAAACTTGGTTGCCCTGAACTGGACACAGTATTCCAGGTGAGGTCAAAGCAAGAATACAAGGATACTGTGACTTGCTTTGGGCTAAACATTATACTTCAGTTGATGCAATTGAGTGTTGGTTTGATTTGGTTTGCTGCAACACATTCAATGTTACCTTTGTGGTAACGCCCTAGGTCTTTTTCGTAGGTGCTACTGCTGAACCGCTTGCAGCAGCACATCTGACGTTTTAGTGCAGATGGTTCTCCCTGCCTCAATGTACCACTTCACATTTGCCCCTGTTGAAGCTCACTTGTTGATGCGGACCACTTCTCCAGTCTGTCATGGTGGTTTGGCATCCTGATCCTGCCTTCCGAAGTATTAGCTACCCCTCCGAGCTGGGTGTCGTTGGAAAGGGTTTCTGCTTGTCTTGCTGCTCTGCCCTGTCCTCTTCCTGATCCTCAGATGAGGCAGGCGAACCAGTTGCATCTTGTCAAATCAGATTCACCCGGTTGTTCCCACGCCAGAGAGGCAGCAGGATCAGATACCCTTCAAGGAGTCTGCCCGTTGCCTCTCTGCATGTGAGCTATCATGGCTCTTACCTTGCCCCCAAGATTGGAATTCCCAGCAGTCTCTGAAGAAGGTCGTTCTTTCCAGAACTCAGGAAAACAGAACGCTCAGAATCTTCCTGCCCGTTGTAGGTGGTGCCAGGTTCCATCAGCTTTGGTCTGATGCCCTTGAAGGGAGAGCAGCCTCCTTCACCCACAATGACAGGAGAATTTCCTCACCACTACACCCCCCCCCCCCCATAATGAGCCTACAGCAAAAGGATTAGTGAAATCCTAACCTCGGACCAGTCGCTCTTTTAGGTTACCTCTCCTTGAATCCTCCACCTACCTACCGTTCTTTCATACAGAACGGTAGAATTCCAGGGGGTTGTCTTTCAGACACTTTGCTTTCCTGAACTCTTGTGAAAATCTACCTTTTCCAAGGTGGTCTATGTAATCTCGTGCTGCGGCCATGGAGAAGGGTGGATGAATAGCTTGCATACAAGTCCCTTTCACTTTACCCCTCCTGGAGGAAGCTGGAATTCCAACCCACAGTCTTTCTCAATTCAGAGGGCAGATCTTCCGGGCTAAGTGGTGAAGAAAGCCAGGGAGGGGTCCAGAGCGTAGATCTCGATGGGCTGAGCTGGAATAGACAAGGTGTCCCTTAAGCAATGAAGGTGCCGGAGAGACACCGCTTAGAATCCATGTCTTCCGCACATATGCTGACTGCAGCTTCTCTGCAAGGATATGTTTATAAGCCTCTCTAGGATAACAGCCGTACTTGGTCAAACTGTTTTAGAAGGTTCCCTTTCCTGGATTAATTGGGTTATCCATGTTGAGCATTATTCTCATCTCAGTAAGTGAGGAACCTCCTTGGGCGTCCCTCTCCTTCCATGGCCCCTTTGTGTTTCAAAGACGACTCCTCTCTTCGGAGCACGGATAACCGAAAGAAAGCAAAACTTCAAAGTCTTACTGCGCTTTTCTGTCTAACTCATTTGTTTCAGCGTCAGCTTGTAAAAAAGAAGCAGGTTGTCATCTGTGCGAGCTCACGCTGAAATCCATCCGTTAGTCTGAACGACGCCGCGAGATGCCACTGGCTTGGGCCTCCGTTGTGTGTGTCAGAACAGAGAAACGCCGCTATCTTTTTGACCATTTGTGCTGGGCGATCCAGGTATGTCTCTCGCCTCAATGCCTGGCCCTTTTTTCCCCGAGCTTTAGGCAGACCGAACCTGCTGCGTCAGCTACTAGCGCCGTTGCACTTTCCCTAAGCAGACCGTGGCTGACTCGGGGACAAAAGTCTCAGGTGACAATCGGTCAATGTCCCTGCTCTCCCAGTGCTTTCCTTCCAAGGCCATCACCTGCACTCACCTGCCCTATGAGATGCGACAGCGCTGACCCCAGGCAAGCCGGAGGCTGCACCAACAGAGGTTTACAACCTGCACAGACATTCCCCCTGTGTTTGGCTTTGTCGGTTCCACTGAGTTGGGGGGCCACGAACTGCCCTCCCCAGTCGGCCCTGGGGAGTTCCTAAAGGCCAAGCAGACTGAGGGAGAAGAGAAGCGCTGGAGGCGAGGAACTGAACCGGCCCTCTCTCCTCTGTTCCAGTTCAAACCACCAGCACCCCAACCCCCACCCCTCCACGCCTCTCGCTTGGCAGATGGGCCGTTCCTGCAAATCCAAGAAAACAGCTCCGTGGGCATCAGACCAGGGTGAGCAAAACAGCGGCCCCTTTGTTCCTCCCCCCCACCCCCCACCCCCGGCGCTCAGGAGTGCAAACTGACATGACTGGCTTGGGGTTGTTTACTCCCAAAAAAGGTCCAGTCGCATCAGCTGCGGGCAGAGGGGCCTGGGCTGGGGAGCGAGGGCTGGGCGGGTGGGCGCAGGAGCAGGAGCGCGGGCACCCTCTGCTGGAAAGCATCCCCCAAAGCAGCCCCAACCCTGCCCGCTCTAATGCAACAACGCCGGGGGAAAGCCTCTGGCTTTCTTTGGGACTACCACTCCCAGTATCCCCGGTGAGGGAATTCCGGGAGCTGTAGTCCAGAAGTCTGTTTCCAGAACTCTGGGCCGGATTTGGGCCAAGGTTCCCCTGCACGTGTGATTGCCTAACGGTTCCCATCCTCCCCATCCACACTCACTGGCTGTGACAGCTGAGGATGGTGGGAGCTGTAGTAGGCAAAGGAGCGCCACATTGGAGAACATGGTTCGGATCAACATTTTTCCTGCGGTGAATCTACAAAGTCTTCTGCCGATGCTCCGAAGAGGCTCGGACAGGGTTGCAAAGTGTTTTTGTGCAGGTGCACGGTTTTTTTTGGGGGGGGGGGGCGATGAACTTCCCACACACAGGGCTGTGTTTGCAGGACCTGAAATTCACACCTGGGATGATGACCAAGGTCAGTTCTGGTGGCCCCAAAGTTAGAAAGGGTGACACTGAGCTAGAAAAGAGCCAGGTAAGAGCAGGTGCTGTAACCAAAGGCTGAGCCTTCTCTACAAGAAAAGGTTAGAAGCAGCTCCCCCCCAATCCAGTATCCTCCAGATGCATGGGACTACAGTTCCCAGAATCCTTCAGGCTGTGTTGACCAGCTATCCTAGGAGTTACAGACCAACACATTTGGAGGGCATCAGAGTGGAGGAAGACAGGCGGCGGTGCTTCTCTGCACGTTTTCCAAAGTCATCAGCTGCTCAATGTACAGCTCAGCAAAACAAGAAGGTAGAGTGCTCCTGTGGTAGGAGGGACCAGATGTCTTTGAGCTGCAGGTTCAGAATCCCTTTTTTGAATGTTCCTTTAGGGCACAGCTGGGAGGGGGCAAAGCCAGAGATGTTCTCCCTGACGCTACGACTTTCCAGTTGGTAAATGGGCATGTGGACACTCCAATGGGACATTCCCTGCCCCAGGAGTCTGCCACAGTCCCACCATCACACACACACACACAACTCCACATTTATTCTCCTGTGGGCAGAGACCCAATCTGTTGGGGGCCCAACTGGCACCTGGAAAAACTCTTGAGCACCATAGAGAGAGCAACCCGAGGAAATCAGTGGGCAGACATTTCCAGAGCAGAAGCTGCTCTGATCTGTAGCCCCCCAGATGCAAAAAACCAAGAAGTACTCTAATCTGTCTTGGGTCCCAGTCCAGGGAGAAAGGCGGTATCCAACACACACAAGGAGGGAAGGCAGTTGGTCTGGTAGCGTCTGAAAGGACTAACAAGTTGGCACACGTTTTCATGGATGATGGCTCGCTGGTTGAAATGCAAAAAGGAAGAGGCAGGCCACAGTGCCTCAAAAGCTGGTCTTCCTAGTCCTTAAAATGCCATGAGACCTCTTTGTTGGTTTTGCTGCCCTATGGCGGAAGGCTTCCCCTCGGGATCTTTTCTGCCAAAATGCTCTCGCCTGGCACAAGTCGTGTCAGCTGTTAAAAGAGCAGGGGTGGAGGGAGCAAGACCCGCCTGCTGACCCCAGCCCACGTGGGTCAATCATCTACCAGCAAAAGTAAGAAGGCAGCCCCAGTGGTAAGGTTTTTCTACAGCTGCCCTCCTGGCGGGATGGCCACTGGGGGGGGGGGGTCCCCACCCATCCAGGGCCCTGGCGCCTTCTGGAGCGGTGGGTCTCACACTGGGGGTCCCCAGATGTTCTTGGACTGCAACTCCCAGAAATCCTGGCCAGCACAGCAAGGGGTGAAGGTTTCTGGGAATGGCCGTCCAAGAACATCTGGGGGACCCCAGTTGGAGAACCACTGTTCTAGAGCAATTCCAGACTGTTTCATGGCCGAAGGAGGAAAGAGTTTCTGGGTTTAAAACCATTTCAGGTAAAGATCTTGGGCACCAGATGCAGAGCCTGGGAAAGAGTGGTTTTTTTTTATGGTTTTCCACTCTCAGGATTCCCTAGCCAAAGGACCAGAGGTTATGGAGTCCAAGAAAGTAACTTTTCCAAAAGCTGAGCAGCCAATAGGACTGGCCATCTCTGCTTAAGACCCTGGAATATTGGGGAAGCTGCTTAAGAGTGAGTCAGATCCATCTGGATGGCCCGCTCTGACTGACAGGAGCTGTACCTCCTGTTGGGTTTCATTTATTCATTCATAGTTCCTTCCACGTCCTGCTAGGAGATCCTTAGTAGTCTCCCATCCAAGACCTAACTAGACCGAACCCTCCTTAGCTTCCAAAAGCAGACATAACTGGATATGATCCAGGGAGTTCTGGTGGTATAAATAACCTTGCCAAGTTCTGATTTCTGTCCACCCCATGACGGCAGAAAGGCATACGAGCCCCATCATTCAAACAGGGCGATCCTGAAAAATAAAGTCAGGTTTCTCATCTGGGTCACAACAGCCAGAGACTCATGGTCCCCACCCTAGAATCATAGAATCATGAAGTTGGAAGGGGCTCACTATAAGGCCATCAAGTCCAACCCACTGCTCAGTGCAGGAATCCAAATCCAAACAGATCTGACAGATGGCTGTCAATTGTCTCTTGAAGGCCTCCAGCGTTGCAGCGCTCACCACCTCTTGAGGTTATAAGTTCCATTGTTGTATTGCTCTAACAGTTAGGAAGTTTTTCCTGATCTCCAACCAAAATCTGGCTTCCTGTAACTTGAGCCCATTGTTGTGTGTCCGGCAAGTCTGGGATAATTGTGAACAGATCCTGCCCCTCCTCTGTAGGACTCCTTTTCAAGGGTTTGAAAAGTGCTATCCTATCTCCCCTTCTTTTCTTGCCCTGTTTCTCCATACTAAAACCCGAGGTCCGCCATGCAGTTAATCCCACCAAGGCCAAGAGAAAGATGTTTCTACCCAGCACAGGTAGGGTGTGCTTTGCTTGTTCATCCTCTCAGCATAATTCTAGTGTAGTGGTTGCCAACCTTGGGTGACCCAGGTGTTCTTGGACTGCACTTCCCAGAAGCCTTCACCACCAGCTGTGCTAGTTGAGGTTTCTGGGAGCTGCAGTCCAAGAACAATCTGGGTCACCCAAGGTTGGCAACCATTGCTCTAGTGGAACTTCTGCTGGCACACAGCAAGGCAAAAAAAGCTGGCTTCAGGTTTTAATTTCTCACCTGCCGTAGCCTTCCACTTCCCACTGCTTCCTCCTCCCCATCTTGGACTGGATTCACACGTGCTCTTCAACCGCTCCATATCTACCATAAATGTAGGTATGGGATGAAACACAAGAAGTTCCCTGAAATTCTACCCAGTGCCCAGAAACGCGGCTTTCAACCGCTCCAAATATCTCCTGACCCAGGTTTCAGAAATGATGACCTAGGGAGATAGAGAGAAATCACAAGAGTCGGATGGAGACCAGTAGTGGCCAGCCGGCCCTTGCTAACACACTTCTAACAAGGCTGTCTTTCCTACTGTCAAAGAACCCGGCACTTCATGCTTTCTCATCTTGTTAAAATGCAAAGGCAGAATGGAAGAAGGAAGTTCTTTAGACATGGCACAGGATTCATTGATGGAACTCACTGCCACAAGATGGGCTGAGGGTTCCAAAGGGATGCTGGGTAAATTCAAAGAGGATCAAACAGCAATAGGAGCTGAAAGGGAACCTCAAATTTAGAGTGGGTTTATTATCTCTTGGAGAAGTACAGTGACAACAAGCAGTAGAAAAGATCTCGGAAGATCTTGAAAATGTTAGTTTTTGGTCTAACAATCCCCAACCTTTCCCCACCGGTTGCTGCTAAAACAGCAATTCTGGGACCAAGAAGCTTACATGAGACACTTGGCTATAAAATCACCGTATCACAACCAAGTCAAGAAGTTCATTTCCATCCCCTCTGGCCTCAACCAAGATAACAGATTCATTCGTTTACAAATGCCAGTATATTGACAATAGCACCAACTCTGCTTTGTAAAGAGTCACTAAACTTATTTTGCAAAATTTATATTGCAGGGTCGTTGTGAGCACACTGAGTGTGGAAAAAGTCTTAACTGGGGCTGCAGTTCCCAGAATCTGTCAGCCAGCGACATCGACAAAAGACCGAGGGTGCAACTGGACGGTCCAGCTGGATTGAGCTAAACACGGGCCACTTCAAGGTGTCCCGTGCTGTTTGGGGCGATCCTTGCCTCCACGCAGAAGAATCAGGCCATTTGGGGAGAGGAAACTACATCCCACCTCAAATGACCCTAGGTAGCCTCTACAAGGAATGGGAGAAAGCTGCAATATTTAAAAATGGATACCTCAGTAGCATGCGAGTAAATCAGCTGGCTAGCAAGTGACATAGGGCTGAGCTTTTAACAACAACCAAAACAGGCCCCTCTCCTCATCCTCTTCTGTGGAAAGCTGTTTTTTTTTTTTAGTTAAACCCCCCCCCCCCCCCCCTATTATTTTACCTTTTTACTTTATTGATCTGTGGTGTGGGACATTTGCTCTCGTTTCATCCCCGTGATCACACAGAGGCTGGAACCAAATCCCAACGGAGCGATTCTACCCTCACTAAAAAACAGTACCCCCTACCAGGGCCCCCCCTTCCCCCAATTGTGGGAAGGCATGGATAAAAAAGTCACACTGGTTGGTGACGACCAGAACATCATGTGCTAACCAGAAAATGGAGCCAACCAGCCTCTTCCCAAAGTGGTCCAAACCAGAGAACACGGAGTCATCTGATCATATATCCTGAGTTTTGGCAGAGACAAAGGGAGCATTTCTGTGCCCCCAGGTTGATCAAGGAGGGACTTTTCTCTTGTCAACTCCTCTCTCTCTCTCTCTCTCTCTCTCTCTCTCTCTCTCTCACACACACACACACACACACACACACACACACACACACTCTCTCTCTCTCTCTCTCTCTCTCTCTCTCTCTCTCTCTCTCCAGCAGGCCAACATGTGTTCTGATAGAGCAACTGTGGTGCAGAGGACGGCAGCTTACATGGCTTCTCACACTCCTCTGTGGCGCACAAACAGAGGCCTTGGCTCTGGGATCTATGTGCTCTTGGACTACAACTCCCAGAAGTCCCAATCAGCATGGCCAGTTCTAACCCAAATGCCCATGCTGGCTAGAGCTAACAACCCAAATCCATCTTGCCACGAACTTTTGGGCTTTCAGTTCTTCTCAATGGTGCAAGCCTGACAAAGTGACCTCAGTCCACAAAAGCTCGCGTATTTTACGAATAGAATAATCTTAGACATGCAGAACTGGAAGGGACCCTGTGGATCATCAAGTCCAGCCCCTGTCAAGGAGGCACAGTGGGGGAATCGAACTGCCAACCTCTGGCTCCTCAGCCAGATGCCTAAACCACTAAGCTATCCAGCAGTTCTGTGATGATCTTTTAGTGGCCTATCAAGGCATTGTCTACTTTTACACTTGCATTCCAAAAAGGTAAGGTAAAGGTTCCCCTTGACATTTAGTCCAGTCGTGTCCGACTCTAGGGGGCGGTGCTCATCCCCATTTCCAAGCCATAGAGCTAGCGTTTGTCCGTAGACCGTTTCCGTGGTCACGTGGCCAGCGCGACTAGACACAGAACGCCGTGACCTTCCCACCGTGGTGGTACCTATTTATCTACTCGCATTTACATGCTTTTGAACGGCTAGGTTGGCAGGAGCTGGGAGAAGCGACAGGAGCTCACTCCGTCGCGTGGATTTGATCTTACGACTGCTGGTCTTCTGACCTTTGCAGCACAGAGGCTTCTGCGGTTTAACCCGCAGCGCCACCACGTCCCCAAAAGAAGTTTCCCCAAAGCTCAGTGATTTCACAGAAATCAGGTTGCCATTTCACCCATGGCAGTTGCCACTACGGAATAACACAACCTATTGTTCTTCCAGCTGGCTGCCTACCTCAGGGAGTTGAGTGCCTGGCTGTAGAGCCTGGAGGCGGGAGTTTGATTCCCGGCTGTGGCTACTGGGAGAACAGCCAGCCTGGGTGGCCTTGGGCCAGCTGCCTGGTGGTCCCAGGGTGCTCTCAGAAGAAAAGAGGGGGAAACCACCTCTGAGTCATCTATACCTAAAAAAATCCTGGAATGGGTTGTTAATCTGCAGTTAACTTGATGTCACATATTTGTTAGTATTAGTCTTTCTTCTCCCATTTTCACCAAAGAACACACACACCATTTGTGGCTTTTAAATCAGTGGAGGGAAGGCTATTTCAAGCTAAAGGAATATGACATAGAGAACGCAGAGCACAAACTTACTTTTCAGGAACATATAACCGTCCCTTCTCAGACATTATACTTTTTCGGGAAAAAGGGGGCCTCCTTTTATGAAATATTTTCAGTAATGAACGAACAGCAGGTTTATTATTATAGGGTGAGTGGTAGGACGTGTATTTTTACTGTTTTCGCTGTTGCCCTTTGTATTTCTTTACAGGGTGTTATTAGCCCTGTTATTTGTTTTCCTGATTACTGCCTTGGCCACAGTAGTCACATTATATGAGCTCTCAACACTGCATGTGGGCTGAGTCTCCCACACCCCCAGTTTTCTTGGTGGTGCGGACTGACTTTAAGCTGAACTTTAATATGTTCCTTTTTGGACTATAATTCCTGGTTCTTCCCCCCACCCCCCGCAGCCAGCGTGGCCAGTGGCCATGTTAGCTGGGGATTCTGGGTGTTGTAGTTCATGGAAGGAGTATTTCCAGGACCTTTATCTTAAAGGCCAAACAGATAAGTTTCCCCGAGGCGGCTGTAACTCAGCATCACCCAAATGGAGCCCCGGTCAGGCACTGGCGCCCTCTCGTGGACATACAAGGAACAGCCGTTGACTTGGGCCATGGCGGAGAAACTTCTTAAAAAGTAACTTGTTAGTCTGTCTCCCCATATTGGTATGATTAAAGGGGGGATGGGGGAGGAAGAGAGAGAGAGAAAGCAAGCAACATATTCTGGCACTTTGAAGACTAACAAGTTCATTTCAGTGGGAGCTTCCGAGGACCAAAATCCACTTCACGGAATCATAGAATTATAGAATCCTTGAGTTGGACGGAGCCTCTATGGCCATCGAATCCAACCCCCCTGCTCAATGCAGAAATACAAATCGAAGGCTATCTGCTAGGTGGTTGTCTAAACTTCTCTTGAATAGGTGGTATCTCTTCCATAAACCATTCTTAGCACACCTGTGACAGCTAAGTCTACCTAACACTATATATATATATCTAGGTGACATGTATTGGCACCCCCCTGTGTCTGAAGAAGTGGATTTTGATCCACAGAAGCTGACGCTGAAATAAATCTGTTAGTCTTTAGAGTGCTCCAGTAGTTTGCTTTTTTCTCCAGCTCCCCTCCCTCTTTATTTATATACACACCAATACTAGAACTATAGGTGAAAACAAATTTTGCCTTCTCATAATGAGTCCAATAGCTTCAGTTCAGTCATTTTAGCTTCTAGTGAGAGTCCAGGCTTGATTTAACCCAGAACTCCCTGATTTTTCCTTCTGCAAACTCATGGCATCTGTAAAGCCAACACCGTGTTTTGAATGAATGGATCTTCTCCTGTCAGCTTTCTTCACTATCCTGCTTTCATATCTGAATGGAGCAAGTGGGGATACCATACTATGGATTGTCTGAACCTCGGTCTCTAGCGAAACATCCACACACTTGACGATATTTTTAAATTTCTCTACAGCTGTCCTAATAACCAGCAGGTTTTTTTTTCTAATTGCATCTGTTACCTACGTTGGCTTGGCGTCTACGTTGGCTCGGGCATGTCATGAGAATGGCTGATGGTCAGATTCCGAAAGATTTCCTGTATGGAGAATGAGTGCAGGGAAATCGCCCCAGAGAGAGACCCCAGCTGCGATACAAGGAGATCTGCAAGCGGGATCTGAAGGCCTTTGGAATGGACCTCCACCGATGGGAAACCTTGACATCTCTGGAGGCAGGCGGTGCAGCATGGCCTCTCCCAATTTGAAGAGACCCTTGTCCAGCAGGCCGAGGCAAAGAGGCAGTCCCGAAACCAGCACAACCAGGGAGCTGGACAGGGGGCAGATTGTATTTGTCTCCAGTGTGGAAGGGATGGTCACTCTCGAATTGGCCTTCTCAGCCACACTAGACGCTGTTCCAAGTCCTCTATTCAGAGCACGTGACCAGAGTCTCTTAAGACTGAAGGATGCCTGTGATGGAGTTGAAGCAGTATGGGATATGTAGTCAGAAAAATGTAAGATTGAGTCAGACAGGTTCTGTGTGAAGATGATTTGAGAGACATTGGAATGTGTTTTTCTAAGTGCTATGAGAATGTTTTTCTGAAGATCGGTACAGCGTGGTTCGAGATAAAACTGAAGGTCAAACCGAGGAGCCCGTGAAAGACTCAACATTCCGAGCTAATTGGAGAAGAGATAAAACACATGGACTTTCATGGGAATTGAGGGAGGAGGAAGGTGTTACAGCCCCTCGAGGCTAATTGGTTAACAGCCATGAAGTGTCAAGAAGAAGGGAGGAGTTAGAGAATGTCGAGAATGGACGATGGGTTATGTGAAAGAAGTTCTGTTCTGGAATTCGATTCCATGATGATGGGAGAGAGAAAGAACTTGATGGTTTGAGCATGTGGCTTGAAGGAGAGAGAATGTAAGTGAAGAGAAAGGAGGAGGTGGGGCTAGCCCACTTTAGCCCAGCTTAGTAGTGTTTATTATTTTAATGGGGATTAGTTATTTTATTTAACTGTAATAATCTTTGAATATGTTCTTTATGCTAAAGCTTGAGCAATATAAACTGATTCTATGAAACTCTATTTTTCTAATAAAAATTAATTATAAAAATTCTTACCAAAGGACTGGTCTCTTGAACAGCAGGGTCTGGCTAAATCCAGGGAGTGGATGCATAGGTAAAGGTAAAGGTTCCCCTTGACATTTAGTCCAGTCGTGTCCGACTCTAGGGGGCGGTGCTCATCCAAGCCGTAGAGCCAGCGTTTGTCCGTAGACAGTTTCCGTGGTCACGTGGCCAGCGCGACTAGACACGGAACGCCGTGACCTTCCCACTGTGGTGGTACCTATTTATCTACTTGCATTTGCATGCTTTCGAACTGCTAGGTTGGCAGGAAGTGGATACATACCTGTTACCTAAATATTGTCGGAAGCTGGTCCCCCTCAGCCTCCTGCTTCGAGGTCTCACCTCGTCCTCCTGGGGTGTGGACCGCCTGGTGAGCAGACCCTGCCTTCTGTTCCAGTTTTCATAAGATGACTTGTTTATTTGTGCCTGGTTTCTTGGCAGCCTCTGTTTGGATTGATGACTGAATCCAGGTATAGAAAAATGTGGACCATTTTAAATTCTTCATTGTCATCATCATTATGTAGTTTTTCTGTAGTCATGATTTTCAGTCTCCTGGATATTCAGCTGTTTTCCTGCTGTTGCAGTGAGTTTGTTGTGGTGTGTGCTGTGATCCACTACAGCTGTCCACAAACAGCGAGAAAGAGGAATGTTATTCGGATCAGTGCAAAGAAATAGAAAACAACACCAAAAAAAGGAAAAGCAAGACCCTGTTTCCATAAGATCCAAGAAACGAAAGGGAGATTTGCACTTAGATTAGGGATGTTGAAAGATCAAGGTTGGGTGGGGGAGAAATATTATCAGATCAGGAGAAAATAAAGAGAAAGTGAAATAATATATTGCAGAAGAACTATAAAGAAGAGATTTGATTACTGGTAGGCTTGTTACCCTGCCTTCGTCCTTCTGAGACTCTTACAATATGCCGTTTTCAAAAGATATCTAAAAACACAATGGCTGAAGGGCAATAGCAAATCGCAACTAGAGTAGGCCCACTGAATCAATGGAATGTAGACTCATCAAGGAGCACTCACCGCCTCTCAAGATAATAATTCAATACACCTACTCTAATTGTGACCTACTAGTCAGTTTCATCATACTGTATTAAAACTGTATTAAACAAATTAACGGACTAAAGCAAATATACAATGCATTCTGAAACTGTTTAAAATCTTTTAAAAACAACACAAGAATGACAATTAAACACCAACCCTTTAAAAGTCCTTATCAGTGGCCAGTGTGCTGTCTACAAATATATCCTCACATGCTGGCAGAACAATAACAAGAGGCTAGCTTAGCTTCCTGTCAAAGGAAATTCCTTGCCCAGTAGTGGCCATGGAGAAAGCCTTCTTTCTTGTCCTTCCCAAATGTGCCTGTCAGGGTGCTTTTAGAGTTCTACTTCAACTTTATTCTGATTTCTTATATTCACACTTCTTAATTTGTATCACAGTTCCCTCTTAGTCTTGTTTTTGCACAAAGAATAGAGATTCTCCATGCTCTGCTTCCAATTATGAAGTCTAGGAATTAGGCATCCTTCAGTCTCGAGAGACTACGGTAACGTGCTCTGAATAGAGGACTTGGAACAGCGTCTAGTGTGGCTGAGAAGGCCAATTCGAGAGTGGCCATCCCTTCCACACTGAAGACAAATACAATCTGTCCCCTGTCCAGCTCCGTGATTTTGCTGCTTTCGGGACTGCCTCTTGGCCTCGGCCTGCTGGACAAGGGTCTCTTCAAAAGTCTACTTGAAGTCTACTATCTATGAAGTCTACTTGATTTCTAAATAGACTGTCTCCTGACATCTCTGTGTACAATAATCTCTTAGGCTGCCTGAAACAAGTAATTGCAATAGACAAGTTGTTGGCTTCAGAGAATTCTATGTGTCACTCTCCAGCTTAATTTCTAGCTCCTGGGATAAATTCTCCAATTATTAGCAGCACATCCTGTTTTGATGTGTGACAAATTTCCTTCTGAACACTTCCATAAAAACTCTTTATTTTTTCAGCATCTGTGGGTGGAACATATATGGCTATGTCGATAAGTTTTCCAAGAATTCTTATTAATATTATTTGATCAGATTTTTTCATTATAGTCCCTAAGTGCTTGTGCTACATTTGTCATGCCCTTTTTAAAAATACGTTGTTGCTGGGATTAAATGCTTTGTAATTATCTGCTTGAAAATATCCTATTTGTGTCCACTTCAGTTCTCTCACATCTGTTATTGCAATTTTAAATGTTTCCTGTCTTGCTTCACAGTTTTGAGCTAACCTTGATCCATACTTCTCACAGTCCATGCTCCTTTATATGCCTTGAATGCCATTGGCCTCCTTTTTGCCTCTATGCGCATTAGCAATTAGACATCATAATTAATGGCATTGCTATTCCCACTTATCCTTTGTCAATTCCCATCGCTCAGTAGTTCTCAGTCTTGACTACCTAGACATTCTTGAACTGCAACTCCCAGAAGCCCTTGCCAGCACAGCTAGTGGTGAAGGCTTTGGGCAGTTGCAGTTCAAGAACCTCTAGGGACGCAAGATATAACTGATTGAATGCTTTCCACCCTGGGAGTCTTGTCTTCCAGCACTATTGCTTGTTTCATTTTTTTGTTTTCCCCTAATAAGATTTTAAAAATATGGGCTATTCAGAAGTGTCTGATTCTACACAGTACTAACCGGAGTCAGCCTCAGTGCCACCGCTGTTGCCTGTGAAAGACCCTCTGCCCGTTTCACCTTCCACTACTACTGCAGCTCAATGACTGCTATATCACCATTGGAATTCTTGATCCCCTTCTACTGATAACAGCCATTAAACCCGAAGAAGGCAGATGCATAGTCTGGTGCTCCAGCTGTGATCGTTCAGCCTTGGGTAACTTTGCTAGGATCCGAGACCCATCAGGGAGTCTAGCCACCCGACTGTGTTTCTGTCAGCTTCCCTGGCCCACTCAAATCCTCTTACCCTCCTAGTGGGGGCACCAGATATTGTTGAACTACAATTCCCATCACCCTTCGTCACTGGCTGAGCATGCTAGGGGCGAGTTACCGATGCATCCTTTGGTAAACTATTAGAAACCTCAGATTCCTGAATGTGACATATTATATTCCTAGGTAGCATAGTATAGACTTCCTTTTCTGCAAATTCACCTACTCTTCACCCCTGAAGTATGGAAGACATCTTTCCACGTCTGGGGCATAATTTCCATTCCACACGAAGTACTCGCACCTGGGTCCGGGTGCCACACGTGACCTTTTTCAAAGACAGATGATGCATAGCATAACGAGAAAGAGAGAGAGAGATTAAAAGTGTCCAGGTTGTGCATAGGGTGAGTGTCCCTATCACCTCCTCCTAATGGCACAGCTAGAGTGTCAGGATCCTGTTCTCATCTTCTGTAGGAGAAGTAAGCACGGAGCTTATCCTTGCCAAAGGGACTTGGCTGCAGGCCCACCGACCGAGAAGATGCTCCACCACAAAGCAGACACTTCGTTGAGAACTCTGAAAGAGAGACTTGGGCTTCTGGCTGGAATGATGGGACTTGTAGTCTTGCTCCTCTAGATGTGGGAAAGCTGCATGAGGACCTCCGAAGGGAGGACCTCTTTTCTTCCGACCAAAGAGACGAAGCAGCATCACTCTCTCCATGGTGCCTGCTGGTGGCTCAGGTGGCCCTGGCACCCATGGTCCCTCTTCTGGCCATGATGCCCAATAGGTAGGGGAGGCACTAACAACAGCGGCAAAGGTCAAAGCAAAGACATGACCCAGTCAAACGGCAGAGGGGGTGGCCTCCTCCATGGTGGGCCCCAGGCCCAGGTTTCACTACATGGCCCATCACTCAGGAACGCCTGGAGATTCTTGGAGTTACAGCCCAGCTTCCACCCAGGTTCTGCCTGGGGGGGCTTCAGGCAACGGATGCTGTAGGACAGCCGATTGACGTTTGCCCTCTCCCCCATCCGCTCCAGATATGCTGGGCTGCAGTTGGAGAAGGAAAGCTGTTCCAGGAGCTGCAAGCGTCTCGCCTACCTGGAAGGGGAGGTGTGCTCGGTATGGCACTCGGCCGGCCGGGGCGGATGACACCACGTACTACACTAAGCAGTAGGATTTCGGCCAGAGTCTCGGACAGAACAAGAAACCCTTGGCAACCTCCCCTCTTGCCTAACTGGGCACCTTCCAGCCGAGCGAGGTCGCGGCCTTGCGCACGGACAGGGAAGGGGACCCCTTTGGGCCCCCGAAAGGCGCTCTTATGACGCAAACTTGCTTTCCTGGCCAACTTGGACCTTGCTTCCAGGGATGGGATGCAGGACCTCCAGTGCCAGCCCTACACCGAGGGTCACCAGCACTTGGAAAAGTTACTTTTTGAATGGCAGTTCCCAGGATACTTCCGCCAGGACCCTTGGCCAGGGGAGCAGGGGACTCTGGGAACTGTAGTTTAAAAAGGAACTTGGTCCAGCAGGACTCTTCTTACATCTGACCATCTGCAGTGGTTTCCAGAGCCAAGACAGGCAACTAGCACAGAACCGTCGCAGTCCAACGCCAGGGGGTTGGCAGGGAAGAGGGTTATAGAATCACAGAAATCAGAGAAAAGTGACGTTGGAAGGGGCCTACGAGGCCATCAAGTCCAACCCCTTGCTCAAGGCAGGAATCCAAATCAAAGGAGATCTGCCAGGTGATTATCTAAGTTTTTCTTGAATGCCTCCAGCGTTGGAGCCCTCGAGGTCACTGGTTCCATTGTCGTAGTGCTCTAACAGTTAGGAAGTTTTTCCTGATATTCAACCGGAATCTGGCTTCCTTTAACTTGAGCCCATTGTTGCGTGTCCTGCACTCTGGGATGATCGAGAACAGATCTAGTTCCTCCTCTGTATGACAGCCTTTCAAATATTTGAAAAGTGCTATCGTATCACCAACGCGACCAACATGAATTTGATCCAACTCCGGGAGGCAGTGGAAGACAGGAGGGCCTGGCGTGCTCTGGTCCATGGGGTCACGAAGAGTCGGACACGACTAAACGACTAAACAACAACAAAATCGTATCACCCCTCCGTCTTCTTTTCTCAAGGCTAAACATGCCCAGTTCTTTCAGCCTTTTCTCATAAGGCTTGGTTTCCAGCCCCCTGATCCTCCTTGTCGCCCTCCTCTGAACTTGTTCCAATTTGTTTATACCTCACATCCCTACAAATGGTACCCTATGTGTAACACTTTTCAGCTCTTTTCGACTGGTTATCCATAGGTACAGAAAAGAGGAGAGAATTCCTGTCAAGCTACAGGAGAGAGAGAGTGTGTGGAGTAAATGGAGACGAGCCCAGGCAAAACAGCCCCGGCTACAGAAGGGCTGAGACTATAACTCCCATCAACCCCAGCCAGCCACTGCCCCGGCTGGTTGGTGCTGATGGGAGTTGTAGTACAAGACATTCTGGAGAAGAAGGTCTGAGGGGGCCCAAAGGACAAAAGGAAAGGAAAGGCCATCCTTTAAAAAGTAAGCTTTATTGAACACAACAGAAAGATCCTTGTACAGTAGAGTCCCCATATCCACTGGGGATTGATTCCAAGACCCCATGGATACTGAAAACTGTGGATAATAGCGAACACTTTCTCTCTCTCTCTCCCTCTCTCTCTCTCCCTCTCTCTCTCTCTCTCTCTCTGGATAGATAGATAGATAGATAGATAGATAGATAGATAGATAGATAGATAGATAGATAGATAGATAGATAGAAAGAAAGAAAGAAAGAAAGAAAGAAAGAAAGAAAGAAAAAGAAAGAAGCATGGTAAAAGGAAAAAATATTTTCACATGCATTACCAGAACTAGCTACTAGAGAGCGCCAGAGACCATACTATGGTCATTAACAAGTATTCAAAGCATGGTCTCTGGCTCCCTCTAGTGGCCGGTTCTGGTAATACACATGAAAATCGTTTTTTATGGATTTTTTTTTCTTTTAATATTTTTAATATTTTCAGACCCTGGATAAGTGAATCAGTAGATACTGATCCCGTGGGTAAGGGGGTCCTACTGTATTCTTGAAAACCCAAGTTTGCAGGAGGCCCAGGTAGTGAAGGCAAGTTGAGTTTAGTTCATGGACTCCCTTGCAAGAAAAAGGAACAGGTTTTTCTTTTAAAACCCACCCCAAACCCCTTCTGCCATCCATCTATAGCTACGTGTGGTGTATTGATGCTGGTGACCTACAACGGGCTATTCCACCCACAAATGCCTCTACCCCACATGACAGTGATAGATATCAGCCCGGAATCTTAGTGGAAGATGAGTTTGGAAACCAGATATCACACCAACTGTGATTAATGGAATTTGTAGTCCAAGACATTTGTTCTGGCCGCTTTCCCCAACTTGGTACTTCACTACAACTCCCATCATACCACTGGTGTTCTGGTCAGCAATGACGGGAACTGGAGTCCAGCCTTATCCACTGGGAAAGTCTGAATTACAGCCATGTATTGGAAGGCATGCCTCCGTGAAGATGGCGATGCGCCAACATTTTCCACACACATCCATGTTTGTGTTAGAGAGTTTTCTTCCAGGACGTGGCTGGAGAAATCTAATTATTTTATACTTAATAGCGAGCTTGTTCTTTCAACATGGATCGTTACACAGTCAAATAAGCAAAATCCATAGATAGAAAGAAGGCATCAGCAAATTGGAACAAACCACAAAATATGGCTAAGTATAAAATATCTTGAAGTGAAGGAAAACTTCAGGGGATGGGCTAGAGGGCATTAAAAACAAAATCAATGAATTTATCCTAGAATGTGGACTGGCCGTTGGAGAGGAAGGCAGGAAACGAAGTGGAGAGTGGAATGGAGTTTACAGGAGGAGGTCCCGGCTGGCTGGCTGGCACCCTGAACAAGTCCAGTCCACACACAACATTTTCTAATGCCATGTTCAAGTAATAGAATGTCCAGATGTCTTTTTTTTTAATTTTATCAACCAGTTGGCTACACAAAAAAGACCCATACAGACCACCATCCTGGGTCAGAGAAAGCCCAAACAAGGCTGAATATTTAGAAGAGAACCCGAGTTTGAAAGTTTGAGGGCAACAAGACGCAATCCCTTCCCCCTCTTCTAAAATCAGGCTGGACCTACATCCGTCTCCACACTGGAGGACGATGGCAGCAGTAATGTGGGAAGGGGGAGGAAGTTTTGTGGCATTCACTAAATGCAGCATGGGTCGTGTTGACGTCACTGGCACCAGCCAATACGTGGCTGTGAAACCAGCACAGCCACCTTTCAGACACCGATTCCATTCCGCCTTTTCACTCTAAAACCAAGCGGAGAGAAGTTGTACTTCCCTAGCATCTCCCTTCGGCGGTGTGAAGGGGAAGGGAAGTGCTGGTTCG